>OX243923.1:3757500-5007500 GCA_945859725.1 Drepana falcataria | reverse complement strand
AATTTTGATTTAATTAATTGTTTTCTTTTATAAATAGAAATAATTGTCCTGCAATTAAGGTTTACTGTTACCTTATCATAGAGATAATTTCCATTACCAATTCTGAAATATTTCCTATTTTAATTATTCTAAAACCGGAGGAAGTGGGGTATGCGAAGCACCTTTGAATGTTAATAAGCTTAACAATCAGATTATGTTCCTAAGAAATGTTGATTTATCTATACTTTAATTACTTTACCACTTAAGTAACAATTATCTCTTACACTTCAAAAATATAATAACTTTTTGAGATTATTTATCCATCGAAAATGTCCGTATCAAATTTAACCTTTTATGTAGCTACGATAATAATATTAATGACACGATAATCTGGCTACCTAAACGTAGGTAATTGGATAAAACATATTCATAAAAAAATAACTTGTTTTTATAATTATCCTTTAAATATATAATAATATATCCTCACGCCTTCCCACAAGGGTCCTTTAAATATAAGTAGGTTATAAATAAAATCATTCAATTAATTCGTTCAATTCGTTGCAAATAGAAAACAATGAATGATACCAAATTCAAATGGTCAAATAATTTTAGAGTATAATGTGAACGAACTCTTCTGTTTTGCAGATCTTTGGTGACCGCTTGTTCGGTAGTTGGAGCTGGGTTATTCCGGTGTTCGTGGCACTATCGACGTTTGGCGGGGTGAATGGAGTACTGTTCACTTCAGCACGACTTTTCGCTACCGGCGCGCAAGAAGGGCACATGCCTGCTTTCTTCACATTATTCCACATAGACAAGCAGACTCCTATACCTTCACTTATATTCACTGTAAGTACGCACAGTATGAATTTACCCTTCCTTCCACTTTAATTACTCTCACTTAACTTTGTATATTTTTTCACTTTTAATCGAAATAACCTTTGTAAAGTGGCAAGTACCTTATTGGCTTTAACCAGCATAAAAAATAAATATACGTTGTTGCGTTGTATTATAAACCTACCTACCAAATCATTAAAACGGAATCCCTTATGACATTAATTAGTTAGGAATTAATATATTGTGTCTTCTCGCTGTCCCGTAAGATAAAGGCAGAGGTGCTATTTACAGTTACATGCCAGATGGCGTGTCTGCAATCGTCTTTCAAGCGTGACTATACATTTGTCATAGAATTTTAAATTTTCAACAATTAAACCATAGATAATGCACACTAACACTTACTGTATTTCAAACTTGTAATAATCTGTAACGGTTACCTGGCTTTCCTATTTCAGTGTCTGTTCTCGCTCCTGATGTTGACCACGAGCAACGTGTTCGATCTGATCAATTACTTCTCTCAAATATTGTGGCTGTCTATCGGCGCGTCCGTGGTAGGCATGCTGTGGCTCCGACGTACGCGGCCCGAGATATCTCGCCCCATCAAGGTCAACCTAATCATACCTTATCTCTTCCTCATCGCCATCGCCTGTTTAGTCATTATTCCCGCTATATACAAGCCCAAAGACTCTGCGATAGGCGTTGGTATACTCCTATCGGGAATCCCAGTGTATTACGTCTGCGTCAAGTGGCAGAACAAGCCTTATGTATACAACGCCCTCTCTGGTGGTACATTGAGGTTCTTCCAGAAACTTTGTTCATGCATTTACGTTGAGTCCGGGGAGAGGTTGTCCAACTGAACTGAATTGGATAACGATTGAGAATTGAGACATGATTGAAATTGACTGATTAGTTGACGATGTTGCTGATGACTTAAAACGGCAGGACATGTAATGTTCCATAGACATTTATGTAAATGTTGTTGCTATATAATATCAGATATAAAGGACCAATATTTAATCTAATATGAACGCTTCATTGTACGTAGATATTCATATTATATTGATCTTGACAATATTATAACGCTACCGTCCTTTGTTATTCTTTTAATTGTGGGTCGTAAGTTGAATGTTTTTGAGCGCTTTTTATTTATTATAATATAATTTGTATTTATAATGTTTTTAAGTATATATTTTTTACAAATGTAATTATTATATATTACACAATTGTAAACCAAGTGTATAATCGTTTTGATCGAGAAAGGTATGCCTATACTCATTTATACATTAATATGTAATATTGCTAGATACTCAAAATGTGTCTAGCCACATAAGTAGGTAGTATAATATATTTGCCTATATGTATATGGGTTTGTATAATGATTGTATATCTACTACTTAAGTACAGCCATGCCAACTCAGTATTGTTGATACATATGTCAGAATACACAGAACAAATTATTACTGTTATATTTATTTTATTTGTAAAAAAATCCTATACCTAGTAAATCCATGAAGCAATAATAAATGGCTTGAATTTAAAGAATGTAAAAAAATGATATCAGATTATGTTGACTCTACAGGCAGTTGGAAACCAGCAATAATTGCGTTGGACTTAATATTTTTACCCAACTGTCACTGACTAAGTATACATATGTTTAATTACCTACATAGTAATAAAAAATTGCTCTCTACAAATCAGAAAATAAGTTAATTTTATACCATAACATTCCTATAGCTTACAGATTTTATATTTGGGAATTCAGTCCGTTACTTAAAGAATAATTAACTGTAAAACAGACTATAAGTACTGTTTTACAGTTAAGACATTTCACATCAACGCTTGACCTTGAATTGATGAAGTATAGGTGAGCGTTTTACAAAAAAGCGTACCACTACATTCATGGATAATTTTTTTTTTTTTTAATCAATTCAGATATACTCTGGATATATTATTGTACATGTAATCATACTCAATTACTCGCAGATTCATCTATTTTATGAGATATCGGCAAATTTGTCTGGCACTGGACAAAAAATAGTCTCTTAATATATTACTTAAGTTACATTTTTTCTTCGCGCTAAGTAAGCCTTCTTCCTTACCTAAAAGCATCTTCGTGTGCCAATTCTTATCAAATAAAAAAATTATGTTGAGAACCGATCCACAAATGCGGCAGAAATTGGTGAACATACCTACATTAAAAAAATACATACAGTGGAACATATAACTTCGTCCTATTTTGAAATCGGTTAAAAATACGTGTTTGGGTACCTAGCAAAGCGGTCTTGATATGCCCAATTCTTTGTTGAAATGTACAAATATACAAACATATTTATATATTTTTTACGTATTTGTATATTTAACTGGAAAGGTCGGGACACATGTACCATTTATGATATCCTACATTTTGAATAAGGATGTAAATTTAAAATATATATCTATGTATTAAAAAACGGTGTTTTATTTGTTATTTGACGCGATATCTAAGAATCTGTGAATATCCCACACTTTTGCGTATTTGAACAATTTCACTTTACCTATATTATTTTCGTATATTTTTATCAATAACGCAGTGCACGCCATTGCAACTCAAAGAGGCATGTACGAGTAGGTACCATAAATATACCAAGAACACGATTTTTAATTGTTTCAACTGTAACATATCCACATAACCATAGTTAACATACTCATAGTATTAATAAACTATAAAAGCTCTTTTCGTGAATTACTCTGAGGACGCATAGCTGAAAATCTAATTCAATTCCCTCAATACGGCTTAAGTTAATCCAGTTAATACTTTTTGGTCAAAAAGGGTTAATGACACATTCGTTTAAGATTAGAATGATCAATTAAAATGCGATCAAATGTCAAATAAATATATACTGTTATTTCGTTAAAGGTAGGTTGAACTTAATATACATACGCCTCCCAATAAACGCTTATTAAAATGCTACACATAAAGCATGCATATTTATGTAAATGTATTACACAAGTGCGCCATTTGTCAATTTTCCCTCCTGCCTTCGGCCACCGCTGGTATCCTGACGTTGAATATATGAAACAGTTCGAAGGCCCCGTAATGTTTCCGACTGAAATGACTAACAAGTATTACAAGATAATCCATCATTCGAGACTCAAACCAGTCGAGAGAAAACTTAAGAACATGTGGATAAACTTCGGTCCGCAGCATCCCGCTGCTCACGGAGTACTGAGACTCATACTCGAGCTGGACGGAGAAACTGTCCTACGAGCAGACCCTCATATAGGCTTTCTACACAGAGCTACAGAAAAGTTAATGGAATATAAACATTATAACCAGAGTCTACCTTACATGGATCGCCTTGATTATGTATCCACCTTGGCTAATGAGCAAGGGTTCGCTCTGGCTGTTGAGAATTTGCTCAATATAGAGGCACCGCCACGAGCTAAAGCCATCAGGGTTTTGTGTAGTGAAATGTGTCGATTAGCCAACCATATGCTTAATGTTTCTGGAACAATTTTGGATGCGGGCGGTATTACTCCCTTTTTCTGGATGTGTGAAGAACGTGAAAAGATCTATGAATATTTTGAAAGACTGTGCGGAGCCCGCGTTCATTGTGCTTACGTCCGCCCAGGTGGTGTTTCCCAAGATATACCCATTGGGTATCTTGATGACATACACGAGTTTTGCATGAAATTGGGAGAACGTTTCGATGAGACCGAAGATGTTGCTACAGGGAATAGATTATATTACGCAAGAACTGCCGGGATTGGGGCTATCAGTGCTCATGAAGCAATAAGTATGGGATTTACTGGTCCAATGCTGCGATGCACCGGTGTGAAATGGGATCTCAGAGTCAATCATCCGTACGATGGGTATGATTTGTACGATTTCGATGTGGTTGTCGGTACTTTTGGTGACAGCTACGATCGACATCTACTTAGACTAGAAGAAATGCGCCAGTCTTTGAGGATCATCAACCAAGTCATTGATACGATACCGGAAGGTGAGGTTCGAACAGACGATTCTAAAATTACTCTTCCGTCCCGAAAAGAGATGAAAACGTCCATGGAGTCTCTAATACATCATTTTAAATTATGTACTGAGGGGTACCCTGTTCCGCCGGGAGCTACTTATACGGGGGTGGAATGTCCTAAGGGAGAGCTCGGATTGTACATGGTAGCTGACGGTACTTCAAAACCCTACCGCGTCCATATCAGACCGTCATCATATACCCACCTGATGGGGCTTGCAGTGTTGGGAAAGAGTTTGATGTTGGCTGATATTGCAGTACTTATTGCTACAATCGACATCGTATTTGGTGATATTGATCGTTAGCATAAAGGATACGGTACCTACCTAAGACGTTAGGACGATTACTAATAGTTTGGTAGGAAAACAAATTGCTCGAGACTCGCACCGACCTACATCGATCGAATATACTTTCAAGCAACAAGCAATGTTTATATTAACACCTAAACTATGTATTAAAATGTATTAGGTGCCTATATATATTTTTTATTGTGTTTGTTTCAATATAACCAATAATATTCAAATAAAGTCCGCCTCGAATGAATTACGTAGCTAAGTTCTGATTCCATTCTGCTTCTCTGTTTAATATTTAAAAAACCGTGGTGGCTATGTGGTTTTAGTAGTTGCCTGCGACACAAAGATCGTAAGTTTTGATCCCCTACTGTACCAATGGGCTTTTATGAACTGAGTACAGTGATTAGTCACACCACGAGCTTTACGGTGAAGGAAAACATCGAGAAGAAACCTGTATACGTCTGAGAAGCAATTCAAAGGCGTATGTATCGTGCTTGAGAAACGGCCATGGACTCGCCATCTGTCACGTGTGTTACCTGAAATATATCACTGGTGGAAGGTGGGTGTGTGGGTACCACATATACACCTCTCTCGTCTACCCTTTGGGGGACACTTGTGGAAGACGTGAAGATAAATAACACAAGTTATCTCTTAAAAAAAAATTCACATTGGTTGTGGTACAAATGATCTTCAATGGTAAGCTATAACGTCTTCAATGGTAAACGTAATTATAGCAGGCAACAATATGTTGCTGAATACATTTATCGATTCTCTCCAATCTTCTTGGTTAATGTTAAATGTATTAAAGGCATACATCTGCCTAACGCACTCAAAATTTTAAAGGGTTACAAAAAATCTTATTTGAGAATTAATAATTTATTTTACGTATTCGTAATTTTTTTAGTAAATAATATTTACGGGACATTGGCGGGCACACAAAGTACGAGTTCGTTTCGTAGCCAAGTAATACAATATAATAGGAGGCAATTTAATTTAATGTTGAGGAGGCATGCCTTAGCCCAACATTGGAACATGTAATATTAACTAAGATATAACAATTCAATATTAGGGTAATGACGACAAGCTTGTTTTAGTTAATCCACCAATGTCACTTGGATTGGATATGAGAATTATTATATACTCTGCAGTCAGGTAGTCATTTCCTTTAGGTGTCATTTGTCAACTGTCAGTAACATCTTGTGATTTGTTTGTTTGCTTTATTTCATTTCATTCTATCTGTGTCAAGCTCAAGTCAGTCTATGTTTATTTTATAGACGCTCAATCATTAGAATACAAATTTGATCTCTTTTTACACTAAGTTTAAAAGTTCCAAGAGTTATTTCATCACGTAAATAGGTGCAGTGGTTGAAGATATGTTGAAGTTTGAAATAGTTTCTTCGAGAACGGTGGAGGCGCAAGACAATGAGAAAAAATTCGTTGCATACATGTTACAAGTACGGCAAGATGCTACAGAATCGACAGTGTTTGATCCAGACCCAGCAAATGTAGAGCGCAGATACACCCACTTTTTGGATCTCTACAACGGCCTAAAAAAAGATTTTCCTGCAGTTTTAAGCAACATATCATTTCCTCGAAAGGTATGAAATCATGCTTTGGAAATAATCACTGTCATGTGACTCATTGAGTATGTAAACACAATGCTTCTTTGTTGCAATATATCACTAATTTTATAATTTTTTATTCATATTTAAATATTATATACGCCGTGGTGGCCGAGTGGTTCGAGCAGTTGCCTGCGACGCAAAGGTCGCAAGTTCGAATCCCGACTGTACCAATGAGTTTTTCTGAACTTAAGTACAGTGATTAGTCACACCACGAGCTTTACGGTGAAGGAAAACATCGAGAGGAAACCTGCATACGTCTAAGAAGAAATTCAAAGGCGTATGTATAGTCGTGCTTGAGTAACGGCGATGGACTCGCCATCTGTCACGTTGGCACCTAATATACCTCTGGCGGAAAGTGGGTGTGTGGGTATTACCTATACACCTCTGCCTACCCCTTCGGGGACCCTTGTGGGAAGGCGTGAGGATATATATATATATATATAATCCCTACGCAGAATGAGTAGAATGCCTGAACTCTCTAGACTTCCGCCTTCTTTCGCTTCATGCTCATTCTTCAGTCTTCTTCAGTGTCTTTGTATATCTTTAGGGTGCAATGGATTTAATCTATGTAGGGATCTATTTACACTGAATATAACTAATAAAAAAAATCTCCTCATTGAAGTCACATGTCTACAGAAATTTACACCTGTACCTACTGTATCCAGTGTACTATGTCATACTTATATTGAATCATATTCGCAATGGCTCTTGGGGTTATTTGGTGACTTCCAACCATACTTGTTCCGTAGTCTATTACGCGCTTTGCATAAAGGATGGAACTGTAGCCCTCTAATTCAAGGTACCCTAATAGGTGATGTCAATCCCCTTAGTGTTTCACAGCCACATACACCATTCATCATATCCATCCATCTATGATCCATATTTAGATGCTGCATAATTTGCGAATGAATAAGCATCAAAATGATTATAATAATGTTCTAAGAAATTAAATGATTCTTGCACTCTTTTCCAGATTGTGGTTGGAAATTTTGATCCCAATTTAATTTCAACCAGATGTGCGGCATTTGAAACTCTACTGGATCTGATAGCGAATGACTCACGTTTAAGGGACTCTACAGCTGCCATATCATTTTTCCAAGATGACGAGTTGAATGACGCACGCCAATTTATCAGTGAGGGCAAGTTTGATCAAGCACTATCTTTGTTGGAAAATAGCTTCAAATTACTAAACAAGGTAAGCATACATTGTAAGTAAACATTCTGTTGTTTACTTATAAAATAGGGGTTTTATGTAGTGTGACATCATGGCTAATGAATTGTTCACATTACTATTTATTAGGGACTTGGCGTGATGATATGTATGTATGTATTTATTATATTTATCTTATGTTACATTAAGTTTAAATTAGTATTTCATATAATGTATCTCTGCAATGGGCAAGTGTAGAAATGTTATAGAATTTTCAATGTAATCTGTTCAAAGGTAAATTGATGTTGTGGAGCGGAGCCTAGTGAATTCTTTTATTTTTCCTTTGTACCAGCAACTTTATACTACCTATACAGGATGTTATTTTTCAACAATAATGTTTGTATTTTCAGCATTGGTTTGGGAATGCATAGTGTACAAAGATAATAAATATAGTTTTTTTTATCATTATGGATAATATCTTACTCTTACATTGGAAATATGCCAAACTGATAGACTAGATGGCCAACAGAATCAAACTTTTTTATCCTTGACCTTTTAATTTACATACATGTCCTAGCTGACATTCGCAACAATCATCATTTTTTATATATATTTATATGAAGAAGCCTATGCGCAGTTTAAATCATATTCAACGCTTTCTAGGTATACACAGACAGATCTCGTGTAGTGTTAAGTGCACTGTGTCGCATCGTGGCCTGCGCTGCGGCTAATGAGGGCGCATTGGCGGGCCCTGCCGAGCGCTGGGCGCAGTTGGCGCTGCGCCGCTACCAAGCCGTCAGTGACTCCGACCTACTGCTCATCTATGTTCCACTGCTTCACACCTGTATCTCTATATGGTTAGTACTGTAAAACATAAGCCTCCTAACAAAAGTCCAGTTCTATTTTTGTTGAATATATTTGCCGAAATTTGAAACATTTGAAATAGTATAACCTTTGCCTGCCTTTTGAATAAGTTCATATCCCATTAGTCGATTAAACAAGTAACTTGTGTGACTTGTTTAATTGAGACTAGAGGTTGAATTTAGACTAAGGATTTGTAATTTTGTAAAGAATAGTGGCAGTAAGGTAAATCACCTTATTACTTCTCAGTATTATACAATTCAACACATTTTATTATGAATTCTCTTAGTACATTAAGGGTACTTTCTTTAATTAAGTTAGTACTTTCATTCACACTTCAAAAGTTATGTTTTGAAATATTATATTTGCACAGTTTTAGAATTGGCAGTGCGCTACTTTATCAGTTGCGCACTGCCCATTCGACTGTTAAGCGTCCACAGACCATCAGGCAGGAATAATTTATGCATAAAGCAAAAATAATAATTATATATATTTACTTATTACGATCAAATTTTTACAGGGAAACCCTAGGCAGAGACAAATCAAAGCTAGTTGAGGAGCTGAATGATCTCCGTAAGCGAGGGATGAAGGTGGACTCTGTACCTAGCCTGATGGAGGCCGTGGATAACATGGCAATTGGCATATAAATGTGCGTAATATGTATCGTTATGAACGTGCTCATATCACGGACATATAAATCCACATCAGCTTCTATATTTTGCTTATACATCTACAAATCAATTTTGTTAGCCATTAATATTCCAAATATGTATGATTAAAATAAATTTTTATACACAATAATTTATATAATGAGATAAATATGTCTCATTGCTACATCTATTGAATGACTAAATTAAGCCCCAATTTCCCTTGTTTTACGTGGCCATATGGTACTATTATAAAACTTAAATATGACTTAAACATGTCTCTATGAAAGATCTGTACGATGTTTTCTAAGTATTTTTTGCTTATCTATGTTAAATAATGCTAAATATTTTATTAATATTAAGTTCAAAATGGAATAGTTGTAAGATTTTTGATCTAAATTATTTTCGTTGCCCTTTGTATGATTATTTACGTATTTTTTTTAAGTGTCTTATTTTGAATATCATTGCTTATGGTTAAAAGATTATTGGACTTTCTTGGCAGCAAAATAAAAGAAATGTGCTTATAATGTATAATGAAAAAATAAAAATTACTTTTGTATAATGATCATGTCAAGCATTAATGATTTCAAATCATTATTTGTCCAAATCATGAAGGCATTGCATGCCAAGTTTACGCCAAACAAATCTTAACCACTAATTATTATTGTTGATTAAGAATTTGTAAATATGTACAAGTTATGTTGTAATATTTATGTTGCAAATAATACTTGTCAATTTGTAATCGATAGTGAGAATTTATCAAAAGTATTATCGCTTCCAATATAAACCATAAAGTGACGGTCACAAGGTTGGAATTTGTAAATTTTGTTCATAACGACATTAACAACAAAGGAAAATGTTTGTATATAAACTTGTATAAAATATTGTAAGATACACAAATAATCTCATTATATCCACTGTAGATATTCTATGTAATTTTTAATATTAGTAACATTTTGTTTGTTGGTTAATGCCTTCTCAAAATAGGTACGTTAGGTGTGGAAAAATCGATCCGGTTCGCTTTGATATGTATAGTGGGAAAACCGAATAAAAAAATATTTTTGATCGTACCCAATATTCTATGACCTGTATTTGACACCTGTCAAATTACCACTCCAAATGTTACGAGCAATTAAGTATGTGATATTCATATATGTATTATCTGTATTATCTTCTAGTCTTAATCACAAATACATTTACATTAAGGATACTATCAACTTTTACAACAACTAACAACAAAATATTAAAGCTGAATGTACTATTGGCAACATTTTCTTGCGATTTCATCAATAGATTCAAGATTAATGTATATAGAATGTAATGTATGTAGTTTAATATGTACTACCCGAGGGAACGGAGCAGTTTTCAAATTTATGAATTAATTGCGGGTTAAACCAAGCGTAAAATAATAAAAAGAGCGTTTCTTTTTCAGTTACATTGGCAATCCTAACAATACATTAATTATAAAATATAAATGTAATTATGTAAACAATAAAAATAAATAAATAAAATTACTTTTACAATTAAATACATTAACTCGGGCATATTAGAATTTAATTAATTACATTACATTATTGTTTATGAAAAATATTATTATTCTCAATACTTAACAAAATTTGACCCGACGTCGACGCACATCCATTTGTTTTGGATCGGGCAGTCTGTGCGCGAGGTTGTTTTCTGCGGCTGCCTCGCAGACGCTGGCGAAGGAAAGCTAGATCTCATATCAACTTTCTTACGTAAGATTGCATGAGATCTATCTGTTCGCGCGTCATTGATTCTATACGTGCGTTATTTTAAGAAAACAATTGTAGTTGTTATGCTTATACAAGTATGTGTTTATACTTTATACTACCCGCTATACAGGATGTTATTTTTCAACAATAATGTTTGTATTTTTTGTTTTACACTTATTGAAATTGTTATTGCGATTGCAATACTTATGATTTTTATATTACTAATATTGTATTGTTTATGTTACTTGAAGTATATTACACAGGCCGAACTTATTTAATATCTAAATTATTGTAGCATAGAGGTAAAATGTGAATGACCCTTTCATTGCCTTAAGCATTGAATAATGTTCAGGCAATGTTGTCTAGCATATTTTAAGTCTAGACTCAAACAAATCCTAAGCATACAGTATGTACACTTATAGCGATGATCTGTGAATAAGTTGTTACGTACCGATAGACGGTTCTATGTAAGACCTAATAAACTCGATGAGGGAACGTTCATTGTATCACAGGTGGCTGGGGTTGCAGTGCATGAGGTTAGGCAGATAAACTGTGCTACATTTTGGAAAAACTGCATACTAAGTATTTGAATTAAAAAGTATAAAATTCACTTATATTTCCGTAAATAATTTAATTTTAATATTGTTTTAAGCAATGTCGCAGTTCAGAGAAGCTTCATTGTATAACATCATTGATCTCTATTCGACTAGATACCATCATACTTAAAATAATGATAGCTTTTTTCTAACATTTTAATATCTATTTGCATTTTAGTCTTACTAGCGTGTAAAGTAGTATTGTAAAACCGGATTACACACCTGTAGAAGGTTGGATCTTGATCAATGAAATGAAAAAAAAAAATGAAAATTTAATGGTAACCAATGGAACAGACTGTCTAAGACGGAAGATAGGAAGAGAAGTTTAAATCGAATGGATATCGACGTTTTTGCGTCGTATCCACAGAAAAAATTGTTGATAAATGCAAGTAGTTGAGGTTTTGATGTAGGTAGAATTTGTGACGGTATCTAGTTGAACACAATGACAACCAAGCGATGCAAATGTTCGCCATAGCATCTGAAATCGAAAAATCGATTGTTTAATTTTTTTACCTCCATTTTTACTCAAGACTTGTATGCTACAGACATTTGAGCTTGATATTGTTTTTTAATAAGTATATCTAAAAGTAAGGTGACTGATATTTTATACACTGTAGTCCTAAAGAAATATATTTTACTTATTCCTCGTTTATTGTTTTTTATGATAATTTCCTATACTGTTATATAGGTATACCTACCTAATTTCTGTTATTCTGGAATACTTGGGTACACTAGTGATAGTAGCGAGTAGTAGAGCCGTTGTGACCGAGAAGTTTAGTTACCTACTACCTAAGTCAAGATTGTAGGTTCGTACCAATGTGGTGGTTTGTAGCAATGAGTATTTATGTGCGGTGATTTGCCACACCACGAGGCGTATGGTGAAGGTAAGGAACTCTGCGAGGAGAAAAACGAACGAACGAATCGAAAAAGACTTAAGAGTATTGCTTGAAAGACGGCGACAACCTCGTTCTCTGTCGCTTAGAACCTAAAATATATCTCTTACAAAAAATTCCTTAAAATACTTCGTGGCAAGTAAGCTTATAGAAATAAAGATTTAAGACGTGAACTCTACACACTGAAATACCATACTAATTTACTTTGAAAAATAATAACATTATATATCCTCACACCTTCCCATAAGGGTCCCCGAAGGGGTAGGCAGACGTATACACATACGTAGTACCCTCAACCCACTTTCCGCCAGAGATATATTTTAGATGCCAACGTTTGATGACATGGCGAGTTAATCGCCTTAACTCAAGCACGAGTAGGTATACATTCGCCTTTGAATTTCTTTTCGATGTTTTCCTTCACCGTATAGTTCGTGGTATGACTAATCACTGTACTTATAAGCAGAAAAACTTTGGTACTGTCGGAATTCGTCTACTACTCAAACCACTCGGCCACCACGGCTATATGACACCACACTGAAAACTTTTTGATATCTAATTAATATTTGACAGCCAAAGAAATGAAATCCCGACTATAAAGCTTCTAATGACTGTAGACCTAAGCTTTATCCCGAAAACTTTTAATTGCTCTAGGTTGCATCGAGTCGTACATACCTACATATATCTTTTACTAAATATTTATGAACTAATTCAACGAATTATTGTATGAAAGTAGTTAGTGTCTACCTTCCAAACTCGCTGACGACGAGGTTCGTGAGTGGACGGCAGTTTGCCTCTACTGCCCTGTCATAAAAGTGCGATCAATTTACTAAATTGATTGGGGATTCACCAAAACAATTTTCCCTTCATAAAAGTAAATTAATTCTGCTCCAATTATCCGGTGTAATGGGCTACGTTCTAAGCGATATTCTTTCATTAGGTACCTACATCGGACAGCAATTTGAGTGGGGCATATGGTTAGCGTTCTCATATCGCTTCTATTTTGCTGATTGATTATTCCGAACTTCTGATCCGCACAATTCAAATATATTTTGAACTTCAACCCGGGGATACTCGTTCGTTCGGAAGGCAAAGTTCGAATACTTGAACGTCGCGGTCGCGGGTTCGATTCCCGCTGGCGGCAGATATTTGTGTGTTGAACTCGAGTATTTGTACCTTAGTCTTGGATGTCCTATGTATTTATGTCTATGTATATATCTATATAAGTAAATATATCGTGGTCTAGTTACCATAACACAAGCTATACTTAAATTGACTGTCGATTTGTGTGGAACTGTCCCAAGGTATTATTATTATTACCAATGTTTTTTGAAACCCATGTATTTGTTAACTGGACTTAGGTGATCACATAGGCTAGGTACTGTGCGTGGATCGAATTCACAGTCCATGGCGTGACAAGTCATACCGACCAACTATCCAGCTCTAAATTAATAATAATAATATCCTCAAGCCTACCAACAAGGGTCCCAGAACTTTGTTCAATTGAAAGAAGTCACTTAAATGCATCGAATTTAAAATTGTAATTTCACGTCACTGTCTCCCAGGCGATTAAACTAAATTACCCCGAAAAGCATGATATTCGTGTATGGCATGATTGTTGATTCAGTGGCGGAAGGCGGCACGCGAAGCCGCAACCCTCAAATCACCTAATTGATTCGCGTGGTCCGGCTCCTTAGACGCAACAGCTACCTACTTCGAGTAACCAATCCGCAGGGAATTGTTTGCAATCCAGACGCTTCGAAGCTTGTTAATTCCGTGTGGAAATTTCTTGTTGCACGCTATTGTGTGGCCACACAACCCCTCTGATTTAAAAAGGAAATTGTAGGTACGCTATATAAAATGCTCATTTACTACCTACTACTTACCGTATGTAACATATTTACTTGCAGGTAAAAATATCGCGAAGAACGCATAATTTTTCAAACAAATATTTGTTTTTTTTTAAGTACGTAATTAAATTTAATTGTGTGCGTGTACACACACAAGCGTGTGTTAAGTGTAGCGTTATTATTGTAGAAATAATCACCATTTTAAATATTTGTCCTCCAAATGTATCTATGTACATATACAACTTAATCTATAATCTATTATAATCCCTATTATATGATGTTAGCGTATAGCGAATCTTAACACCCCCTGTATTGGCCCCCGAAGGGTCCATCAGATCCAATATCACAAACAAAGCCGTCGTTGTTTTCAATTTTTACACAGGGCGATTCAGGTTTCCTCTTCTCATCGCTGTACTTAGGTTCAGGGAAATCTTGTTGGAACAGACCATCGTGGCTTGAACCTGAGACCTTGACTCTTCCCTTTCTCTTTGTTTTCATAATAATAATATATATGTACTATCTATCTATGAGAATTGATTAATTTACTTTCCTGTATTAATGAGATAGGGGAAGCCTGTCCTGAAGGAGTTTCCAAGGCATTATAAAATTTCACCAAAGATATCCATCTAGGTGCCAATGTGACAGTTGGCGAGTTGGTCGCAGATTTCAGAGTTAGTTAATATATGTGTGTATAAAAATAACGTTCTAATAGATAAAGCAAAATGTAAATGCATGAACAGATAATGTATATTACTTAAGAATTACATTTTGTTATATATATGGTTTAGTGTTGATAAGTAAGCATCGTATGTGGCTGTGTATCAGTCCTACGAGCCACGAGGTAAGGAAGTCCTTAAGAAGCAACTTTGTTTAAGCGCGCCCTGTAACCGCCATAAATCAGCCATTCAGAATTTACGAGGGCCCTCCGCAAATCGGTTTATATTTTCGATAAATAAAATTGGCACGGGTTTTGCGAGGTAAGCAGAGGCCGTTAGGAGCGCGTCGCCGCCCGGCGCCGCCAGCTGCCGCGTGCACATAAACCCGACTACCCTCGCGTTTTCTTGCTGACAATTTTTTCCTGCTCCGGTCATTACGCAGCTGGGCCCGAGACAAAACGGCGAATCGTTTAAGCCCTCTCCGGAGACCGTCCAATTTTATTGTGTGTACCTAGTTGAAATTGATATGCCGTGCGAGCGGCGCGTCGTCGGCTCGACCATATGACGGACATAGATCCCGCCTCGGACCATTTGCTGCCTCGCAACTTTCCTTCGGGAAACGTACGTTGAATACTATCTACGTAATGATGGTTGTTTTGGCGATAAAGTTTTCGCAGGGAGTTGCAAATAAAGATAGAAATGGAGACATTGTTTGTATCCATCCTTTTATTTAATTTAAGATTAAGCATGTCATGAATTTCATTTATAGCAGATTTTTTTTAATTATAGGTGATAATTAGATTAGCATAAAACATGATTTCTAAATAAAACCTTAAAAAATTACTCAAGAATTTTATTTTCTTCTCTTATTGTATCTGTAATCGGAAAGGTCTGTCATAGATTGTCAAAATAAAATATGATTTGGTAGGTGAAATTGTGTAAACAGCGTTATGTCTGACAAAAATGAGTGCGACGCGACCATAGTGGTGGGCACAATCGTGGTGTTCGCTCTGCCGCTGACACTGCTCGTGCCCGGCTTCTCGGTGTGGGACGTGGTGCCCAAGGTGCGCGTCACGCGCTTCCACGTGCTCAGTATGCACGTCTCCTGGAACCAGCTCAACATCGGCCTTATCTCCCTCCTCACCATCTTGTTCTGTCTCTACCTAGAGATACGCAAGCGGAAGTAAGATTATAAAGGACGTTAATTAATACATTTTAGCATTAGTTCATGATCAGGCGGATAAGATCTAAGATCATAACCAAGGAATATATGTATATTGTTCATAACTGCTCATATTATGTAGTATACTGTGTTATTAGAGAGAGTTAGGTAATATGAACTCCACAAATTGCTGTTGTGGTAGAAAGGGGAGCCTATTTTTCTTTTATACAATTTCGATGTATGAATGGTAACGTACCACAATAAAATGGCGGGACCTTCTCTCAGGAACTCGCTTCAAAAATTAGTTGTAGAAATAAAAAAGGTGTGAATTAATGTAATTATTATGTACGTACCTATCTCTTAAATTCTTGGGCCCCGTAGAGAGTCCACTCCTCTATCTAGGCTTGTGAAGGGTTCACATCTAATACGTAAAGGCCCTTTAAGAATTGTAATTTTTACCTTTACTATAAAACCTTTATAATTGAAATGAGCAAACGCCGGAACATATATATGTATATGTTATCTAGAGATAACTGCGCTCTATTCTTTCCGCCTAACCCGTGAGAGACTCGGCGTGAAGATATGTATGTATGCTATTGTTTTTGCAGATTGGATGATATGGTGGAGAAGGTATTGACAGTGAGTCAGGCGACCGATACCACTATGGGAGTGGAGCGAGAGAGGCAAGCCGCGGCGGTGAGGGTCTGCATGGAGATGCTGGACGCCTCGGCCGAGCACTACGAACACTTGATGCTCCTCCGCGATGAATTGCGGAAACGCGATAAGGCTAAGAAACAACAGCCCCCGGCCATTGAACCCAGCGGTATTGACATGTAACACCCAATATTACAAATTTCAAGTTAATTAACAATTCAGCGAAATAAATTGGTAAGTTAGTGAAAACGTGAAAATGTACATTTTATAAATTGTTTCTTATAGATGTTTTATTTAATATATTGCCACTGAATAAACCAATGCCGTATTTTATGCTGCGTATTTTATGAGCAAAATTGTCAGGTAATTTAAATTAGTTGGTAATTGTAAAAATATACCTACTTAAACCATTCAGTGAGACCATTTAAAAGAGATAATGCATAGACTTGGGTAGAACTACCTTACAGTAACTACCTATCGGGTAGGTGAGATTTCTAGGAACGCGACAGGCAGATGATTGATCTCTTCTCCCAAATTGCTAACACAGCAATTCTACCCGTGATCTACCCGGCAATGCGCAAGTGATGATTTTGCCTATAGGGGTCACGGTAATTAAACCTTTGTAGTATCCTACTAATATAATGCGAAAGTTTTTGAGGATTCTTGTTCCTCAATCACACAAATCCTGAACGGAATTAGATGAAGTTGGGCCCAGAGTTTAGCTTGATGAACAGATAGAATGTGTAATGACCAAAGTCTAGAAAACTAAATCTACCAATGAAATAAAATTTTACGCGGGTGAAATTTTGTAACAAAATCTATTTAAGAAGATATTCCGATCAATGTATTGTACTGTATTGATTTCTTTTTAATATTCTGTTTATCATACCGTTTTTTATGTATGAATTTAAGTATGTAAGAATCGTAGCAAGTGGAAAGAAGTGGTCTCTGCCTACCCCAACGGGAAAGAGGCGTGATTATATGTATATATGTATGTATGTATACTGTTTTTTTATCTACTTTTAAACTTAATTAACGTACAGTGGAACGTACAAAGACATTGCGGACTGTAGCGAGACAATTTGATTTTTATTCAAGTTTTAGTGTTAAAAGTGTTCATTAGGACAAGAGACTGCGCTCCCATGGGACGATGCCGACGTGAAAAAACCAATCTGGAGTTGGCAATTATGGCTAATGTTCTAATTAGTCGACGGGCGCTTGCGTGGTTTCTCACCGCGCGGAGATTTTTCACCTCAACTCAGTCAAGAAATTGAGAATCGGCTTTCATATACAGCGGTGTCATTACATGTTGAAACAATACTTTGTTATTAAATACTATCACCCTTATGAATACTTCTTGATTTGTACTTTCACTTCATATGCTTAATGGGTCTGAGAAAAAAGTACGAGAGGAAAATCTGTATGAAACCATCGTTGGTACGTGTTACCACTTAAAACAAAACAAACGAATTCATCAACATAAAATATCTTCGTTTTTTAAGCCGACAATTGTATACCTGTGTATTCGCGAATACGTATCAGTGTCATTTACAATTCACGAGCTCGTGTGTAGTCGGGGCACGGGAATGATGTTCTTACGAGATAGGTACGTCCCGCGCACACATCTCCGCGGAACGTTCGCGAGCTGAGCACGCCTTCCTCTATTTTCATTAGCTGGATCCGCGGGGAGAGGATCAGCCGCTCGCAAAAATAAATAAAACTGTTATTGAGATAAGCATCTGCGCAGCGAGGCTTTTCGCTAAGTCCCACTGCGTCGCACTGAGCAATGTACCGAGATATGTTTGGATTATGGCCCGCCGCAGCTCCTGCGCTTTCCTTCACGTCTGACGTTTTTCTTCAGTGTTTGTAGTCGAAACAGTTATAAACATTAATAATAACAACGTGATTGTGTAATATTACGTTATTTCGTATCTTTGGTAGGTATCTAGATATGCACGTAATAAACGCCATTATTTCGCCAAATACGATGTCGAAATCGGAAATATTGACGGTTTCAATTATGAAAGCAATACAAATGATTATCAGCTAAGTCAACTGATCTTAAAGTACAAAAATAATTATAATGAATAAATAATAATAAAATAACAATTATATTATAGTTAGACACAGACTGAAAATAGGTAGGTCCGTTCGGTCCGTTACAGAATCCCGCTTGATTCCAGCGGGTCTTCAGCCTGCGAGCACTGGCATAGAAGTCAATTGCAAGGAAATATAGTCTCTGTTGGAGCTACTTTTGGGTATCCTGTCTATGTAGCCGAAGACTTTAGGATTAGCCGTGCAGCGACGAAGACGCTGCTCCTCGCTCAGCTTATTGTTGCGGCAAATTGGCCGCGCACCGCACCTGCGGCGACCACCTGCCCGCCCCCGGATTAATTTCTCATCACGCCGCCCGCCTTCACAGATATAATGAACACGACATCCTTGGAGAAAAATACCACTAAGCCCAGAGATGTCGCTTCGGTTGATTAATAAACTCTCGGTATGGCTCTGCCCTGCTGCGGCTTAGCCTTTTACGACGCCTCGGCTACGAAATTGAACAAAAATGAAAATACTTTAGAAAACACATCTTGCTCATTTATTAAAAAAAATGTGCTTATTCAAGAGGCGTTGTTAGATGTCGCAAATTGCACTAACATTGTATCTACGCATAAAAGAAATGTTCAAGACGCAGATGGCAATTTCACGGTTCACAACTTACTGCCTTGTGTCCCATTCAGTTTTAATTTCTTATAACCTGTACAACTGTTTCAGAATTTAATATTTGTTACGTTTAACTTAAATAAGAAATTTGTGGATGATTGTACTTATTTTGTGTATAATAATGTTAGAAATTGCCAACAAATATGTTCACTTGTTGTCAGGTCCTTCAGACAGCGTACCATCTTTCGGAAGCTCGCTTCGTTTCGGAACCAATTTTCGGTTGCATTATTTTAACGAAATTTGATTGTAAACGGGGACATTGTGACCACAAAGTTTCGAAGCATGCGGCACTTACATCGCCGCCGCAGGATGGCCGCAAGCATCTGTCGGTTTGTCGCTCTTTCCTTCAATAACCGTACAATTATTTCGTATTGTTATTGCGGTTGAGAAAGTCTCATATATGCTGTTGACATTATGTATGTGAATTCAAACATCAGGCGCAGATGTAATCATAATTCGAAAATTATTGAATGACATGTATGGGACGTCTATAGATCTGTCCCATTCGTACCTTGTTCAAGGACGGGAGGGTCAAGAGTACTCGAAACCGACGAGCATGTTTGAAGAGACTGATGAACGTGGACGAAGTGAAAGAGGTATGTAAGTCTAGAGAGAAGTGGCGCTCTATACTCTCTGCCTACCCCGTTAGGGACTCGGCGTGATGATATCATCATATCCTATAGAAACTGTTATAGCTGGGTGGTGTAAGCAGTCACCTGCAAAGTCAAGTTTGCATTGAAATATTGCAGGTTGAAACCCTGGCGGTCTATATGAGTTTCTCTGCTTACTTACATGTCACACTACGAGCTTTTAGTTTATGACGTTTAGGAAAACATCATGAAAATACGTCTGAGGAGACATTCAAACCCATATGTGAAGTGCATGAGAGATGGCGATTTCTCACATTGATGTTTAAACTAAATGAGAATAAATGTGCCCGTATGCTGCGTGTCAGAAGCATTTGATTCAACCGCTAATTAATATGCGTAATTATATCTTAAATTTGACTGGATTAATTGATTGCTAAGAAAATACTTGCAGGTCTTGTCATAGGCGTAAAATATCTGCTAGATCATGGTTCGAAAAGACGAGGTAGATTACATACAAATTATTATACTGAGTTCCTCATATGAGAAAAGTGCTTTTCGCCAAAAAGCTTAGTTCCCTCTAGGCTCGTAGACCTTTTTCGCCCGAATACTGGAAGATGGGAACGTCAAGAATATTTTAATCTAAACTGGCTATGATGTAATGATCTGTTTAGAGATAAAATGATCAATGAAGCGAAAGAGACGATGTAGTGCCACGTAATTCTTATTTCCAAATTTTGTAGTTAATACAATGCTCAAACATTTGCAGACAACTATGATGGCAAGAACTTCAAAGTTGTCCACAAATTCGTAATGGCCAGTTCGTTAGGCTACTGAGGCACCGCTCTCAAATCACCGGCCGTACACAAATCATTCAATTTGTGAGCTTGGTTGCTCCTTAAAGACAGTGGACACTCTTTATCTAAGTACATAAATTCAAATTGCCCTCTATGCCTACTCGAAATTATTTATGTCACTATTTATTGTATTAACATAAATTGGACATGAGTTATTTTATTACCCCGAATGCGTCGAGAAGGCGCTGGACAAAGGTTATGATTGTGATTCAGATTTGTCATAGCTCGTAAATGCAACGTTTGTTATTTTAAATTGTGGGCATGGGTCCTAGTTCTATGACCATCGTAATTGTGAGGCTTAATGGTGGTGGCTATTGGGAACGAGATATTTGACAAAGGACCTCAGTAGGCTTCGGTACTCGATGTCGTAATTAAGTACAATGAGGGTAATTAATCACTGTGACCCCCTACACCCCCTCAGCGCCCCTATTGCTTGGCCACTGTCACTGGTCATCTTTTGTTTCAATAACCCATAGTCGTAGATCTCTTATCTATGTGCAGGGTGTGTCGAAATTTCGAACTTCAGCAGGAATTGAATCCGGAACAACGAGGTTTTAGACCTTTGCACGCATTGGGCAAAAATGTGTACTATTTATATATATGTTTGCATGTAAAATAAATAGTTTTCTCGACCGTGTAAAATTCCTGATTATTACATTATAAGTGTTATATCGAAGTACAGGTACCGAACTCGACCATCCACTTACGCCTAGAGTAGGACTTGTTCGATTCCTACTCTGAATACTGAATCTGAAGTAGGTACGAAGATAAAGTGTTTCATTGGAGTATTGTATGCGTTCCTAAATGACAAAACCGTTTATTGGTTTACAATAACACTGCGGCCGCTCGATCATTTCTGTCAAAATATCAAGAGTATTGAGGCCCTCGTACAAAATCTGAGTAGTGGATCATGTTTGTGGGGAAGGGACCGGCAGGGGGCCGCATTCATCGCTGCTCCATGATTTAATTTAATAATCGCTTATCAAACAAACTGGACCATAAACAACTATCTATAGCATCGTGGATGCGACAATAACATAATACGCAACCACAGAGTATGTTTCTGCCGGCTGGAGTTGCTGTGAATTAATCAAGTTTATCCCGATGGTGGGCAAATGCCCCTCCCATTCAAAATATAATATATAAATATAAATACAATATTTTATTTAACTTAAAGGACACAGGAAACACTTATTGAACGTCATATATTAAATAAAAAACTAAATATTCTCACGCCTTCCCACAAGGGTCCCCGAAGGGGTAGGCATAGGTGTATAGGTAATACCCACACACCCACTTTCCGCCAGAGGTATATTAGGTGCCAATGTGACAGATGGCGAGTCCATCGCCGTAACTCCAGCACGACTATACATACGCCTTTGAATTTCTTCTCAGACGTATGCAGGTTTCCTCTCGATGTTTTCCTTCACCGTAAAGCTCGTGGTGTGACTAATCACTGTACTTAAGTTTTTAGAAAAACTCATTGGTACAGTCGGGATTCGAACTTGCGACCTTTGCGTCGCAGGCAACTGCTCGAACCACTCGGCCACCACGGCTCTAAATAAAAAACTAAAGTTACCCAATGCTAGTGTTCGTCAGTCCGGAGATGTTTTGTTCAAGCCCTGTCTCTTCCTGTGTTTATACCTCCGGATAGAATGTGTAGTCGCTTACATATATTGCATGTTGGTACTATTTTACTCCTTTAAAAAGTCGAAAGAGAACAAGCGCTCTTTTCCTGACGGTTATCTCGTAAATTATTCATGTATTTATTAGCCGCTTTCGCCAATAACTCGTATTTATAGCACTAACATTACATTAAAAGTATGAAGTTCTTCGATAATGCCTTCTAGTAGTAGCTTATTCTATGGTCAGTTTAGTGTAATGGGGTATTGTTAAAGCGGTTGGCGCCAAGGACTGGCAACTATCTTTCGGTAACATCACTCTACTGGAATGCTTCTTTCCATTGGAAATGTCACTTCCCATCGTCTCCAGAACCATTAATATTATGTGTCCTTCCATGGACAAGCTCTGTACATAACAATCAGATATGAATTATATTATATAAGTATGTGTCTCACTAGGGACCAAATTTCTATTCGTAATTTCCATTCACTATTTAGGTATGTTCATAATTTTTGTGAAGCTGACTTTTTGTACATAGCCCTCACAATAACGAAGTTGACAGACATATATCAACTCTTAATGCTTCTATGGTAAAGTACCCTCATTTTATTTGATATGTTAACGATGTAGCACCACCAGTCTCGCTCAGCATTAAGCCTTTTCATCTGTCAAGTCTTAACAGCCGTGGAATTGGGTTATAATTTACGATTTTATCTCGTGTGGCACCCATAGGGGCAGTGGTCAGTGTGGCCGGAGAAAAAAGTATCACCACAGTAATAGTGGCATAATGGTCACCGGTGACCGCCCGCCACGCCCGGCCTGTTGTGACTTGCCAAAATAGAGTCGTAATAATGAAAGATGACCCGCGTAAGTTGCACGTAATTTAGTGCGATCTGGTAACGAGCGCTGGGGGCTGTAGCTGTTTGACCAGTGGGCGCGCTTGTAGTGGCCGGGGGTGATTCACTTTCTGTTTTGTTGGTCACTTTATGTCTGTATTTATGGACAGTGTTTGTAGTAGCTATGGTTGCTATTGTTAATAGAATACGCAACTCAATTATTGTGCGATTTAAGGCATGGTACATACGGGGTGAAGATGAATCGTCAAGCACGAGAGATCGCGCTAAGCTAGCGCTGAGATTGATGTTAGTCCGGCGTCTGTGACAAATAGTTGGTTAGACGGAGGCGTTGCTGGGCGTCTTGCCATAAATAAGGATTACGCTTGTGACCACGCAGTCTTGCGGAGTGGACACAGCACAGCCCCTGTGACGGCTCTTGGCGCCGCACAAGACGCAGACGCTCTGGCCGTCCGAATCATTTGTTACAACTGGCTCCTTAAGAAGGAAATGGCGAAACTTATTCGGTGAAAATCGCATTGTATTTACATACTGCACTGCGAATTTGCCTTATTTCGGCACCTAAGTCCCGAATTACAAGTTAGAAGACGGGTATCAAGTTTGGCGGGAGAAGCGCTAAGCTATGGCTCTTTTGGGCTCGGCAGCGATGTTTCAATCGCAATTGCGCTCGCGGCTTACAGGATCAACCTCGAGCTGAGGAAGCGTCGAAATGCGCGTCAAACCCCCATTTCACTTATCCCGATCTCTATGTATTTGCGAGCAAGTGTTATTGTTTACTTGCGAGCTCACATGCTTACCTAGTTCTTGATTAAATGGCCGAACGATTACTTATTAACGACTTAGCGCTAGTTTTCATTCCAGCTATATACAGATAGTATATATGGCTCAATTGCCTTAATTTCCAAAATCAACATTGCAGGTTCTAACTGCTCTGTACTGATGAGTTTTTCGTAACTAAATTATGTTGATTTATAGCAGCTTCACGATGAAGGAAACTTGTAGACGAAGTTAAAGAAAACCTATAAGTACAATGTCGTATTTAACCTTTTGACCGATGAAATCAATTTGTTGTGAACGGTGCTGTAATGAGCTGTCCAAGCCCTTAGCTTAACCTAACCTTAACCATAGCACTACTTCAAGCTATTTTACCCTAAGAACTTTTTATTTTTTTAACTTTTATATGTACATAATATTGATTGTACAAGGGATTATTATTCCACTTATATATTTCTAGGTAGCTCGGCAGTAACACGTAGATCCCATTCCATAATGAGGGGTCGTAGTGCTATCTCGTCAAATCTCCAATTACATGGCTGTATATGGGCAGTGGGCAGCGGCCGAGAGTGTAAGGATTAGCCGATGGCTAGTCTTCTCACGTCGTGGCGGGGGTTTCAATTATTGCGACCCGCCACCCCCGCCCAAATGACAATATCGGTTTATTATGGCCTTCTATGAATACTTAATATCACGCTACAATTAAACCAAGTCACAAAATAGAGCCTTGCGCGGCGTCTGCCATAATCTCCACATGCGCCCCCTGCTACTGTTATCTGTTACCATAAAAACGCTTCAAATAAAAGGGTATATGTTGCGTTACACCTACATATTGTGAATTCGTTATTTTTAAAACGTTTTAATCACGGATCTACATAATAATACGGAACGGGACTTCCCGTCCATCCGACAACTTGATTGATGTGCCTTCCTAGATTTATTTCCCCGAAAAAGTAACACGCTACACGTCCACAAAGCTTTAACCACACAAAAATGGCATCCGTAATACTTTTGTTTCATTTTTAAATACGGTCCTTTCATAATTAGCGTTATAAATTATAAAATGATAATACGAGGGCCATCTTGTGAAACGCTTTAATGCGGCGCGTCGGGGGGCGCCGCCGGCGACCGCATGTCAATCACTCTACCGAATGTAGAACAATTCTTTTCGAAAAAGAATATAAAATGCGTATCACTTTTCCGTCCTGTTCTGTCCAATCAGCATGGGTGGGGAGCGAGGGGGAGCGGGGCAATGTGTCGGTCTTGTGGCAACATCTGTGCTTTATAATAGACGCTTACGTAGGCCTCTTTTCGGGGATCGGTGCGAGCCCGGTGGGATCGCTTTAACATGATTGATCTGTTTATTTTACATTTTAAAGGAGCATTTTTACGGTTGGTTGTCAACTTAATAACAAAGTGTTTTATTTTGGGACACGTTAAGTTCAGTTTTATTGATAGGTTTCTTTTAACATTATTCAAGATTATTTATTCGTCCTGAGATTTATTACATATTTCGTATCTATTTGATTTGTCTTTTTTTTTCATTAGTTCGTCACGATGTTATAAAACGATTTGAATAGTGACTCATGCATTTATGCACTCATTCAATTTGACCCCATTTATCCACTTTCAAGGAGGTTCTGAATATGTCTAGGTATCAGTATTTAAGGCTTAGAGTAATAATGTCGAGGTACCGAGGTAGATAGAGGTAGGTGCCTAGTTTGCCACAGTTTTTCAGCCGTATTGGTAACCGTAATAAAACAAATGTTTAATTTCAAGTTTGCCGCCTAGCGAATGAGTTCGAGTCATAACAATACTTAGGCAATTTTAAATTGCTTTAATTATCGTTATATACAAACATTGATGACGATATAATATATTAATAATTATTATGTTAATTACGTAAAAAAAACAATTTTAACCAATGTGGTTGGGGCACCCTTCATGGTATCAACAGACCTATGACAGGATGCCCCGCTCGTCTTACAATTCTGTTGAATACACCATGCTAGCAATATTCAGGATTTATTTAACGACATTTATGGTACTTAATGACTAGAATTAAATAATACAAAATACTTTTTGGGTATGAGATTGTGCGTGCGTGGGTTGATGTTGAATGTAGGAAATGGCGAAACGGTGGAAAAAGCAAAACTAGAAGTTCCGCTACGGTAGCGCTACGAAATGTGTAGATGTGCTACGATTTGCCTACTACATACTATTTAAAAATATATTACCGGTGTATAAGAATTAAATTACTGTGCAGATAGATATTTTGTTAGGGAGGATGAAAGTGCAAGTTTTTACCTCAATGCTTTACGAGAAGACAGGGAGATCAGGCAAAAAAAACCTATCACTAAGTTAAAAACCATAGCTACATAGTTGCGATATTTCGTATAATAATTTTTTTACGCGCAGTTTATTATAAGTAATTATACTATTCGAAATGTATGCACCCTATTCATGATTTTAAGCCTATTTATAATATTAAAATGTATATGGATACATCAGTTACATATTAAATAACAAAAAGGCATATACAATACTTAATTGTACAGAACATGTACCTTCGTTCCATCCCACTAGGGGTAGTTAAAGGTTTAATTAATCACCCCTTTTCCACCGAGTCTATAGGCCAGCCGAGCATACGAGGAGGTATGTAGGCAGGCGACATAGATCGCGAATCCATCGCCGTCTCTCCAGCACGACTGTACACTGCCTTTGAGTTTCTTTTTAAACATGCTTCACATGTTTGTCCTAAGAATAAAGCTCACATTCCTGTATTTAAAATTAGATGTATTCTTTGCTAGACCGTTGGAGTTTGAGCCTACAGTCCCGAATTTGCAGGTGACTTAAGCCTCACGGCCATAAGGGCTTATCTAAACTAATCTACTATATTTGTGGCACTGTAAGTACTTGCCTTAACTCAGTGCGCAAAGCATCTGCTCAAAGTGGTCTACCTACTTAAGATTTACCCAAAATAGACTTTGAGTGACCTTTAATTATTACTAAAACGACACAAGAGGTATCTTTGTGACCTGCCACAAGGGTTCCCAAAGGGGTAGGCAGAGTAACCACCAACTCTTTGCCGTGGATATATTTAGGTGGCCACGTGGCAAATGGTGAGTTAGTCGCTACCTATCAGGCACATGAATGGCATACGTTTTTGAATTCCTTCTCAAACGTATGCAATATTCCTCCCGATGTTTCCAACTCCGTAAAGATTGTGGTGTGATCACTGTTGTTGTGTTTAGAAATAAGCTGGAATGCTCAAAGTAATTTTTTTTATGTTGTCTGACTACTATAATCATTCGACTGCCACGGCTTAAATGAAGGTGAAATGTTATTTATTATTTACCGCCTTTGTAGTAACTGAACGGTGGAAGCCATGTTTGTATTGAGAGCGCACTTAAACCAGTTTGACAAAAAACGGGCTCATGCGCGGGAGCCGCCTTATCGGAAGCAATTATATGTTGTTCACTTTATTAATTTCCATAACTACCCTCGCGACATCAAAGCACGCCGCCGTATCGCGTGCGCTGCCCTTGTTCTGTGCCCCAATTTGAAAGAGACATGAGAATTACTATTGAGTCTAGCTTTAATGTAGCTTTATTATAGAGCTGCGAGTCCTATTTGTTATCCTATATCAAACTTATTATCTATTTCTTGGCCAATTTTATCCAATTTTAATGATTTTAAATATCTCTGTTTCTGATCTTAATAAGATCAGAAACAGAGTAAAAGTTGTCAGTGTATATGTAGGTAGGTACTGGTTATTACAAAGAGACTATTCAATTTATTTTAACTTGAATGAAAAAGCTCACGTCGGTAAATCTGTAAGGCCGTGGCGGCCGAGTGGTTCGAGTAGTTGCTTGCGACAAAAAGATCGCAAGTTCGTATCCCTACTGTACCAATGACTTTTTCTGAACTTAAGTACAATGATTAGTCACACCACGAGCTTTACAATGAAGGAAAACATAGAGAGGAAACCTGCATACGTCTGAGAAGCAATTCAAAGGCGTATGTATAGTTATGCTTGAGTAACGGCAATGGACTCGCCATCTATCACGTTGGCACCTAAAATATATCTCTGGCGGAATGTGTATGGGTGTATGGGTATTACCTAAACACCTCTGCCTACCCCTTCGGGGACCCTTGTGGGAAGGTGTGAGGTAAATCTGTAACTTATTTGATAGAATCTCAACGCCCAGTCCGCGGCTCGCTTGCTTCAGTGACTTGCACCAGATCCTCAGCTACTGTTTACTGCTGAAACCCTTGAAGACGTTTTAACAGCGCTCTCGGTCTGGCACGTATGCTCTTTGATCTTTAGCGACACTTCAGAATTGTCTGTGTCTCTTGTAACATGTTTATCCTTTGAAATTTTATATTATTCTATATAAACCTATCTACAATTTTTATAACAATGTACAATGTTGTTTGGACGTACCGAAACATTATAATTTTAATTCCCCAAGGGCAGAGGTGTATAGGTAGTACCCCCACACCCACCTTCCGCCAGAGATATATTTAGGTGCCAACGTGACAGATGGCGAGTCCATCGCTGTTACTCAAGCAGGACTGGACTATACATACGCCATAGAATTGCTTCTCAGACGTATGCAGGTTTCCTCTCGATGTTTTCCTTCACCGTAAAGCTCGTGGTGTGACTAATCACAGTATTTTTTTAATTTATAATAACAGCAATTAACAATATTCACAAAAACAGACGTATTTATAAAACAAACAGAACAAATAAAATACACGTACGTTACACGTAGGCATATATGTAGCTTGAATAGCTTCGTTATTATTCGATAAGATTAGTATGTCTTTAAGCTACAGTACTTATGAACCAGTAACATATAAAATGAAATTGGACGACTGAGTCCCAAGCTACAATAAATTGTGTATCCCAAAACAAACAACATTTACATGCATCGCGAGAGGTGAGCGGTGGAGCAGAGGAGAGACTTATCTCGCTAAAACGATTCCCACATAAATAAAGCTCATCGGATATGAAACTGTATTTACATAAGAAAAATATAAAGAGGCCTAAACGATAGGTCCGAGGGAGGGCGTATCGGCCGGCTTTCGGGACGCCGCGCACGTCCGGAGCGGGCGCCTTTAATAACAATACCAAATATCAGTTCGTTCCTCCGATCGCAAATCTACGTCAATAACATATCCAATAGTAGCGCTCAATTCATTTCGACATAATCTAATATAGCGGGGCACGTTTCCCGCCTAAATCTCCCGCCACATGTCGCCAAGATGGCCGACTGGGCGAAACACGAAACCAAAGAAAAAGGAGATCACGAATCGGTAATATCTTTCGAGTCCATAAACTTAAACGTTTATTTGCAGCGATATTTTGTCCTTTTGTAGATATTGCTTGATTTTGTTACTACAAAACAATACCCTATTGGTTATACGAGCGCATTGGACAATCTGTAAATAAATGGAAAATTATCACTTACGTGTTTTGCATTTGTGGAATTGAGCTAGCGCAAGATTTATGTGACCTATTTATACAGGTTAGTCTGTTTAAATACATGAGTACACTATGCAAGCAGGTATTGAAGTAAATTACTGGTCGATTGTGTAATTGCATTCGGGTGGTTTTCACGAAGCCGATTAGTGTAAATACTCAATTGCCTTAGACAAGTCAATTTCTGGGTACAATTAAACCAAGCCTAAGACATTTGCTGCGCACATTGGTGTAATTCCATGAGTGCGGTCGTCAGTACAAATAAAGGTTCGAAATTGCCGCAATTAAGCCGGGCTTTCTAGCACACTGATTGATCAATCATCGAACACGAATCGAAGGAAGTGCTGCTTTGTCCGCGAGCCGCATTGTTCGCGGACGTGTTCCAAGCTACTACTTACATAGTCTAAGCATGCGAAGATGTTTAACCCAATTGAAATTACCAGTAATTTTCCTATTCCCTATCTACACTAGTATTATATAGAAAAAGAATTTGATTGGTTGTAAGTTTGTAATGAATAAACTCAAAAACTGCTAAGCCGATTTTGCTTCAAACACGAAGTTCTTTCACACAGCTTTATTATTCCGAACTAACAAGAGCTATATTTTGTTATATTATATATATCATAAAAATTTACGCGGATGAATCTGCGGGTACACTGCTAGAATTACATATATTAATCTGTACATATTTTCGTTGTCTGGCATTATTACCGATGATTTATAATCAGTTATCTAATTAATACAAAACTAAATAAAACCTATAATGCATATCATAATAAAAATCGTATTAATAAATCTTCGGGACATTGTTCTGAACTTAAGTACCTAGGAAACGAGACGTGAAACGTTTTAGAAGAAATTCAAAGATGTATTCAATCTTATCTAACGTCGCAATAAGCTTGTCATCTGTCACGTTGACATGTAAATATATCTCTAAAGGCTGTCAAATTTCTGCCTACTCCTTTGTGGCTCCCTTGTGAAGGCTTGAGCCTAGACCGTCTCTTCCGGATTATGTTACAATATTAGTCAACTAAACTACAAGATCAATTATTTACTGTAACTATATATAGTAAGTAATTGACACCAATTATGACATAGTTGGTGATTAGTACTTAGCTGTATGTAATGCTATTAATAATTGAGACCTACGTTTATTCCTCCTATTGCTACATGATTATTTCCGCTTCTTCTTAATTTTGTTTATTGTCTAGAAATTGTTACTTCAGAAGCTTTACTAAGACTGATATTATAATATAATAAGTCAATAATGTTTAGAGCCGTGGTGGCCGAGTGGTTCGAGCAGTTGCCTGCGACGCAAAGGTCGCAAGTTCGAATCCCGACTGTACCAATGAGTTTTTCTGAACTTAAGTACAGTGATTAGTCACACCACGAGCTTTACGGTGAAGGAAAACATCGAGAGGAAACCTGCATACGTCTGAGAAGAAATTCAAAGGCGTATGTTTAGTCGTGCTTGAGTAACGGCGATGGACTCGCCATCTGTCACGTTGGCACCTAATATACCTCTGGCGGAAAGTGGGTGTATGGGTATTACCTATACACCTCTGCCTACCCCTTCGGGGACCCTTGTGGGACGGCGTGAGGATATATATATAATAATGTTTAAGGCACATGAATTTGACATAACAGTTAGGTATTTTTTGTTCGCCATGTCTAAAAATATCAACGTTCTTACTCTATGATTGTAATTGCGAGTTATTTCGATTGATCCAGTCGTTCTACTGGACTGTAGAATTCTGTAAGAGCTGTTCATTTTTACTAGTATTGTGTCGTACACGAACTTAATAGACAAAGATTTCTCATTTGCGTGATTGTCGGTGATCTACATAGCTCCTCTAAATTTATAAAAGAAAAGAAACCGAAGATTTGTCCATTTGAAATCTACAATAGTCGACCCTCATCCATGATCTGATTGGTAGGTAGTAGGTATTTATCAAACGCATTGAAGAATAAGAAAAGGAGAGATAAGTAGGTACATATACACACCTCCATATAATCACACCGAGACACTCACAGGGTAGTTAGAGAGAGTAGAGCTAGTTCTCCCTAGACTTTCGGATCCCTTTCGCAACATTCAGAACTTAATATGACGTCTACCCCTTTCACCCCGTTGAATTGTAATAGCCACTGCACATCACACTATCGATGGGGAACAATGTAAGTGAAGCAAAATTCCTTCTGCAAACTCAGAGAGTACAGCATAGAGTTTTTCAATAAGGGTTTGAAAATTGCTCCTGCCTCGGCAACGCGCTAGCAACCTGGTGTTGCAAGCGTCCATAAGCGGCAGTAACCGCCGCTTACCATCCGGTGGGCTACATGCTGCCACCTTAGGGGTATACAAATATGTCATGGTGAGGCCTAAATTGCAGACATTCTTTAATTTACTACAAATTTCTACGCTTGCAAAGAGCAGCTTTAAACTACTTGTTTATTTATACGTTAGAACATGAAGGTTAGTAAATCTTACGCTTTTACAGTCTATGTTCTGCTGGCCGATGTCCATTGCCGGCGAGATGAAGGGTCGTCGGTCACGTGCAACGATATCTATTGATTTCCATTTAATTCGGCGCGTGCTGCCGCTGCCCACTGCTGCGCTGCTATCAACGACAAATTGCCCGACTGCCTTCATTTCATTGATTGAAGGGCTCACTAAGTTATTCCAATCTGCTCTATTTGTTTTTTGTTTTGGTTTACGGCGGTCCTTTGAAGGACGAGATATACCAGAGGAGATATTAGGTCTTATTCTCGGTTGGATAGCATTGATATTTTATGTTCGGCGTGCTTGTGAAGAGTCGAACTAAACTATGTTGCGCCCGGTGGTATTGACCGCACTTTTATTCATAAATCCATTAATATAATCCAAATTTCAGCCACAGTGTGAAGGAATAAGAAATGTTTTAACTCACACTCCCAAACTCTCCTCTCCAAGAGTATGTGTTTTGGATAGACAACTTTAATTCTACTCCTTGCATACTGTGCGGTATTTGGACTACAACCCCAGTAGTAAGAAGCAATAGTAACTGTATGTACGTGTTCCAAAGTAAAGCGTTAGATGAGATTACTACTTGTCTCCAGTGATCGAAACAATAGCGTACGTGACTCCATCAGATGGACTCTTATAGTCGATCGGCATCTCTGATTGCATAGAATTTTCAATAAACTGTATTATTCTATTAAGTGACCTGAACCGTGATTTACTTTATATCCTGGCTACTACAACGCCCAATAGAACAAATTTATAAATAAAACAAGAGTTGATTAAACGAAAACCTTTATTTGATCAATTACTTTTTGATACCCTTTTTAAACTAAATTGTTTTTTTATACAGCCAGTAAATTTCGAAAAGGCTTATGCTGCCTAAAATGTAATTGATCGGATCTCGTTTTTTGTAGGAAACAGTGCGGAAGAGTTTTAATTAGCGAGAAAAAAGCACCGCAAAACTTCCGATGTAAAAAAGCGGGAGACAAGGGTGGGCGTTGCGAAGAATAAAATCTCCCGGCCGTAATGCGGGCAACATTTGTATGAGGAAGCCGCTCAGTAATGGAAGACAAATTTCAATATAATTTGCAATACATAAGCGTGTTACTTTAATAGCCCAGAACCACCCTTCAAATTAAACGAGGCTTAAGTTTTATTTTATTTTTTCCTCTTCTGTTCGATGGCGTCGCGGCGCGTAGGCAACGCCACAGCCGGGAGCGGGCGCCACGGGGAGAGACGCACCACGGGCACCGCGCCCCCGAGAAAAAATATAATCCAACCAAATTAATTGCTCCTACAGGCAATAGTGGTGCGGCCGAGATGCCGCCAAATCAAATTAAGGACGCGCTATAAAAACCAAATTAGTGCCCGCTTTAACCGTGAGAGGGTATTTAGTTACAAGACGTTAGTTCAAATCCCGCCATTTTCATTAACAATAAATATCCCCGTGCAGCCGCGCAGAATCCTTATTGTTTTACTTTTTACACCCTTGTGTCCCGAGTGGGATATAGCGCGCGGACGAGTGCGCGACGGCGATGTCTTCTACTGAGCTCGGCTAATTTGTTCTTTTTGTTTACTTACAAGCGGCGAAGGTAATAAAAATTTGTGTTGCGCGAATTGTATGGACTTTAAATTTTATATAGCTGACGGTGCCGGCCACAGTTTTGCATTTAATTGGAAAAAATTTAGGGTCGGAAGCGCTTCTGTGCGGATTCTTAAACTAATTGGATGGCCGTTACGAACTTTTTTTTACTCTTAAACGTTTACGGAATCGAAGTGAGGGTAAAGAGGTTTATTTGAAATTTTTCTTTTATATTTTCGGCCTTGTTTATTTTTAATTTAAGAACAACGAGAAAAACTTGGAGACGTATATAGCTTTATCCTTTTAAGCGATTATTATTCCTCGTCAATATACCAGTCTACTCACTGACAATCAAATAGAACCACAAAATACGCAAATAGTCACTACAACTTGATATAACTTTCAACAACACGTATAATTCGAACACTATCTGCTTAAAAATAACAAACGAAGGGAATAAAAAGCGGATTTAAACCGCAACAAATCTTTGGACCCCGACCGTTATACAGCCCAGCGCATAATTCATACAGATGCAGTTATCAGAAGGGGTGAGTTTGTGTTTTTTCGGCATACCTTAATTACAGGCGATGCACCGAATTAGAGAGCGGCGGTGATCTAAAACAATAAGCTTGCAGTCATTAGTTGAATCCGCCATTGTGAGCCAGGTACCGGCGCGCGCCTAATGTGACAACATTAATTCCCATCATGATATGGAATCTATTACTATCCTTTCGGAAATTATAGGCCGAGAAGCAGCTTTTTTAAGTTTTGATAATAACAAAACCTTAATAGCTGATATGACCGTAGCTCTGACAGTAAAATATGTTAAAGCGGAAGTAAACTTACGTTTTGTGTTTTGTTCCGTATTGAAGCCTTTTGCCGATTGCCGAAGCCTTTTTCAAGCCGGTTGCCTTTGAGGCGTAAAACGGTATGTATATCACTTGTCACTGATCACCTGTCAACCTCCTTTTGGGACCCTAGCTGGCTGGCTATGCGAATTTGTTTTCGACTTACAACTACATACCTACATGGTATAATGGAGTTCGTATATTCTAAATAACTTCTAGAACTAATCCATTAATTGGCAAGCATGACCCAACTCATTCAATGAAGAGCATAATATTATATTAATTTACTATATTATAATAATTTGACTTACGTTTAAATTTGATACCTACTCAAGATGTTTTTACAATTGTACTTTTTGCAGTTCTGTTTTACCAAATGTGGTGCGGAACCCTAAAACATATATTTTTATATTCGATATGTGTTAAAGTATGACCACAATATTAGGAGTATATCCGTCGGTACGACTATCATCCTGTGTAATTTTCAGAAATTGATGTATTTAGGAAATTGTCTCGTTTAGTGTTAATTACATTAATTAATAAAATCTCTAGAAACACCTACTACATATTTAATGGACTGATATTTTTTTTTATAATTAAGTAAGGCAATTAATAAGACATTTAGACAAATAGTTTTGAACAATATGGCAAACATTAAATTGGGATTTTACGAAAGAAACTATGTTAGTTTGGTGGCAGTGGGAATGGTTGCAGAGCAGAAGGGTCGATTTGTGTGTTATGTCCACGTATACTTTCTGACACCTTGGGTTAACGACAGTAACAATAGGTGTAAGTAAGAAAGAAAATATATAAGGTTGTCTCAGTTCTTCTTGAGTAAGCACAGCCTTTTTATTTAGAGATATGAGCGCCAATCCCCCTTAAATGTACAAATCTCTTTCGTTTCATCTACATTTATTAGAATCTTCATAAAACTCATAAGAGGCTTCTTATTCTACTAGAATAAGAAGCTTTTTACGTATTTTTTTATTTTGAATACGAGTGAAATTTGTTCTAATAAAATCGCTACAGCTCGTATCTATTAATAAATAAATACCTACATTCTTAAACGCGATTTGAAAATTCGATTTGTAGGTTTAATATTAGGTTAAGGAACATAATGACAGATCGGTGTGATGCGATTTAATACATTGTTTAGTCGCAAGGGTGTTTGTGTTTGCCCCGTAATGACAGGGCTGAATCGCCGGCGGCCGAATATCGTAATTATATTATTAAAATGAGCACGATGATTGCAGGAAACGTGTTATTTAACATCGGCGATACGATCTTATCGTGGTATCCTAATACCCGACGTGTGGATATTATCGCTACCTGCCGAAATCGCCCGGATATGTACTGATCTGATATTCGACACATGGCTTATTACTCCGGGCTTTTCGTATACAGGATTGCAGACTCGTTGATTTGGGTCCTGTGAATGGTCGGCTAGCGGGTTCGAATACTTACATAAATAATTCAATGGTTTGAGGCATTTCTTAGCTTTGCATTGCTCAACGGTTACAACGGTATAGTTTGCTACTATTTTGGAATTAGTAACAACGTTTTATGGTAACTGTTTAAGTTCAAGCGACGGAAAAACCTTCTTTGTTCACAAGTGGCGTTGGAAAACTGCGGTACAACATATCATGTTTAGTATTAACGTTAGTCAGTAAGCTCTTATAGACGTAACAAAGAAGAAGCTTAGCGTAACGTACCTACGCAACAATAGATTACATCACGAAATAAACCTCGATACGGCAGCCACATCTATGTATGTTGACTAAGTTCTTGATAAATAATTTTTCGTCTTGTGAAATGATTTTTGTCATTTATAAAATAAATACTCTTTTCTTAATTAGCGTAAATGACCAAGTCATCGTGCATATTAATAAATAAAAAAAAAGCTTGAATGAATAGTTAACTGAATACAATTTTCAGTAAGTAACAAATAATACACTCTGTGAAACGCGTTATTATCGAGACAAAGCGGCCTGTTGGTGTATCATGATAATCTGTGGACTGCTCATTTCAATTCCGTGTTGTGTAAACGCCCTAATGGCCGTTGGTAATGTGACACGCTTGACGATTTTACTCACAAATTGTACAAAACTCTATTACTATCTAATGGCAGCCACCGTCTAATTGCAAGGTTATTACGTTTCGTTGTGTTGTGCACGGCTTAATGATAGCGGCGGTAATTATTGGGCGAGGCGAAATCCCGAAGATGTGTCGAATTGAATCGTCCGCGTAATGACTGACTGCTGATCGCAACGTATCACATTTACATTTACGAACGCATATACACGTACATATCATTATCAACCTTAAGTAGTATTATACATATCATCACCCCGAGTCCCTAGTGGGGTAGGCAGTGAGGATAGAGCGCCAGTTCTCTCTAGACTTTTTCTTCTTCTTCAAGAAGGGTGTGAAATGATTCCTGCAGGGTCGGCAGCGCGCGAGCAATACTCTTGGTGTTGCAAGCGCCCATAGGCGGCGGTAACCGCTTAACATCATATCGTTCGTTTGTCTTCCAATTGCGATGCGATGCGATGAAGTTGTTATCAACTGAAAGCATAGTGCTTCATAAACCTCATGAACCCTTATTAATTTGTGCTGTCGGTTGAAAATTCAGTGTTTAAAGATCTGTCCTTCCACATCCTGAACGAAATTTGATCATTGCTCTTCATGTAAAAGTTAATCAAGAGTATGGCAAGTGGCACAAATATTATAAACAGTGATGTCACGACTGTCATCAGCCTGACGGGCATGAAATATGGAAACGCATGTAATTCACCATATCGCCACAATCTCTACAATCTCCAGCGACGAATAGATTTCGTGAATAATTTAACAGATAATGGCCTGACAAGTCTTTTATTGTATTTTAGGTATTGTCGTGCCAGCCGTCACGAGAAAGCAGCATTTGGACGCTAATAACTTTTGAAATATTATGTTTACTTTGGAATTAACGGACGAAATGTGGATGGTTTACGAGTGAACATAGCACTCATAACACTCATATATCGTTTTCTCTGCATGTTTCCTACGCCATTTACCGCATGGGGAAGGAAAAAAAAAGCACGTATCTTTTCTACCATTACACTCTTTCGCAACACAATTTCGTTTTTAATTCATGTTATTTGATAAAATACTATGCGGATAGATTTTTAAAAAGATATAAAATCATATAATTCAGCTATACCTTAATCTACCTGCGACTTGATGTTGGGTGAGATATTGTAAATTCTAAAGAAACCATTAAATTAATATGTAACGGGAAATCTCTTTCGGAAAACAAAGCTTTGTGGACCATCCGACGTTAGGACGGAGGTAGCGCCGTAAGCGGATTTCAGCGGCTATTGAGTGAGCATATGTGCGAAATACAAGACGATCCCTTACTTCTGATGCCACTGAGATGGACTGGCTGATTTACGAACCAAGTGAGATGCGACCCTACCCGGCTTATGGCTAACTAAGCCGCGCCGCGGGATTACGCAAAACGTACACCACACAGTGACGTGTGCAGAATTGAGAACACACACAATTGAACCCTATTGAGTTTGTGAAGAGGTTGAACTCAAATTTCGTACAGTTAATAATAATAGGCTCTCGTAAGACGGTTGGATCAAGTGCCTGATGCAGAAAGCAGTACATGCCATTCCAGCCAGCCATTCCATGGAACATTATGTACATTTATAATTAGTAAATAAGATGTCTTCCTGCGGGACTACGTGACGATATGTATGTAAAAGATTGGTAAACTGCGCTTTTAACCAAACAACCGCCTTCAATTCTTATTTCCTTTGAGCGTGTAATTTTGAACACTTTATTAAACTTTCGAAAATTACTTACCAGAACCAGATCAGGCTGGGATTTAATAAATGCTTTTTTGTTTAAATTATTACACCTATTAAGCGCGAAGTAAGAAGACACGTTCGGCCATTAAAGGCGGTCTCAAGCAGGCTGAAGCGAAGGATATTATCGCGCCGCTTGTTGCCCGCGTAAAATAATAATGGCCGAACTTCCGGTGCCGGCGGCGCGGAAAACTTAAGCGAAAAAGGCGGGAAACGCCCCCGGCCGTCGCTAACTTTGTTAACCGCCGGAATGTGACGTCACTTAATTTATTAACACATTCCTAGAGGTAATGCCTGCCTTTTACGACACTTTGCCACTTCTCACCCAACGTGTTGCACTATACTGCCCGGACTATGTAGTTTTACATCGGTGCTGAGTTGTTACATGTTGACTGCCTAACTTTTTTGATATCTAGTTATAAAAACCTTTTTTTCTAAGTATAAGTGGGTATGTACTACTACTAAGATAAAATAAGAGCGAAGGAGCATACTGAACTCTTAGCAGAAGCACTGTTTTGACGGTTTTCAACCTAAGAACCGCGGCACACTAGGTAGAATCCAGTATTGACAGATTGCAAGCGACATATAGTCATCCTTAACAATCATTAATACATACATATCACTATGCTGATACCCTCACGCGTAAGTATGGAGCGTAGAGCGCCAGTTCTCTCCCGACTCCACTACTCCACTACTAACTACATACATACATGCCTTTTTAATATCATATTGGCCAAAATATCTACGTAATGTTTCCTTCGAGTACTTTGAAAACTTGAATGCCGCGTAAAACAGAGCGGCCGGGAAATCAATAATGGAGCTCGCACGGCCCCTCGAATAAATACACCTCGACTATCCAATAAAACACGTGAATCGTTTACAATTAAAGCTTTAAATCGGCAATAGGTGTTGCCATAAATCGGGCGAGAAAACAATCAGCGGACGCGCGTCGCTCGCAATTAGCGCAGCGTAGCTCGATAAATTTGCATTAATGCTCGAAAAATCCGGGCGGCAATAATTTTCACGTGCCATGCGTTGTATAGTGCGCCCGGCCCTGCGTGCCTAGTACACACTGGTTCATCGTGAACATTACCAATCGCATTTTTAACTTTTGCAAGTTTTCGTATACATATTATGTCTGGTATGCACCTGCCTTTATGACTTACTCTGCTGTACTGCGATAACAGTGTAATTCCTCACGCCTTACCCAGCAGAGTCCCCGAAGGTGCAGGCAGTATAGTTAATTCAGATTTGATCAGAATAAATAACATGTAACCAAGCAAAGTTGTTATTATTGACTATCAGCTTGTACTTAAGAACTGGCACGTAACTCTTTTATGTTCTTCTTTTCTACTTCTTATCTTCATAAGCCAGAGCATCTGAAGTGTTGTCGGTACAAGACCTAGGAACGACTAATATGGCCTGTATTCCCGATATAATATTTGACAGATAATTTTTTTTCTGACATAAATATTATTTAGCATCTCTCAATCATATGAGCTCGATGATTTTCTTAAAACAATATTATCAAAAACTTTAGTACCAGGTTACCGGTACGTTCATTGTGTCTAAGACTTCCTCTATAAAACTTACCTGTATATCAGATTATCTGCGGTCGGATTGCGTACCTACTTTTTTAGTTCAGTAATATTTCAGGTCGCTGTCGATGAACGCTGCTCGCGAGTGATTTACGCGCAGCCCCCGCTTCGGTGCACTTTACACTTTTGCAGCTCTGCGAGCAACGCACACTGCATTAATTGATATTCGTTGATGCACACATACATACAAACACACGTACGAGAATTCAGCTTCAGTTGATCAGCATGCTGCGCACGTTTCAAGTATTATAACAAGTATTTCGAAATATGTATTAAATATTTTTGGCTGTTTTAAGGACATTATTGGGCTACATGTACTGTCCAAGGCAGGAAATCCTCATTCAGATGGGTGGCCTCAACTTGGTTCAAGTACAACGTGCTTAGTTTCAGCCTAAGGGTGGCAAGCCTCACATGCATTTCCTTGATTCACCTGTACCGTATCCAGTCCAAAAAGTTTCAGACACAAGCATCAAGAATCCAACATGCAGTAGGCACGGTATTACAAATAATTAAGATAAGATTTACCCGGGAAATTTACCCAAGCCTTACGTTAAAACCTGATTTATAATTGAAAATATTTGATTACCTTAATTCATGTTTGATCTTTTTCCGATTAAGTCATTAAAATGGCAAGTCGCCAGATTGCTTTGTTTCCAAATCTGTCACGGATTCGACAAAAAGTGGGTTGCGTGGGCGGCGATATCAATTTAGCATACTAATAAGTGCGTCTCCCGGCGAGCTAATGAGCCTTATAATTCTTCGGCGCCCACCTTCTACATTTAACTACATATCACGCGTGAATCTAACCGGTTTGTTAATAACCACTTACAGGCCGGGCGATAAATAAATACGGTACGGATCTAACGCGAAACTGTGACTTCATAAAATGGTCGATTTAAATGCTTCGAGTGGTTCTTTACGTCTTTTTAATAGTGTATTTATTTAAAGTGGGATATTTTATAGATTTGTTTCAATTGAATGTCCCAATAGTGCTGCGCAGGAGCGTGGCCTGTCACGCTGCGCGTTAACTACGATTCGTTCCTTGTGTTTATACGCCGAAACTGCATGTGGGCTGCGTTGTACATGACACGTTTCACAAATTACTGGCAGTTACATTACATAATTTTGTCAGTATTACGCTTAATGTTTAGGTCTTTGCTACGGCTTTCCTGCTTTCAATGCAATATGTACCTATTATTATTGTTAAGTACCTACATTACGTCAAGAAGATGGCGGGACGAACTGGAAATACACCTGAATCGGTCGCTAGATCGCGGTGGATGGAAGAGAGCAGGGAAGCTCTCGCCTAATTGACGGATATAGATATAAAAAGGTATGTACAGGCTGTGTTAATATTTTGATAGACACCACATTTGTCTCTTCTAAGATTTTTTTATACGTCCGTGCTTAGCCAAAATAAAGATCAGGGGCTACCAATATTAAGGATAACGGGATGTGCTTCATTGCTCAAAAGTAAATTTAAAGTGCGAATAGTGCATAGTCTTATAGATATATATTTATCTTCCACACTCCTGATTAATGACGGTGATTACCTTCATATATATTTCTTATGTGCGTGTGTTTGTCACTGAACTCCTAAACGGCTGGACCGAATTTTTCTGTGTGTCTTCAGGTGGATTCGAGATTGGTTTAGAGAATGATTCACAATTGGACCAGATAGGTGGCGCTGCGATCGTGTTTCAGGAAAATTAATTTTTTTGCTGGGTCAGCGTGGGACAGCTAGTTTATATATAGATTTAAGTCGTCCTATCCGTGGTATAACTCGCCACTGTCTGTCTGTCTGCCTACAGACATTTGAGTTTAAATTACCGTCCTTTATTTATGAGGTTTGAATATCAAAGGACCTCCATAGATCTAGCGACGCTGACGTTTTTAAAACTCAACTTGTTTACAATTCGTATTCGTCAGCATCAGTGAAGCTATAAATATATATCATAAGAAGTATTCCACTAATAAAACTATTTCGTATACGTGTACGATATACCTATTTGTTATCATTAAATATTTATAGCATGCAATAAACTTGGACAACGAGTGAGCACATCGCCAGAAAAAAGTACCATAGAGCATCGTTCAAAGTCTGTGGAGACGTAAACAGCGATATTAAATAACATCTCTATTCTCAATAAAATGTACCATAAAAATATGTGTCAGTTGGTCAGATAGAGTGGACTATGGAGAACGGCCAGCGAGCGCCGGAAAAGATGCGCCGCGGGGGTAATGCTGGCTAATATATGAAAATATTCAATTTTATAACATTCCAAAGCGATAACATCTTCCTGTCGATTTGATATTTTCGGCGGTAAGGTAATATTATCCGTGGGGCTGTGAATGGAGGCCGGAGCCACGCTGCGTGCGCGCCTGCGAACATCGTAACTTAACACTTAATCATTTCTACAGACACTTTATAGTGTCGTATTGGGTAGTGCATCTACATCTACTGGTCACTGCGTGTGCTTAACTCTTGTACTTCTAGGGTCGTGACAAAAAAACAGCACAATGCTGTGTAACGTATGTGTTTTTATTACTAAGTATCTATATTTTATCATATTTTATTGAAAAAAGGATTTCAAGGTACCAATTATGCTACAAGTTGTACAAATAAAATTAGGTATATACCTACGTTTGAGATGAAATTCAAGACGAATGATATCTCCGACGAAAAGACTACCCCGTCGGGGATCCTTATGGGAACGCGCTAAGATATAACCTAATAATATTTTAAATACGTTTTTAGAGAATGCATGTTCATCTTCCTCGCAAAAACAACTAAACGAAATTGGATGAAATGTGGTCCAGAGATTAATTATTGTCTGGATTAATACATAGGATATGTTATATTAAAAATAAAAACAGAAAAAAATTTGTCTACGAAATCCAATTTTACGCGGGTGAAACCGCGGGGCACAGCAATAACCATTTAATCTACAATTTAGAGCCGAGGTGACCAATAGTTTGCATCTCCACTGTACGAGTATTTACTGAACTTATGCACAGTGGTTAATAGCATGATCTTATATGGAAAAGCACATCATGTAAGTATGAATATAAAAAGACATAGAAGAAGTTTGCAGTTGTTTGTCGCTCCTCATAAACAACCATGGGTGACAAACAGTAACACTACATAAAAGCGCCTCGCGCGCAGTGGTCGTAAGTCAGACGGAGTGAGGCACAATAAATTAGCGGAGCATTGCCTCCGTGTGTCACGGCGCGGCGTGGCGCGTGGGCCGTTGGTGGCTCTGCCTCGCTTGTATTATGTTACGTCGTGAATGTCACCTCGCACCGCACCGACAAACTCAGGTAGACACATGGGACTGACACTATCCAAAGCAGAAGCTTTCACGCAGACGACATTCTAGCTCTTATCGAAATAACTATGCCATAGTGAGCATATCTAAAAGCCGTGGTGGCCGAGTGGTTCGAGCAGTTGCCTGCGACGCAAAGGTCGCAAGTTCGAATCCCGACTGTACCAATGAGTTTTTCTGAACTTAAGTACAGTGATTAGTCACACCACGAGCTTTACGGTGAAGGAAAACATCGAGAGGAAACCTGCATACGTCAGAGAAGATATTCAAAGGCTTATGTATAGTACTGCTTGAGTAACGGCGACGGACTCGCCATCTGTCACGTTGGCACCTAATAACTCTGGCGGAAAGTGGGTGTGTGGGTATTACCCATACACCTCTGCCTACCCCTTCGGGGACCCTTGTGGGAAGGCTTGAGGATATTTATTTTATTTATATTTATTATATATATATATATATATATATATATATATAATTAATATAAATAAAATAAATTATATAAATTATATATATATATATATATATATATAGTGAGCATATGGATTAAGTAGTCATATGGAAAATATATATGATAAACTCGGTTTCAATTATGGTTCTCTGAACTAATATATAGTTTTGCGATATTTTCGGTTTCACAATCTTGATGGCTAAGGAAACCAGTATACTATAAGAGCACAAAGTCTTCTGCCCTAATCTAAAATTTGCCTACCCTTTCAGTCACCGTATGATGATGACTATGTGAAGTAAGTGCTATAACCGTGTCAATTAGGCATCAGAGTTGATGTATGATAAGAATAACAACGCTGCTAGATTTAAGTCTGCAGTACAGCTTTTAATAAGGTCCATTTTGGGCTAAATAAATATGTATGGTGATTTAATTTAACCATAAATATTAAATCGAAGAGGATCAGTGGCAGTGAGTCAAGAGCAGTCTGATGCAAAACATGGCAACAACATAAACATGCCTCTGTGCGACGCATTATCTGAGCTCCGGACCAAGTTATGGCTCCAAATACAAAAAGATCGTTAGTCAACGCAGTGCTACCTTCCACGCCGTCCCATAACACAGTTCATTATTTATATTAACAGTTTAGCAGTCAGTGGCAGCGCAGTCGATCCCGACTTATAGCCGCGTGAATATGCGTGGGTATTATTTGTACCCTTGTTAAGCGCTGAGGATATTATAAAAATCATTCCTTTATCTGCGCTGTGACACACGCTGGAAATTGGTAGTTTTATTTATGATCATCATAAAAAAAGGATTCCAGCCCGAGCAGGTTGGAATTTCATTCATAAGAAGTTCAAGGCGTTCGGATCTTTATGGATGGATGTTTTCATTAATTTAACGCGGATCCGGGGAAGGCCACCGAAGTATCGGGTGTCGTGTGATAGCAAGATCCCGCGATAGCGCGGCTCGTGCCCTCGTGACTACTGGTTATTCTTTTAATGTCTTCTGCTCAACAAATCTGAAACAATTTTACAAGAGGATAAATGTTTTCCCTACAGATCAAATAGCCTTCAAGGGACTGCCGAGGTGCCCGAATGAAGTTAAGCTTAAGCTTCTTTACATAATACAATCAGACATTCGAAAGCGTGACTTAATTGAATATTGCTACCATCAGTGAAAAATAATTCTTGGACATTTGAGAAGAGTAGTCATTAGTCAAGAGGTTGGCGCGGTGGTGATGCAGCAGTAGGCGGCCCGCTCCTAGCGGCCGCTGCTGGCGCGCGGCGCGGGCGCATCATCAGATAAGCGACAATAAGTCGATATGCGCTCTAAATAAGCTTCGGGGCGCATTAGTCACCGCGGTGAGCGACCAATAGACACCGCCAGTTCGCTCTAATCCACTCAAAACATTCGGAGACATTTGTCGGCCGCGGCAGGGATCGGGTGATCGATAGCGCGACTCGCCACAAAACGATAGATAAAGGCCGATAAGTCAGAAGAAATATGACGCGAACAAAATCGGGAGATATACGTAATAAGATAAAAGTCAAACAATGATTCGACCGCGGATTCGCCGCGGCATAATTTATGTGACAACGCGTGATGGACGAGCGGCGACTTTCGGTAAACTATTTACATACGGCGGCGGCCGCGCTGTCGGATTGGGTTCTGCTTGTGACAGAGGGTGGGGCTTAGTACCGAAAACAAATGTCACTGTTATTTATTAGGTTACGGTACTATTAAGCCTAAGACGGGAATTATGGTTTGGGGATGTCCGAGAATCGCTCTGATAGAAACTGAGCTTTATGAAACATTTACCGGGTATTCAATTCCTTATAATATGCATAAGGTACGAACTAATACTAGCTTGCGAATAAGTATATTTTGGCTTAGACCCTGGCAATTGCATTTTATTACTATCGTTCAAGATCTTGGTTTAATTAAAGTTTGAATAGCGAGGTAGAAACTGGCAGAACTTGAGTGGCGCCGTCGGAGAGGTAGCGAGTCCCAGAGCGATAGCTCTAATTGAATCAAAGGTCCCGCGGTGCCACAGTCACACTGGCAAAAGCATGTGCAATTCCCTTAACACGTCAACTTAGATTGCTTTCTCTAAGAAATATATGTGTAGCTATGTTTGTACATATGTGCCTTCATAAATGGTTGTTCACATCAGAAACATCCGTAGATTACTTTCTTGCATATCATTAAATTGCATTTAAACTTTGTATCTGATCACTGAGGTACACAAGCCTTACAGTGAGGTGCTATTGCAATCATAATTCAAGAGTACAAAAGGGACAGATTTATAGATGTCACAAACATCTCTTAATCATCCTTGGATTGTGATTGCAATCTCACATCGTGGCAGGGCCCCTGTGATATTACTGTTTATAGTATTATTAGTACCGAATTATTCCAATTTGTAAGAAAAGACAGACTTTTATGAGACCGATTGAAGATAGATCAATAAGTTTTTATATTTCTATATACATTCTTCATGTTTGTGGAGTAAGATGCGAGCTACGGATGTCAGTAGTGTGTTGGGAATTGGGACACAAATTGCTTCAGCAAATACGTACAATGGCTCGTAGGTGAAAACGTTAGCCGAGCGACAATCCCCGCGGAGACAGCAGCGAGGCAGCTTCGCTTTTTATCTACGCGTAGCTCCTCGCCGCGCTCGCTCGACCGTGTAATTGGATGAGAACGGCGCGATCCCAATAGCGCGCCCTTATCTGTTCGCGGCAAATCCGCCGCCGCCCGCCCCCGCGCACATCCTCACACACCCGCCTCGGCCGATGCTCTGGCAATAAGTTTTTAGTGAGTAATTCAAGATAACCCCTTGATGTTGTTCATTTTCACACTTCCTTTCGCGAGAACAGCTCTTTATTGCGTAATATGTAACTGTCTCGTCGCCGACGGCGGTCCCGGGGGCGCGTAGACAAACTTGGCCCCTTTTATGATGTTAATGCGATCGCCCCCGACCCTCCTATCTGGATAATGATAATTGCTTTTTCCAAAATTATTGTTTGATGTTGTCGCTCGATGTAATTTTAGGAAGTTTCCCAAATTGAGTTTTGACTCTCTGACGTTAACAGATAATTGTTTTCACATTACTGTAATCGGTTTCGTGACATTAAATATTGTATCATTATGTGTAGAGCATGATACCTATGCAATTAAATAACCTACGTGTAAAATTGAGTACTGCTTTTTTATGTCGGCTTCCGTGATAATAATAATATTTGTTTTAGGAACTGAACTTTTGTACTGCTTGGAGAATTAATTCTACATGTGAGAGGGCAGACAGCGGCGTAATAGCCGATACCATATTTGGCGATTGATATTCGTAACCGCAGGCTTGACCAACGTCCCTTACCCTCCGCCGTGATCCCCGGGGGCTAAACGAGCGGATAATAACAAAGTTTTCGCGATAATAATTACTGTAGTCTGATCTGGTTACTACTTGCATTAAAGCAGCCTCGTCTTTCCTGTAGTCTATAAGGCAATAGCTGCTAGAAGGCGATACCGTTCGTCCTTTACCCACATTAAGGTCTAAAACTTACCTACACCTTAATAGGTGACTACGCCAGTATAACCCATCAGAATCTATTAGAGGCCTTCTTTGCTCGTAGTTAGTTAACCATAATATCCAAAATGTATGTACTATACAATTAAAAATAGTTATATAGATATATAAGTTATAAGTATAAAAAAAGCCGTGGTGGCCGAGTGGTTCGAGCGTTGCCTGCGACGCAAAGGTCGCAAGTTCGAATCCCGACTGTACCAATGAGTTTTTCTGAACTTAAGTACAGTGATTAGTCACACCACGAGCTTTACGGTGAAGGAAAACATCGAGAGGAAACCTGCATACGTCTGAGAAGAAATTCAAAGGCGTATGTATAGTCGTGCTGGAGTAACGGCGATGGACTCGCCATCTGTCACGTTGGCACCTAATATACCTCTGGCGGAAAGTGGGTGTGTGGGTATTACCTATACACCTCTGCCTACCCCTTCGGGGACCCTTGTGGGAAGGCGTGAGGATATGTTATTATAAGTATAATATATATAAACTTACATAGTGTAACGACAGGGGTCCAGTAGCGCTTATCAGTGCCAGGATGGGATGCGGTCTCGAGCCGGGAGGTTGCGAACTGTCGTCATATTCCAGCGCTATCTGATGGGCCCCGGGCGCCCTATCTCTGCGCCTAGCTTCCAACCTTACCTACACGACATGCTGCTATTTTTAAATACAATTCTAGTTTACGAAATGGAGAGCACAGAGTGTGTTCGACGAGAGCATAGTTTATATATATAATTTAGCCTAGCCCTTCGGGGACCCTTATAGGAAGGGAGTTCGCCTTCGCGCCTTCCAAAGCATTGAAGGGCTAGGCAGAGGTGTATAGGTAATACCCACACACCCACATTCCGCCAGAAATATATTCATATACGCCTTTGAATTGCTTATCAGACGTATGCAGGTTTCCTCTCGATGTTTTCCTTCACCGTAAAGCTCGTGGTGTGCCTAATCACATAGAAGTTATAGATAAGAAAAACTCATTGGTACAGTCGGGATTCGAACTTGCGATCTTTGTGTCGCAGGCAACTACTTGAACCACTCGGCCACCACGGCTATAATATATAGTTTTTATAATTAAACATTTTATTAATCGACCCTAGCGGAGTGTGTAAAGCTTTATTATATTATCTATATCTTCACGCCTCCTCACAAGGGTCACCGAAGGGGGTAGGAAGAGTACCCATACACCAGCTTTCCGCAGGAGATATATTTTATGTGTCAACGTGACTAATGGCGAGTCCATCGCCGTTACTCTTACGTAACGTTCCCTGCTAAAATATCTCACTAACGGTGTCTCTGTTTATTACTTGAGGTTATTACGATCAGAAAAACAGCCACAGTGTATTTTTTTATCATATGTAGAGAAGTGAGAATTATTATATAAGTTAGTTTAAATCTCCAGATAAAGTACCTCGGGGATAGGCAACGAGAGCGTCATTCCTTTCCACGTAATTTTGCTTCATACACCTTCAAAGCACATCATCAACCTTGTGAAAAAAGCTCCGGAGTAGTGCGAGTGACTGGACCGTCTAAAGCCCAAATTCAAAGACAAATTTACTTACGAAAAAAAAGAAGGGGCTGCGCCTAAACGCTGGCAAGACCGAGTGTGCTTTATCGGTAAATGGGCAAATTCTAGAGCAAGTGAATGAATTTGTATATCTAGGAAGCATGTTCACACGAGATGGAAAGTATGAAAAAGATATTGAAAGAAGGATAACTGCCGGAAATTCGGCGTTGATGGGCAGTAAAAGTCTGAGCAAGAATGCTCGAGTTGCTGTCCACAACGCGATATTGGTACCTACCTTATTGTATGGCAGCGAATCCTGGGTATGTCAGAGGAAGTATGAAAATAGCTTGAATGCAGTTGAGATGCGATCTCTTCGAAAAATGTGCGGAGTAACGATTTTAGATCGAATCCGCAATGAAGAGATTCGCAAATCAACTAGCGTGAATGAGGGTGTAATTGTAAAGATGAAGAAAGGCATGTTACGTTGGTTTGGAGACATAGAAAGGATGAGTGAAGAAAGATTGACGAAACAGATATATAAAGCAAAAGTGTGTGCAAGAAGAGGCAGAGGAAGGCCACGTTCCAACTACCTGGATCAAAAAGATCGGACTCTTAAGGACGGGAACGTTAAGAGTACTCGAAACCGACGAGCATGTATGAAGAGACTGATGAATGTGGACGAAGCGAAAGAGGTATGTAAGTCTAGAGAGAACTGGCGCTCTATACTCTCTGCCTACCCCGTTAGGGACTTGGCGTGATGATATGTATGTATGTATGTATGTAAATTTACTTACAATAATCTATATATTACTCTATGTGTGCCCCGCTGTTTAACCCGCGTAAAAATAGATTTAATTAGTATAATTTTATCAAAATTTATTTTCGGAGCACAACATCCTATGTGTATATCTCTGTGCCAAATTTAATTCAATTCCGTTCAGCCGTTCTAGCGTGCATGAGTAAGAAAATTACATACATGCTCACAAACTTTCGCATACCTATATATAATATTAGTATCATGTAGAGTATCACACACTTAAAAGTTACAATAATGTTTTATATACACACTTGAATTGAGAAATTTTAATTTATTAAATTTTCATATTATTAGAATACATAATATTAGTAGAAGCAACATTACGGCCAGCTTGATGGAAAACCCTTACCGTAGCTTATACTGGTAGTACCAGAAGTATTACCTGAATTTACGACTTTAGTTATCACTGCATGATGGACGACTAGGTCCCACTTCCGAAACGATTTCTGGAAAAGGAATTCTGAAACTAGTTCCACCGCAGGAATACTACGTAGAAGCAGTACCAGTTTGATCTGTGGACTACCCCAGACGGCTAATTCCAATTTTGAAAGGAGTACCGTAGTTCCTTACATCTTCCATCAAGGTAATTATAGTTTTCTACTCTGTAGGTACAGCAAATAAATACTTATGTTTTGTTATGTACCGACACAAACAGTGAAGCGCGATCATAATGGAAAAGATTTTATTTTTTGTACGAAATTTCAAGCTCCTCAAAAGGTTAGATACTCAGAAACTTCTTTGTTTCTTGGCCCGCTTGTGGAGATTACAGTCCACTTAATTGAAGTTTTAAGAACAATTGAGTGACGTGTATGTACATCATTTGGAGGAGGATGATGAGCAGGAGGCATCGCACGGAAGTCGCGGACCACGTCGCCAGTCCTCATTTAAGGATCCGCCGAAAAGTATTTTTTTATTGTGTTCATTATTTTGAGTGAAATTGCGAGAGCATTAAGTTGAGTATAGGGTGGGACGCGAACGGGCCTATTACCGGCCGCCTTGTAATCAGCGCGCCGCCGCCGCGCTCGCCGCGCTCCTACCCGACACATATTATTAATTTGTTAGCGAACTCTCGTTCTGTTCTTCGAATTGCGAGTGACAGACTGCCTCATTTCATTACCGTTACTGGGAACTAATAAGTTTTTTTTACTGTAGAAACTGTGAATACAGAAATTTAAAAAAATATACAACCCACCATTAAGTTCTATGATGATATTGATGAAATGTAACTTTTATTAGCGTTGCGTTAGTAGATAATATACATACAGCTGGATAGTTGCCCGGCGCACACTGCGCTGAGACGCGCATCGCATCATAAACGTGCCATCGGCGCGCGAGCCCTATAATTTTCTCCCTAATTTTCCCACTTTAAGCCACTCATTCAAATTAGGATTTGCATAAAATTGTTAATGACAGTTAACGCAATATTCGACGTGTCAAAATTGGCGTCTACCTATTCCAATTTTATTTTGTACAATATTATCGCCGACAAGGCATTAAATTGGCTCTGAGTGGGTAATTTGGCCTAACATTCGGTTGAACATAAACTTGAAAAGGTTAATAAAAAAACGTTAGGTATTAGAATCCTTTTTATAATGCCTTGCGCGTAATCTGTATAATGTTCGCTAAATGTTCTTGCGATGGTCGTGGGTACGTTGTCCTTCTGTTCTTGTTTCACCAAATGAATATAGCTAATATAGTTTTAGCACAGGTTCTCTGGTAATTGACGCTGTAAAATCTCTTTAACGACTATCTTTATATATATAATTCTTCTGTGAGTGTGTATGTCACTGAACTCCTCCTAAACGGCTGGACCGATTTTAATGAAATTTTCTGTGTGTCTTCAGATGGATTTGAGAATGGTTTAGATTCACAATTGGACCCGATAGGTGGCGCTGTGATCGTGTTTTAGGGCATTTACTTTTTCACCCAAACGAAGCTAGGCGGGACCACTAGTTCTCTATAAAATGTCGGTGGATTGGTAGGTACTACCCTAACTTTACAAGTTGTATATTATATTATTATTGCTTCAAGAGGTATGACGTTAAAGCCTGATAATTAGTGAGTTGTTATTGCATGTTGGGTGGCAATAATTACTTACTCTAATACTTTATTATAGCTAAATAATCATTACGTATAAGTGAGTGAGAGCTTGGTCGGTGGCGTGTCCCTGTGCTCTGTAATCTCGCGCCGGCCCCCAATCACGCATTTCTCACCCGGCCGCGTTGAAAAAATAATACCTTTCCGTGATTCGTCTATAATTTGCTGGATGCCGCGCGTCCGCATCACGTACGGTGCGCGCGCGTGCACGCGGGGCTACGCGCCGCGGCGGCCGCCTCACCGACTGACGTCCCACTGTAACAGCTGAATCATTGTCTCTGCTTTTGTTATTTTATTTAGACAGTAGCTTTCTAATATATCTACACTATAATTTACGGTAGGCAACTATAACCGACTTCTATTCGTGTTTGAGACCGGCAATTTGTAATATACGCGCGGTACCATTTTAAGCTATGTAATTTCATTGGTGATGAGGTTCGATGAAATTGGAATAACATCACTGAATTCACGGATATTTGTGCCAATATATAATTCAATTTGTCTGTTAATAGTTGCAACATGGTTGTAGGTAACGCTTTTCTCAAACGGACATTATCTTATTCATGTGTGTTTGAGATTGACTACGTAAAAAAACAATATTACGGAATATTATAACCAAAACTCATAGAGTACGGTGATAGGTAGTTTGACATTTGAGTGACAGCTAGTTTCAATAAGGAATTATATGCGTAACCGACATTTTGACGGCTAGTTTTGTTATGCTTTCAAAATAAATACTAAACAATGCTACGCGCTGTCCTTTCTTCAATATCCAGGGGAGTATTGAAGATTTCGTTCACATAAAAAAAAATTCACTATTTGTATGTTGCCGAAACAAATGATATATTATCTGTTTTCTAAGAAACAACACTACCTAGCAGTAGAGGTATCTCTAGCTGCTACTGGCTACTATCACAGATGCAGTCCAAAACGGATATCTCTGATTTTGAGAGGGGTATTAGGGTTACAGTTGTCAAATTTATCTATCGTATTGATGTTTTTTCAATGTATGTCATCGTTAGATAAATGCAGCTTTTATCTAACGATGACATACATTGAAAAAAAATCAAATTAGAGGTGCAGGTGAAGTTGCCATGCAGCCAGACTGGCCAAGCAGCATGTGCTGTCAAAGTAAATGAGCGATGCCTTTTTGAACGCTACCTATCTTTCGCAGTCGCGCCAGCTCGCAACTCATCCAGACAATGTCCATTCATGTGAGACAAGTTCGTGTTATGCTGCCAGAAACTCGATGTTTATCTCTTTGTGGGGAAACAGTAAATACTTTTTTCAGCGATTTGTCATATTTTCTAAAGTAAAAAGTTGGTGGCGGCGGCAGGTGAAGGTCCGACCTTGATCGGTACCGGATAAATTGGATTGACAGCCAGTGTGTAATGATGCGCGAGATTTGCAGCACGTCAAATTAAGTATAAGCACGATGTTCTCCAACTAATAATATACATGCGAAGGCTTGTGAGGATGCTTGTTCCTCTTTCGCGCATCTTAAGCTACTCAACGGAATTGGGTGAATTTAGCACAGAGATATAATATCTGGATTAAACACAAACAGAAAAAAAATCTAGTAATTAAATCCAATTATAGATAGTTAAAACTGCGGGTAACATCTAGTATTAAATCATAATGTTGATCAACAAGTTGATGGTGTATTCGGTAAAATAGCATAATTCTCAGAGACCGCAGAAATGAAAATATCTATAAGTGGTCGTTGATTATATTCTCGTGTTGTTTTGCACAAGAACAAAGTATATTGCGTAATTAATACAAATGTGTAGAGAATGAGTGCAACAATAAGCGCGTTAGTACCGTGTCTCGCCGGTGGCCCTGCCGGCCGGGGCTGCCCTATTGTGCTAGTGTCGTGCGCATGTCGCAGCTCTGGTGACGGATTACCGAGCTCTTTAGCCGCTTATTGATACAAGCCGCTTTGTAACCCTCACCTTTGCTGTAACCGACGCTTGTTATTCGTGTTACGGGGTAATGTTAAAGGAATTTCGGTAATCGATAACAATCGATAGACATACTGTCAAAACACCTAATAAAGCGGTATCAAATTTGGTCACAAATCTGAAACTTATACATCGTAACGTAACATTGTTCTTCACAAACCTACAAGAATCCCTTAAGAGGTAGGCAGAGGTGTGTAGTAGCACACCCTCTTATCGCCGGAGATACATATTGAGGCCAACGTCTGACATATGGCAAGTCTATCGCCGTTTCTCAAGTCTTTGGATTTCTTCTCAAACTAATGTAGGTTCTTGATGATTTCCTTCATCGTACAGCTCGTCAGGTCGCTAGAACATAAGTTAAGACAAAGACCTCGTTGGTACAGTTCGAACATACCACCCGGCCATCGCGTCTCTTGAATATATTACAATTTTTTTCTTTTATTTCGCAGTTGTAAGGGTTAGAGAAACGTAGCGTGAATGTTTGAGATACTCACTTTGATAGAGATTACGAACTATACTTCAAAGTACGTAACTATAGGTTAAATAGGGTTGTGTATCATTCAATCTCAGATTAAGGGTGGATTGAAATGACCCTTGCGATTAGAAGTTTGAGCCAGAAGCGATGCACGCTCGCCAACGTAAAGCCACCAGTAATTGCGGCCTCGACGCTATCTGCGCCAATCCCTCACTAGCTCCAGAATGTCTGATAGTTATGTTTCACGTGTTATATAATTATTTTTTATTTTGTACGCACCTAACAACCAATTCGATGCAATAATTGTTGAAATAATTGTTCTTTTTATTAAAAACTAGCGGTCCGTGAACATAAGATTTTATATAAAAGAAAATATAGCCATGTCACTCAAGGTGAATGTAGCTTTCCAATGGTGAAAGAATTTTTCAAATCGGTCTTGTAGTTTCGGAGCCTATTCAATAAAAACATTCTTACATACAAATCTTTCCTCTTTATAATGTAAGTACTTATAGAAAAATCGGCGTTTTCCTGTAAGAGGAAAAAGTGCTGGTATTTGGTATATACTTACCCTATACTTAAACATGTTTCCCTTAAAACATCTTAAGTTATGATTACTATAGCGTATATAAGGTTCCATGTAACGCACCTATTCTCCCAATACCTACATAGTAATCGATGTTGAAATTAAGATAGTTTAGGGCCTTGGGGTCCTGAGGCTCACCATCATTTTAAAGAGGTCTCGCGCCGTCTAGTCGAGACCTCTTGTGACAGGCGGGCTGGAACATATCTCGCTCAGAGAATCAGCATTGCTATCCAGCGTGGCAATGCTGCTAGTCTTCTTGGCACGTTGCCTCGGGATACCGATTTGGGACAAATATTTTATCTGTAAGTAGCTAGTTTCAACTGTTCTTTGTAAATATTATTAATTGTTGTTATTGTAAATAATGTTAAGATAGCTTTTGTTTTTAAATATGTCGGGTTCCCATATATACCTAGGTAGGTACATATAGGAGATGCCTTGGCGCTAAGTAGTCGGCTGCTAAGTGTAACACACACAGAGGTTGACCTCGGTCGGAATATAATGAGTTGTTCTAAATCAGAGTACAGTGAGCTTTAAGGTGAAAGCGAACGGGTTTAATTTTTAATATTTATGTAAGTATGTGTAGTGCGACGATAAATTCGCCAATTGCTGCGTTGGCACCTTCATATTTGGCTTAAAGTGGATGCAATGAAACCCAAGCCTATTCTTAGGGGAACCTTACTAGGAAGTACGAGACAGTGCAAGATCTGCAGACGTAATAAATTGTATTCGTAGTCCAAACGTTGACATATCAAATAAATAGGCAATTTGATCAGTTTCTGTCCGTATGCGTAGTCACTCAAGGATGCAACATTTTTCACGGTCAAAGGACCAATGATATAAAACAATAAGAGATGAGTTACAACGAGAGCTAACTAACTGAATGCCATCGCTAAACGTTAGAGACTTCTTTCACCGCGGAGCTGCCGCCCGCGCGCTCGGCCCGCAAGTCATTGTGGCATCTCGGCGGCGATCACAAATTACAAACACAAAGCTAGGAGCGTCCTAATCTGACATCACATCGCGTCCGATCATCAACTGATCATGATTTACGAACACGCTGAACGCTGATAGGTGATCAGCTCTCTAACAATTGATTCTCGTTTGTTAAACTTGCGCTTGTCCTCCGTACGGACACTGAGTGGCTTCACAGCCAAGTATGAGTATACTGATTACAATAATCTGTCGTTTATTAGACGACAAACCAATTTTGCAATAGGTCATACAGGCTTACGAGTCTGATAATGAATGATGATTAATGTTGCTCAGAGCTTCTATTGTTCACTCATACGTAAATGGTAAGTAGGTCGACGTTATCGATGATGTCGGCGGTTAAGAATAGAAGACTTGTTGGTTTAAAGTTGAGTCAATGCCTTGAAGTACTATCAAGAAGCATGCTACCTACTTGTATGTTGAAAGTGGAGATTTGGTTAAATCAGCGTGGAATGTTTATAAAAAGAACCAGAGTTGAAATGTTAGAATATCGATCGATCACAAGGCGACCTTTGTTTAGCGCGTAGGTACGGGGTCTGGCCCGCCGAGGCGAGGCTCACGTCACCCCACCTGTCCGATTAGCATCACCTCCTTTATGCGGGTCACTCACTGACTCTGACGGCATACCGCGGCTCAAATTGAAATCTGTTTCGTTATGCCACGTCAAAGAAACTAGCTGATGCGGAGAAACGTCCCTGGATTACAAGATGACTAATATCATCAAGTATTCCCTATGATTGTACACGTCGCGTGTTATCCGAACCAATCAAGGCGATAGACACTCAACAATATGAAACAACCATTACCGTGCAATATCAATACGGTTACAATCAACGGCTTAATTGATTACTCAAACAACGTTGTTTGAGGAGCACCGAGCACTTCCTGAGCTGTTGCATATATTAATCCAAATTAAAAGCAGCGACGGATACCAAATGCGGAGCATTAACCGGCCGGCCCTAGAGACTCCATTATGAGCAATAAAATGCCTATTATTATCGAGGGCCGAAAAGCTGATGCACGCGATGCAATTACTTGATTGGCGGTGTTCTGGTCGACTCCAGCCAAGCTGTGATTGATGGTGTACGTAATTAGAACACACTTCAGCGTGTGTCTTCAGCAGCACAATCTTAATTGCGGACAGCACTTACCTCGCTGACTCAAACAACACGCGCCATACTGCGGTACGCGCCGCCCGCGTACATCATTCAATACCACTGAAACAATCTCTACTACCTACATACGTTGTATTGATATTTATGGATTACGTAAAATATTATCTTGTTCAAAATACTGTAATCTACTGAAACTAAAAATCTGCTAAAACTGAATAACTCACGTTAAATCGTGTACCTATAGTTTATATCTTCACGCGTTCCCACAAGGGTCTCCGAAGTCCGAAGTAGTACACATAGGTATTATCACCACGAATTTTTGAATTATGAACTTTATCTATATTATATTCAGCGAAAGAGGTATGCAAGTCTAGAGAGAACTGGCGCTCTATACTCTCTGCCTACCCCGTTAGGGACTTGGCGTGATGATATGTATGTATGTATGTATATTATAATAATAATATATCCTCACGCCTTCCCACAAGGGTCCCCGAAGGGGTAGGCAGAGGTGTATAGGTAATACCCACACACCCACTTTCCGCCAGAGGTATATTAGGTGCCAACGTGACAGATGGCGAGTCCATCGCCGTTACTCAAGCACGACTATATATATTGTATGTATATTCATTTATGTATAAAAACCTTCACGCTTTCTTACAAGGGTCCCCAAGGGGTAGGCAGAGGTGTAAACGCCTACATTTCGCTGGAGATAGGTGCCAACATAACCGAGTGTGAATCTATCCTCTGATGAGTGAATCTTCCTGAGAACGACTATACTTACTCGTACATACATCTGAATTTCATATTGTATGCAGGTTTCTTCACGATGTTTTCCTTAGTTCCTGATCATATGACGGATATATATATACATTTAATATGTTTTCAAATCCTGCAGTCAACAACCCTAGTACCTACTCAAAATACTTGCCAAGCTGCTTTGCAAATGATACAAACCATCGGGCGGAGAGTGAGCGTCCGATAGTGGCCGACACCTCGCAGATTTATGCCCACTGAGCCGATATCACGGCTATATCCAGACAATATTGATATTTTCAGCTCGCTACGTGCCTATTAACTCCAACGCGCTGAAGCACTTCACAAAGTGAAATAACGAAAATATATTACAGCTAATGATAACCATTTGCGAACTGATTTCGCTCCCGTTTAATGCATACCAGCAACCAGACTTTACTACGTGTATGTTTCATACTTCTAACATGGTTCAGCTGTTATTGGTGCAAAATGTATTACGGCTTTAGCCAAAATGCTCGCAATAACAATAGTTCGCAGTAGCAAAGCCTGTCTTAGCTCGGTAGCACAAGAGATGTGAGCGGCAACATAGCAGTCACACGCGCTGCTCGGCTATCGCCTAGTAGCGCGATGGTGCAGCCGTCCCGCAAGTAATCAACCTATTAATAAGGGGCTCATGCTCTAATGCGACCAATTAAAACGGCGACTCCCGTCTTGAGACGCCCACAGTTTTTGGGCTCGTTCCAGCCAGATTAGGATTGCTTCGGCGAACTTCTCGTATATTTTATGCGCTACGCCGACCATTATTCGTTCGTCTTGGTTTATTTGTGTTTCATGAGAATTTTATGCAAATGCGGTTTATTAATAATAAATTGTCGATAACACTCATCGATCGTAATTTTAGCCGGGGGCAAACATTAACTATGGACCGTGACTGCGTTGACAGGGCGGGAGGAGAGCAAGCGCGGGATCTTTTGTCGGTGTCGGTCTTTGATCGGTGCGCGGGCGCCAGTAGCGACAGGCTCGAGTGCCAGTTTATGAGTACAGGCGCGTTTTATGGCTCGTCTGCCAGCTTCGATCAATAATCGCAAATGGCGATTAGGCAACCTACGCAGCAGGCGTTTGTTGCCTAATTTGCAGTTTTAGCTACCACCAAAATGGCTCAGGCTTCGGCTTTCAGATCACTTGTCATACATGCAGTTATTCTTCACTCAATATCATATTCACACTTTCCATTGTTCGTTTAGCGGGACTGGTGGTGTTCATAATATGCTGGTTATAATAATAAATAGACAGTTTTTTTTTCTGGGCTTGCAACTATGGTGGCAAACAATCATACGGCCCGCCTGATGCGAAAACTCCCACGCTTTCTACGTGTTCGGTACGATTTAAGTTCTCCCTTACAAGCTTTGATTAAAATATGTTTTACGTATGTATTCAACCAGTACACCTGTACCACAGTGTACTCTGAACAGAAGAGCGCGGCGGAGATACAAAGAGGCTACAGGTGTTTAAATCGCGATCAAATATAATCGAGACGAGTTCCACGGTACATGCTCCGCATAATCAACTACTCCATTTTACTTTACGCACACGGTTACCAACGTGGAGCGGGTATTTCCATCGCTCTGCTTAGTAAGAAGGAAAAAATTTAAGGTTATTTGTGACATTCTTTAGTTCGGGCTACCTCTACATAGCATAAAACTAAGTCACTCTACGTCATCTGTGCGCATAGATCTTTCAACAGATTTTAATGCGATATTCATCAACATTGACGACCGTCTGGTCTAGTGGTTAGAGCTCCAGACTGCGAAACTTGAGGTCGCGGGTTCGAATCCCGCTGAGGCCAAATATTTGTGCGATGATCACACTCCTTAGTCTTGGATGTCCTATGTATTTGTGTATATAAGTAAAATATATCGTTGTCTATATAATCTATATAAGTAAAATATATCGTTGTCTAGTTACCATAACACAAGCTTTGCTTAATTTGGGACTAGGTCAATTTGTGTGAAATTGTCCCAGGTATTTACTATTATTATTATTATACAGATAGCTGCGACAGGAAGCTTCATAAGTAGTATTAGTATAGTAGTAGTAGTAGGAAGTAGTTTCATATTGTACTACCGAAGGATTTATACAGGTATATAGGACTTCAACCCGAATGAAATCGCGGGTGTACCTACAGCAAGTATTATATTAGAAGGAACTGCTTGTATGGTAAAAACTTCATAGTACATCTCGTTTAGCGGGCAAGCAATGTCTTTGGCGTCTTCGCTACCTGACAAGCTTTTTCAATCTGTGGATCTTGATGACAACTTCGGCTTGTGACGTTCGTAGAAATAAAGCTCTAAAATCCTCGCAGCAACGGACAAAACACATCTCAACAAATCTCGTACCTCTTATACGTCTCTTATAGTCATAACACTGTATCAAGTGTCTGGCGCCAGATCTCTTTAAAGTCGGTAGCATGAAAGAATTCGTGGTTAATCTCTTCAGGAATCCATTGCATCTTGACGTGCTACAACAGAAATAGACTCAGAAAAACTGCATATGGCCTGGTTATCTGCCTCGAGCCGCCGGGCTGCTACCGCCTTAATGGTAAGATACTTTTTATCGTATATTGCATACTTGTAAAGGTACGCAAGTACCCTTAAGTGCGCTTTAAAACACTGCGATATTCCAAATTGTTTCTCGGCCGTTTTGTTTACTTTTTACTTAGTTACTTACTGTAGGTACTGTTGAGGCTGTTTAAGTTCTTTGTATGGATATTAGGCCGTATACTGTTCATAACACATAAACATATTCTGTATATTGTCTTGAAGTCTATGGAATAAAGCTTTTAAATATATTTATTTCGGTAAAGGAATATATTCGAAAAATTTAGGCACTTTATACTAGTAATAAAAATTCTAAAGTAGTTTTATCCATCTTGCTATCTGATCTTTAGCCTAAGCGGGTAAGTCAATTTTGACGAAGTTTGGTACTTTGGGGCGAAAACCTGAAGAAGATAAAATATATGTCAGAACTAATTGTTTGTTAGTTTGAATTCTACGCAAACGTAATAGCGAGCAACACCAAAAAAATAGGCCAACTCTGAGACAACATTAACAACACATCTGTTCAAGGAAACGTCTCTCTTCACCCCGACCTTTGATGATCACAATCGTCACCAATTAACGGCCAGTGGGCGGACAAAAAACTGGACCACCGAAGTAGAAACACCTTGGCTAATGTGCAAGTTGACAAACCAAGTTAATGTGGAAAAAAATTGTTCTGCGAAACCGCAGGGCGCCTGACATCGGTGGCAGGAGTGTCCAAACACGGACCTCCGGCACACAAATACAAATATTATTAATGCAAACAATAATAAACTTAAGGATAGGGACTTAGCTCAGAATATAGTGTAACACGCATGTGTGGCGTTGAGTGGCTATTATTTAACTTCGTTTCTATTATTTTAAAGAAAAATATACATATTAATAAACGCTATTTTCTGGGATATGAAGACAATTCTGCTCTCTTTGGCAAAATCGAATGTGAATTGAAATGATCTGTTGACATGAAATAAATAAACAAATGAATTCCGTACGGGTCGAGCTAAATAAAACCGTTTAAAAAGGACGCACTGACAAACACACTTTCACGAGAATGAATGTAACGTTAGTTTTTAAATTAGCTTACGATTAATAAAATATAAGTGTTACCGTAAAAAGCCGTGGTGGCCGAGTTGTTTGAGTACTTGCCTGCAGTACAAAGGTTGCAAGTTCGAATACCGATTTTAACAATGATTTTTTCTGAACTGAAGTACTTACACTGATTAGTCACACCACGAGCTTTTCGGTGAAGAAAAACATCCAGAGGAAACCTGCATACGTTTGAGCAGAAATTCTTCAAAAAGTATGTATAGTTGTGCTTGAGTTATATGATACACGTTGGCATCTAAAATATAGCTCTAGCGGAAAGTGGGTTCTACTTAAATACCTCTGTCTACCCCATCGATCACTAATAAGACATCGATGGTCTACCCCATCGGGGACCCTTGCGGGTAGGCGTGAGGATATAATAATAATAATATATCCTCACGCCTTCCCACAAGGGTCCCCGAAGGGGTAGGCAGAGGTGTATAGGTAATACCCACACACCCACTTTCCGCCAGAGGTATATTAGGTGCCAACGTGACAGATGGCGAGTCCATCGCCGTTACTCCAGCACGACTATACATACGCCTTTGAATTTGTTCTCAGACGTATGCAGGTTTCCTCTCGATGTTTTCCTTCACCGTTAAGCTCGTGGTGTGACTAATCACTGTACTTAAGTTCAGAAAAACTCATTGGTACAGTCGGGATTCGAACTTGCGACCTTTGCGTCGCAGGCAACTGCTCAAACCACTCGGCCACCACGGCTCTATAATATATATATATATGAGGATATATAATATATATATATGATGTTACCGATAATTTCTAAGCTGTTTATTGTATTGGTAGGTACCGTGTCTCACACCATACTTGTATTACGTAATTTTATAAAGTCGCTTTCGTGATTTCTACTAGAGTATATCTTTTTGAGTTTTTGGATTAGGTTATTAAGTACCACATTAGAACATAAATGAAGATAAACATAAAATAAAAAATAGCAAAAATTTATGATCTCGGAAATAGACTTTTTTATTTACATCGTAGGAAAAGACAGTGCAATTTCAATTGTTACAAACAAATAATGCAAATAGTAATTAGCAACATGGTTAAATTGCCACTATATAGACATTTATATACGATATAATTGTGTGACGAGTATTTGTACCTTAATCTTGGATGTCCTATGTATTTATGTATACATCTATCTTTATAAGTAAATGTATCGTTGTCTAGTTACCATAACACAAGCTTTGCTTAATTTGGGACTAGGTCAATTTGTGTGGAATTGTCCCAGGTATTTATTATTATATACACTGCGGTACTATACAAATTTAATTTTTTAAACCAAGGAACCTAGGTATTTACATAGCTACAAATTTAAATAAAAAAAAAATTGCAGACCGGGTTTTTGTCGATGTAAAAACCATAGTTTAACTTTTATTGTCTTACAAACATCGCGAGTGTAGTGATTATTGTTAACAAAAAGGTACTAACTATAAAATTTTAGGTACATTGTATGTAGTGATATAATCACTTTATTCCATTATTAATTACAAAACCCATTAAAGACATTTTTGCTGCAGTCTAGAGGTCTATAATTATCTACTCAGATTTAATCATTTTAATTTTCTTACACATCTAAGATATTCACTAGGACCTTTAACTATTGTGTTTAACCTTTAGCCGGTTTACATTAAAGTGTCTTTACCGTCCTCACTCACATTGAGAGAAGGTTAAACTATAGCCAACTGAACCTACCTATCCCTAATGCGAACTATGTAATTTGCAGTACTAATCCTGTTATTATAAGTACGTATCTGAGAGTTTTTGTACAAAACTACTGAACGGAATTGGATGAAATTCGGCACAGAATGTACTCAAACTACTACTAACTACTACCTACTACTAACTACTAAAACTACTACCCATGTACTCAAATTGTACCTGAGCGAAATCGAGTGAATCCACAGGTGTACAGCAGCTACATGCGTACCTAGATTGATTTGATCATATATACAAGACAAGTAATATATATCTTCACGTCTTCCCATAAGGGTATCCAAAGGAGTAGGTAACTAGAGGTGTGTAGGTGGTACACAATACACAGAGGTATATTTTAGGTGCCCATTATGGCTATGATAGGATAGAGGGCGAGTCCACAGCCGTTTCTCAAGCTCGACTATAAATGCGTCTTTCAATGTCTTCTTAAAGATATGCAAAAAAAAAATCTAAAATCAAAATATTTTATTCAACGTAAGGGACACAGGGAACACTTATTGAACGTCATAAGCTTAATAAAAACTAAAGTTACCAGGTTTCTTGCCAGGTTACTAGGCAGGTTTCTTCTCGATGTTTACCAGCATTGTAAAGCTCGTGTTGTGATTTATCACTTAACATAAGTTCAGAATAACTCATTGGCACAGTCGGGATTTGTTCTTGCAATCTTTGTGTTGCAACTACTCGAACCACTCGGCCACCACGGCTCTTCAGATAAGGAATCCTTATGGCCTATGAAATAGCCAAAAGGAAGTTGGTTTGCGCCTCTTTCACCAAAGCCACAGGTTCTGCAAGACATCTGAGCCCATACGACGCTCGTTATCCCCACGGGCGCTCCATTCATCACCATCGCTTGCAACTCACTCAATCGCGACACTATTAAGACGTTTTCAATCAGCTCCATTGTGCCAGTGAATTATAGTGGGCGTGACTAGTATAAACTAAACGTTGGTTACCCACAATGAGTGCCATATTTGCGGTCTCTAGCAGTGTGGGCCCGTGCAATGACTTGTGAAAAATTGCTTGTTTTTGCACCGTTCCAGTTCAAGCAATGTTTATAGTGCTGTATTATGAGCGCGCTATTCGAGTATAGTTAGGTAGAGCTCACTCAATATATGGCTCACTCGTTCAATCGAACACAGAGAAAAATAATTTTATTCGTTATTTTTTTCGTTGACTTACATTAATAATTAAATGTTATGTTTACTGGCTTAATTTACCCCAGCTTATATGAGCGATAATTCAATACAGCTTATATGAGCGATTTATAAAATAGCATTATCGCTCACGCGTTGCCGACCCTGCAGGAATCTTATCTAGTAATTAAAGTTAAAGAACGATATTACAATAAAATTGAATTATATAATCAAGATTATACCTAAATATTGACTGTTGTTATATTACAGGCTTTTCGAGCAAGACAAGTTTACGTCATACCGATGTTTGGATTAGGTATCTATATAAAATTTTATTATGTTCGTATTCTTGTGAAGGACTCATGGTGTTCGCAAATCAATCATGTATTGTGTCGATCTACAATTAAGTGTCAAAACACAACCACAACGGTGGTCTTGGCAAACAATGGCTGGGTGCTTCAAGGTGGTATAAGGAGCGTGCAATAAAGGTACTTTTGAAAGTCATTAAAGGCACTCGAAGGAAATGTTTTAACATCTGTTGCGTTGGTTTTTGTTACTGTTGTTGTGTAAATAGAGACATGAGCATTCAACAATTTCAATAGCAGGGTATTGTGGGGAGAATAACAGTTGAAACATACGTCAATATAAGAGGCTAGGAACATAAAGGAAGGCAAGATTGATAAGTTCAAGTTTAAAATATTGATAGTTACCATTAATTAGAATATTCAAAATGTTACGTTGACTAAGTACAATCGTGATGCAGGCCGCCTCTTAACATTCCGTGACATTTGTTTGTAAGAGTTGGAGCACGATTCTATTTTTAAATTGCGCCAATAAAACTAAATAATACCTAGGTGTGCATATAGTTTTCTGAGGATCTCCTTATCTACCTTTAAAACGTTAGTTGTGATTTTCCATAACCTCGTCTATTGAATCTTGAACAAAACAATATTGAACAGTTGTAAAACTAGCTTATATATAAAATATTTGATCCAAATCAGTATCCCGAGACAACGTGCCAAGAGGAGTTGCAGCATTGCCACGCTGGATAGCAATGCTGATTCTCCGAGCGAAATATGTTCCAGGCCGCTTGTCACGAGAGGTCTCGATTATTCGGCGCGAGACCTCTTTAAAAAGATGGTGAGTCTCAGGTCAGAGTCTCTCAGTCTCAGCCCAAGGTCCCAAAGTTTCAACCGCAAAAGCCGCAAATATGTAACCTGACCCGAGACAGGCATACTTGCGGCGCTTGAGGCACTCCTGCAGAGCAGCAGCGGTACCGGCCGCCACTGATGTGTCAGGAAGATGGGTAGGAGCTAGTGTGTCGACACACGCAACGTCCCACACCAAGGGCCGACCCATCCTCCATGGCATCAGAGACATACAATAGTGTTCAAGTTTGGCTAGTACGACTCACCGCTATCTTGACGACTGGTACATTTTGTAATGAGTATTCAATACATGGCATTATACTATATCTTTACAAAATCTTAATAAGACGGAATGCATGTCGTGTGGAGTGAAGGCAGTGAGCGGGCGAGCTAGATATGTCTTCGTCACAATTTACATAAATGATATATGCGATCCGCCTAATGCTGCGCGCTGGTCATTTATTAGGCGCGCGAGCACGCGGCGTGCCTGGGCGGCATAGCGCGCGTGCCCGCCGAGCGCCGACAGCGCTCAACGCCGGACCACACTGAAACCACTCCACCAAAGAATGGCATGTTCGCTTTCGGGTCAACCTTGTTGACGTATGTAAATTGCTCACCAGATCATTATCTAAAAGATAACGCTTCGAAGGTATCCATTATGCTACAGGCAGTACTGACTGATTCCTGACTAAAAGGTTATTAACCAACTAGTTTCAAACATTATTTGTGGTTGAATGATCTGCGGTTATATATGTAAAAATGTGAAAAGTCATCTAGTATTCGTGTCTATCCACGTGTCCTATATTGCACACGCCCTCTGGCGGCGGTCGATGGTCGAGCGCGGGTGGTCTGCGTGCGCGCCGCCTGCGGGAGGCGTCAGCTTCACACTTCTACGCGGCACATTTCTAGCTTATATAACGTAACACTCTTAAATAGATCGTATCTCAAACACCGGAAGACGCATTCTCCTTGTCCCCAACTTTTACGTAATGTTACGTTTTGAAGCTCTACGAAACAAAGCAACTCATTAAACATGATAGCAGGTCTACCGAAAGTAAAGATTTGGACGTAATAACAGATGGGTGTTAATTGCTATCATGAGGCGTCAATAATTGTTTTTTTAGCCACTAATGGCAATGGAAGTTCCGGGTTATGAAAGTTTTTGTGGGGTATAATCAAGTCGCAATCAGTAGTTTGGCTAGAGCGTGTGAGCTACTCTCCGCGGACTGCCTCTGCGGGAAATTACTACTTTGGTGAATCTATCGTCCGGCGGGCGGTCGTGTCCGAGTGGCGGCGTGAGGGCCGCATGAAGACATTACACTGATCTTTATGATACATTGCGTGTGGCTCCTTGAGTAATTCATGACGCAATCAAACTCGTGTCCCTGCAATTTATGAGTAAATACCGGCCTCTATCATAAATATACAGTTTTGTAATGACATTCAGTAATTTTAGTAGTTTATTACACCGTATACCACCGGGCTGATCGCTCCGGAAGATATCGCCCGCGTAGAAAGACCGCAAGTTATAAATCAGGGTAACACTACATTTTAGAAAACAATTTGTAACGCCTTACTAAGCTCATAAATTACATTTGTAGGTCTTGTTTCACAGAAACGGCACATTGCTGAAATATTTGGAATCTCATCTGTCATCTCTTGGTTGAGTTTTTGTTTTTGTGCCGTCCCGATGGCGGTAGCTGGCGCTAATGAGAAGCTGAAGAAACTGTTCACGATATTCGGTTTAAAATTGCATCTTCCTATATGTAGTAACATGTGGTTATATCTCTGATGTAGAGACGCGATATCAAACTCGTGTCTGTTTTATAAACATTTATGAAGGGACAAAATTACAATAATATACTTAAATATCACAAATATGTGCGGAAGAAATGCACAAGGCATGGAAACTCGTACGAAGAAGTATTAACTTCCATGTGTATAGGCAGGTAGGTGTCTACTATATCATCTCTCTCACGGCTGACGCAGAGAGAGTAGAGCTGAATCTCTATTGACTTGCAGATCCATATTCTGCTGTTTCTGCTTAAAAAGGCTCGCCAGTTTCGAGCAACATTTACAAAATAAAATTTGTCTTAATACACACATCGAGTTCCTAACCGGATAGGCAGAGAGAGCACGACGCCAGTTCTCTATAGAGTATTTATAATAATTCTACAAAACTATTTAACCACAACTATTTTCAAAGGCGAAATCACACTGTGACCTTTGAATTTATAAATAATTTATATTTCTAAATACCAGCGTAGGTACTCTTGCACAAGAAAATAAGTAAAAATTGTCCAAAATTCTACGCCTACATTGTTGCTTATAAGAATAAAAAAATAATCTAAAATTTACATAAATAATATTTCAACCCAATGACTTAACCTTGACGATTTACAAAACGACTATTTCGCCACATAACCAATCATTCAAAAACAAATACATTTTGTTATCTACGAAATCAATCAAATTCACGAATGTAAATACATAGGAATAATTGTTTATATTGTCATTAGCGTTATAGGTTATGCGATTTTAGTCTTTCGGTGTATGTAAAGAGAGCATTGCGGATACCCAATACGCAAGTGTGAGCGATAGATGGGTAATTATGTGCATAGTGATAAGGAGGTGTAACCATAGCGTATGATCAAGAAGGTCGTGATCCCTGGGCTATCCCCGCCCCTAGCACGAGACGCTGTGACGTTGTAAGTCGAAACTTGTATATAGATAAATGCTTTGCTTTGTATATACATAAATGTTGTTTATACCAGCTACTATCCTGCAAACTGTAGTATCACTACCAATTCCCCTTCACAGATAGCAACGCCTAGTGTTGTCTGTCGCATGTTATCTTAAAGCATCAAATATGCGTTCCGTAACATGGGCCTAAATAAACAAAATAATGGAACAAGACCATGACAAACAAGAAAACGATCTCGCAAATAAATTTTTCTACACAGCGAGCCCGACAGATCCTATCACAGAACCCACTATTTTCCATCAGTGGCGGCCATATTTTTGTCAATTTTTCGTCTGACGTATCCCATTTCCCATTCAGAAAAACACGGAGCAGACGTGAAGTTGGAAAACAAGGGAATGGAAAAAAGAGCGTCTCGTTCGAAACGACAGATAATCGTGTTAGCCGGCCGCACCGGCGAATAACTGATGCGAACCGCTCGCTGCACCGAACCCAATGAGATTGCGGTGTTTTTTCCACCGAGGCACCTCGGAGACAAACAAGGGATGCAAATTCGTGTTGACACCGCGATCCATCTTGTTCGCCTCTCCGGAGACCGCCCCTGAACAAATAGAGCCGTGATTGAGACGTGCCTGTGGTTTATTTGTAGGTACGTTACGCGGCTTAGATGTTTTTCTTCAGAAAAATACATTCCTCTTTTGTATTCGGGCAATAAATAACGTTAGGTCAGTGAGTAGTGTATGCCAGCAGTTTAGTTTCGCTTAATCTTGGAAACAGAACGGGCGTCGTGTCGTAAAACAGGAGCAGTGCAGTGCTCGGCGGACACTACAAACTGCGACCTCACTGCGATGAAGAATGGGTCCCGCGCCGTTGCACACGGCAGACTAACGCTACATACTCTGATATTTTAAACATCTTATTTCGTTTCATCTATAAACACATAGTTTTTATGACGCCAAGAAATTTGTTCTGATTATGACTCAGGTATAATCAGAACAAATTTCTTGTTTTTAAATTTTTTTAATATTCTGGCAAAAAAGTAAAGTTCCTAAAACACCATTTCAACGCTATCTGCCGGATTTAATTGTATTTTCAAACCATCCAGAGACCCACTCAAATATATACACAAAATTTCATCCAATTCGGTCCATCCGCTTAGGAGTTACGTGACAAAGACACGTACAGAAGAGTTATGTACCTATATAACGATATAGTATAGTTCAAATACATATAAAAACACAACAAATTTACACTTACATCGACGTGCCTACTTAAAGCAAAATATTTGAAACTTGTAATCCATATATTTTTTTATGTATTTTCGTTTTATTTCTAATGAAATTGTTATTTTTCATGGAATTATAATAATTCCTAGGATTCGCTGCAAGTGTCGAAGTAAATCGGTAAGGGTGGAGCGTTATAGATCATCCGGCGGATCGGCCGCGGTGCTGTGTCCAATAAATATATTGTTTCGCGCAAAGCCAGCACAGATAAAGCAAGCTCGCGCCTCGCTGCTTCCTGGCGTGTCCTCACTGAAGGCGGCCGATTTTCTAAATATATTTTCGAATGAGATGCAGTGTATTATCGCTTATGTGTACTTAACACTTTATATGCCATAAAATTGTACTCAAGTTTTCGATTTTTGTCATGCTGATTTGTGTAAATTTAATTGAACACGAGTCTGCGATCACTTGTGCACCGTCGAATTGCACGTCGAAAAATTACGAAAATTTCACTCTAGCACTTTACTAGCTAAACTATAGTAATTGTAATACATTTATGTAGGTATTTATAGTCTAGAGAGTACTGGCGGTCTACTCTCTTTGACTACATAATACTTCGTGGGAATACTTTCGAAACAAATAAATAAATAAGTATTAGCCTTTCGCCATTAGAATTTCGAAATATTTCAATGTACTGAATAACTTCCTTAAATGTTTAGACAAACGATCCTCTATACTGCCATCTATATACAATCTGCCATCACCACGGTGATAGCAGTCGAGTCCACACACGACAAATGAAAATGTTGTGTAGTTAATTATTTGGTGCCATAGCGCCGCTGGCACTGCAGCCCCGCCTCAGCTTGCCCTCTGGACCAGTGTCAGCCAAACGCGGAGAGCTTGGCGTTTGCACATTATGACTATGTGCGGCCAGCGTATATCTTACCTATTTATCTTGCAGCTGAATCAAATCCGAAAATATGCTTATGCAAGACTCACTAGAATTGGTTTTGAATTCTCAAATATTTATTTCATACTAACTTTTATTTAAGTGATTTCACGGTCGTAGCATATGCATACTTTAAAGACTTACAATATGAGGAAAAATCTCAATCGTTTGTAGATCAGAGCTCCTGACTGCGTGACATAAGGTCGCGGGTTCGATTCACACTGGGGTGGATATATTAAGATGAACATAAATATTTGTATTTAAGTCATTTAGATACGTGATTTGATTGAGTAATTTCACTGATAAATAAACGTATTTATTTACTAATTAATTTAAATTATAATAATTTATGTATACTAATTAATATTTACTTTCTGGGTGTCTACTCAAACCGTGTGCTATTAAAACATTACCTACAAATGACACAATAAACATTTTCAACAAAACATGTTACTATTCTTACCAATCGCACGAGTTCGCCGTAAAGCAGCTTGGTTGCAAAACAAAACAGAAAAGGTTTCGATTTGGCAAAAGAGAGATGATTCAAGCGCACTGTAAAACGACAAAGCCCGCCGTTTTAGCAAGGAAAGAGAGCAAATAAACAGTACTGCAGAGAAACCAATACGATTTAGCGAGTCCCGGGAGAGACTCCTGTCCGGGCGAGGACCGCCTGTCACGTGGGGCTGCTACAATGTTACTTGTACACTAATAGTTTGCAAGGAGTTTGTCTATAATATAGTGTGTATGAAATATATGTAATAGGTATTTAACGTACTACTTTCAATCAAACACGCTTTTATTTCCAATGCAGTCGTTTTTTTTTACAGTTTAGTTACAATAGTGATGACCAGACTATCCAAGGAAGCGGAACGGTCATTATATAAATATGAACAATTAGAATTTAAAGCAAGTGATACCGCGGTACAGATAGTTTCAAACAATGATAGATTAAACCTCATTGGTTTCAAACACTTACAAGGTAGGTATTTATTAAAATTTTGTATTTTATTAAAATTGTGTAATTTACACATGTATTCTAGTGAGGTCGTAATAAACAGGTCATTTGTCGAAACATAGTTAAATAGGGACACTGTAAGGCTTTTAATCACGATAAAAGTAGTAGTCGCATGTGTCGGCCATTAATTAAGATTGGACCTTCCTAATTTATTCAGTGGCGTGAGGCGCCCCGGCGATGTTTGTCGCCGTCGTGTAGCCGTCAGGTTGCCGCGTTGCGCGGTGGTTGCCTAACATTACGTCTGGCTCACTCTGTAACTGGGTATCTGCATTGTTTTCTAGGCACGTAAAAAAACATTACATCGCAAAATTTATTTTAAAATAGTCGTATAAAAGTCGTCTAATCTAGCAGTAAGAGCGGCAAAGCTTGATGTCTCGGTTTCGATTCTGAGCGAAGCTGATATTTGTATGTTTATTTTTATTCTGCTGTCACATCTATTTAGGTATATATTTGATTATATAAGTAGGTATATAATATATCTTTGTCTTTTTATCATAGTGAAAGCAATGCTTAGTAAGGTACTCGATCGATGTATGTATTTGTGTGATCGATGAAATAATCCTTGTGCATAGTGGTTCTCATGGCTTAGTAGCTGTATCATTGACTTTTTGCAAGTATACCATGACTAACGCATCAAAGTTATAGGCAAGGAAATCATTGCGTCGTCTAGATCGATTTGAGATTCATCATCATCATCAGCCCACTCTAGTCCACTGCTGGACATAGGCCTCCCCTAATGAGCGCCAGAGCGCCCTGTTTTCAGCTTGCCGCATCCAGCATCTGCCAGCATCTGCCAGCAGTCCTTCGCAAATCGTCATCCCACCTGGTCGGAGGGCGTCCTACAGTCAGAAAGAGAGGGCAGACTAGTATTAATTAATCGTATGAGCTAAGAGGCAATAAAAAAAATTGTCATTATTAAACACCTCATTAATTATGCCAGTTACTGAATTTTACTTTACACAAGCCGGATAACTCGAGTGCTACATCGCAACAGAGACTCGCAAAGAAGATAGATCGGGTGTGCTTTGCCGAGGTCTGGTCACACGTCCCACTTGACTTTTATTTTGCCGCCGACAGCCCTACAGGGAGTAGGGTACCATTAGGTAACAAAACGGGATAAATGGTACCGTAATGGTAATAATTAGTTACCATCGACTGTTGCTGCTTTTCGGATGTAATGTTTGCGAACTCGAACAATTTTCTACCTTTGAACTTCATATATTGTGAATGATAAACAGAAAATATAATATATATATATATATATATATATATATATATATGAGGATATATATATGAGGATATATATTATATATAAATATATATATATATATATATATACATAAACAGAAAAATAGCATTCTTTATAACTCATAAGTTACGCAAGCGCAACTAATACATACATCTATAAATTTCTTTTCAGACTTATGGTTGTTTTCTTAACCGTAAAGCTCGCGGTGGGATTAATCACTGTACATATATTGTAAAAAAATCTCATGGGTATTGTTGGGATTTGAACTTGCAATATTTGCGGCCACTACTCCAACCTTTCGGCCACCATGGCTCCTAGCGCTTAAAGGCCATAACACAGTTATGAAGGCGTCCACCCTACACTGAACTGTGACAAATGTTACGGCCATGCACAATATTGTACACTTTTGTACAGGAAACAAACACGATGTAGTTTCCTAGTTTATATTAAACAGTATGATTTAAACTTTCAATAACGTAGCGGTGCTAAATTTTTATTGTCCCCGAGAAGGGAGTTATTGGCAGCTCTGTTGCATCTGATATTAGGTTTTGTTACGATAGAAAATATCCTATGAAATAACTTAGTATTAGTTGGTATTTTTATTTTACTAGAAGCGGTCCCATACCACGGCACACTGATAGATACATATATTTTTTTTGGTTGCTGTAGCTCTGAATTTACCACTGTTTTTCTTAAACCTTACAGCTGTTAGCTTATATATATAATTTTTGTAATAAATAAATAAATAAAACTTATATTAGCCGGTTATAAACATAATTATATGTAGGTTTGTGTTGAAAATAAGGTACAACCATAATCACTCATGTTTTATTCGCATATTATTCATTCTATATTCTTCATATAATATTCATTCATACTATTCATTCCTCGAAGAACAAAAAATAAAGTGCTTTTTTACAGACTGAGAAAGTAAACTACACTTGGTACCTACACTATTTTATAATAATATCCTCACGCCTTCCCACAAGGGTCCCCGAAGGGGTAGGCAGAGGTGTATGGGTAATACCCACACACCCACTTTCCGCCAGAGGTATATTAAGTGCCAACGTGACAGATGGCGAGTCCATCGCCGTTACTCAAGCACGACTATACATACGCCTTTGAATTTCATCCCAGACGTATGCAGGTTTCCTCACGATGTTTTCCTTCACCGTAAAGCTCGTGGTGTGACTAATCACTGTACTTAAATTCAGAAAAACTCATTGGTACAGTCGGGATTCGAACTTGCGATCTTTGTGTCGCAGGCAACTGCTCGAACCACTCGGCCACCACGGCTCTTTTACACTATTTTAAGTAAAAGATAATATTATACAAAGTACACAGAAATAGCCTGAAACTGAGACCGACCTGGAACATACATCTCAACTCCCGCCACTAAGACACTTCCAATCTCTTCCCGGTTTGGTTTTAGTTTAGAATTCAGATTTGGATGTGAATAATCACTGTACCTAAGTTCATTGGTATAGGCGGGATTCGAATTTGCAATTTTTGTGAGGCAGGCAACTACGCGAACCACTCGGCCACCACGGTCCAGTTAATGTATTTCACAAAAGCACCCCATTCAAATCGGATCAGATCGGTAGTTTTTGACAAAACCGCAGATATACATACACGAGACGAAGCTGACTGTAAAAGAAACATTTATCTTTTTAAATTAGGGACGTCTTGAAAAAAGGTCAGGTCAAGAGTACCCTAAACCGAAGAGCCTTCCTCTTCTTTGCCTGCGACACAAAGAGAATAATGAAAGTGGACGAAGCGAAAGAAGTATGTAAGGATCGTAGCAAGTGGAAAGAAGTGGTCTCTGCCTACCCCTACGGGAAAGAGGCGTGATTATATGTATGTATCTTTTTAAATTTCGTGCGTTTGTTTGTCTACACCTGAGTTCCTAAGCGCTTCGCTTGCCCTCACCTGTTGCCGAGCCGCAGCAACAATCCCGTAACACGCTAATCACCCCGAGACATTAGTTATTTAGTACCTACTTACTAAGACCTAGTAATTTCACAAACTGCAGTACTTACTGCTCAAGCCGAAGCACGGTAGGTAAGTACTTACCTACTGTGACGGGAGGATGTAATTGCGGTGGCGAGTATCCAGGTATGATACTCGTCCAGCCGGTCTTTTGGAAATAGGGACCATCCTCCTGGAATATCAAGTCATCTATCTATTCTACTAATATTGTTGGTGAATGTGAGTTTGACAATTTGTTCCACTTTCACGCAATTCAACTGAACTTGAAACAGGATGAAACTCGAATTTCTCTGTGTTAATACAGATTATTATCTTGATTAGCACATATGATATGTCAGATTCCTAAAAACCTTATACAGTATTATACGAGATTATAATTTTCTTTCTGGGCACTGCTATTTTAGGTAAAATAAAAACCTTATAGAAGTCCGTAGCCAAATAACACAATTTTTGTGTTGTGTTCCTACGCGGTGAATAAGGTTTCCAGAAATTAGCTCCTTGGGGAGGGGGGAGGATTGTTACATTGTGTTGGAAGCAGAGGGATTAAACCCAATATGCTGCCAACACACTGTAACTCTCCGAACACAGAGTGGCAACGCGCAAGTGATACTTCGGTATCGTGAGCGTTAATAGGCTACGGTAACCGTTTCCCATCAGGTGGGCCGTATGCTTGTTTGCCACTCTTGTTGTATAAAAAAAAAAAAAAGCAATGTCGAACCATGCATCAGATAGGGAAAGACAGTGAGGGTTCCTGGCAGATGCAACTGCAACTACTACCTATACCTATTACAATGATATTTACGAGGCATTGCATCGCATCTCGGGTGCAGCTATATCAGCAGTCTACCTATATCTATACTAATATTATAAAGAGAAAAGGTTTGTATGTAAGAATGTTTGTAAGGAATTGGCTTAAAAGTATTGGGCCGATTTGAAAAATTCTTTCACTATTTGAATGCTACATTATCACTGATTAAAATAGGCTATTTTAATTGCAAGAAAAAAAATATTCAATGCCAAAATGTTAAAAAAATAAATGTCCACCCGTGCGAAGTCGGGGCGGGATGCTAGTATATTATAACTCAAATATATACCTACTATGTTTTTGCTAACGCTTAAATACAACCAATAATTGATAATAAGTAGCCTAAATTCATGAATCAAAGAAGCCCGACGGGACATTATCATCAAAAGGGACAACTTTACAGGAGATATTCTTTGGATTTTTTGTTAAATGTTAGCAAATTTCCGAACTATGTTTTCCTTCACTGTTTAATATTTATAGTATTCATGTTCCTATCGTATATTTAGTGTGGTGTATTTTGTATAGAACATTTTTCTAGTAGTATGTAACAAAGAACATTAAAATACTATTTATTTTAAATGGTTTTTTCAAACATTTTCACAAAATTATCGATCTGGTCCCAAGTAATGAACATGGAGTGTGAAAAAAACGATACATGTCGCATACTCCGACGATACTTAGCGAAGAATTGCCTCACTCCTACACTGACTTGCATTGAATGCACTCGAAATAACAACGGGAATTTCTGCTTTAACACGCAGTAATAAAGTGTATATTTGCGTGCACCGCCGTCGGCCCGCCTCCAAGGGGCGTCGTTCCCCCCTCCGTCGACAGCGAGTGCGTTCACACGAAGCGGCACTTTTAAATTTTAATCACATCTCGTTCGTTTATTTGGACAAAAAGTGAATTGAACGCATGCAGAGACATCAACTCCGCTTTTCATTATTCAACCAAACTCGCCTATGAAAGATTTCAACGCGTTCGCTAATGTTTATTAATGGAGGCATTTATCGGTATTGCCCAGTTATGTACAAAGTGAACTAAGAGTATACATACATAGAAAAAACAGATTTGTGTAACCCTGTGCTACCTGTGTCTTTATGCTTACTTTTGGTATTTATAACATGAACATAATTCTAAAACAAATATCAAACAAAGCAATAGCTTCTGACTAAGTTATCTCTCAGATATGAGACAGTCTAGTCAAAGCCAATATTGGTAAAATTATATTTTTATAGGAAATTTTAATTACTTATATAATAAGATTATCATATTGTATGACATCATAAAAAAAGAATATAAAGACAACAACGTCAAGACAAAGTCTCAAAGTATTCAAATAGCCTCAAAGTATTCTTAAAACTTCTTAGGCAAATGTTTCTTACAATAGTTATGTCTAGTTGTTATATGAGAATATGTGCCTTCGTTTCTTCAATAAACCTTAATTATTTTTTAGGTGGCTTTATTAGGTGTGTAGGGTATAGCAAATATAATTAGGCATTAAATCATTTTAAAATTTGATAATTGACAGTAAATAGATCAAAGCAATGTATCGCATTCTCCGTGGGATATGTTCGTAGGTATATGAAAATGCCTTACAAACAGAACAAGCATCAAAAGTAAGTAAATAATAATTTACAACCACTAGAAACAATCTAATTATTCATTAGAAGTTCCAGTAATCCAGTTCAGAAGCTTCTAGTTCATCTTTGCACTGACAACAGTGCTTTTTGAACTTTGCACTGCATTAATGCAACTGCACTACAAAGTGCAGTAGCACTAATGCAGAGTTTGTAATATAAATCTGTTTTTTTCTGCGAAAAACCAGGCGAAACATCCTTTTGACAAAGTCTATGTAGCGCTTTCACACGAGACTCACCTTCCAATTTATCCATATTAATAAATCCCTTCATAAATAAACAAGCGGAAATTTTGAAAACTAATTTCAAAAGGTACTTGTAAATGATTGAATAGCAATCGTTAGTATTATTTGCCTTCTATAAAAAAGATTGAAATAATTAATGCGATTCGTCACAATTCACGCACCGGCAGCCATTTGTGCGCCCATTACCGGCTCTCTATCGATAAGGCTTATTGCCAAACGACATGGTTAGTTTGAGTTCCTCGCACATAATAAATTATTATATATACTGTACTAGGAGAGTGTGCACTTTCAATTTTACGCAAATTTGATCTAGCGCCATAAAGGCAAAGTGCATATTAGTGATTTAGCGTGCAGTCACTAAAATTTGAGTTAGCGACTGGTATTATGTGAGTGCATACGGTGAGCATTAATATATGTGAAACACAGATGGGCAAATGCATATGATCGAAAATTTTAATAAAGGAGAGAATATTTTTGACAAATCATTTTCCTGACATTATCCTCGATACCAATTCAAGACATGCTTTTAAAAATGCTAATGTGATGTATAATTATGTGCTTGTGGTCGGCTCCAAGGCAGCTCAGCTCTTTACCGAGCCCGTTAAGCCGAGGCCCGAACCCCACAGGAAGTGCCCTTAGCTGTAGGTATCACCTTAGCACTTAAGAAATTCCTGGCTGGAGGACTTTTAGTCTCGCCATTGTTTGGTTAGCAAGTAGCAAAAGCTTCCGGGACTTACGTTACGAGAGACAATTCGATGAAGAAACCGTCCGCAAAGCATGACGTTACATATGTTTTGAAATTATTATGTACATATATGTATGTATAATTCCTCTATGCGTTTTTATTGAGCCTTTCCATCGGCACCTAAGATTGAATCTGCAATTTTTCCCTTGCACGTTAGCCACCACAGTCAACAATCATAGATCTTTTCTGACAAGTTCTGTTGATTGTCATTAGTATTACTCATAAAGGAATACGTTCGGATTAGGTATACCAAGGTTTTATATATATGCTATAATTCAATTTAAGGCTACATACATGCTAATGAAACAATTAAAGTAAAAAAATCGACTTATTTAAAATTAGGATAAGTGAGGCTAAGCGAACTTAGCACACGATGATAGATGAGGCGATCAAACAAATAAAAAGATAGGGAGCGTTTGATACTCTGTTATGTTTCCCTCTTATTTCCTTGAAGTGAAGGTATAAACCTATAAATATTTGAATATCTGCTTGTAAAGACTTAAGATTTAATACTAGCAGTCTGGAAGGTCTCGTGACGATCTACACGTTGCTTGTACCAAGCTCAACCTACATTATAGCTAAAAGATATTTCTGTCGTTGCTAAAGTGCTTAAATCAAGACCAGTGTGCATTGAAGATCTACGATTTACAATTTTTAAATGAAATTCATGAAAATATACCATTCCTTTAATGGCGGCACTCACAGTGCATAAATAGTGATGCGAACCGTCGGCGCAGCGAGTAATGCGAATAAATACTTCGATACGATCAGTTCACCGTTTAACGAGAGAGCCTTTTCCGCGCCGCGGTGAGCCATTTAGCGAATTTCAATAGTTATCGCGCGGAGAAAAACTCGCTCGGCGAGAGGGACGGCCGCGAGCCGAGAGACCAGCGCGAGCGGGACGGACTTAATAAGAAAGAAGTAATAAAAAAGTGGTAGTGTGTGCGTGGTCGGAGTGTGGTGGCATAGGGCGGTAATGCAGGCCCCTCCCTGTGGCCGCCGCCTCACGGCGCGCTGCCGCCTCAGTCGAGTCGACAGCGCGCCGAGCCGCACCGGTCCGCTCTAGCCGCGTCACGAGCGCGCGTAAAAAGTTTCATCGATACCACGAAACTTACAAACCGTGATAGCAAACGACAGGAGAAATTTTAGCTGCTCTTTACACCCTTCCAAGAACTTCAGAACACATTCTGAAACTTTGTGTTTTCTTTCACTCTTGAGCCAGTGATATCGGTTGGAAAAAGTTGAGAAAACAACAATTTTTAAAATTAAGTCCTGAGTAGGTTTAGCGAAATCTTTTGATTCCTGTCTTAAGATCTCAGTCTCAGAAGAAGTGTTAAGTTGACAGAATAGCGCTAGAAGAAGTTCTGAATTTGAGGATCGAAAGATTATGTTCTGTCCCATCGATGGGATGTTCAGACGGTGACGGCGTGTGGGGTTCGGAGGCGGTAAACTTGATGCTGCTGCAAGGCGAGGGCCGGGAGCGGGCCGCCATGGAGGAGGACTGCTCGGCGCGGCCTTGCGCCACTGACTTCTCCATCGCCGCCATCATGGCCCGCGATCGCCAGGAGAGGCGCGAGAGGCGGAGGCATAGGGACCCTAGAGAAGACACACTCACCCCCTTAGGTAAGTTCAATACTCTTTTTTATACCACAAAGTTGTCGAAAGAGGTATGTAGAGAGAGATGTCAAGATAGAACTGGTGCTCTATACTCTCTGCCTACCCCGTTAGGGACTCGGCGTGATGATATGTATGTAAGTTGTTAAACAAGCATGGTCTGCCTGATGGTAAGCTGTTACCGTCGCCTATAGATCGCCAAAATTCTTCCAAATATCATAATTTCTCTCCCATCATCGCATCCATAGAAATATATACCTAGAATCGGTTTATCCCATGAGTCCTGCTATCACGCCTATACTTAATGCGGCTGCCATCTGACCTTCAAAGCGCATTACTTTACAAAGACCGCAACTGGTAGGTAGGTACATCTGTATAGCTATAATTAGTCGGTAAATATAAAGATAAAATTATTTTATCTTACCAAAAGCAATATGCACAGAAAGGTACACTTAACTCTTTTAAAATTATTCATAAATGACGCCAGAATAGGCCAACTGCCATAAACCTTATGCTGAAACTTAAATCAGAACCCGTTGTTTTACAACATAATATTATGAGATTTCTATGTTTCAATTATGAATAAATATTACGATTACGTGATTTAACTAGGAACTAACGAACTAACGAAGGAACTACATTTATAAAATTAAACGTATGTAACGTAATTAATTATTACCTATGGTGACTACGAAAGGCGTAAAGTAAAACATAACTTTGAGCAATACAATGACAAAAAAAAATTACTTCATTAAAAAATACCTCCAAACGGTGCAAGACATTGGAAGATAAATTCCATGTTTCCGTTTATATGAGAAAACAGAATCGGCGCCCCTTTAAAATACCCTAATTTATTTTGTATTTTCATATGTGATTACGTATGTTACGCACTTGTTATTTGAGTAACACAACATGCCCTGATGTTTTCATATGAAGTCACTGAACTCCATTATAAATTAATAAAATTATAAATTAATGAAGACATAATGGCCTGACCTCTTGACAATGTTTTAAGTCCTCGATAGCAAACACAATAAGTTAATGTAAATGGAATGTTATCGCTCTGTACACTTAAGTTATTGTTTATAAATGGTATGCTTTATGAATGTTCATACAAAATAGTGGTAATGTTAAATTCACTATGTAAATACCATTTGTATTAAATACTTTGGTGAAACCCACTTAGCCGCTAACCATAAGGTTACGTCATGATAAAAAGTTGGGTTTTTCAGTTTTGACATTCATATTACAAGCAGTATTAATGACTGCAAATCTAGCGAGGGTTCAGGCTGCAATAGGGGTGGTTCTATAATAAATAAAAACGATAGCTATATTGTAGGATGATATTGCTAGCCTCCTCACAACTATTATAACAATGATATTGAGACAGAAATTGCATCTATTTAGTTTCGGTTAAAAATTTATTTAATTATTTTTGTTTTCATCATTAAGATGAACATAATACCTATCAATGATATTGAGACAAATACATATTTACTTTGTCTTAAATTTCGTCAAGTTAATTTTATTTCTCTTTTTATTGCGCAAAAATAACTCATTTCATATTAATTTCTAAGTGTCGTGGCAAATTTAAGTTGCCCTTATAAACATATTTACTGGCTATCGATTAGGTAGGGTAACCGACATGGAAACTAAAACTAATACACATACATACATACATTAATATATCACACATCATCACGCCGTATTCACGGAGTAGGCAGAGAATGTAGAGCGCCAGTTCTCTCTTTTCTCAGAAGCCTCTTTTGCTTCACCCAATCGACTTAAATTTATAATTTATAAATACTCATTGGTATCAACAGGGATTGTAATCTATAACTTGAATTTTCTTACGATACTTGGCACAAATAACTAATTCAGCTCAAAAGACTAATAATAAAAAAACTAATAAGATTCATTAAAAGTTTAATGTTTCAATGGGTTTTATATATTCACGGACTTTACGGTGACGTTAAAAGTTAGTAAGAAAAACTTTAAACGTCTGACAGGAAATAGGTGTCAAAGCGACGATGACAGACTAGTGATATTTTAAGTTGACACCGAAATATATATATGGTGATAAGTAGGTTTCGTTACGATTCTGTCTTACCTTTTAAGAACCCCTGTCGGGAAACGTGAAGACATTAAGTGAAAATATCATAGAATTGTAGGCAACTGCCCGTCCACATATTAATTAGGTTAGGTACCCTGATTTGTAATTTTTTATAGTAACAAAAATCAATAATTGTACCTACATGTAGCGAACTAATTCTTAACTAAACAGAACCCGAACAAGCAAAAGTAAAAGTGACCGATAAATATGTAAAAATACACCAGGACACACAACAAACAAATGCGGTCAAAAATAGTTGCTACTCAGACAGGATTTGTAGCAGATCCACTCTTAACTTAAATTTATTATTTCTTATTAAATAGTAGGTATACCTAAAAAATTACTTTTAATGTAAATAAAAAACGCACAACCACGTAATACACCTGACTGAAACATTAAGAAGAGCGAAATATCGCCCTTATACGGATGACAAGGCAATTATAAATTTCATTATCGATTTTACCCAAATGGAACTCTCCATTTGTGTAAAAAGCATTTCGAAATCAATCTTAAATCAACTTTTAACCTTGTTTGTCATTGAGATGATCAAATTGGTGAATGAATATGTAAATTTTATTTATTTATCAAATGTTCTCAACACCCCACATTTTAGTTTGGCGATTCCTAGGTTTGTCTAACGAAACTACATCTCGATTGGTAACAACATTGAATAAAAAAATTACTTGGAGAATCAAAAGCTTATAATGTGTTAACCTACGTAGACATTTACCTGACAGTTAATTGCACTTATTTATTGTAGTGTTGTATTCCTGCGATGAGGTTACATTACTATTCATACATACCAACATAATATCTAACTATACGGAGGAGAGGGACAGTTTGGACAGGGAAAATTTGACTATGATGTTCTTCCAGAAAAATTCGTGGATGCGACAGCATCTGCATCGGGGTCACCATCGCCTCCCCTCGCGGAATACGAGAGGGACTCTCCCGTGGACGTGTCTTCAACGTCAGAAGCAGGTTCTGCGGGTGCGGCGAGTGGGTCGCGAGCGCTCTCGCCACCTCCACGCAATCCTCAGCTCGCAGAGCGCTGGTCCAGCGAGGAGATGAAGCACATCCAGTGCCACCTCGAGACCAAGGAGCTATGGGACAAGTTCAACGAACTGGGCACAGAGATGATTATCACTAAAACTGGCAGGTATGTTGCACTGAAATACGTTAAACCATATCACATTTGCCATCGCTAATTAGTATCTACCTTTTCGTTAGTTTTACTATACCATAGTATAAGGAAGAGGGAGTAGGCTATCTCCGGCCCAATTCGCGATATAATTGCCTACTGTCTTAGGGTTGTCACTTTTAGCTAAATATTAGGCGCGGCCGCATGAACAGCGGCAATTAGGTATCTATAATAAAAAATGAATAAAGTGAATGAAATATTATCATTAAAAGAAATAAAAACAACATTAAAAACTAACGACTGTCTCTTAGACTATAATCGAATTTGTTGTTATGATTCGAACTTTGTTTTATATGTATTTGATTTACTATTAGTCAATTAGGTACTCGTACATACTTATTTTGAATTACGATTTTCTGTAAGTAGGTAGGTACTTAGTTACTATACCTACAATACTGAGAAATCGTCATAACTAAACGTAAACAAATAAATAGCGGCAAACCAATTGCCAGATCAAAAGTACCTAATACATTCTAGTAGGAAATTAGGCCTACCTACCTACTTCCTGTGTGATAGAAAACTAATACAAACAAAAAATATGTAAGTACGTAGGTATCTCATCATCAAGTAAAATTATATTATGCTAGAATAAGTGACTAACTTACCTTTCCTGTTCAATAGGTAATCTGAACAGAGACAGGTCTGGAATTGATGAATTATTAAGACACCCAAACACACAGCAATACGTTCTTCTGCGATTATCAGACATTTTGATGATGATATTGATGAATAAATCATTTAGCGGTGCCGAAAAGCCGTGACGCGTTCGCGAATCTTGTGCAGTGTTAGCCCCGACTGGCGCACTGAGAAACGGGTTGAGATTTTGTTAAAGTGTGCGTGCGTCGACACATAGATACAATAGCGCACACATACAAGCCGCGCGCGGTGCGTTTGTATGAAGATAACCTACTTCTCTTCTTTATACTATGACTATACTATTATATATACATTGAGAGTACAACAGTTTTGTGTGTTTACAATACATTTTTGAAATGAATTGACTTTCCATTTGACCGGTTTCCAAATACCAACAACACACAGAGTTTAACTCGAAATTTTTGTTTCATTTCAACTGAAAAATAAAACTTCGCGGTAGGTAGGTAATCGAATCGCGATTGTTGGTTAACGAGATCAAGGTAATATTGACGGCGCGTTTCAGAAGCGATAAGGTAGGTGGCACAGTGCATACGCGGTGGCGCGAGGCGTGTCGGTCGCGCCGCGATGACGAACAATAGGCAATCGGGTGCCACCACCGCGGCCGCTGCGCTACTGCCAGCTATAAATACACCCAAAATCATCGATTAAATCCATTAAAGTGTTTCCAATCTAGATTCAAAACTATTAGTCACAGGTATCTGTTAAATATATTCATTTATCACTCTCATTTAAGTACTTAGGGCTTGTGTTGTCGCTGCGTTTATCAACACTAATGTAAATCAACGGCGACAGGTCACCGATCGTGACCAATTCGCAAACCTAATCTTTTGATAACATTTATGCTGCTCGCCTATAGGCCGGAGCGCCCTCCAGTAATACTTTATAACGCTATTAGAAACGAAGGCTGCAATAGAACTTGTATTTAATTTTGATTAAAGGCCTCACACTGCGTCTTTATATCAAGATGAGCTGGCAAGTCCGCAAATAAGAAATCCTATATGCAATATTCCTGCGTATGTAAAATTCTAAAATAGTATATAATCTATAATTTATATCTATATATAATAAAAATAGTATAATTTTAAAAATATCGAATATGGTATATGATACTATTACTACGTACATATGTTTATTATGATATACAGTGATCCTGAAAGTACGCTGGTATAAGCTTTCTTTTGTTTTTGAATATGCGGGTATTAAGAAGAATATGAATTCAATCTCCCCTGAGATGTCCTTGTCCCAAATCGAACGTCCATGATTCATGTATGTATTACGCTAGAACGGAACTTTAAATATTTGCCTTTTTCAGGTGTTAAAGACGCGATATTCAGCTTCACCGGAATATTTTTATATATTATATTATTTTATTTATATTTATTATTATATAATTTGTGTTTGTGCGAATATATTTGTGAGCATAATGACCTTATAATAATGCTAAATGTGTCGTGTGCAACCAAATAAATATGAACAAAAGCCGAGCGTAGCGGACAAAACAATGAAGGCTCTTTCACGGACTTATTTATTCTTTATAATGTTCTCGAGTTAACGACGCCTCGGGCATTTCAGTTTTTCTACCACGCACCATAAAATACGACATCTGGAAACGTATTCCAGTTATATTTATTTCCAAATGTAGTGATACAGAACAATCCAATGCGTGTTGGTTGTGTTGATTCGTAGCAACAAGCGTGTAGTAAACACATACTTCCTGTCGCCAACTTATCGCAGCTTAGGCCAACTTATCCTCTAATTCATTTAATTTTGTAGATATAATATCTCAAAAGCTTTGTCTTTTTCCACATTATCGATGAATTCGATATGGTCGTATTGCGTAATGGCAGATAGGATGCGATGGCAAACATTACAAAGCGCCCGGGAAGTCGCAATGGGAGACAATTTGCCACACACAGTCACGCGAGCTTATCCGAGTCGGCCCTGTCGATTAGCATAAATCTCGCCAACTAACCGTCACAAATGAGCGACGGGTGAGCGGGGGAATGGTAACGGACGACGGCTAAACAAACGGACGCGGGCGATGATGCGATCGCGCGACATTCGCATGTCGCGGCGACGATGCGCGACGAATCGCGGCCGTCGCTCGCATAAATCAGTATTATCTCGCGAGATAGCCGCGCGCTTGGACCCACCCGTTGTATCACGCGGGGCCCGTGTCGTTCGAAAAAATTAATGACTCGGAAAAACGATTCGCTTATGAGGGATCTTTCACTGTAATTGAATTGCCCCACAGAGATCGGCCACACTGAGTGAAATTGCGAGGACATGCTGACTCAGGTGCACCCACTTACAACTCTGTAGGTACCCGAAATACTAGATTACAGACAACCGATTTTTAGAGAGTTTTGAAATAAGATTTCTGTTGTAGATTTTAGCTATATGTATTTAATTTTTGTTGTGTAGAGTGCTGTAGATTAATCCAAAATACATGCAACCTTATAAGGGTGCTACGTGACATATAAAGCTATAGTTCGACTAAATGTATGATTCGTATTACGCTTTTATAGGTGTGAGTATAGAATAAAGATAAACGCACAGATTAAAGAGCGATATATTAAGATGATACTGATTCCAGATATATCTGTAGCATTTCCTCGTTATGTTCTTTCACAACATTTTTCTTTTCACTTAAGTAAATTTTATTTTGCATGATTTTATAACAGAACTGAGCTGGGCTATAATTTTAATTAGGTAGTAAATTTCATATGCTTTTTTCAAATAAATACATTTCACATTGTTGAATGTGTTAAAACCGTTGCTTTTCAATGAAATTTCTCATCATGAAAGATCTCGTAAGCTGATAAGCTCGCCGATTTAAATTGTATACGTAATAAATGAAGACGAGAGAAAAATGTGGCGTTATTAATCCGAGCACATTAGCCACGTTGCACCCGCGCCCCCCGGGATTATCATAACAGCCGTAATAGAATAATGTAAATATATTTACCGACATCAGTCGCTAGTTGCTATGCTAATCGCGTTTCCAGCTAACGCGGTAAGCTCCATTTAAAAACCAACCTCTTTGTGTGCGAATCTTTTTGTTAATATAACTGACAACCATTTGTCATTCTCTCTGTAAATATTTTGATATTCTGCGTTTACAGAGCTTTATAGACGTAAAACGTATACGAATAAATTTGTCATAGTTTTTTAGGTCCCGTAGTAAAATACGAACCCTTATAGTTTCACTATCTCTGTCTGCCTGTTTGTCTGTCCGTTCATCCGCGGGTTTACCAAGCGTAAAATAGAGCTGTAAACAAATTTGACGCCCGGAAAGAATTGAACCTGCGGCCTCAAACTCGCCAGAAGCTCTGACCACTAGACCAGATCGCCCAAATATGTTATGTTATTACCAAATGTGACATGTCAATTTGGGGTTAAATAACTATTACTCCACATCAAACCGTTTATATTTACGTCGTGCTTGTTATGCAAATCTTATTGGCATTACTGTATGCAATTACAAATGCATATCAAACATTGATTTGCAGACAAGCTAACCCTGGCTAGACTGCGGCTGCTAACAGATTTAAATTAACATATTTTAATATTGTATCATCGATGGGCCACCGAGCGTGGTGAAGATGTTTTCGGCTGGTCCCGTTGCCAAGACTTTAATCGTTGGAGTTGGCACACACGACTCCTTTGATATACTCCTCACCAACATTCCAACGCTCATAAATCACATCTGTACGAATGATATACATAAGCTAATACTTTGATCTTCCATCTTGTATTCTGTTGAGGTAAAATTATGCAAATCAAAATATTATCGTCTAGCATCTAAATCATAATATTGTGTATGCTGAGGGAATCACTTATTTTTAATGCAATTTGGTATATATTTTATAGATCTGAGAGTTAATCCCAATAACGCCGACAAAGAAGATTGTAGTGAAATAGATTAGCTTTTAATAAAGATCTTATATTAAATAACATATCTTTTCGCCTTACAATAAGGTTCCCCGAAGGGTAACAAAACCGTATGCCAACGTTACAGATAACTGGACCATCGCCGTTTCTCAAGTAATACACACCTAATACGTCTTTGAATTTCTTCAAACGCCCAGGTCGTTGTGCGATGAACCACTGTATGTCTATAATGTATAAAATAACTAATTGGTACTGTCGGAATTCGAATATGCAACTTAACTAGAACCACTCGGCCTCCAAAGCCCTATTTTCGATCTATTTCAGATATTTTTATTATTTCATCAACATAAAAAAACACTCGGTAGTGAAAATATTTATAGGTGTAGTTTTTGGTAGGTATTTGAATATAGCAGGTAGTGTCGGGCTCGCACTGCGTTTACACGTAGGTACACGGGGCTTGTTCGCCATTTGTCGCACTCGCGCGATAATTGTTGATATACGATCGCGATCCAACACGGTAATTGTCAACGCTTTATCTTCTAATTGGCTCGCATTTGCCAATGCCAGCGAATCGTAACTAACCAGCTAGGTGCGACGGAATAGTTCAGCGTAAAAATTACACTCGTAGGTACTTTACATGATCCGATATCGCCATAAAAGTCCATCGGCGCGACGAAGTTGAAAAGCTATTCGCAATGTCAATTTGAAGAACACTAAAAAGTGCGATTCACAAGTGCAAGTTGAAACGGCGTTTAAGAGCGATCCGAGGGCGGCGCCCACCGGGGGCGAGAAAACAATTTGGAATTTTATCGACGGTACGGGGTGGGCCGGGTGGCGGTTACCTCTGATTTATGTCCGGTGTAAGACGCGAGCAATGCGAAGTGCACACACTCTTGAACACCATTGCCACTTATTCAGGTAACTATTCCTCGGTGTAATTATTGCTACATTAATTATTACTTGTATTTACGATTTACAATTACAGTCAACTCATTTTTATTTAATATACCTACTGTACTTAATAAATTAACTGAAATTATATGTACATTTACGACTTGAAACTATACCGTTACTCAACCCTACATACAACGATATATGTATGTATAAGTGCGTCATAGGCAAACTAACAGAATTTTAAACAGAAGACGGCCATTAAATGGTACCAATGAGCGGTTAGTATATTATTGATATGTCTTTATGCCTACCTAAGGGATATTATAGAGCGTGAACACCGAAATAATATTTTTTACACCTATCTTTATTCGTATACTCATAGCTAAGTTAGCGCAATATTAAAGTAGGTATGAAATTACATTAGAAACGCTGGATTATGAATCCTTAATACAGCTAACTTCAGCAACTGATGCCGAGGATATTCCAGTGTCATTCGAATTCAAAAGCTAATTTCACTAAAACCTAAAATGAATCGAGTTGGCTGGAGCTCGCACATTATTTAACTTGTTCCAAGTTTAAATTGAAAACGCCACCAAACTCTTTGCGGAGTCGGAGTCAAATTTTGAACTTTGCCGCTGAATCGGATATTTCTTTATAAATAACTTATTAAGCTTAAATTCAGTTGGTGTCACGCTGCCGACACTAATTTTATTTGTAAAAGACGGCGTCGGGGGTTCGCCAGGGAGCTTGGGGGTCGGTACAAATGTATGCAAACGGAAAACGCGATATTTGATAGAGCTGAAAACGACAAAAGAATTAGGAGGATGCGCCGGGATCCGACCGGCGGAGACAAGACGCCGCCATACACATTGCCAATTCACTTCGTTCTGTGTGCTACTATGGGATTAAGAGTCGCATCTGTCTAATCCTATTCATTATGAATTAAGCTTTTGCATCTAGGCGAACTTCTACATTTTACACTGGAGATAAATGTACTCACTTTGGGTGGACTACAAACCAATCTAACACGCAGCGCTGAGTAATTCTCACGGCACACAAGGCACTCACTATCGACCACTATCAGCAAACAGTGCTACTCACTAGTAATTATTGGTTAGTATATGTTGTGCCTTATAATTTTGTATTTGTAATCAAATGAAATGGAAAATTAATATGTGTCATGACGAGTCAACTGTGGGTATGAGTAGTAGCTTTAGACATCTGACTCTTTAATAATTCATGCGCATAACCCTATCCGTTGTTATCTAGGCTATGTGAAGTAAGCACATGCAGCACATTTGAATACTAAGTGTAATATATGTGTGATTCATGTAAATGTACCCTTAGCAAGTGTATCGCGGCTAATCTCGCCGCGCCGCGCCGCCCCTCGCGCCGTCGGCAATATGCCGCGCCCGGGGTGGCAGGCGCTCGAGAAAACGTGTAAACTAATTATGTACATTTTCGTAGCCACTTATTTACATAACCACGAGCTGAACCCGGCTTTCACCGTGAATATTTCATTCGTAATCTTTACTTTGACGGTTTAATATGACAGCTGTTGTTATGTTTGGAGGAAACTTTTAATTTGGCCGTTTTCTTCCGGTTCCACCACCCTTTGTGTGCGCGTTAGCCGACGCCTCCCGTAATGATAGGTGATTGTCGAACAACTTTTTTTTCGGATAAACCTCTGGGAAACTTTGTAAGGTATAATTTTAAAATTTCGCTGAGACGCGTTGTCTGTTGTACGACAAATGTAAGGTGGTTATTATTTTGATGAACGTTTTGACAATCGAGCCACAACGTTTATTGAAGGGTTGTACTGTTGTTGCCTACTTTACTTTTATTGATATTTAATTCCGTGAATAATGAGCTGAGTAGTGACGCGAGTCGCTGTGGTGCTGAAGCACACAGGAAGTCAATAAGTAAAACTATTAGTAGGTAATGAGCGAGTGGGGCGTCGTTTCGCGGGTATTTATACCGCGCCTTCACGAGAACTAATTTATGGAAGTAAGTACGCAGAAAATGTTTATGTAGCCGCAGCAGCCCTCCTCCCCACAGTTGACATCCGGTATTCGGCGTACTTACACATAACATGTTGATCCATTATGTAGAACATTACCAAGAGCCCTGTAGTTTCAAACTCCCGTTTCATTAAAGTATCAAGACTTGTTTATTTCCTATGTGCAAGTAAGTAAGCGTAGCAAGGCAGGCATCAAGGGTAGGTTTCGTTTGTTAGAGATATTATCATGTAATAGTTTGACCTAAGCTCTCAAGCTATCATTGAGGTCGCGACATTATCAACGTACCTCCATCGTGCGATTACCAGCGGAGAGGAGGCCACGCCCGCCCGTTGACATGTAGCGTTTTAACAGTCAGTACGTGCTCCACCGCCGCCCGCCCCCACCCCCACCCTGGCGACATCACCCCGAAGCTGACGACATTAGCAGCCGCAGACATAGGGCACGTCCCGGCCAGACGTTGACATACACAACCAACTGACATGTATGCTCTATCTTCATATTTTAATAATAGTATGTGCCCCATGTTAGAGTTTTTATCTGGCAAAATACATGTTCTAATTATTAATCTAGATAATAATCTCTATGCCAAGTTTCATCCAATTCAGTTTAGTAGTTTTTTTGAGAAAGAGATTATACGTCCACACGAACTTCCACAGTTATAATATTAGTAGGATATATTTATATAGAGATATCGAATGAAAATATTATTACGTTATGCCTTATTACAGAGCATAATTATTTAAATATGGTAATTTTGTATAACTCAAAAGATACAATATTTATATTAATATCTCAATTAAATGTCAAGTTTATTTATTTGAACTTTGTTTTATAATATTATATCACTACATATTATGAAACAAAGTCCAACGACGCGTCTGTCTGTCTGTCTGTTCGCGATAATCTCCTAAACTACTGTATGGATTTTAATGTTGTTTTCAACAAAAGGTAGAATAGTTCATGGTAAAGGTTTATGTGTATAATTTGTTAAGATTTTAAGGACATTGGTCGAAATATATACAAGTGATTTTTAAGTTAAATATACAAATTATATATATACAAGTAGTCTAGGAGCTTTCATCAAAAACGCTACCTTTATCCATTTGAGTTATATGTAATTAAACAATTTATATACCCGAGCGAAGCCGGGGCGAGTCGCTCGGATATCACAAAATTTTTTCGAAAATAATGAAGCTTTCTGTGGATTAAGTAGTAGGCTTACCTATTAGGATCTGTCGACTACAGATTCATTATTGGGAGGTATTTGTAACTCAATTACAAGCGTAGAGAGTAGGTACTCTCTAGACTAGGTCTATCTATATGTTATAATTATATATAATGTTAAAATTATAGCATATTATAATAATAATATATCCCACAAGAGTCCCCGAAGGGGTAGCCAGAGGTGTATAGGTTGTACCCATACAGCATATTATATTGTCTATAATATTGTAACTATGTTGTTGTGTGAAAAAATGTGTTCAGAATATCGCAAAACTCTGTTCTTGGATGCCGAGAACTTATTCATGTCAGCTCACGTAGATCGATAGACAACACGGCTTGTATTTTAGGATATTCTATAAAAAATACTTTAAATGCGAAAATGTTTGATGGTGTTGAATGATTAAAAACTGAAAGGAAATGTATGAAATTTGGCACAGAGAATTATTAGCTGGATAATACCTATAAGATTGCAGCAAAAAAACCCAGAAAAAAATCTACCAGTTAAATGAAATTTTATGCGGGCGCAAGCGCGGGTATTAGCTAGTATTCATAGATTTATTAGTATTTGGATGAATCCAGTTTATTCTTGCGTACTGGCTGTTAAGAGTGAAAAGTGATCCACCTACTTACCTGCATAAGACTATGTACATATAAGGTAGAGAAGGGGTGAGGGGGTGCAGATACAGTTTTCGCAATATTGTCGCTAAAGTTTCCATTATGGTGTCGACTTGCGAAACTCCCCGCGATGTTTTGTGAAGGAAACACAGGTGTGAGGTACATGTAGCGAGGTGTACTTACAGCGCTGCAGCGCCCGACGGTGTGTACGAAAGCGGCGCCAAATTGAGGGCTTTGTGGGAATTAGCGCTGGATTTGCGAGGAATAACACCTACCAAAGCTTTATGTGTTATGAAACGGAATAGAAACAGTTAGAAACTGCACTAAATAAAGTTCAATGTTCAAAGGTATTGTATCAAACCTGTGAATGTTGACATTAGAAGTAGTTCATTACTTTTGCGATGAAAATCACTGGAATTTAGGTCCTGATAATCGTATGAAGGCCGTACAGCCAACTATACCTTTACAACCTAAAATAGGTAATAATTAATCCGTTATAGCTTTTTTATGATAGTGAAGACTCAAATTAATTTCTATTAGGGCGGTATGGTAATGTAGTGTACCTAGTTAACAGTTAGGTTACATCGAGGGATTGAAATAAAACTGTTTTTTTTATCCCGCGCCCCCAAGTTCAAAGTGGTATTACTACATCTTATATTTTTAAGATATATTATATTATATAATATGTATTATATTACTAGCTGTACCCGCGACTTCGTCCGCGTGGAAAAGTGACTTTGGGCAGCATTTTTTGGACATACATTTTGATTTACTTTGAACATGTTACGAAAAGCTTACCACATAATATTATTGAAAAACCACATCTAAATCGGATAAGCCGTTTCTGAGATAAGCGTGCATAGACGCACAGACACACAGACAAACAGATAAACAGAGAAAAATTATAACAATCAGTGTTTTGGATGCTATTTGCGTTGAAAAAGGTCCCTATCATATTTTTTCTCATATATCTTCCATGTACAGCGATTCTTTACATTTTTATTATACGTATAGATAGATATTATATTCTTACAAAGAAATATATTTACGTTATATAATATGTATACGTAACTTAAAACCAGTTCGAAACACGCGAGCAAAGATCTACGAAATATGACCCAGGTGACACCTAAGTATATTGATAAATAATTAAATTATAGTATATAATAATAGGTAGGCACATAAACTTAGATCATAATTGATATGAAAGAACTATGTAGGTATATTAGGAAAGTCTTTAAGCTTTTAAATTTTTTCGTTTAGTTATGTCATGTTAAGGTACAATGAAACGAGTAAGAAGGAATATAATTAATATTCGTACCAATATATTCATGCCTAGACAGCAGATAGATTGAGACATACAAACCTCTTAGGCTTCAAATAAAATCAAATACATACGGGAATGAAAAATACAACAAAAATTCTTAAGGTTAAAACGACTTAGGTGTTTTGACTGTTTATAATTTGCAAATCCAGGTCGTATGTCAAATTGTTTTCGCTTCCCCTCATTTCAGCAATAAGCATTATTCACTGTTTAAAAATTCAGTATCGACCGAAATAATCCAGCAACAAGAGAAGTGTGAGCGTGTTCTGACATCGTTCGCTATGCAATGTGACACCATTAGCGTACTAAACTGCGCAAACAATAGAAACAAAACGAGGTGTTGGAATTTCGCGCGGCGGCGGCGTGGACACCGCTCCGCCTCCGGCCGCCGCTACGCTCCACCAACATTATGCGAACAAATACATTTCGTTAATAACGCTTTTGAAATAGATGAACTGTCGATGATGAGTTGTCATCGTCACTACGCTAGGTTATAATGTCGATTACGGATAGAAATACTCGAAAATTAAGCTTTCTCGCATTTGACTAAAATGAGCCGGTAATGAAGTAAAATAAAGTAAAGTTTACGCCTTAATTTATTTTTGTTTTATTGCTGGAATGGAAACGATGAATATAGCAAGAAATTAAAAAATAGAAACGATTAATAGATTGTGTAAATTACATAGCAGGTCTGCCGTAGAAGCTGAGCGGTTCGAGTAGTTGCCTTAAACACAAAGATTGCAAGTTGGGATCCCGACTGTACCAATAATTTTTCCTTATAACTGAACTTAACTACAGTGAAGGAGAGGAAGCCTGCGTAATAAATTCAAAGGCGCAGTATACATACGCCTTTGAATTTCTTCACAAACGTATGAAGTTTTCCTCTACGATGTTTTCCTTCACCTCAAAGCGCGTGGTGTGACTAATCGCTGTTCCTAAGTTCGGGAAACGCATTGGTACAGTCGGGCTTTGAACTTGCAGTTTTTGTGTTGCAGGCAACTACTAGAACTACTCGGCCATCACGGCCACTTTATTTATACCTTAAATATTAGCTATAGATATATTTAATTGTAATATATATTATACTATGTTATATTACAGTGATAAAATATTTTTGGCTTGGATAATTTTATTATTATATTATATTATTTTATTAAATATACTACTATTTTAAGAGAGGTAGGGCATAACGGGTTTCACGTTCGAATTTGGAGCTGCCCGACTGGGGCAGGACCTCCACCTTATAGAAGTCCGTAGCCAAATAACACAATTTATTGTGTTGTGTTCCTACGTGGTGAATAAGGTTTCCAGTAATGAGCTCCTTGGGGAGGGGGAGGATTGTTACATTGTGTTGGAAGCAGAGGGATTAAACCTTATGCTGCCAACACACTATAACTCTCCGAACACAGAGTGGCATATCGCAAGTGATACTTCGGTATCGTGAGCGTAAATAGGCTACGGTAACCGTTTCCCAGGTGGGCCGTATGCTTGTTTGCCACTCTTGTTGTATAAAAAAAAAAATACAACTTATCCGGTCATAATAAATAACCAAGTTGCCTTTCGTTAAGGCGGAATAAAACCACCGTGTCGGGTTTCGAACCTACTTAATTCTATCGCCACACAATCGAACAGCAATCATGTGCAACACTGACAAATTAGTGTTGGACCACTTGTAATCAATGTAATTAGGCAGCGTATTCAACGATAGTATAAAATATTTCAATACAGCGAAGGGCACAAAGGCTGCGTTTCCGGTAAGTTCACCGCGCAGGTTCAATACAAACAGGCCAACGAGCGCGCCAGGGTGTCATTACCTCACTACGCCGCAATTAAAATTGTACGCTTAAGTAATATTTGTTTAAATTCACTAATTATGTAGCCGCTAATAAATACACATGCAACATCTGCTCTGCGCTAATGGCTTTCGTGTTGCATTGTAGATATATTTTATTTGCTACGCGCGCCGTCCTTACCAACCCTTATAATTCTCTGTTCGTGTGAACACAGCATTGTTGAACACCAATACAACTGATTGTGTAGGCAACAGCGTTATATGTCTCTCTGAAACTTAAGTTAGATTGATTAACCTAATGTTATTTTGAAACATTTGGTGGCAAAAAACGCGCACATTTTTTTGTGTTGTCAAGTCGCGGGCGGCCCGTGACGGCTCCTCGCGCGGTAGTTGTTGGTTATCTGTGATCGCCGCGGCGTCTATGCCCGACAGAGATATTAATCAATAAGTTTGACAAAATCGTGCGAGTGTCGAAAATTTGACGCGGGACGGTTCTTGGACCTCCCAGGACGAGCTATATTTCATTCCTTGCTTAGTCGCCGCCCAACCACGCCCTTTAGCTCATTAGGTTACTCTAATGCTCATCAAGCTTAAAGATTTTTGTTATTTTTGGGTGTTCAAATTTACTCTATGTTTAAATTTGTAGTTATGTTATGGTACATAATATCCAGTAAGTTTCATCAGATCGGTTGCTATCAAAAGGCATTATCTGAACATACAAATTTGGATTAAAATAACAGATCCTCACAGATAGTTATAATCTGTTCCCTAACATGCGACCTTTATAATATTTATTATTGTATCTATAACTACTTGCAAATTCTGTAGTGAGACTACATAATATAGCGCTAATATTAGCCCAAACAAACTCAGCTAATAGTCTCATCAAATTAATCTAATACTGTTGATACAGGGAGAAAACATGATGGACAATTAATTAGCGAGCACAAGAAAAAAGCTAGTTAAACATAAGATGCTCGACAAGAAGCAATTTTGTTGCTTGACATTTGGTCATTTGTCATCGCGTCACTCACGTGTCAGCGCTGCTGATACGCCCTTTTCCTGAATAAGTGTATCTTGAGCGTAAATGTAGGTATGTACTACAAGATACAGTCACGAAAAATACATTAGTTTACTAGCGATCCGCTCCTGCTTCACACATACATTTGATTGATTTAATTTTTACTTAATATATGTAAAGGTTTTTCTGTCCCGATGAATGAAAACAAAAGTAAATAAAAATATTTAAAAAGGAATAAACATCCCCACAAATTTTCACGCTTATTATATTTGTAGGCTAACGCTAAGAGCTATTAGGGACTCGGCATGATGATATGTATGTATGTTAAAGAGCCAATGGGTCAGATGGCGAATTTGTGTTATGCTGCAATTTCAGTTTACAGGTGCAACTTTCTTGATTTTATTCGCGACATAAAATTCTGCTTTACGTCATATAAGTTAGTCGGGCTTAATATAGCATGCATACGTGGTAAAACCTCTGCATTTTGCTGCACCAACGTCATAGGAAACAAGTTTAAAATTTCAAAGCTAGTGTAACGTAGAGTCGGTCGGCGACGAGTCGTGACCGCGTCAAGCTCGTCACGTCTCCGTCTTCGTCCCCACACGACACCGGGGATCGGCATCACTCACGAACTGACGACCATGACAAAACATGACGCCGAGGACTTACTCGGCTATGATCTTGTATTGAATTGAATAGAAGCAGTGTCGACTATACTCGAAATGATTTGTGACGAGAAATTTAAAAGCCTTTACATCTATCAAAATTATACATATATAGGTATATATATAATCACGTCAAGTCCCATCAAGCAGTATCATGTCATCGGGTAGATAGATTTAGGTACCGCTTTCGTTCATCCATATTTATCAGTCCCTTGATGCATAATCCCCGATTTCGAGTAGATACTCTTCCGTTCCCATCCTTGAGTGTACGATCTTCACGTCTACCCACAAGGGTCCGCGAAGGGGTAGGCAGATTTTAGTAGTATCCTCACACCGACTTTTGTCTGGAGAAATAAAAAATATATGAAAATGTTACCTTACCAATACTCGAATACAAATACTTAACATTGTCATTGCCTTCTAATGTCGATCTTATTTACATAAAATGCACTGAGTAAATCACAAAGATGAGTCTTATATACAAAGTTCGCGAACCTTGATCATTAGCAGCGATCTGTTGAAATTGTAGATAAGTGGGTATATTATCCGACATGAAATATTCATTGACCACCGGCGCAGATTGTCACTAGTATTATGCGGCAGACATCACTTAAAGCTCACTATGTAGGCACTACCTACTATTAGCAATAATTTGCTATAATACACACCGGAGTCAGGCTGAGTGCGTTCGACACGACACCAGTGTTACAATGTTATACGATATATTTAACAAATTTAAGGTTCCCACAATATCATTTGTATTAAGGAATGCATTACAGTTCACAAAGGTAAGTATTGACCTGATTTCCAGACTAGCATTTGCGCGCGGCTACGCTCGAGCTTTAATAATAATAATATTATGTATTTTTCACCAAACAGTTGTCCAAAAAAAATTATAAAATAAGGTGTAATTGGTTATCGGCGGGAAGTGGAGTGTGGAGTGTAGGATGGGTGTATGGAATGTAAGAGGAGGTATGGCTGATAAGATGAACGAATTGATCGATGTTATGACAGAGAGCGAGTTAGATGTTGTGTGCTTGTCTGAAACCAAGCGGAAGGGTAGTGGAGTAGACGAGCTCCTGGGCGGGAGTTTAGTGCTGTGGTCAGGAGTGGCAAACACCGAGCACGCCTGCCAGGGAGTGGGAATTCTACTATCCAGCCGCTTGGCAGAATGTATGATAAGTTATGATGCGGTGAGCCCCAGACTTATTTGGGCTCGCTTTAAAATAGGCCTTACCCGACTATTTTTAGTCGCGGTGTATGCTCCGGTGGCCTCAGCGGACACTTGCGACCTGAATAAGTTCTGGGAATGTGTGAGTAATGTTCTAGAGACGAAAGAAGGGAATGAAAAGCTGATTATTTGTGGTGATCTGAATGGATGGGTCGGGACAGCCCGTAAGGATTACGAGGCAGTACTCGGCAAGTATGGTGATAAGAGAGTGAACGAGGCAGGCAAGCTGATATTAGATGTATGCATGGAGAGAGACCTTTTTGTGGCGAACACCATGTTCGACCACAAGAGGATTCATCAGTATACATGGGAACGGAAAAATGAGCGAAGCATGATAGATCTGTTTCTAATAGATCAGCGACTCAGAACACAGGTGATGGACACCAGGGTGTATAGGGGAGCCGACCTGGGAACGGACCACTTTCTGGTTATAACTAGAATAAGAGGTCTGTTCGCGGGCTGGCGATCCCGTGCTGGGGGTCCCTGTTCTGCAGTCGCAGACCGCATCAAAAGCTGGAGGCTTCAAGATGCGGCTATTAGAGACAGATATCAAGAAAGGGTATCTGAACAGCTAGCCTGTCCCCCGAAAGATGTGTTTGAGAGTGTCGATGTTTGTTGGCAGTTCCTTAAGTCCAGCATTTTATGCGCCGCGAAAGAGGTTTGTGGCATTTCGAAAGGGCGGACAACCAAAAATGGCGATGGTTGGTGGGATGATGAAGTGAAAGAAGAAGTTAAAAAGAAGAAGGATGCAAGGCAAGACATTTTGGCTATGTCCAGCTCAAGTGAAAGTATGAAAGAAAAGATGAAAGAAAAATATCGCCTGCAAAAAAATCGTACGAAAGAGATAATAGCTCAGAAGCGTGAGAGGTTCCAAATGACTGTAGACGAAAAACTGTCGCATAATTTCAAGGACAATGCAAAACTTTTTTGGAGAGAAGTTAAGAAGTCCAGAAATTGTGTTACAGCCAGTAGTAGGATGAATGTGATTATTTCGAAGGACAATGACATACTTACTGACAAAACTGACGTCCTCAGGCGATGGAGTGAATTCTACAAAGATATGTATGATGATGATGCCGCTGATCTACTCATAGAGCTGCCTCCAACAGAATCTGTCGAGGATCCTATAGCGGATAGAATAAGTATGGGAGAGATTGTAAGTGCGATAAGAAGTCTGAAATGTGGAAAAGCTGCGGGAATAGATGGGATTACGGCTGAGATGATCAAGTACGGTGGACCAGCGGTCTGGGACGTCATCTATTTGCTATGCAATCTTTGCTGGGAAAAGGGTGATGTTCCGGACGACTGGAGGCGAGCAGTCATCGTGCCTTTCTATAAAGGAAAGGGATCACGATCGGACTGCTCCAACTACAGAGCCATCAGCTTGGTCAGCTTAGCTAGTAAAGTGTACACGAAGATCCTGACGATAAGAATGCAAGAGCGATCCGAAAGGTTTCTCTGGGAATCCCAAGGTGGATTTAGACCAGGAAGAGGATGTATGGATCAAACCTTCTCGCTTCGCGGAATCGCGGAAAAGTTTTTGGATATTAACCAAAGGGTTTTCTGCGCTTTCGTCGACTTAGAGAAGGCATTTGATAGAGTCGTACGAAAGGAACTCTGGGACGTGTTGCCTGGATATGGAGTGAGCAGTTCCCTACTGCATGCCGTGAAATCACTCTATAGTGATAGCGAGGCGTGCGTTAGGGTTAACGGTGGGATGTCACCCTGGTTTGATGTGAAGTCGGGGGTCAAACAAGGGTGTATCATGTCTGCCTGGCTGTTCATTATATATCTAGATAACTGTCTGAGAGCACTAAGAACGAGCGGATGTGGAGTGAAAATGGGAAACTTAGTGGTCAACTGCCTACTATACGCCGACGCGGTTTTACTGGCGTCATCAGAGGGCGAACTGCAGTCACTAGTTACCATAATTAAAGAAGAATGTGAAAAGAAGGGGCTGCGCCTAAACGCTGGCAAGACTAAGGTTCTGGTATTCGAAAGAGATGAACAAGTGACCGAGTGTGCAATATCGGTAAATGGGCAAATTCTAGAGCAAGTGAATGAATTTGTATATCTTGGAAGCATGTTCACACGAGATGGAAAGTATGAAAAAGATATTGAAAGAAGGATAACTGCCGGAAATAAGGTGAATGGACCCATGTCGGCGTTGATGGGCAGTAAAAGTCTGAGCAAGAATGCTCGAGTTGCTGTCCACAACGCGATATTGGTACCTACCTTATTGTATGGCAGCGAATCCTGGGTATGTCAGAGGAAGTATGAAAATAGCTTGAATGCAGTCGAGATGCGATCTCTTCGAAAAATGTGCGGCGTAACGATATTAGATCGAATCCGCAATGAAGAGATTCGCAAATCAACTGGCGTGAATGAGGGCGTGATTGTAAAGATGAAGAAAGGCATGTTACGTTGGTTTGGACACATAGAAAGGATGAGTGAAGAAAGATTGACGAAACAGATATACAAAGCAAAAGTGTGTGCAAGAAGAGGCAGAGGAAGGCCACGTTCCAACTACCTGGATCAAATAGATCGGACTCTCAAGGACGGGAACGTTAAGAGTACTCGAAACCGACGAGCATGTATGAAGAGACTGATGAATGTGGACGAAGCGAAAGAGGTATGTAAGTCTAGAGAGAACTGGCGCTCTATACTCTCTGCCTACCCCGTTAGGGACTTGGCGTGATGATATGTATGTATGTAATTGGTTATAGGTGTTAGTCGGTTTCAGTCGTCAATAAAATGACGACATTATTAAAAGGGGTATTATTCACCCCGAGACAAGGTTTTATGGGCTTTTTTTCAGAAACTGTTAATGCATTAAACATTACCGTATAATTATGTATAAACATTATCGTTACAGCGGATTTGTATGTGAAGATAAGGTAAAAAAATTGTCATTTCAGAAAGTATATTTTTCCTTGTTCATTGTCCCATAGTATATATTTATTTGAGCAACTGTCATATTATGTTCTGAGACAGCCCGCATGGGTACAGAGAGAACACGAAAGCTAATGATGCAATAAGCATTGCCTGCCTTCTAATTGCAAACAGCAATGATCAAGACCGGGATTAATATACAATCAGTTGTAACATTTTTTACAATACATTTACAAGCTGATATTTGAGTGGCGCACGCCGCAAGTGCGCTAATGAACGGCTAGGTCAGAATTGGCAATCTCGCGCCATATGTCTCTAATCAACGAATCGAGTTAATTAAATCGCGTCGGCAATATGGCGGCAGGGTGTAATTGCTATTAATAAAGAGCTTTCCTGTATAATTAGACGGGCGCGCGCGGATTGGCTGCGCGACGGGCCCTAATCACGACGTGATAACGCTGCGCTAATGGCGTGCATAGCATTCTATTGCGTAATCACTGACTCTAATATAAACACCGCCATATGACTATTTTAACACTATTTGAAAATGTTTTTTTAATTACTTCTGCTAATAAATTCCGACTGGTAAACAAGTCATATTTGATAGTCTTTCAGGCAGCAGGCACTTTCACTTGCAGTTTATTAAAACTTTTTGCCGATAATGAACAATGATTCAACGCTATGGGAAAGTCGGATAATATACGAAACGGAAAACCGAACATGGTTTTCCGTTTGGTATGTTCGGAGTGTTGTAGATTTTAGGGCTAAAAATAGTAATCGAGTCCTGTTATTTCAAATTTATGTTCGTTTTAACCAAATAATAATGTATGCTGAACGAATGAAACGCTGCTATAAAATCCTGTGTCTACAATTAAAAAATATACATATTTGATTCGTTCATAATGACGGCTTATAATAATTACTGCTCATGATACTACTAATAATAATGTATTAGGCTTTAAAATATTGCGATTGATTCTAAAAAAAGACATAAGTAATGTTTATAAAACAAGTGTTACGTACGGATACATGGTCGATATAATGTCAATAGGTTTGAAGGACAGATCATTAAATCTGATACAAGAGAACAATGATTGACGAGTTCGCACCTCGCTGGTGCTCGCCTAATTAAGACACGCGGCCGCGCACCGCTGCAACTCTCCGCGCTCGTTTAGCTCACAAACCCACTAATTTTACACTTGTGACTCTCCATCGCATCAATTATTGTTGCACTCAAAATAACCTTTAACAAATTATGGGTCTGCATGCGGATAAAACGAACTTGATATGAAATAGTTTTATTATCTATCCCGAATAGACGTGTCGGGGTAACTGTTCTGAATCAACATCTTTTGAAGATATAATGTTGTTTTAATCCGTTTAAAATTGTTTATTTATTTGTGAACCTATATAAGCAAGAACATATAATACCTATTGTATCAAGAACGAAATATAAGTACAGTTTTACTGACTGTATTATATACAATTTTTGTACTTAACGTAATGTTACTGAAAAAGAGGGAGTTTAGACGCATCACACCCGAAATCTCGTTACAAAACTAAAATATAAATTTATCTTTAAGTTGTAGCATCAGATATCGGTTGTGTGGGGTCTAGTGGTTGGTTTATAAGAATGTTATAACGATAAAAGTGTCGCTGTAAACGAGCGCTCCTTATTTCTGTCTTCGGTATTTGCTCATTAAAGTCGTTCATGTGCGCGTATCGACGTTGTTTTGCTCCCGCGCGGTTTTCCGCTAACTTTTGGGTGGTAGGATGATGGACGACGTCGGTGGCCATATATCATTGCGGTAATATATCGCACGGTGCGGCGAGTGTCGCCATTAACGCATGTGTGCAATTGCCCGTGCGCAGGCGCAAGCTCTATCGTGAACGCTATATGGAGCATATCAGAAATCGACGCGGCAGCCACAGCCAAACGTACATAAATCTCCTTAATGCTATTCTTATTTTGGTCTTCACTTGATGTCATAAAATTATTAGAATGCGTATCGCCAATGCACCTTTCAATTATTCCACTGCTGAGCGTAGTAAGGCGTAAATATAACTAATAGAAATCGAGCCAATCAAATGGCATTGTACATTTTGATTCATCTCTAACAACCTCAGTGGACGTCTTGGGTGGGCATCTTATTTGTTATGGATATTATTGTGATAGTTCGCAGGTCAGAAGCCGCATTACGTTTTCTTATTGCGCAAGGCAATGGCGAATTGTCGACCGTTGTAGTAACTCCGTACCGTAGAGCTTGAGGCTCGGGCTGTGTCGACAAAAAGTGAGAGGTCCGTGGACGAAGCCGCAGCTCAACTTATAACTAAAGATTTGTTGTTTCCGCTCTCGCCGCCTCAATGACTACCATTTTGTGTCGATTAGGAGATACTGTTTCACGCGCCCGCTACCGACACCAGTTTTTGTGACACTCCTTTCTGCTTACAACGAGTTTATTATCGTTCATCTGTTCTGTTTCTGTCAGTTTTTGTTGTTGCTGCATCAGCGTTCCGTTGTATTGCCTCTTGTTTTTATTCCTATCTATTTCGTAACTATAGTTCTGGCATTACATAATATTCCCCTGTTTATCAAATAAATATTCATATGAAATAAGCACAACAGGAAACCGCAACAATGCGTGAACCCCATAATCAGACCTATTTTGTCGACTAACCAACAAACAATTCCAGGCGAGTAAAAACATACTTCTTTGCAAAAATATCTACCGTTCATCTTTCTTCAACGATACATTAAATAATGTCTCTTTGCAGAGGGGACGGGCTTGTGTTAATAAGTACGAAAATCGCTTGAAACATACAATAAAAACATTGTAATTGTTTACAAAAATGAAGAAGTGGATCCGAATTTCAGCTTTGTTGCCGTTAGATACCCATTTAAGTGTAGGCACATATATTATGTTTCGTACTTTTATTGTAACATTGTTGCAGAGGGGAGCTTAATATCTGCGCTTTTCCTTCTTAAGCAAATAATGAATACTTATCGAACTATCTGAGTTTATGTACCTGCCTTTTACCTGTGATTATTAGGTAACTAATAAGGTTGGTAAGCTATAAAACCGGATCTAATACATCTCTCGCTTAAAATTGATATTGCCTGATTGGAGCTCTATCTCCTTAAAGAAGATTGAAGGCAGATGGCACTTCTCTCGAGCAAAATCGTGTTCAGTTAAGTTTCTAGAACATGGGAAGTACACACTTTGCTTAGATGTGTTGCTTTTTTCGTGGATCTCCCAAGGTGTTTGATATAATTATGTATTTAGTTGTCGATACAAATTTCTACAACACGCCTTATACAACTTGCACTATTAAGACCCGATAATTTGCGATACGATAACCTCAGCTCTTAATGAGCGAAAGACGATTTGTGCCGGTCTCATTGGCGATAGCTCCAGCTGAACCGACTAATTGTCGAATAATTGCGCTAATGTGAAAATGTACGCTTTAACATAACAATGGCACGAGGAAGGCATATGGAAATGATAATTGTATGCTATATTCATAAGTTTCTCACCGCTCTCGTATCGAACATAAATTATAATATGCTTATTAGACGTTATACCTATGCTGGTAAGCGTGTATTGGTAACCGTTTACGACCATTTACTTATGTATATAAACAGGCAGACAGCCAGTTTCAAATCGGATTAATAGTTCCCTATAATACCTAACGTATTCAAACAAATAAATTTTATCCCTTTATATAATATAATACTAGCTTTTGCCTGCGGCTTCGCCCGAGTGGAGTTCGAAAGAGTAGCTTATGTAATTTTCGGGATTGAAATAAAACCTAGGTATAAGCCATCATCATTTCAAATGTCAGTCGAATCAGTTCGGCCGTATTGCCGTGAAAGAGCAACAAACATCCAAACTTACAAACTTTCGCTTTTATAATTGTAGTAAGATAAGATTAGTTAGTAAACCAGCATACGCCCTCCTCCCAGGCGCAACCAACTGAAATTCTACAAGAAGACGCTATAATGGACGGAGTTATTGTGCAAGCAGTTTACCGGAAGAACTAGTTCCGTTTCTACGAGCACAGCAGGAACAAAGCACTATCCGAAAGTAATCATGATAATAAATTTGTACTGCCCCTTTTGAATTGTTCCCAGCCAAAAATTTCATAAATATACTTTTCCAGGCGCATGTTCCCGACGGTTCGAGTGTCGTTCGCGGGGTGTCGCGCGGAGGCTCGGTACGCGGTGCTGCTGGACGTGGTGCCGGTGGACGGCAAGCGCTACCGGTACGCGTACCACCGCTCCTCGTGGCTGGTGGCGGGCAAGGCCGACCCACCCGCGCCCGCGCGCCTCTACCCGCACCCCGACTCGCCCTTCTCCGGCGACCAGTTGCGCAAGCAGGTCGTCTCCTTCGAGAAGGTCAAGCTCACCAACAACGAGATGGACAAAAACGGACAGGTGCGTTAAATTACTTTGATACCTATTTACCATCATCAATACAATCGTAGTCAGGTAGACTCAACGCAATGTTTCCAACAGTTGGTGCTGAACTCAATGCATAAGTATCAGCCCCGCATCCATTTGGTGCTACGGCGCGAGGGAGCCATCAACGCGCCGATCACCGACCTGGAGCAAGAGGAATTCAAAACGTTCGTGTTCCCCGAGTGCGTGTTCACCGCTGTCACGGCGTATCAGAACCAATTGGTGAGCAATTGACAGCTTTGGCAGTAAATTAGACATGCGACACTATGTGCTCGTTACTAGTTTATTTGGCAACACGGGTTTTGATCTTGTTTGTATCATTTGATATCGAAAATAGATCTGAGAACTAAACGTTTGAAATCGCATTGCGGTGTCGGCGGAGTATCGACGACATCTATTTCTGCCGCACTAATTGCATCTCGTTGAAAGGTATGTCCAGTCTGAACAAAGGGAGGTGGCACTAAATTTTTTGTCTATCAGGCGGCCACACGCGGCCGGCACCGACGACGGACGGACGGCGCGGCTGACGCGTGCGCCGCGGTGACGATTAAAGTTTTCACCCGAGCTAAATATATACCAGCCGATGCGCTCGATTGTGTCCAGCGGCATTTCGCCTCTATTGCTGACAACGTTTCTTCCGTTTATCAGTAACTTACTAATTCTGGAAACTAGTGAAATCTAAAATAACTCACCCACACACCAACTTTCCGCCAGAGATATATTTTATGTGCCAACGTGACAGATGGCGAGTTCGTCGCCATTACTTGAGCACGACTATACATACGCCATAAATTTTCTGCTCAAGCGTATGTAGGTCCTCTCGATGTAGTGCTCATGGTATGACTGATCAGTGCACCTAAGTTAGAAAAACTGATTGGTACAGTCGGGATTCAAACTTGCAATCATTGTGTTACAACTACCCGAATCACACGGCCACCATTCGTATCTATATTAATCGAACACACTATGATAGTAATGTCAAGAGTACTCAAAACCAGCGAGCATGTATGAAGAGACTGGAGAATTTGGATGAACCGAAAGAGGTATGCAAGTCTAGTGAGAACTGTATGTATGTGTAATAACTTTCGTGCGAATGCATGCCCTAGTGCAATCTTAATTTATTCTTCAGGTGAATTAATATGATGCCTTAAATCTGTGATCTGTGAATGAGGGCGTGATTGTAAAGATGAAGAAAGGCATGTTACGTTGGTTTGGACACATAGAAAGGATGAGTGAAGAAAGATTGACGAAACAGATATACAAAGCAAAAGTGTGTGCAAGAAGAGGCAGAGGAAGGCCGCGTTCCAACTACCTGGATCAAATCGATCGGACGCTCAAGGACGGGAACGTTAAGAGTACTCGAAACCGACGAGCATGTATGAAGAGACTAATGAATGTGGACGAAGCGAAAGAGGTATGTAAGTCTAGAGAGAACTGGCGCTCTATACTCTCTGCCTACCCCGTTAGGGACCTGGCGTGATGATATGTATGTATGTATGTATGCCATATATCTTTCGAGTAATGTCTATATTATGCAGAGTGGTACATCAAGATAGGTATGTCCCCGGTTCATGGGTTCACGTTGAAGTGATGGGTGATTTAGTACCGTGACGCTCCGTACGTTCTCCGCTTTGGGCTCAACGGCTGTGCGCCCTCGCATATGTCGCCACGCGCAATTAATTCACTGTCACAAGAGCGTTTGGGCGTCTCCAAGCTTCTCGTTTTGTTTCTCTCCGAGTAGTAAAATAATTAGGACGTTTTGAGGTTCATAAAAGGAAGCGTTACTTTATATCGACAACGCGCTACATAAATCTTCATTCGGTCTCTAATTAGCTGTTTCGAGTTTCAGTATCCATAGTGTTGTGTTGTTTGTATCTTAAATATAAACAAGTCGATGTTTCCTGTAGATACTATTATAGTAAGCTATAATTATTTTGGACCCATAGTACGAAGATACAAAATGTAACAGTTTAAGATTACTTCTGAATTTTACAATCATACAAAAAATGTGGTAAGGTTTATTGCTTGAATATTATAAGGTGATAATGCTTGAGTAAAGTGAAAGCGTGTGCTTTAAGCAGTTGTTTATGACTTAAACGAAACAAATGAACACTAACTATCGGCTGCACACGGATGCTCCACCTTCACGGCCGACACCGAACGGCTCCCCAGGGACAGAGGTTATTGATTCTCATTGATTCTAACGCGCTCCTAGATTTACTGCCGGCACCTAGCGACACGACCATCGATTACACATATCTACTGTATTATTTATGACGACATCAATTCAACGTGTAATCATTTATCGTTAAAGTACTGTACTGCAGCCATGAACAGATAAGACTTAATATATTTACGTGGCTTTGATGCTAAACAAAATGTTAAAACAGGTATAATACCTACTTAATAAAATAAAGTGGGTCTAATCGGTGCTGAGATCGTGACAGCATCCGGGCGGGCCGCATACTACTCTTGGCCCGATTTGGCTGACGTCACACCTCTGACAGCTTAAACATTTGTCGAACAGCTGAGATAGTGTCACTGATAACCCAATCCCTTACAACAATAACAATACACTTAGCATGTTTGCACCTGCACGCCAAGAGAGATCGATGTCTTATATTCAACTTATAAAAAGTCAACTTATTTATTTGACTAGGTAATAAAGTCGAAATTCACATCTCGGGTACCAGTGTACAGAACTGCTGTGTAGTGTCACCGAATTTTAAGCATGCACCTTTGTTGAATCGATTCGGAATGAAACATCATTATTGGTGCTTTATCATACTGTAACTTTGATATAAGACGAGATAAAACTATACACAAAAAGTGAATAGTGTTTTTTGTGTATGTAACGCGGTGTGAGACGGTGCGTCGCCGCGTGCGCTGCGGGGAGGTTTCCCGGGAAAGCGCCGTGGGCCTTTCGACCCGTTTCAATATTTAACATTTTTACACCCACCACAGTATTGTCACATTGGTCGTTTTCTGTAGGATCCTTTGTCTGGAATTCGACTCGCTCCGAGGTGACAATGTTTGTTGAAGTTTACGCATCTTCAATGCACACAATAGTTTTTTTATCAGCCGATGACTTGTGAATTTGTTATGATCGATTGCCCCGTTGAGGGCTTTGCCAACACTTGCGGAACTAAACAACCTGCTCATTTCAATTGAATCTAGTTTGTTCGGCTCGAACTATTCAAAATATTATATGTTTTATGAAATTATCTTGTATTACGATTGTAAAATAACATTATAAACTCAAAGCTGAAATAACGTGTTATTTACCGCAAGTGGTAGACTAAGGAACTGGTAATATTAATCTTACTCTTAGCCCTGTTATCCCAGTCTTTAACCGTAAGACGTCTTCACTATTTGGACACGGTCAACAAATAAATATGTACGCCAAAGTCGTCTTACAATCTCGTTACAAACGAAATAAAACCGATTAGAGAAATCGTGTCACCAGTGTACTGCGGACTATTACGGCTTGAGTAGATAATCACGAAAATAACTGCGCCCGCCCGTTCACCGGTATAAATGCAAACACTTCAATAGGCGCTTAATTGAAATTTATATCTCATTTCTCAGTATCAACAATCAATATTCTAAAATCTCTGAAGCTATTCTCACATTGAGCATCCACAAACGAGTTCTACGTGAAGTATAATCGAACAATATAATGAAGGAGTAAAGGCAAACACAATTTCAATAACAAAAGGCAGCCACGACAAATAAACATATTTCACGGGCTAAAATGGCTGCGGTCAGGTGTCACGGGTGTCCCTCCCGCGCACACAGTCTCTCGCCCGATCTTTTTTTTACCAATAATCGATTCATTCATTTCAATGCGATGCATTCCTTTTATATTTCGTTGACTTATAACTCGTTTGAAGGTGATCATTTTATTAGCACTTAAAATGATTTGAGAGGTTTATGCTCACGCGCCGGTTATTGTATCTAAAATTTTTTTTGTTTTGTTTTTAGTCTATTGATCTACCACGATTGCTTACTTGATTTTGGTTTGTGTTCTCACAATTCCACTTAAAATTTAAACCATTGAAGATTAACATACTTTTATAAGTATGGTATGTAAGAGGTAGGGCATAACGGGATTCCCATTCGAATTTGGAGCTGCCCGACTGGGGCAGGACCTCCACCTTATAGAAGTCCTTAGCCAAATAACACAATTTTTTGAGTTATGTTCCTGTGCGATGAATAAGGTTTCCAATAATGAGTTCCTTGGGGAGGTGTGAGGATTGTTATATTGTGTAGGCAGCAGAGAGATTGCAACATAGTGTAACTCTCTGAACATAGAGTGGCAACGCGCAAATGATAGGACTTCGGTATTGTGAGCGTAAATAGGCTGCTACTCATCAGGTGGGCCGTATGCTTGTTTGCCACTTTTGCTGGATAACAAAAAAAAAGTATTTATGTAACAAATCTTTGAGAGCAATTTTTATGTTCTGGCCTAAGAGCCTTAAGCAAATGTGAACCCTGTTTTTTATAATGCGCACTGTGACAAAATCCTCTGGGGCAAGCTTTCACGTCACACCACATGACTTCATGAATTTCACGGATATTTTAAAGTGGATATGTGATCATGAAAAGATGAATTCATAAAAAACTAAAGTAGGAATAAAATTGCAGACCAACTTCTCGAGTGGATATGTACACACAGGAAATTAAATTTTTACACACATTTCTAAACAGAATGATCATCCTATCACACCCACTGGATCAATTTCATTCAATTTCAATTCAATTCAATAAATAATATTACCCGATAACACGAAACCAACATAAGTCAAAAATACAAGAAGTCAATGTACTTGCTTAAGAGTGGATTTAAAATAATATAGGATGAAATTATTTATTATGCCTTGCTCTCACTCACACTCATTGGATTTCATAGTAGCTATGTGGGGCTTGCTCGCTCACACTCGCCATCGATCACCCGAGGTGTGACGTCACGCAGTGCCGTCGTGTGCGGCCTGCCTGAATTTATTGCGTCTGCGCACCCAGCCAGTGCCTACAGAAAAACTAAGCATTTGTTAGTTAAAGGAATTCTTAATTAATGTAACTAGTGAAAATATGTAATAATAATTTGGGCTATTACCCGCTATGTGTAGGTAGTATAACACTATACTATTTTGTCATTACATTCCACTTAAATAATGGGTAATACATATTAGGATTTCCCTATAATAATTTGCGGAATAGGCTTGTGCCTTCTTGGTGTATTGCATACAAATAGCGAGATAAAAAACATATTGTCAATTTCATACGATTGACCGTCAGTTTGACTCAAGTCAAATTCATCCCAAATTTACTCTTGATGCTTTAAATAAAAACAGTAGATATTATTTGAAATGTGGCAAATTGCCTATTCGTTAATCTTTCGCGTATACAGCCGCAACTACGGGCATGAGTGCAAAATGGACCTCATATTGACAGTGGGACCTTTAAAGGATTTGTTCACACGTCTAAACAGAGAGTCTATCGAACGGCTGCCTACGAACCAGTAATTATAGACAATGAAAGTGACCAAGAAAAATATCAACTCAAGTCGAACAAGAGCGAAAGAAAGCTGATATGTGGATGTGCAGGATTCTTATAAAAATTGTGACAGAGATCGCGGACGATTTGTACAACCTCCACGCGATATCGCTGATTCTGTCAGTTGGAACAGTCGGTGATAGCTTGCAGCTAATAGATATGTTGGATGAAGAAGACGGGCTTTAATATTGACAGTTCTTCATTAATTCTGATGTTATTTAACATTGACTATAAAAGTTTGATTACCTGCAACAAACCCTTTTTCTTACGGGGAGATCGTCATGGTGGGTAGTGCATAAAGCCTGAAGTTTAAAAACGTCTATTAACATAATGACTTAATTAATAACATTTTTTTACACGCACTATTTCATAATGCTCAAAATTCTGGCCAAGGAATTGAACACCCTTATCATTCATGGTTTCAAATAAGAATTTATTGTTATACAAATAAGAACTCATAATATCCAATGGGAAATTGAGATTAGGATCTTAGATAAGATTAGGCAAAACTCAGATTTTGCTATGGTTACTTAAGCTATTAATGCTGACTTTTTGTACAGTTGCCTAATATATATATTGAAACAAGTGATGTAACAACATTACAAGTATGCACTAACTAGGGTGCGAATTTTCTGCTTTACATATCGATGCCCTAATGCCTCTTTGCCTACACGATGATGCATAATCTTCATCACTCAGTATATATTTTCCTTGATAATACTAGCCACACGATATTGAGTTGAAAGCAGTTATAGCTTTTTATAGATATATGGATAATCGGCGATGGACTCGCCATCTGTCACGCTGGCACCTAATATACCTTTGGCGGAAAGTGGGTGTGTGGGTATTACCTATACACCTCTGCCTACCCCTTCGGCTACCCTTGTGGGAAGGCGTGAGGATATATTATTATTTTTATTATAAGTTCATCAAATTTCTTGTAAGCCTTTTCTGTATTCATATTCCTTAGGTCCCAGAGTTGTGAGCTGGTTCTGATGATCGATATTTCGACATATGATTAGTGTAACTGTGCTGTTGAGTGAACTAGCTCATATATTAGCTCGGTAGTGGATCGGCGAGAGCGGCTCGGTCGTCGTTCGTCGCAGCACTGCATCAATCAGTGAGATATGTAGCGAGCAGCCCGCCACGGCCGCATGCTAACATGACATTTATTTATTCTTCACAATGTGCCCTCGCGCCCCGCTTCTTCCACTCGCAAGTAATTTACAACCGTTTTCTCATTTACGATGTCTCCATTTTAATTGTACTTATTAATTTATTTATCTGTTGAAACGACACAACACTGCAATAACTACACAGTTGGAAAGACACAAAGTGAAAGTATTGGGGAAAATCAACACGGATTTTTATTGGAATCTTTGGTGCTCGTTGTCATTATGCCTGATAACAATAATAAAGCGAAAAAAACAATAAATATTCAACTAGAGTTATTACAACATTTTTGTATTTCAACATAGGTACCACTAATAACAGAGTCTGTTTAAGAAGCGTTTTATATCAAATCAAGGTAGGCAACCAAAATTTCTAAGTCCCTAAAATTATGATTTGGAACTTGGTACCAATTACTAAGGATAAATAAAATGCTATTCATAGCTTCAGACATGGTATCATCGCATGCGTGCGAAACATCTGTATGCAAGTGCGGCTTTCAGATTGGTATAGGAATCCCGCAGCTTGGGATCGATACTTCCATAACCAATACATCACCACCCCAATAATTAGAGCGTCGTTTGCAAGCGGTACGGCAGCGCGGGCGCGGGCGGCGTCCGTAGCGCGACTCATCTTTCCTCCTTGACGCGTTTTTGTGAGTTTTTTTGTTTCCCGCCCGGGAATAATGTCATTATGGCGCCTTTAATGTTGTCAGTGAGCGGGAGCGCCGCCGCCGCCCAAGGCGAACGTTTGTTGATACTTAAATTAGGTTGTTTTGACACGCCTCGTTCTTATGTTTGTACTAAATCTAATAAACGTCACTAGCGAGAATGCGCCTCATTCATTATTCCGGGAGCTCACTTAGCGATTTATTTTTACTAGTTTCGTAAAATTTAATTTAATCGTATTGTAACAGTATGCGTTGCTACTGATCCACGCTAGGTATATGAGAAGCGAGTGTATTTGTCAGTAGGTATTTTTTCAAACAAACACATAATATTGAAAACAATTGCGGGCGGTTTGACAGCGTGGCATACATAATGTATAATACGTCAATATTGTCAGCTACTACTCGCATAGAAGGCGCACTTATTACGTCAGGCGCAGGCGCGAGGTGAGTGCTCGGCCATTGTAGTCAATGGCGCTCGCCAGGTGGGTGTGCAAGCGTAAGTAGCTGGAGCGACATGCTTGACCCCGACCGCATCCTTAGCACCGTACGTCTAATTTGCCTATGGCGTCCTCATACGGTTAAATGGTACTTTCAAGCGCCCCACGAACCGTTTTCTTACTTTGAACCTGACAATGCACTCATTCATTTCCAATCGCCGCTTTAGACAATATCTCCATAATAACATACATATTCAAAGACACGTTAAATGGGCCACGAGCAGCAACAAATGTTCTTTGTCTAGTTTCCTTGTAACTATTTTTGAAATCATTAGTCTCGCAGTGACACGCTGCTTGTAGAAATTACTCACCGCAAAACCGAACGAACTTGTCACGTGAAAGTCAATATTTTATAATGTTTATTATGTTCTTTGATGCGGAACAATGCAATCCGCCTGAGACGTTTGTCAAGGCGTTTCATAGATTAACGCGCCTTTGATGAACCACATCAAACAGCTGTATAAATATCTTTTCATAATATTAACGAAGTTAATTGTCGCAACAATGGAAATTCTGATAATAATTAAACAGACGTTTCCAATGCTTCTCTAACAAAACTGGCGTGAATTATTGATGTCACGTGGAATTTTAATGGAATGTTTACGTAAGATGTTCTGATATTATTAATAATGAGCTCAGATCAGGAGTCAGCCAGTAATTCGCAGTAACTATTACAAAATATAAAACGATAATTTTTATCAATGAGTGTTAAATGTATTTTAGTGGATGGGGCTCATCCTCCAAACATGTGTTGTTAGTGTGAAGTTGTCAGAGCAATGTGCAATTAACGGGTGCGTAGGCGCGGCAGGCGGAGCAGGGCGGCGAGCTGAGTCCATCGGCAGGTAATTACCACCGGCGACTGCCCGCGCTGAAAGACTGACGCGACTCCTCGATCACTTGTTTATTGCGGATCATTGACAATTATTCTTCTTTTTTTTACACAAAGCCCATCGTAAAACTGCCAGCTATATGCAAATATTAGTCCCTACATTGGTTTAATCCTGTTGAATATTAGGAGAGCGGTCGCTATTAAATGGTGACTGGTTTCAGTGGAAGGTTTATCGTAAATATTATTCACAAATTGTGCGGAGCCTCAGCGGGAGCGCCACTCAGCGAGGGGGCAATTTTTCATCGAAGCTGCCTCCGCTCTGCCAAACACATTTTTTAACACCTCTCCGTACTTAAATCAAATATTTGCTTTATGGGTACATCGACTTAAAGATATCTTATTTTTTCATTTGTGGTAAAAAAAGCATACGGATGATAAGCAGGTACCGTTTGCATCACTTACGTGGGCATAAGAGTAGAACTCCTCTTGTCAGCGCAGGTATTCTTTATAGTGCTCTCGAAGCCCACCTCACAACAAATAACACAATTAGCCTCGTAATCCCGACATTTCTCAAGAGACCTCGACCACTGAGCCCATAACATACCTACTTAATAATAAGCCCAATATTGCTAAGAAGCGAGTCCTTGAGACAAAATCGTGGACACCGCACACAAGTTTATACCCAACATATCTGTATTAAGCGTTCATTTCAAAACGCTAAACTTTTCATTCATTACGCTGAACTACCCTAAACAGAGCTTAAAGCTGCTATATGTATTTTTAAGCGTACATTTCGCATTTAAATGAGACAGTTGTTTGTCGTTGGCAGGTAGTAGTGAAGTAAAGTGATAAACTGATGTGGAATGTCGTCAATAAGTTAACCTTATTAGTTGGTGCGCGCTGCACGCCGCGGGAGGCGCCGCCAGCCTCTCCCTGCGCCACGTTCACATTGAACCACCGACACCATTATACACACAAACGAGCGATAAAATATACCCAAAGAGATATCGGCTCGCTTACTATGAACACGCACTTATGATAATCGTCGACCCTTCTCTTACCTTACGCGTCTAATTGAAACAGTGCCCATTACATTACTATAATGCTGACCATCGTTAATTGATTATCAGTATTATTTACATAGGTATGCTGTAGTGGGCAACGCCTGTTCGAATATTTTATGAACTTTTATGGTAGGGATCAAAAAGTCACCGTTTGTTTTTTGTTTCAGATCACGAAATTGAAAATCGACAGTAATCCGTTCGCTAAGGGATTCCGGGACTCATCGCGTCTGACTGAATTCGAAAGGTAGATATCTACGTAAATGTGTAACATGCCAATATAAAATCAATTTTCAAATCCATTCATACAGTATTATTCATACTAAATTAAAACAGCTGTGCTATAATTATTGATTATAATTAGTTGGGACAACGACAGGCGTATCGTGTTGAGCAGTAATTATATCCCATTACTCGTATTCGGTTATGCTCTAAGTGTGCAATGGTCGCGTTCTCTAAGGAACAAACAGCGGCGACTTGCTGCGCTGATTGATAGCTACGCAAATGCAATTATTTCTTTCAGCCTTATTACATCCCAACCAATCGAATTACGTCCCAACCATTTAATTACGGCCTCAAGACGTACACTAATATATACTTCATGTAATTTACAATCCGTCCTCATCTCTGTTAATATTAGCTTTGCAATAGTATCGCTTGTTATTAGTTGCTTTCTATTTCATAAGTACCCATCTATTAATGAGCTACGTGTTTTATTTTGTATTTGCTTGTTTGTCGAGATTCTATATCACGGGAGAGCACGAAAGAGGTTCAGTCTTCCCCGATGACGCGCGCTTCAGCGCTGCAAGTCATAGGTACATACCTACGGTCATACTATCATTTATTATAGTTCAGGCTAGCGAGTAGGGGCGGCCGGCTGGACAAGCGAGCTAACTGAATGTTTCTGCTGTTTCAGGGAGACAATGGAGTCGATGCTAGCGGAGCAGCATTACTTACGCTCGCCTCTACGACCGTTCGACTTGGACCAACATAATAACAATTTGACACTTGAGGAGAAAGCTATCCTAGCGGCTCGTTCGCAATTATTTTTGCGGGCGGCGTACCCGTTGTACGGAGTTCCTGCGGCAGCGCTGTGGGGGCAATGGGCGTGCCTGGCACCTCAGTTACTGGCACAGCAGCACCTTGCCGCCGGCGGGTCGGGGTTGCAGCTCCCGCGGCCCGTGTACCCGGGATCGTTGCCAGCCGGCGCGCTGGCGCAACACCGGTTCTCACCGTATCCGCCGCGAAGGGCATCACCAGGGTCCTCGCCAGATTCACTGCGCGATGCCAGCCCGCACCCGCTGCCACCACACACGCCGCACGCCACACATGCGCCGCACCCACCTCACAGCCCCACTTAGTGATAAAACATTCAACATCGTTCTATTTGAGTTTGCCCAGTAATATGCGACATTTTAATAAGGAACATTTATCAAGGGGTTGCTAATCAATAACTGAGTATTGCCAAAGGCAAAGTGCACTTAAGCCGTGAAGAAATAAAATGACTGAACTTTTGGTAGAGGGCAAGTGAATAAAATAAATTAGACATTGTTCGTACATACCCAGACTAGTGTTGTTATGCAGTATTGTCGCGCACCTATGTATATGCAATGCGACTGGCTTACGTTGTCGTCTTGCATTGTATTATAATGTATAGCTGTAATTTTAATCTGTAATTATTGTTATAATATGTTCCTAATGTTGGTATAGAAGTGATGGTTTCCGCAGAATTCATGTTGTAGGTACCTAAGTGTAGAAAGCATACATAATATTATTTATTGCATTCGATGATTGCATTTCAAGGTGACTTTGTTTGATGAAGCGAATTTAGAGTTTCATCTGTAGGTTTGAAATACAAATATTACCTCCATGGGGTTATCATTGTGATATGACATTTAAAATAAATTTTCCGCGAAAGGACTTTTGATTCACTATTACCATGATTTTCCATGACTCTAAATGTTAAAAAAAATCAAGAAAAATGTGCAATATGACAAAAAGAGAAACTGGTTTAGAAATTATGACGTTATTGTAGTAAAGTTAAATGATACTGTAGTAACTATGTTATACATTGCTCTTAGTGTGTTTAATTCCAACATTCGGACTCGAGCAGACGCATAGATGTATCTATATATAGTTACTTTGTAGTAAAATAATAGTTATGATAAATAATATATTGCTAAAGAATAAAAATTAAATGTTTGTTAACATAATATTTGTTTTAATTTCCCGACCTCGAACTTTAGAACCAAAAACAAGTCAGAATTAAAAAAAAAATGATCCAATTATGCCTTGTTTTTGGATATACCAAAGACTAAAAGAATATTAAAACATAATTGTAGAAGAGAATCATACTAAACAATCAAACATGTCATCACGCGGTCGTCTAGTGATTAGAGCTCCTGACTGCGAAACTTGAGGTCGCGGGTTTGAACCCCGCTGAGGGCAGATCGAATCCTTTTCTTCCTCTTCATCCTATCCTATTCCTAGACCTTACATTATTTTCATAAAGACGTTTTTTATAAAGAAGTGAATAAAATTTTAATTTATCGCTGAATTCCTCTGAATATATTTTTTAAATTAATTTAATTTATTAAAAAATATGTATTTATTAAAATAAACCTAATATTTTGTTTTATAATAATAGAAGTAAATAAAAAAATCAATTTCTCGGTCTAATGAAATAAAGAAACAAAAGACTTTCCGCCAGAGATTTATTTTAGGTGGTAAAGTGACAGGTGGCGAGTTCGTCGCCGTTACTCAATCACGACTACACATACGCCATAATTTTTTCTTAAGCATATGCAGATTTGCTCTCTATGTTTTCCTTCGCTGTGAAGCTCGTACGTACGTATCATCACGCCAAGTCCCTAATGGGGTAGGCAGAGAGTATAGAGCGCCAGTTCTCTCTAGACTTAAGTACCTCTTTTGCTTCATCCACATTCATCAGTCTCTTCATACATGCTCGTCGGTTTCGAGTACTCTTAACGTTCCCGTCCTTGAGAGTCCGATCGATTTGATCCAGGTAGTTGGAACGTGGCCTTCCTCTGCCTCTTCTTGCACACACTTTTGCTTTGTATATCTGTTTCGTCAATCTTTCTTCACTCATCCTTTCTATGTGTCCGTCCAAACCAACGTAACATGCCTTTCTTCATCTTTACAATCACGCCCTCATTCACGCCAGTTGATTTGCGAATCTCTTCATTGCGGATTCGATCTAATATCGTTACTCCGCACATTTTTCGAAGAGATCGCATCTCAACTGCATTCAAGCTATTTTCATACTTCCTCTGACATACCCAGGATTCGCTGCCATAGAACAAGGTAGGTACCAATATCGCGTTGTGGACAGCAACTCGAGCATTCTTGCTCAGACTTTTACTGCCCATCAACGCCGACATGGCTCCATTCACCTTATTTCCGGCAGTTATCCTTCTTTCAATATCTTTTTCATACTTTTCATCTCGTGTGAACATGCTTCCTAGATATACATTCACTTCATTCATTCACTTGCTCTAGAATTTGCCCATTTACCGATATAGCACACTCGGTCACTTGTTCATCTCTTTCGAATACCAGAACCTTAGTCTTGCCAGCGTTTAGGCGCTGGCCAGACTAAGCTGGCGCTGGCGCTAGGCAGCCCCTTCTTTTCACATTCTTCTTTCATTATGGTAACTAGTGACTGCAGTTCGCCCTCTGATGACGCCAGTAAAACCGCGTCATCGGCGTATAGTAGGCAGTTGACCACTAAGTTTCCCATTTTCACTCCACATCCGTTCGTTCTTAGTGCTCTCAGACAGTTATCTAGATATATAATGAACAGCCAGGCAGACATGATACACCCTTGTTTGACCCCCGACTTCACATCAAACCAGGGTGACATCTCACCGTTAACCCTAACGCACGCCTCGCTATCACTATAGAGTGATTTCACGGCATGCAGTAGGGAACTGCTCACTCCATATCCAGGCAACACGTCCCAGAGTTCCTTTCGTACGACTCTATCAAATGCCTCGTGGTAAAGCTCGTGGTGAGACAAATCACTGTATTTAAGTTCAGAAAAAATAGCTAAAGCTAATTTTATGAGTTTGGTTGTCTGCAAGCATATTTAGATATTTAACCTGGCGACTAGCGTACGCTGGATGTACTGTACTGTGCCACAAACATTTATCTCTCGAACACTGACTCACAAGCAATAATGGTATGCTATACATATAATTGCTTAATAAGACCGAACACGCCATGTGCCTTTGCGGCTGGTCATCAAATACCGAACTAAATGAGTATTAAATATTATAATCAGTACAGGCGTCTTTTACTATTAGCCATTACAATAAGTTTCACGCCTGAATAAGCATATTACTATCAAGTAGGAATGTTATTGGTATCATCCTACTTAAATGTGAGCCGCTAGCTTGCAACGCAAGATTGCAAGTTCGAACTCATATTCAGTGATTGATCAAACCATGAGCTGAGCTGTATAGTGAAGGACGCTATTGATAGAAAACCTGAATACGTTAGAATTCAAAGACGGCTGTATGCTTAGTACTTGAGATACGGTGATGTATTCGCCATCTGGAACATGGCATTAAAATATCTCCGGCAGAAGCGGGTGTGTTAAGCTACCCGTTCAGGGACACTTGCCGAAGGGCGGAAACGTATGTATGTTCTATTATATATCAAACCTATCATACAATATACAAATTGCGGCGAAGAGTATCTGTTTTTAATTTTATTTTTCCTTAGTAAAACCTACTTCTGTGTACTGGAATATTAAAGTATTTTTTTTTCAAACAAGAAATAGCTCTAAGGGTAACCCTGGCTCCGCGCCGTTCGCCGTAGGCGTAGTTTGTCAGATCGTCGTTAGATGGCAGTATGTGTTACGTACAGTCACCATGAAGTGAGTATGGAAGGGTCTTGCGGAAACGATCACGGATGTTGTACCGTTAGCTCGTATATTTTACGATACGATTATATATATTTATATATAAGGATTAAATATATTTAACCGAACCTTTTACTAAATCATGACCGCAAATCGATGCCAACTACAAGTCGTATGTAAAAACTAACGTTTCAAACAATAGGTATTCATTCCTTCACCAATGGAAATTTACGTAGTCTGATTGATATATATTTAACTAACGATTCAAAGTATATTTGGAACACGTTAAAAATCACGACGCTATAGATACTTCTATAGTTATATTATTGTTATAAATGTGACAGTTTGGTTAGTTTAACGGATGGATGTTTTACTCAATAACGCCAGGTCGGCTGAGCGGGATTGGGTGAAATTTGGCACACGTATATACATATATAGTTGAAAAGCTGGAGTAACAAATAATAGCGTAAGAATGGAGTAAAAAATAATAACAAATAGCCATGGTGGCCAAGTGGTTCGAGCAGTTGCCTGCGACGCAAAGGTCGCAAGTTCGAATCCCGACTGTACCAATGAGTTTTTCTGAACTTAAGTACAGTGATTAGTCACACCACGAGCTTTACGGTGAAGGAAAACATCGAGAGGAAACCTGCATACGTCTGAGAAGAAATTCAAAGGCGTATGTATAGTCGTGCTGGAGTAACGGCGATGGACTCGCCATCTGTCACGTTGGCACCTAATATACCTCCGGCGGAAAGTGGGTGTATGGGTATTACCTATACACCTCTGCCTATCCCTTCGGGGACCCTTGTGGGAAGGCGTGAGGGTATATTATTATTATATTATTATAACAAATAATATATGTGCATATGCATAGGATATGATTGATTCCAAAAAAAACACCAAGTCTGTAGCCGAAACAAGCTTGAAATTGTAGTTCTTTTTCTTTTTGTCCTATAATCGTGTTTTAAACATGTTCGCGGGCATATGTGTTCAAGCGTCAATATTTGAGTCTTTAATGAGACAGCTGATGATGACATTCAGGAGCAAAACTTTATATTATGCAGAATATTAATTCCTTAAAACTCCAATAAACGTATCTTGTGTCACAACAAAAAAATATTCGACTATGTTACAAGGTACTGGTACAAGGTACTTGTACTGGTGTTACAAGACAAGATGTTGACCGTTACAGCTAGTGGAGAATATGATGAATGAATGGCATTTAAATTAATTCTTTCTTCTGTGTCCTGGCAAAGCGTGACAGATTGCAAAATTGTAACAAATTAGAGATACACGAGCAGTGATTATGCAAAGTGGCTATAAAGTTATCTTTGGGATAACAAGTGAACACCCCACGCTAACTATTCAATTAAAATGAAACAGTGTCGAGGCGACATTCGAGTCACATAGAGGGTCGGACTCCATCGAATTAGTTCGGCGCGTGGCCACATTACTGGGACAAATTTCACGTCCCGAGGGCACCCGCACCGCTGGGGATGCAACGCTAATCTAATCTGGATTGTAGCTAATAAATGTTGTGCCCAGTGACGCCCGCAACAATTTATTGCTTGTAAAACTGTTTCTAATCGTAGTTATTGCTCGGGTGACGCTTCAACTTTGATAGACTCTGATTAAATTTAACGTGTGACTGGAAATTGGTGACGCTAATGCATTTATTAAATTCTAATTATTACTTGAATATAAGTACTTGAATTCGAAATAAAAACGTGCAGGCATTATAAGGAACAATTTAAAATCTCTGCTTTGAAAATAATGAAAATCGGATTTTATTACCTACTCACAAAGCTCATTCTCAGTTAAATAGATTCCAAACAGAGGCTATTAGTAGTGGATTATCGCAGGCTCCTTGGCTAGCGGAGGCGTATGGCACGTATTGCGTTGTTATTGGGCTCCGCGCTCATAATCCCCTTTTAACTGCGCCGCCCGCCCGGAACGTGCCCCGAATTGTAACGGTCCTGTCTTATGTTTGTGAACGTTCGCACTCCTTAGCCTGGAGCCGTCAACACGACACTTTCTTCGCCCGATATACCGACATTAATGATAGTGACCAAAATGATTTATAATAAAACTGTGTTTACCATATATTATTTTGTATTCAATTCCTAAACAAAACAATTGAAATTCTCTACTGGATTTTTTATCGGAATCCGCTTAGACGCTATTCGATCGTAGACTTATTAAATATGAAGTCTATTGAGATTTAAATCAAATCAGGTTAAGCCTCATCTTCGTGCTTCATAGACAATTGGCCATCGCTCGATTTCATCTAATTTGGCTGATTACCAAATATTTACTCGAGGCGACAACTATTGCAACTCTTTATAACAGGAATGAAATCAATTATTACTTCCAACCGATTTATAAACCGAGCAGAAAGAAAAAAAATACAAAGCCTAGCCAGAAATATAAGCCTAGGGTGAATCTGTTGGACAGTGCTAGTCATTCAAATATGAAAAGTATATATTATTACATAACCACTGGTTAAAATTGTTTAATTTGTAATAATGGTTGCATCCGGCGCAAATGTCACTGTTCCTACCCACCCACACATCTCCACAATTCAGTAAAATTGCAAACGTAACGTAACGTAACGGTAATAAATTCACGTTTATTACGACAAATGTATGTATGTAGCTTGTACCATGGTAGTCGCTGCCGGAACAAATCTTAGGCCCACCGTTTGCGCGGAATACGCAGAACGTGCGCTATGAAATATGAACGTTAACGTGCGCGTTTGCTGAAACAATACATATAGAATAACTCAGCGGTTGCTCAGCGCTAAGGTGGGCACATTATCAGAACGGTTCGCTAATGGAATTGAACGTTTTTATTTATTGCCAGGTAGTAATTGGCGCGCTTCGCTTACCCGTGGGTACCGGCGAAGTATGTAAGACACATAAATCACCACTTCATATTTATTATTAAACAATCATTCCACCTTCTTAAAAATCTTTTGTTATATGTATTCTAAGAGCAACTCGTTTTGTTCATGATTCAAAATTTCAAAACACAGCTCGTGTTATGTAATAATTTTTTATTTTTATTTATTTATAAGGTCGGTACACCAACAATACATATATTAAACATTCAAGTACACTTAATCATAAAAATAAAGTCCTGATATGTGTATCAATGACAGGTATACACAATGTTGACTTAAATTCTTTCAGAAAAAGTTATGTTTTATTAGATTGGTGATGTCATAAAATACCATCTTAAAGATCGATAAACGACGTACCTCGCTCATCTAAAATCATGTACTCATTTTGCATGTGTTTATATATGTCATTGTGTATTCATTTCCAAATATTTACTTATCATACAACTACTGTCGCATATTACTAGCTCGATGAAGTTATTCGCGTTCTGTATCTAGAGTAATCAGACTTTTCCATTTTTCTCTACAAATGGCTGGCGCCTCCCTCTGTCCTCCCCCACCCACCCCTTGCGGTGCAAAGTTGAGGGCATTAGCGTGTTATCGGCGGCGGCGGTGTGAAGACGGAGCCCACCTGATCCCGCATTACACCCAAACACACGACGCTTCACGTTACGATACTTTCGAATAGTCATGATAACATTGCTCGCTTTGCAAATCAGCGCCCAAGTCAGCCAAGAACCGGAACGGTAATGTACGCAGCACTATTAACCTAAGCCATATTTAAACCCAAGTCCTTAATAGGTGTAACAGATAGTATCTAAAAGCGTTGAGATGTGGGGATAGGTGGGAAGCGTGAACGTGTTTTGCAAGCCAGCCAAGGAAATAAGGTGTCACCAATTTGACTTTGTCGACCGCATCTGATAACAGATAATGTAGTGTTATGAGGGAACTATATAAATGGAACCTTTTTGTTATGTTATTCTCTATAAATGTTTTTGCTTTTCTGTGTCAGTAGTTTTATACGTGGATTTTCAATATTAATCGCATTTGTAAATATTCTGGACGAGGCCATACAGATTATACTTTAGAATTTTCGTTACAGAAAGATATTATAATAAAATTTTGCGGTTATGAGCTTAGAGTACTTCACACGGTATCATAACGCGATTCTAATCAAGTGGTGCGGTCACAGACTAACGGTATCGAGTCGCGGGCCAGGGGTCCCTGCGGGCCGGTAACCATTGACAGGTTATTGATACAAATTGTCCCCCTCAACCTCCGCACCCACCGCACCCGGCTCCCGCCCCGACAACACCAATAAAACCTGATTGATATTGTGTAAGTGCGCCCGGAAAATGTGGGAACTCGATTGATGTTACAGCCAAATTCGATTGGAGGAAAATTGAAAAGAAAAATTTCTCCAGAGCAACTTTGACCTTACAGCAAGGCGATACAGTTGGAATTACAACTATCTCCGACATGCTTGATTCATTTTAAAACCGAGCCTCTTGTATTGATAGTAGTTGGAGGCGTGAATACATACTGTGTTGTCTAATAGTGAAGTTACACGCTGGTTAGCTTGGGTTTGAAGGACACATTCCAAACTGTGAATCAATGCTAAAGTATTTAACTCTATTTGATACTACAGGAGTACTGAAATCACTCATCATTGAATTAAAGGAGTACTAACTACCTACTGTCATCATTGTTACCAATCAACCTGAACAACTCATTAGGTACGTTAATGAGTAATGAGTTTATTGTTTTGTCAATAGACTTATCACATTGAATTGTTATAATGTATGGATTTATTTACGTTTTCTTCTCTACAAAGATGTAGAGAGCTCTCTTTAGACTTACATCCCTTTTCGCTTCGTCCACATTCATCAGTCTCTTTATACGTGCTCGTCGGTTTCGAGTACTCTTGACGTTTCCGTCCTTGAGCGTCTGATCGATTTGATCTAGGTATTTGGAACGTGGTCTTCCTCTGCCATTTCTTGCACACACCTTTGCTTTGTATATCTGTTTCGATCTTTCTTCATTCATCCTTGCTATATGTCCAAACCAACGTAACATGCCTTGGTTATTTAACTATAATAGATAAAATACATAATAATATATAGCTTATGTGATAACTCTCAACACGTAAGCTCTCTCTCTGACTCTCACTTCTCATGTTTAAACCAATTATTTGTATTTAGAAACGATAACATTCGATAAGCATTTGTCATAGTAGTGACTGTGTTTCCTGTAAGACATACAAATGTTATTTGACAGTGGTGACCTCAAATGTATGCGTAGGAGTCAATTAACAGCCGATGGGCGGCGCCTTATATAGATAACTTGACAACTTAAAAGTTAAACATTGGTTTTATCGACAAGGCAATCGTATACACCTAAATAATGATATGACATGCTATCCGAAACACACAAAACTCTGACAAGTGACAGTAGCTGCATGTATTTGTACCTACTATAAATTGTAAGTTCAATTGTAGTAAACATGTATCCGTTTTGTTCTGCGCCTGAGTACAATCCACTCTAGTCAAATGAAAGGAGAGACAAACATACGATTTTATTAAATTTACGACTGCTTAATTTAACTTTTAACAAAGAAGTTGGTCATTAGTCATCCAAACAGATGTTCTTGCCCTATTCGAGTACCCGCTATAAATTAGGCAAAATTTCCAGGAACAAATCAAAGATTTAAGTACTAATACTAGTCGCGTACTTATTTGCATGCACATACTTTAGATGAATCTAGGCCACAAGTTAGTTTTTTTCGCAACTTTGTCACTTTTCTATAAACCGGGTCATTAATTTTTATCCTACAACTAGCGTTCCGTCCCGGCTTCGCACGGGTGGAAAATATAGCCTATGTCACTCAAGGTGAATGTAGCTTTCTAATGGTGAAAGATTTTTCAAATCGGTCCATTAGTTTCGGAGCCTATTCAATACAAACATACTTACATACAAACATACATAAATACAAATCTTTATAATATTAGTATAGATTGTATTGTTCTAGCAACTATATCTTTTGAGCTTATACCTACCTATACCTACTTATAATACACGACGAGTAAGTACATATGTGTGTTCTTCCTTAAAAATACAATAAGGGGACGGATATAATATATATATTTTACAATTGTAAGATAAAAAAAAAAATGTGCTGACTTCTAAAAACGTAACAAAGTTGTGAATAAAGACAAAATGATTCTTCATGTATGACTCTGCAGCGTTCACGTAAAAATAGTGTACTAACAGAATGGTAATCGATATGAATAATGTGTTATAATAATTGGATAAACCGATAGGAGCAAACAATTTTGCTTAGTAAGCTCTCAGAGGGTCGGGTAGCGGGCAAAGTGTTATTTATGCCATTCCGATCAGTCCCATTTTTACCGCGCTCTTGAGGGTTAACTGGTGTGAATAGCCACCCCATTGTGGGAAAATATCTATTAAATATTTATGAAGTCTATATTGAGCTCTGAATATCACTCGTATCGGCAGAATGTAATGTGCGTAGTGATGTGTTACGAGTGTCTCTTTTATTGCTGATAAACAAAATTGATACTTTGGTCGTGCGATAAAAAATAATATCGCCCGAAATTCGCCGGAATTTGTCTTTGACGCAAAAGGTTTGTATCCATTTGCTTAAAATGTTAAATACGTTATAAGTGTATAACAATGACAAAACGTACCAAAGTTTTCACTGCTTCCGACAAGGGTCCCCAAAGAGGGAGGGAGAGGGGTGTAACGCACCCTCTTTTCGCCGGAAAAATATTTAGGTGCCAACGTGATAGACCACGACTCCATCGCTGTTTCTCAAGCACTATCTAACATAGGTCTTTGAATTTTTTTCTCAAACGTATGCAGGTTTTCTCTTAGTTGTTGGCTGTTCCAATGTTGTCTTTCACCGTAAATATCGTGGTTTGATTAATAACTATACTTAAGTTTAGAAAACACAACTGTCGGCACACGAACTTTTCAGTCTCTGTGTTGCAGACGACTTTTGAACCACTCGGCTACCACAGTTCTTAATATCTGAATGCAATATGAAGATACAACTGAAAGCGCCACAATTCGTCCTAACCTCCCTTAGTAGATGAATGTAGGGATGTAGAGAATACTGGTGTCAGAGCTAGCGTGGAATAAATCAATTACTAACACCCGCTACGACAATTACACTTGTAAACTTGTACCGTGGTGATTTACCCACCCACGCACACACACCCACACCCAAACGTAGACCTGACCCCTTGTAGTAACATAATAAGTGTATCAATGTCGTGTCTGTTTCAAAACACACTCGCAAGCTTGTAATACCCCAATCAAGGAACCCTCTGATTTGATGCCACTACTCCCTATGACACGTCGATTTTTTTTGTTTCAAATAAGAGCTCAATAACACCGTAACAGAATGTATTTTTGATTGAGCAGTTTATAAGGAAGACATCCTACAAATAAGGCAAGTGATTTCGGTGGGCAACAATTTTATTTCATACAATAGTGAGTATAGTGGCGTAGAATTATTAAATTTTCACTTCCGAAATGCACAGGAAGGTTGCCTTAATCTTTACTTAGTCGAATTTATATTTCGAGTTTTGTTTCAAAATATATAAGTATATGTAGTACTAATAACAAAAACGCGATTACCAATTTTTCTGCTTGTCTATCAATCGAGCACCAGTTCTCTCAAGACTAAAAGACCTCTTTCGCTTCATCTACATCAATCAACCTCGTCGCACATGCTCTCCGGTCTCGTGTACCTACTCTTGACATTCCCATCCCTGAGTGTTGTTGTTGTTGTTAGCCTGGTACATCCCACTGATGGGCAAAGGCCTCCCCCCATGATTTCCAAGTGTTTCTGTCCAATGCTAGTTTCGACCAGTCCACAGATGTATTGTCCAGGTCTTGTCGCCATCTCCTTCGTGGTCTACCTCCCGGCGTCTAGTTGTGTCCGGTCACCTTTCCAAGGTGATGTTGGCCCAACGATCGGCTGGCATGCGGCAGACATGACCGGCCCATGAGTGTATTCTTCATATATGTATAGGTATAATCAAATTAAAGCGGGTGAACGGAGCTCACCTAGTTTTCAAATAAAATTACCAATAAAAACGAAGATAGTTGAACTAACGCCAAACTAATTTTGACTTTAGTATTATGTATTTCAATTGAAGGGCTCAGCTGAAGGGTGAACGTAACGCCAAATTAAATGGTCCCGCCATCTGTCCAACTCGATGAACGAACCAATTAAGTTGGATACTTGATTTCGAATAACAAATAATCTTGATTACTGGATGATTGTCAAAGTTTTTGTAAATTTGAAAGTCAAGTACTAACGTTTTCATTGAGTTAGATAAACATCGATTTTGCTTATTTAAACGTATTGAACAATAAATAGCAATAAAAATAACTAAACAATAAAGAACAGTAAAATAAACATGATGGGCTTATTATAACTAAGAGAAACATGTCTCATATATACATGTGTATTTTCGCGCCTTCCTACCAGGATCTCCGATCTCTGATCTACATCAGCACGACTATACATACGCATCTTTGAATTTTTTTTCAAACGTTTGCAGGTTTCCGCTCAATGTTTTCCTTCACCGTAAAGCTCGCAATGTAGCTGACTTAAGTTCAGAAAAGTCACTGCCACTTTAGTCGACATTCGAAATTACAATCTATGTGTTAAAGCGCACTGCTCGAACCACTCAGCCACCACGGTTACCTACATTATAATATGTAATAATATAATATATCCTCACGACTTCCCACAAGGATCCTCGAAGGGGTAGGCAAAGGTGTATAGGTAATACCCACACACCTACTTTCCGCCAGAGGTATATTAGGTGCCAACGTGACAGATGGCGAGTCCATCGCCGTTACTTAAGCACGACTATACATACGCCTTTGAATTTCTTCTCCGACGTATGCAGTTTTCCTCTCGATGTTTTCCTTCACCGTAAAGCTCGTGGTGTGACTAATCACTGTACTTAAGTTCAGAAAAACTCATTGGTACAGTCGGGATTCGACCTTGCGACCTTTGCGTCGCAGGCAACTGCTCGAACTACTAGGCCACCACGGCTCTATTATTATAATATGTAATTTTGCAAATTGTGTCGCATTGTACCAGTAGCTCAAAGTAGCCGGAAATTCTTAAACATTCTGCATATTATAATAGTGACTGTAAACAACCCACAAAGTTCCACGATTATGGTCTGTTTAATATGGGATTAGATTTCTTGGGCAAGTTACAATAAAGTAGAAGACTTACGGCCGCGTATAATCACACTTTGTTGCCATCGTATTGTTCCTGCAGATATTGCATTACACTACTTTTCACAGAGAAAGTTTCTCAAGAACTCTACAGAAGTTTAAGAAGTTTAAAGTAAAACCTTTTCAGTTAACTAACTCGAATCTTTTCGCCAATGATATGCACACATATATACCTACATATCATTAAGCCGAGTCCCAATGAGGTTTTCTTTATTTTACATCATTGGCCGAGTCCCAAATGGAGTATGCAAAGGGAGAACGCGCTACCTCTCTTTTGACTTTCACACTTTTTCGCTTCATTAACATGCATTAGCCTTTTCAGACATGCTCGCTGGTTAAGAGTAGGTACTCTTGACGGTCCTATCCTCGAGTCTTCAATCGATTGGATCTAGGTAGTCTGAACGTAGATCAAATCTTATTCCTTCTCAAACTTATGGCTTCCGTACTACTTACGGCTTCTTTACAATGTTTTTCTTTGCCGTAATGATCTGTGATTAGACATTTTACTTACTTTTAGAAAAAAACTTTCCTGACAGCTTACCCCTTAAGCTACTGCGGCTTTAATTAATTTACGAACCAAGTTGATTACTTAAATATACCTAAATACACACACCTATCTCAAATTTTAAATCCAGCATATAGACGGATCATTTGTAATGGTCCCTGCCAGATGGTAGATTCGATTCCAGCAGCAACCATTTGTGTAACGAAAATTTCTGCCTATTTGCATATTTGTTTTTACACGTGGGTGTGTTGGTCGCTGATACTTAGAACTTCTTGAAGCTTGTTGTGTTTTGGTTAAAAAGTTATGAGGAACAAATCAAAGAAAACAAAATATTCTGAATAAATCGTTGACAACATACGGGATATCTCATATTTAATTTTGTTTTCATCGTTATACAGTTCTTCACACACTGCATACTCTAAGCCATTTATGCTACATATATATTTCCATGCATATCGTTATAGCGGTAATTGAATAGTTAAGTAACAGATAAAATTAGAATAATGCGCTATATTAAAATATAAATATAAATAATATCTTACTCTACGTCGAACGCAATCGTGATCGGCACGCCGATGCAACGGTCGTAAAATTCGAACCAGGCCCGGAATATGAACAGAATACACACTTGGAGCATCTTTTAACGATACATTGTAGGTAGGTTTTAAAAGTAGCCGTTCACACCAAAACTACCGAAGTATATGTCAAGTTATTGTGGAGAATGTTATTCCATTTTAGTTGCTTAATTAAGCAGTATTTATTACGACGTAAACTAACCAATTAGAGTTCCCAATGTGATATCCAAAATTATGTGCATATCGATATTATGATGACATAAAATGTAACCTTTGCAGGCCACTCGCCAGCTGTTTTATTAACTAAATGAATATGTACGCTATGTAGGTACAATAAATTAAAAATACGTTATTTGATTTGTAATTTTTTATGACATTAGTTTGTATCAGGAATTCTTTCGATGTTTGGGCACAGAGTCATTATATTCAAAAGTAAATCATTTACCAGCAATAAAAATACTTTTGTGTCATAATCCAAATGATTGAATATGATGTTTATTCATAAATATTCATCTCGTGCGTTTGTGAGGATATGTACGTAAATAAGCTTTTGTAAAATAACATGATAAGCAAGCAGGTTAATGTTAACCTGACTCTCCTGGTATCCCTTGCTACTGCCAATCTCAGTGTTACGTGTATCTATTTTTCGATCATACTTATTCCAGAGCACATTTTTAACAATCACGTGTTTGGGACCAATTAATAAAGCTAGCATCCAAAAATGTCGTGCCAAATTACGGATTGGTAGATCATTGTGGTATGGAACACTGCTGTCACATAAGTGACACATTTGCAGACTGTTCCTGTTAGAATTCACGAGAATTTCAAGATCTACCTAAATCTAGAAGTCGTAGTTGAATTTAGGTATAATTAATTTAGCATACCCAAGCTAAGAGAGTAGAGCACTAGGTCTTTCGAGACTTACAGACGTCTTTCGCTTCGTCTACATTCATTGATAAAATACATTTATTATCGTAAATGCTTTCATGAATCACAACCTTAAGCCAAAATGCAGTTAAAACCCGTTTTATGATAGCATAAGTTGTGTAGGAACCTTACAGAAAAAACTTCATTTACTTTTAATTAATTGGATGTCATCGCTATAATTGGAGTTTTGCGATGAAAAAGTGTATCGACGCGTGTTGATAAATATAATGCAAATAACGGCATTTAATTTCTGTAAACGTTAGTAACGAATACCGAAGTTTAATAAATTTACCGTAATTAAGAACTATAATCGTTGCCTTTTAACTTAAAACTCCTGATAACATTTTTATAACGCTTATATTTGCTACTATAATAAATGTATGTTAAATAATACAATTTAAGAGCAGAGTTGTACTTGTTATAAAGTCTTTAGTTGAACGGCAAATATTTATGGCTCCTAATTATGATTATATAGTACCTGTGTGGATGTCGGAAATAGCCAACACATAGCACGGCTGTTTACTTGTACTCATGCGGTGAGAAGCACCAATGAGTATGTGAGCCAGCAGGGGTGGAGGTTGCTGATGCTGCTAACAGACCAGCCGTATCCTTAGAATCGTTTAATGGTTTAAGACATTTATTTCTCAAAGGAATACAATTCACTTAAATTGAGAAATACAGGTTTACTTACAACTAAAATATTAAGGTTCGAAGAACGAAAGGTGGGTAGTCTTGATATTCAATTAACATAGTAAGTAAACAATACAGTAGTTCCTATAAAGTTAAGAACAACCAGAAAACCTCTATAGCTAGCATTGCAAGCTCCTTTAGGCCACGGTAACCAATCAACATCAGCCGGGTCATATTTTATTGTCACCTTAATAGTATAAAAACTAAAAGTAAAAGTATTACTAAATGTTTTCCTCACGAAAGCGGTATCTCTTTAAGGAATTAGCGCTGCTTTAATAGATGGAAGGATCGCAGTTGAGCCTCGCACAATGCCTGCTCGGGTATGAGAGCCGCGAGATGCAGCGATAGTGCAACTTGAAGATGCGGCGTCATTGCACCGGCGATGCTATCACATATGCACACAATGTTGCCAGTCACTTTAAGTTGCCATAATAAAAATTTCGAGATATTTGTGAAAATTTGAGCAACTGCACGTGTTGTTATCAAGTTTAACATGAGTTATTGTATATTTTTTAAATAAGATGACTGTGAAAAGTTTTAAAACCGTCTAGAATACCAAACAAAGGGGGGGGGGGACTCTAAATGGTTATCTTGAATGAAGAGACAGAATATTTATTTCGCTTTACAACTAGCTTTTTCGTAATGAAACATATTCTTTGTCCATCTTATGCCTATGTATGTGGCTTATTTCATCAAAATTCCGTTCGGTCACTCTGGCGTAATTTAGGCACAAATATCCCCACTATATTACGCATAATAAAATATGTAATGATTGTATGATACATATGTAATAAATACTAATTGTCCCGCCCAGTTTCGCTTGGGTGAAAAATTAAATCCAGCGGCATCACCTATTGGGTCCATCTGTTATCTAAAGAATTCTCGAATCCACTTGAAGAAACACGGAAAATTTCATTAAAATCGGTCCAGCCGTTTACGATTCTATAAAAGACACACAAACGTAATTTGTTATATATTTATTTATATAGATTAATGGTAGAATTATATAAATGGAATGGATGTCACTTATATTTTTGGCTCGCAGAGTCGCAGCTATAATTCTTATAATACTGAATACGTAGTGGATGGAGGTACCCACGTGTATCGTAGATCTCACTATCTTCGCTGCATCGAAACACAGGTATCTCACGAAGATCAGACTATTCCATCCTGTGCGCTAAGATATTACATCCCGGCAATTAAGTATGGCTCGTATTTATTACTTATTGCTTTTAAATAACACGGAAGAGGATTTAGCCAAGTCATAGGCAGAATGGAAAATGCATTTTACATAATCATTGTGGTAGGAAGTGAGAAGGATTTTATCAGAGATACTTTGTACTATATTGTAATATATTGTTTTATACAACGAGAAGACATGCATATTTACTAAGCATGTCTTTTCCTTTACCATAAGGTAACCTGTCTAATATATAGGTAACCTACCTAAGTACAAATGTTGGAGGAAGGTTTCCAAATCTACCTATTCAAAGAATAGCCGATGGGGATGTATTTCATGCCTCATGCTTCCAGTATAAAGTTAGCAAAGAGTGAAAATATCGCCAGATGCATACATGCTGATAGCACTACCCTATGGTAATCGCTTACTACCAACAAGAGCATTCTGCCTTTCGGAACTATATATTATAAGTAAGAAATAATTTCTAATTCAAAATAGCTTGCGTCTGAATGTTCGTCTGAGAGTGCCTAGCGGCAAAACTTTTAACTACACGGGTTGTTGAACGAAACTATAACGAGCCCTTCAACTGCCCCGGGAACGGGTGAGTTGCAGGGATAGAAATATTGTTGCATTTTCTTAATAAGGCGTTAGTGGTTTTTCTTTTTATTTACAATAACAACAATTTACTATATTTACAAAAAACAGTTGTATAACTAATTACTTGTAGACAAAATATTTGACCCATTTAGGTGTTAGTTGTTTTCGAGGGACTTTAATTTGATAAACATGAGAAATTTATTTCAGTGTTATGTGACTACTAATTAAGTTTTACTATTTATGTCTCAATAAAATGGTGCGTAATGTTGAAAAAATTTCAAATGGGATATGGCGGCAAATTTGAATGTTAAGTCTTCATTATAGCGCAGTTTCTATTAGAGTCAGTCATTGGTTGTCACTGCTGTTCCTTAACCACATGCTATATAGATATATATAAATCCCGCAGCAATACTTAATGTATAGAAAATGTCCATCAAATGGGAAACAAATAGCTTCACTGCACAAGGCGGTTTCCCCCTCCATGTGAAAGGTGTTCGTAGATGCAGCAGACTGGTTGAAATATTTCCACCAACAAGAGTTAAGTATGAGTAGGTAGGGCAATTTGTACCTTCATTGAAAGGACATACATATTATTAAATATGCCGGGCGTCAAAGTCCCGTCCATTGCACACATCCTTTTATTACCCTTGCCGCCTCCAACAGGTCTGCTAATGAAATATCACATTTACTGAACACATTCCGGATGCTCCAATTACCCTATCACATTATGCATTAGTTTATTATCCCCTGGCCCCTGGTATTAACTCAATTATGAGCCAATATCTTAGTTCGCTTGACTGCTCATGAGTTAATTTGTAACGGTCAACTGATGACTGTAATAAGATATTACATTGTTGTCAATTATAACCTTTCTCGGCGATATCAAATAGTCCGTTGCGTTACTTTTCATATCCTTATTGTGTAACTCTTGTCTTTATCCGTTTTGTTCATCGTATTTCCGTCTTGCCATATACTTGGAGTGCAGTAGGTAGATATATCCACGGATGATCTGTATGTGTATAACAATAATTTTAATATTGATCTTACCCCGAACTAAGCAGAGCATATTTTTTTTTTACAATGGCCATCCAAACTACGGTACCTATTATAGTCTTCGTCACTTAAATATCCACTCCAGCCAGAATCGAACCCGCTAACTCAAGCAGCCAACGCTGACACTCTCGCCAACTTTGTACCTAGTGAACTGAGCGCAGTATTGCAAAAGTACAAATATGTATTAAATGCTAGCAACAGACGTACAGATATTCAAAATTAATACTGTTACGAGCTGGGGTTCGGGATAATTTAATGATAGCCGGTTGATGCACTTTAAACGACACTTTATTCTATTACACTGAATAATTCCGGAAACTTGTACGATAAATCAGTACACTATCACTATAGCACTATTCACTATAACACAGTACTAGTAGAACACAGTAAACACTAGACACTGAAACACTTCACTAATACTGTACACTCACTATAGTCACTGATAAAACACTTGTGATCACTCGCACTGAACTCTACTCAGACTGACTTCTCACTGACCGAACTGACTCTCTAAACTGAACTAACTGTGCCCATCGGGTACCGCCTTATATATGGCACCGGCACGATATTCTAGATATCGGTGGAAGGTTCTAGACCGCCATTAAGACTTTCGTATAGCCATTTAAATGCATCCGCAGAACAATGGCCGGGTGACGTAAACAAGTTGTTTACGTCCTTTCTTAATTGCATCCTTTTGTTTATATTTCCGGCTAAGTGTTGTTGTTTGGCATGGCTTTCACACGGCAAGCCCTCCAGAACCTTCCATCGTAACACTGCCCCCTCCTTAGACATGCTCGTCCCGAGCATCGTTAGACCCATGGTAGCGCGCCAATCGATCGACGTGGACGACCTTCGGAGCTCCTCGTGGTCCCTTTTGTATCCGATATGTCACATCGTTAATCCTAATGACAATCCGGTATGGTCCATCCCATCTTGCCTGTAGCTTCGAAGATATTCCTTTCTTGCGTACTGGATTGTGAAGCCACACCAGGGATCCCTCGCTGAATCCAGGACTGCTAAGATATTTGTTACAACGGGTCTTCATCTTTTCCTTAATTGGCCTGATATCGAGATCCTTTCGTTGCGCTGTTCTTAACACTTCCTTCCAATCATTTGTTCGCAGCATTCTAATGGGTACAGTCTCTTTAATTTCTTTCCTTGCACAATGTTTGCAGTCATCTGAGCAAGATCTTCTTGATAATGCGTCTGCGTTTCCGTGAGATTTACCTCTGTCGTAGGCTTGAGAGATCAATAGTCTTGGGGCTCCTTTAAAATCATCAGCTACTCGCCACGTAGCCCTGGCTTTTATGTTAGTCCCGTCTCGGCTAACTCTATCTGGGCAGTTAAATTTCAGGTGACCTTTTTCACCACAATGGAAACACCGAGGACTAAATTTCGGTCGACTATCTCGGATAGGTGTTAACACTTTCCGGATATGATGGGACCGCTGATCTTGACGTGCTGCCTCAACTTCCAGGGCATGAGCCAAAGCATCCTTGAGGCTTTCATGATGTCCAAGTCTGACAGCAGCTCGTATTTCCAGGTCACGTATTCCGTCGATGAAAGCTTGGACCAGGTATCCTGCTATGAACGTAGGCGCTGACTGGTACGCTTTGCGTACAAGCTTCTCGATTTCCAGAGCCCATTGTTGCAAGTTTTCCCCGCTACGTTGGGTTCGGTCCTTCAACTGGGCACGAAATACGTGCTCCAAATGTGCATCACCGTAGCGAGACTCCAAAGCTTCGAGTAGTTGTTCATAGGTCACATCCTTCCCAACGGCTTCCAATATGGTTAAGGCCTGATCACGTAGTCCCAGTGTGAGCGCAGTCAGAGCTTGTGCTTCATTCCATCCGTTGGCTTTAACAACAGCTTCGAACTGGACTTTGTATGCTGACCATGAAGATTTTCCATCGAATGGCGGCACTTTAAATCCTCGCATCGAGAATGTGGTTACCGGAGCGACAATGCCTTTTCCGGATGTCAGGGCCCCCAACGTCTTCTGTATTACGGCTATCTGGGCTTCAATTTTGTCAATCCTGTTCTCGACGTCTGTTATGCGAGTCTCCTGATGTTGCACCTTTTCTTTGACTGCTGTCAGTTCTTTTCCGATATAACCACTCAGCTCCTGAGGAGATGGGTTTGTTCTTCCTGACGTCGCATTTGCTCTTCTTTATCGCGCGTCAGCTGCTCTTGAAGCTATCGCATTTGCTCTTCCTGACGTTCTTCCTGACGTCGCATTTGCTCTTCTTTATCGCGCGTCAGCTGCTCTTGAAGCTGTCGCTTTTGCTCTTCCTGACGTTCTTCTTGACGTCGAATTTGCTCATCCTGACGTCGCATTTGCTCATCCTGACGTCGCTCCATCCCCTTTACCAACGCCATGACTGCAGCTACGTCCATGGTAGCTGGAACTTGAGGATTCGTTGGCGGTGCATTCCTAGCATCGCCAGTGGCCGTCGATTCCGCAGCCTGCTGCTCTTGCTGCACTGTCTGGGATGGACCTTCGCGCCTTTGAGCAGCCTCCAACTGGCGCCCTTGACTCCTAGTACGAGTTCCCGGAGTGTCGTCTTTTGGTAGAACCGGCATAATTATCCCTCACTTCTGACACCAATTGTTACGAGCTGGGGTTCGGGATAATTTAATGATAGCCGGTTGATGCACTTTAAACGACACTTTATTCTATTACACTGAATAATTCCGGAAACTTGTACGATAAATCAGTACACTATCACTATAGCACTATTCACTATAACACAGTACTAGTAGAACACAGTAAACACTAGACACTGAAACACTTCACTAATACTGTACACTCACTATAGTCACTGATAAAACACTTGTGATCACTCGCACTGAACTCTACTCAGACTGACTTCTCACTGACCGAACTGACTCTCTAAACTGAACTAACTGTGCCCATCGGGTACCGCCTTATATATGGCACCGGCACGATATTCTAGATATCGGTGGAAGGTTCTAGACCGCCATTAAGACTTTCGTGGAATAGCCATTTAAATGCATCCGCAGAACAATGGCCGGGTGACGTAAACAAGTTGTTTACGTCCTTTCTTAATTGCATCCTTTTGTTTATATTTCCGGCTAAGTGTTGTTGTTTGGCATGGCTTTCACACGGCAAGACCTCCAGAACCTTCCATCGTAACAATACTTAGAAAAATACTCAATGTGTAAATCTGCTCATTAAATTATTGCTGTTGCTGTACCAATATCACTTTGATACGTCGTCATTGACTGCTGGAAAACTTTCTTCTATTCATACATTTTTTTACTGCTTGTTTGCCACCCATGTGGTCTGCCTGATGGTAAGCGGTTACCAACGCCTATGGACGTCTGCAACACTAGAGATATCACTCGCGCGTTGCCGACCCTGCAGGAATCTTTTCACACCCTTCTTGAAGAACTCCAGGCTGGACTCTCCAGAGAAAACTTCAACGGGGAGCTCATTCCACAGCCTGAGCGTTCGCGGAAGGAAACTAATTTGGAACTGCGCAGTGCGAGACCTTTGTGGTTCTATGGTATGGGGATGAATTCCCCGTCGATGGCGAGAGGTGCGGAGGTAGAAGGTGGAAGTGGGCATCATCGAACGTCAGGCGTCGAACAATTCTGCAGAACACAGAATAATTCATACAGCTCGGCTTGCAGCCTACAAATTAAGGATATACAATGGTCTGTTTTAATTTTCCACGCTCCGTAAATCTTGTTGTGCAATTAACAACACTTGTCGATGCCCCGATGATACCGTGCTCAATTTAATTTAATGGTAATGAGGATTTCCCACTTAAATATCGTTGACTTTTATGTGACTACTTTTTATTGCGTAAAGGCTTAGTTTAATGTATGTAATATAATTAGGTACAATATTTTTCTATAATTAAATATTTAAGATGGAATACCTTAAGTTTTTAAGTACATAACTACTTGATCACGGGTAAGCAGAGAGAGTAGTGCACCAACTCTTCTTAAACTTATATTACTTACATACCTATTTCATCAGTTTACAGTTAGTGGTACTCTTGACATGCACATCATTGAGTGTTTTATCGACTTAATCTATGTAATTGAAACCTGGTCTTAACTTGCCTCTTCTTCCAGGCACGTCTGCATTGGCTATGATATTCATCTTTCTTCACTCATCTTTTCTATAGGTTTAAACCAACAAAACTTTTTCCATCTTTACAGCCATATGCTCGTTCACGGCAGTTGTTTTGCGTATATCTTCAAAAGTTTAAGTTGTTTAATTTGAATACCTATGTCTAATTCAGTTGTTAAATATTCAGTTACGCACCTTTTTTAAGCTCTTTTGTAATTGAAGATAAGAAAAAATGCGCCAACAAGATACTATAGATTACACGTAACAGCCGTGGTGGCCGAGTGTTTCGAGCAGTTGCCTGCGACGCAAAGGTCGCAAGTTCGAATCCCGATTGTACCAATGAGTTTTTCTGAACTTAAGTACAGTGATTAGTCACACCACGAGCTTTACGGTGAAGGAAAACATCGAGAGGAAACCTATGTCTGAGAAGAAATTCAAAGGCGTATGTATAGTCGTGCCTGAGTAACGGCGATGGACTCGCCATCTGTCACGTTGGCACCTAATATACCTCTGGCGGAAAGTGGGTGTGTGGGTATTACCTATACACCTCTGCCTACCCCTTCGGGGACCCTTGTGGGTAGGCGTGAGGTGTACGTAAAGAAAATATGTAAGGTGTATTTAATACCAGGCTCCTTTCAGCTTCAGGTAAGTCTTGTTTTGGAATGATCTCGATCAGAATAAGTCGCGACCAAGGCGTGGTCGCACGATCTTATCACAGCCATTAGCGAGCGCCTCGCCCAGCCACTATCTGCCGCATCGCATCACACATTAAACGCACACACGTACCTTTGTATACAACATCGTCAACCCACATCTCACATGCTTAAATTGTTTTAATTATCACCTGAGTGAACGTTATTGGACACTTTGTCCCAAGTATGCGAAGGAAAAAAAATTACTTTCGCAATATATGTTGGTATACGACCCGTTTGGTTGAAAGCGGTTACCATACCCAATGGGTGAAAACAATACTTGAGGTGTTACTCCTTTTGCCGACTTTATACTGGTTGGTAAACGATCCCTTGTCCGCTAGCGTAGCTTTTCCCCAGTCAGTTTTCGGAAACCTCTCTTAGCATAGGAACACAACGCTGCCTGGAAGTATATAGTGTCATGTTATGTATCTGGTGGGTACTTATTTAAACTTATTTGTCAATAAGATTAGTAGAAGTACAAGTGGGTAGTTTGTAAGCATATATTGTGGATATTTCCAGTCTGTGTTTTGCTACCTAGCACAATACATGTGATTCGTGAATAATGTTGTTTTATTGGACATAACAGTGGCGACGAAGGTCAAATTTTAAACTATGGAGCGTAAATCAGTGAAATTTCACGAGTTTAACGTGAAATCTGACAATTGGGATAGTTATATCGACCGTTTAAAATACTGTTTCGAAGCTAATGGAATCGACGACGATTGCACAAAACGCGCTAACTTTTACACAATTTGTGGAACAGAAGTGTTTGAAACTTTGCTAGCATTAATAACTCCGAAGAAATCAAGTGACATTTGTTTTTCTGATATTGTGACGGTTCTCACCAAACATTTTTGTCCAAAACCTAATGAAATTTCAGTGTCTTACAAATTCTATAAACGCGATCAAAGACACGAGGAATCAGCGTCTGATTACATTGCACAATTACGGAAATTAAGTGCGGGTTGTAACTTTACGGATTTGGAAAGAATGCTTCGAGACCGCTTGGTGTGTGGTATGACAGACAACAAGTTGCAATACGATCTTTTGAAAAGGGACATTTTAAGCTACGGAGATGTGGTAGATGCTATGTTGTCGTCAGAGAGCGCGGGGAGGGACGCTCGCATGATGCAGAGCGCCGACCCCGGTTCGGCATCTACGGGTACATACGCGACATTGACGTCACCGACATACGCCCCAGAACCAATGGAAGTGAATGCTGTCAAATCTAAAAGTAATGTGCGTCTTTGCTATCGTTGTGGCGATCGTCACGGAGGAGAATGCCGTTTTATTAACGCGGTATGTCATTTTTGTAAGAAACGTGGACACATTGAAAAGATTTGTACAGCTAAGAAAAGAGATGTCTCAAGGAACGTTAATTATGCGGATACTGAAGCGGATTCCTTACTGAACGGCATCTATAATGTGAACACAACACGCACGCGCATACCGGCTTTCACATTAAGGGTTATTGTGGAGGGCAGGCCTGTCACTATGGAGGTAGACTCAGGTGCTGCGTTTTCAATCTTGAACCAACGCACGTGGTCGCAGTTGAAATCGAACGCGCGTCTACGCATGCTGCCGAACAGACTGTGTACGTGGAATGATTCCCCAGTGAACGTATGTGGACAAGCGAATGTGCAAGTACAGTATAAGGACATTAAGTGTGTTCTCAAAGTCATTATAGCTAAGGGTTCAGGCCCAAATTTAATTGGTCGTAATTGGTTCGAAGCACTGAATATTTCAATAAATGTAAATGCAATTTCTGAAAATGATATGACTACCACGAATGTAATATTAGCGAAATATTGTGAGGTATTCAGGGACGGACTCGGTACTTACCGGGGTGACCCTGTAGAGATTCGATTGAAGCAGAACGCGACACCGAGATTTCTGAAGGCTCGGCCTGTGCCGTATGCTATTAAGGATAGGGTTGAAAAGGAAATCGATCGTTTAGTTAGTGAGGGAGTTCTATGTCCAGTATCTTTTTCTGAATGGGCAACGCCTGTGGTACCTATACTTAAGAAGAATGGTGACGTTCGCTTGTGTGGAGATTATCGCAGCACGGTTAATCAGGCTACAGAACCGGATACTTATCCGATGCCTACGGCAAGTGAAGTGTTTGCTTCGGTGTCAGGGGGGAAGTGGTACACAACTCTTGATCTGGACCGAGCTTACACACAGGTGATCGTGACAAATGACACGTCACGTCTTTTAACTTTAAACACCTGTAAAGGTCTTTACACAGTGCACAGATTGGCATTCGGCGTCAAGGCGTGCCCAGGTATTTTTCAGCGTCTGATGACGGCGTTGTTGGCGGGTGTACCTGGCGTGGCGGTTCTAATCGATGACGTCATCATTAGTGGTCGAACCATGCCAGAGATGACACAGCGTTTGGACATAGTACTTAACCGTATCGCAAAAGCAGGCTTACGCCTCAATCGAGACAAATGTAAGTTTGCTAAGAGTCAAGTTGAATTTTTAGGTTTTGTTATAGACGCTGAGGGTATTCACCCTGCACCTAGTAAGGTCGAGTCAATAGTTAATACACCAGAACCTAAAAATGTTCAACAGCTTCAAGCTTTTCTGGGTTTATATAATTTTTACGAGAGATTCATACCTCACAAGGCCACAGTGTTGGAACCATTACATAGGTTACTCGACAGGTCACGTGATTGGCAGTGGACCGACAAAGAACAGAACAGTTTTGATGCAGCAAAACGGTTATTATCGTGCGAGATAACTTTGGTACATTTCGATTTAAATAAGCCGCTAGTGCTGACTTGTGATAGTTCCGAGTATGGTGTGGGTGCAGTTCTATCTCATGTTATGGAGGACGGGCAAGAGCGACCCGTAGCGATGGGCTCGCGAACACTTCACACGCATGAGAGAAGGTATTCACAGTTAGATAAGGAAGCGACAGCTATAATGTTTGGTCTGAGTAAATTCCATAACTACCTAATGGGTAATTCCTTCACGGTTGTAACTGATCACAAACCATTGTTAGGTATTTTTGATCCAAAGAAGCCCATACCTAGCGTATTGTCACCTCGGTTGACTAGAATTGCATTAGTTCTTACTTCCCATAGTTACAAAATTGTTTATAAGCCCGGTCATACTATAGGTCATGCTGACGGTTTAAGTCGGTTGCCACAATCGGTTCCAGAAGAACCAGAACCGCAACTATACGACATTTTATTAATTGCCGAAACTCCAACGGATTTTCCAGTTGATGTCGATCAAATAGCATCAGTGACAAAAAGCGACAAGGTTCTTAGTCGTGTTAAACATTACATTTTGTGTGGTTGGCCAGATAGAGTCACAGACGAACATTTGCGCCCGTACTGGTTGCATCGCACTGAATTGTCTCTGCATGAAGATTGTGTCTTACTTGGGTGTCGCGTGGTGGTGCCGCCATCGCTGCGCAATCCTGTCTTACATGCTTTACATAAAGTGCATAGTGGAATAGTACAAACTAAAGCTCTGGCCAGAAGTTATGTGTGGTGGCCACAGTTGAATGATGATATCGAGGCATTAATTCAAAGTTGCAATAAATGTTTAGAACACAGACACATGCCACCTAGGACTAGATATGAATGGATCACCCCATGTAAACCTTGGTCGCGAATTAATATTGATTTTGCCGGGCCGTTTCAAGGAAAAGTTTTTTTAATAATCGTAGATGCTTATTCTAGATGGCCTGAAGTATTCGTGGTAAATAACATGACATCGTCGACAGTTATTCGGCATTTGAGAATGATATTTGCTACTCATGGGCTGTGTGAGACTATTGTGTCCGACAACGGAACACCTTTTGTATCGAGTGAAATGAAACAATTTTTGCTATCAAATAAAATTAAACATATAACTACCGCCCCATATCATCCATCTACCAACGGTTTGGCAGAACGAATGGTTCAGACTGTCAAAGACAAATTGCGCAAGATGGACGGTACATCATGGGATGTCAAAGTTCCGAATATGTTACTGGGACTTCGGGTAACTCCATGCACAACAACGAATAAAAGTCCTTCGGAACTGTTGATGAATAGACGTTTACGCACTTTACTCGACACTATTCATCCTGATAATCGCCAGCGTCAAAGGAATGAGCAGCAAATCATTCGTAATACTGAAAATAATCATAGGCATGTTAATGCAGGACAGAAGGTTATGTATAGAAATTATAGTAACGGAGCACGATGGTTGCCGGGTACTATAGCCCATAGGGATGGTCCATCTAGCTATCAGGTGACCACTAGTGATGGAACGTTTATTTCAAGGCATATTGATCAGATAATTAAACAGAAAAGTCAGAGTGCAAGCGAAGATAAGGAAGGAGAAGGAGGTGAAAGAGAGAGGGTGGATGAAAGGGTTGAAGAAAGGCAGGAAGAGAAAGGAGATTTCGCATCAGGCCAGAATAGTCCGGAAATTATTGAGATACCGAGTTCGGATCAGTGGGGTGAGATATTAGGCATACCAGTAGAACACGAGTCTGGGTATTCGGGGGGAAAAGTTAAAAATAAAGTGAATGTACATGCAAGGTCTCCCTACTCTCGATCTGGCCGTGAGTTTAATTATTTGGAGTGATTGTTATTGGTATATGATATTGTTTTGTTTTATTCTAAGTGTTTTTCAGTGAAGTTCATTAATGAACATGTTATTTTGGTTTGTTTATTTTATGTCATTATGTTAACTAAAGGGTAAGGTATGTTATGTATCTGGTGGGTACTTATTTAAACTTATTTGTCAATAAGATTAGTAAAAGTACAAGTGGGTAGTTTGTAAGCATATATTGTGGATATTTCCAGTCTGTGTTTTGCTACCTAGCACAATACATGTGATTCGTGAATAATGTTGTTTTATTGGACATAACATGTCATTAGGCCGATCTTGCGATCATCTATTAAATTAATCTACATGTGGGTCACTTCAATTTTGACTTCGAAGACATAATCTCTATACCATCCAACTTTGATATTTCTGCAGTTATATATTTTATTTTATTAGTTCGACATGTGAACGTTATAATATTATAATGCTGTCGGATAAATTCGCACAATTTATCTTGTCTCTGTTAGCATTCTCCTTCTTATACTATGAGAACTATATAATAATAACATACCTAAACCACAAACCCTATATATGTATAGACTAATTGGAACCTAGAACATCCAAGCCTGAGCAACTAATACTGGTGTGACTTTCAGCTTCATAGTCAGAAGCTCTGACAACTAAAAGCCGTCACGATAACGGTGTATCCAGACGTATCCTGCTTGAGTTCTATACTTATACGACGCAAGTACATGCAAAATCGAGTATTGGTACTGCATTCCAAATTTAAACTAATAACGAATGGTAACATTTACTTCTTTTTTCTTATCGTGTTCAGTCAACATGCTTTGATTTAGGGAGCTATATGCCAGCGTTGTATATCAGGTTATTCATATGCGTGTCGAATACGTAATTTGCGTGATGCAAGCGTTTTCTATGATGGCTGTAGAGTGAGCCTTCGTCATATGTCAGTCGCTTGTTAAATAGCTATTCGGGGAATGTCTCACCCACGCCCAAGACCTCGGAGGTGCCTAATGCGTTTGCTATTGAATAAAATCTGATATCGATCTCGTTCCCAGAATTTCGACGGCGTTGTTGTAAGAAAAATTAATACCATAAATAATAGTCTCGCTTTTAAAGCTCGTGACATTCACATATTGGTAGCTGTGCTTTGATATGAACGAGTTGCTGGCCGTCGAAACGAAAATAAAGGTTTAATATCTACTTTATGTTTTTGGAACTATGAAATACTCTTTTGGGAATAAATATGTACGGCAATATGTGACAACTACGTAAAAACTGATTCGAGTATTAGACAGTTAATAAGTTATGAGTTCTTACTGTAGAGACAAATCTCATCTCAAATAAAATCAATTGAATATATTCCAACCGTATGCGTACTCTTAAAACGCTAGGCCACCACTTTAATGAGCGACTTACATCTTAAGACCACAAGGGTCACCGAAGGGGTAGGCAGAAGTGTATAGGTAGTACCCACACACCCACTTTCCGCCAGAGGTATATTAGGTGCCAACGTGACAGATGGCGAGTCCATCGCCGTTACTCCAGCACGATTATACATACGCCTTTGAATTTCTTCTCAGACGTATGCAGGTTTCCTCTCGATGTTTTCCTTCACCGTAAAGCTCGTGGTGTGACTAATCACTGTACTTAAGTTGAGAAAAACTCATTGGTACAGTCGGGTTTCGAAATTATAATATTTGTGTTTACTACTCTAACCACACGGCCACTACGGCTCTTTTTTTATCCTTGACGTAAAAAGTGAAAAGTACTAATTATCTACTAGAGTTGTTACATTGACTTACAAAGTTTACATTGTCCATTGAGTAGATACATTTCCATAATCAGTAGCTGTTGCATGTAGGCGAGCAAGCGTGATAATTGCTCCGTGATCGTCGGGCGAAGCCTCTGCGCAGAGCAGTTGCAATCATCGCCTGGTCGACATGCGATATGCGTATACTATAATTGTTATATATATATAAGAAGTATAAAAACCCAGAAATTTCACATGAATTGAAACACAGAAATGTAGACATAAATTGTTGTATTTTATTAACAAAGAAACCTCATTGAAAAATCAATTAAAATTTAAATTGTTGATAATTTTATGTAGTTTAGCGGCAACTTTGCAGGTAAACAATCAAATCAAGACTATAAATCCTACTCATGGGGTATATAGGTATATATATATATATATGTATATATATATCTGCATATACATATTAAGTGAGTTAATCATTATGTGTAGTAAGAGAGCGTAAAAAGTCCAACTTGTATTTCCTTCTTTCTGATATAATATCATTGAACTGAGATCCGTATCAACCATGCGGGCTAACGTCAAATAGCAAGAATTTATGTTTCGCATAGCATACTCGTGTCGTGACCGGCCGGAGGGTGCACGGGGGCGCGGGGAAGGTGGATGCCGGCGAGAACAAAGAGCGGCAGTTCAAACGCACCGCCACGGCCGCTAATAAGCAATAAACAAGGGGGCGGAGTCAGGGCATACCTGAGGGATCACCTCGAGCCCGCGCCGTACCAGCCTCTGAGTGTCTGCGCTAGCGCATACTAGTGCATGCTCAATACAACTAAAAGTCGTCAATGCTACAACGCTATCATTACATTTGTCTCGGTTCATATAACTACCTATATGCTTCTAATGTAATAAACCCAAAAGTTATTGAGGGTTTTAAGACGAAGGTAAATAGCCATATTTACAATACGACTTGAGACCTTACGAATACGATTCTTAGCAGTCTGTCTGGTTTGGTCTAATGCCCCGAGGTATATTTCCTTACACTATTATCTTTATCGTCGAAAGGCTGCTCGATGTCTGTTCTCTCAACCGCCCAAAGCCTGGAGCATTCATGACATGAAACTGTATAACTTTTTAACAGAACTAGAAGTAAATATATGAACATAGGTATATTGTGGGCGCGTGATGCTATTCGCGTTCAAATGTTTGTCCTTCGACACCCGACTCGCGATCCCAAGTATCGAACGAGTTGGTGACAGATGTACGGATTTTCCCGTATAGAATTTAAGCTTCCCAGGGCAGCGTTTTAACGTCTACAGACTCTGTAAAGTACACAAAAGACCAATGCACATTGCTTCTGCCAGGGTTGTATTCCTGCAGTGAAAAAATTTCGAGAAGTCGTCATATTCCCTTATCCTGGGAGCATTAGCTTCCGCCTGACAAAAGGAAGACATAGAGCGTGTATGATTGTTCAGAACTTCAGTCGCTTTAAAATAAGTAGTAAGAAACCTCGTTTGAATTTGAACGATATCTCTAACAAAATCTTAAGCAGGCGGGTAAATTTTGGATATACCATAGCAGCGTAACTATCCAAGTAGTTCAGACGCGAATATATAAATGTATTTGCACAACATTTTCAAAAACGTTGTACCTATACGTTACTCTTTGAGGACTCTTGAGATATGTCGTGTAGGTTATACACGACTTATCTCAAGAGTCCTCAAAGAGGTAGATGTAACAACGACCCCTGTTTTCTGGAGATATATATTTAGGTGCCAACGTGATAGATGAGAAGTCCAACGCCGTCTCTCAAACACCACTTTCAGACATATTTTTAATTACTTCTCACAGAATCTGTTCTGCTCTAGCAAAGAGTATAAACAAGCATAAATATTTAGAAAAACTTCAAATTACAAGTTACTATTTATAATTCCTGTTAATGATCTACCAGGAAATAGTATAAAGCTGTTTCGATACCTACATTGTCTCGCGATTATTTAGGGGATTAAATTAATGCGAGTTAAATTAGCATGCTTTTAAATGTTTCCTGAAGGTAGATCACTCGCAGAATACTAGACAGTGAGTGTGGTTAGGCTGTCTGCTGTCGATCACGTCGCGAGCTAACGACGGCTCCTCTCCTCGCCGTCACTCACCACGGCCTCTGCGCCCTAATCACGCTACTTTGCACCAACTATCCTGTCACTCACATCTTTATACTTTGTATACTAAACTAAGCCCTGGTGGCCGAGTGGTTCGAGCAGTTGCCTGCGACACAAAGATCGCAAGTTCGAATCCCGACTGTACCAACGAGTTTTTCTGAACTTAAGTACAGAGATTAGTCACACCACGAGCTTTACGGTGAAGGAAAACATCGAGAGGAAACCTGCATACGTCTGAGAAGAAATTCAAAGGCGTATGCTTGAGTAACGGCGATGTACTCGCCATCTGTCACGTTGGCACCAAATATACCTCTGGCGGAAAGTGGGTGTGTGGGTATTTATTACCTATACACCACTGCCTACCCCTTCGGGGACCCTTGTGAGAAGGCGTGAGGATATATTATTATTATAATATATTAAACTATATGTATCATACATATAATATATATCCGGAAAAATATTGTGTGTGGGTAAACTAACTACACAACTCTATCCCTTCGGGTCAATTAAGGGAAGGCGTGAAAGGATATTTGACACCGCAGTAGATCCTACGTGATACAGTCCTAAACTTGCGACCAGTGACTGTTACAGTTCCTCTGTTATAAGAGTTATGCCAAAAAAAACCTTATGCATACCTACACTACAACAGTGTTTACACTAAAATGTAAGCTGGCTTGCTTTCCCTTTCCGTTTCAAGCACGTTTATTTGCCTTTGTCCAGGCGTCAGACCGCTTCAATCGGCCAGGCATCGATCTCGTATAACAAAGCAATTGTTGGGAACCCCGTGACGGAGTAATGCATCGTTTCCCTTGCTGGACGCGACGATTAGCCTAGCTCTATTTAGTTGTCTATCCGATTGCTGGAGCTGGCAGCTGACGCCGGACGCGCCCGACAGACGGACACCGTTAAACCATCGACTTAGAAAAACGTTTGGCACGGACAGACGTCCCGTACCGTGCCGGGCGCACGACAGCCGTCTAAACTGGTCCCCGATTGATCAGAACGGTACATTTGAAAATAGACCGTGAATTGTCTCGCAACGTTTTTCCTTGTCTTTCCAACTCCCTTCCACCTCCTCGATCCCGTAATTGTAATAGATCAGGGTGAAAAGGTCACGTTTAAACTAAATAACATTAGAATTCGATTTAAGCAGTTGTTTTGTTCCCAGGGGCGCGATTCGATAGATCGCGATCTTGAACAGTGCACGACCGGGCACGGAGCTGGTACGTGGGCTCCAGACGCTTATCCTCCTTTATCACAGATCATCTACAGTGCCACGAGAACAATACCGCCGTCATATCCTACAAATGAGAATAATTACACCAAAGTACCTTATAAATTAAACTCTATGAAATGAATTCTATCAGTATCAAACAAGAATAAGCGTTGTACCAAGTAATAAATTTCATAAATTGACACCCTTCATTCGCTGCTATACCTCATGAATAGCGTAGAATATTTTTCAACAATGATTTGAATGTGTGTCTGACAAGGTACTAAATCTTGGCGTCTTTCCTCGAACTGGTGTTTCTCTTGAAAACCAATCAGCGCCAGCTATTATGAAGCAGTGTGTCTCAGCGTTTGCCAATATATATGTAAGTCCTCGGGCGAGGAGAGCAGTCGTCTCCGAAGAATTAGCTCCGACAACGCCACAATAGTCCATAATTATGAAATGTGTTGTGATTTGGAAAGGAATGCAATTTTTCTCAGACGCTGAACAATACGAAACCATAATGAAAGGAGTCAATCAGTTGGTGCATGCGAAATACGCCCTCAGTAATTTATGCATCGGATGGGTCGACCCCGGCTCTCGTCGTTTATACCTTCACTTGTCTCATGTCTCAGCAGAAAAAGGGCGATGATGCCACGTAAGTGTTAGGTTAATGGTTCGACTACGGATAGATATACGGCTAATAACGGCTCTGACATATCGCCGACCGATCGTAAGGTTCGATATAAAAATTGAAATCAATCCCAATTGTCGAACGCGTGTCTTTCGTGCATTATACGTGAGACGTATACTTATTCCCTAGCCTTTCGTGGATTTATAACGAATACTGTATTATTTACTAGCATTATACGCACAATTTGCGAAGCTGTCGCGAGGGCCAACTATAATTTTCCGATGGCAGAAGATCCATCAATACCCGCCTCGGGCCGCGGCCGCATTCAATTTGTAGCCGCTTACATCGCCGGCAATTACCGGATGGACGGAAGGCCGGCCATCATCGATACACGCGCTTAATAATGCCTAATGACACTTAATAAAGACAGATAATAAAAGTGTGACCATTATTTATTTTTAGTCTATCTATATAAGTACGAGTATGTATATTGTTGTCTAGTTCCTTAGTACAAGCCAAAGACTATTGTATACCGGTAAAAGCGTTGTTCGGTTTGCGCCTAGGACAATATGTGTGGAACTGTCCCAAGATATTTATTTATCATCAATCGCAAACCACTAACTAGTAGAGTATTTTTTTATTGAATTCATCTTTAAACCCTAGTACTTTTAGGTAAATATTGGCTTTATGAATGTTTTTTCTGGGTACAGGATATATATATGGATAACATTTACAAGTTTACATTTACACATGCAATTGGACAAGTTACAACCCACTTGAGTACGAAAAAACTTGTAATTGTAGTTCATAATAATAACACCTCATTTCACAAATTACTATTTGAGTCTATTCTTTTAAGGAAACTTAGGGGTGTGTAATGGCGTTTTATATGCTCGTAGTAAGTAAGTCGTAACTAGTAGTTATCATACTCAAGCTTGCCCTAAAGGGTTCCCAATAGGCGAAGGCTAGCTTCTGTCTTCGACATCTTTCCGAATCCAAAAAGCCTATACTGTTGCTTTGAACCAAAAGATGTCGTTAATCGATTCCAGAATCTATTCCGAGCTATCGTTTGGTACTCGGAGCAATCCTACTAATATTATAAATGTGAACGTTTGTGAGGATGCTTGTGTTGTTACTCGATCACGCGAGTACGACTGAATGGAATTGGTGGAAATTCGATACAAAATTTGATAATTACACACATACCTACATATCATCACGCCAAGTCCCTAACGGGGTAGGCAGAGAGTATAGAGCGCCAGTTCTCTCTAGACTTGCATACCTCTTTCGCTTCGTCCACATTCATCAGTCTCTTCCTACATGCTCGTCGGTTTCGAGTACTCTTGACGTTCCCGTCCTTGAGCGTCCGATCGATTTGATCCAGGTAGTTGGAACGTGAATTTTAATATTAGCTGCATTAATTAATATATAGGAAATTTCTCCTTTATTCAGAAAAGTGCCTATGAAATAAATTTTTACCAGAAAACCGGTGTTTCTTTAACCAACTTACAATACAGAAATGTAAACTTGAGTCACTGTTTCATTTCATACTCGGTTTCTCCAGCTGCCTTCGCGTGTAACAGTTGACCTTTTGAGAAAATATACTTATTGGGTTCTACAAATAAAACAAAATTATTCTTGAATTTAGTTTAATAACACGTAGGGATCAACCCTGATATGTGTCGCTACTTTGTACGTTGCTCACAATGTCTTATGTTGTAACTATTAAACGTATAAACTAAGAATCTTCATTGCAAATTGACTCATCCACCTACTGACATTAAGTCCCAAATTTGTTTATGTATTTTCGATTCACTTGTCACAGCAAATTGTATAGGCATAGGAGAATCCTAATAGAAAAAAAATGTTTAATTCAACGAAGTCACATTCAGGTATTTGCATGCAATAACATGACATAATTTTATGAACATATACAGGTATATAGTAAATAGATGCGATAAATTGGAGGAAACAGAGAACGTCTAATGTAATTAACATTTTTTTTATTAACATTAGTTGGGTAGGATTTAAAGCTTAAGCTCTTTAAGAAGCTTCAAATATGAACAAGAGTTAAACCTGCAAAACCTCCACTAACAGTAAATTCATAATATTTAAGCCCGCATATGTACTTCTGGCTGCCGAGGTTACATATAATCCAAATAAACGGGCAATTGAAGATACAGGCAACAACTGATCTCTTGTTCATATTTGTAGGCCTGACTGGGGAAGCAGTGCTTATAAAATATCGTAATATATAACGTTGCTTTCGGGTAGTAAGGCCTCCAGTAGTCCATTATAAATTTCTTTGTTGACAGATGGAATAACTGGTCTTCTCTTACAGTGGCTGACTTAGCTCCTGACAAGGCCAACAGCGCTAAAAGCGGGACGTATGCTTGTCTGACATTTGTTGTGTATAGATAAACTGTTCCAGCTATAGTAAGTTTGGAAGAGAAATGCGAGAATCTGATCTTTTCTTGTCTAGTAGAAATAGAAATACCTGTTTACATTGATAAAGGGAAAAAGCATACAAGCCAAGGGGCTTCATTTACTAAGTTCTATTGACGTCATCTTTCGAGTTCGAAACAAATGTTAGATGACGTAAGTACGATATAAGATAATGACGTCATGACATTTACAGACGACTAAGACAAATAATTCATGAAAATATTTGTGTAAAAAAAAATAAACGAACGTTACCCGCAGTAAAAATAAATAAATTATTTTCAAATATATTATTTTGTCTTATCGTCCTTCCATGTGTACTATTATGTAATTTACTTATAAATTGCATTTGATTGCAAATTCTAAATTTAAGACAAGGATGAGTCGGTTAATGGACAATTAAAAGTTTATAGACATGTTAACATTGTGAGCAACTCTCTTATTAATCCTCTACTAGACAAAGCATCCTCGCCTTTATTATAAACATCTAGGTGATATATATACAGTGCTTATACTACAAAAATAATTTAGTAAACCACTATACAATACATACATTTTACATAGGTACCTTACACGAGTGGAATATAAATAGTCTTAACATTTATAATATACACACAAATACATAATTATTATATTGTTATTAATGTATCACTGATTTGGAATCCATGGATTTCATTACATGTAGGCATGTATTAAGTTGAACGTAGGAACACTATTACATGTACATCGAATTGAAACGCAGAAGCATTTAAAAAAGTCGAATAAATTAATCCATTGCAATGGATGATGCACTTTTACTGAAATTAATGTCGATGCCTGTTCTTGCGTCGAGAGAATAAAACGCTTATCAATTACAACACTTCCTACGATTTTAATCCTCATGCATCGATTGTTTGTATTTTATTTGCATTTGAGTATCGTACATTATGTTCAAAATAGATTTGATCTCAAAGCTGAAGCTGAGTTATGATCGAATTTTATTATGAAGAAGTGTGCAGTTAAAGTGTACTCTTTGGCTTTAAGTCCCAACTAAGTAAAATACGTTTCACTTTTTGCAATACACACGCCGTTTCGGAGTGAAGTGTGTCAATATACACTGGAATTGGAATTCATTCATAACTCTAGTAGATTACAATTTCAGAATCAATGAATAGGTAAATGTGTAAATTATACATATATTATTATGTGCAGGTAACTACAGTTAGTTTACATTTAACTGAATCTACATTAAACATACGTTAAGAAATTATTATACTTTTGGTAGGAACCTTGAAATTATTTTTATGAATACCCTATTTGACAACCTCTTAGCCTACTTATCCAATATTTAGTTACATACAATTCTCTAGTAAGGTACTAATTTAGTATTCACTTCAATAATACAAAGTGTTTAAAGGCCTGTTTCATCACTATTGGGCTTGCTTTAAAGTCCAAGGCCCAGCTCATAGTGATGAAATGGTCTTTAACGTCACAGCACTTTTCGATCTAACCGTCATGATAGGAACAGCTCGAATTCATGATAACATATACCACATACTTTAGCTTAAATTGGAATGATAGTGTGTGAAACTTTGGGTATTTCACAGGGGGTGCCTCGGCGAGGGCGCGTGTTCATTGCGTGGGGCCGATGTAGCGGCGGGGTGCGCTGGCGGTGGGTAGGGGCAGTAGCGCAGCGGTGCCGGCGGCTTCTGGAGCCAGAGGTCGGGAGGAAGTGCCAGCGGCTGTGGCCAGGCGGCGGGCCAGGCGCGCCCGCCCAGTGCTAGCAGCTGCAGGGCGGGCGGGGTGCGTGCCCACGCTGCACGCTTCTCGGCCTCCTCCTCGCTGGCACCGCCCGCACCTCCCGCGTACAGACGCAGCGGTGAACGAAGCAACTGCTGCTCCATCAGCATCAACTCCATTGGATCTCTGACGAAAAATTAATGGACTTCATCAAATACCTGATAACTAATAGGTACCTTTAAATTATTACATGTTTCATGTTTTATAACATATTGCAACGCGATAGTTAAATACTATTTTAATTCTGAGTAGATAATTAGTACGTATGGCTTTGATCATCTCTCCAGGAAATATGCGCATATAGATATAAGTTTAAATGACGATGTATGTTAATATTTCAGTGAAGCTAGAGCAAAGAGAGGTCGATACCGTCAAATTCTGCGAAGGAGTGCGTTACACGAGCGCGCGCGCACTTGGCTTTTCAGCAGTCCGTGGTCTATAAACCGAGTTCGGAGAACGACATCGGCCACCGACGGGCCACGTGTTGGTACCAATCATAAAACAATATTTCAAGCAACGCGACACATTAGTAGCTGAAGTATTGGTAGGTACGTTGACATGTGCGTCAATAAAACCGTGTCTTTGTCTTCTAATCATTAAGACTAAAGCTAATAAATATAACGGGTTGTATTCCGCAAAAATTAAAATAAGAACCTAAAAAGGTACTTATACGTATCGTCCAGAATTGTTTCCACGAAACATGTTTATGAGTGTTTTCGCCGTTAACGAGGCGCGCTGCGAGCTCGTCCCGCGCCTTAATAGCGCGATGCGAGATGCCCTTTATCGGTTCCCGGAGGTTGTCGCGACCGCCACAGAGCACGCTTCCCGTTAACTCGCTATTTTCGCTTCTCTACGAAACTATCAGTGAAATACTTAAAGTGTGCAATATTGCATCTTTCACGCCCAGTCAATAGAAATGTAATAAACGCCCGAACATCTTCCCAAGCAGTTGGCTTACACGGATTCAAAGGTATTAATATTGAGACTCATCTAAAATTATAGGGACTCGTTCGGTTGGAGCGGCAAAAGAGCGTTCGACACGGCCTTCTCAATGCTCCACTCGCAATTGGCATGACATCAGGAGATGCGTGTCGAATTAAATCTATCACCGCACCGCGGCCCCGGGCGCCGGCGCACGGTTCCGACTCGGCTATTAAAACAGGTAGTGCCACACATGCCAACTATTATATTATAGATTTTTTGTAAAACTAACCTAATTACTACAAAAAATATTCACTCAATGATAGATGTTTACTGCTGTCGTAATCATTTATTAAGTAGGTATCCCAGTAGTAGGTAGCTTCTCAGCAGTTTGACACATTTATAAAATGCAGTGTACCTATGAGTTAACTTGTAACATTGGGTATTCAATTTACATAATCGTCTTACCATTCATCAGCTTTTTTTATCATCCTTAAAATATTTATTAAAATCGATAAAAAATAATATTTGCAACTAGTATAATTTAAAAATATAAGGTATATATGACTTAGCCACATTCAAATTCATTTCAACGATTAAAGAACTTATATTAACGGATTCTATTAAGCCTTTGCCATGCCTTGCTAACAAATTAATAAGTAAATTAAACATTCAACAATAATTATATTGAACTAATATTCGATCAAAATGTTATTCGTACTGTACAATTTTATTCGCGAAACATCGTAAGTCAATTTCATTCAGAGAAAAAACGGAGCTTTTAACTGATGTACTTACGTCGTTTCGGGTGTTGTGGGGCGTTAATGGTGTATTTATTATGATCAGGGTATCAGCAGTAGAACTCGCCGGCAAATTACAGGGCGGCGGCTCTTAGAGCTCGTCGATAGGACCGCACCAAGCTTGCGAACGCACTTATCGATATCATGGTACATTATCGTCTCTCCTTATCGATATTCGGCTTGTATACATTATGTATACGTAACTTAATTTGATTCTCTTAATAAAATTAATAATTTAAACAAATGTTTGCATAATATGTATATGTATTACGATTACCTTTTGTTGTAGGTACCTCTTCAGACGTGACATTTATTCTACATGCTACAATTTAGAGACCACAGATTTTTTACGAATATACATTCGAAGCTATTCCTATTAGGTACTTAAAAAAACATTAAGTGAAGTGTTAAAGCGGACCGCCTGCGCCTGGGGGCGACACACAGTTGTCGTTAAAGTTATTTCTAGCTCATAGGTAAGTGAATCGCGCACAATTAAAAGAGAGGCGCGTCTGAACATAAATATGAACTTCTCGCCGCTAAATATCGGCTCTGATTGAGTGAGGGGCGTATCTTATTAATTAATGGATGAAAAGCCGCCGTGGCCACCACACCAAATAATTCCTGCGTCCGATTCTCACACAATGGCAATTCATCATACTTATTGTCCGACGATTTTGGACGTCAGCAAAGGAAGTCATTAAGGCTGAACGCCGTTAGGTGGTCGTTTTACTATTATACCAGTGTGAATTTGACAAACCAAATAGAAAGTTGTATCTCCGGGCTACTATTAGACACGTTGTGGAATCAACAATTTAAATCAACCTACAGTGGTTAAGACAAGTAGTGTAAATGACAGACAGTCGAGAGGCAATTCACATTGAGATTGTATCGATAGTGTACAGACGTTGGACAAGGTCGAACGGCGCGACGTCGGTACAGTGGAGGTGTTTCAGCTGACAACGATCAACGGAGCCCGAGATACACTTACTTCTAATTACTCGGCCTTTCATTCTGTTACTTACACGTGAAACACTTGAGATGTTGGTGCAATTAGAAGAACTTTTAACACGGTATGAATTGTACAAGTAGAAAGTTTACACCGCGATTACTTACTAATTCGAGAATATTCGTAAGAATGTCGTTTTACCTAATTTAGCTAATTAGCAGACATGCATTAAATGCGTCTCTGACTTAGATACTCGGAAGTCAAAAATGTTGCGGAAGTTTAGCACCGAAACGCAACTTGATAATTAAAATGTCCATTCTAATGTGAATGTCAGTGTCTAATTGGGCGGCAGAGCGACGCGGCCGTAGTTCGCGGGACTATGCCAAGCCCGACTCGACGCGCGGCGTACGAAGGAAGCGCCGTAATTGCGTCGATAACATCTCGAATTAGCCGTCAATCACTAAAGTGGTGAACTATCATCGCGCCGATGCTGTATCAATTAATACAAATCGGTAGCAACGTACTGACGCGTACGGAGATTAGATTATTAATAGGTTCGATAATTCTGCTGATCATGGTAGCTGAATCCACTTAAGAAAAAATGTGTAAGCTTTGTTACGTAATGATTTAAAGATCAGCCGGAATTACTGACACGACCAGTAACAAAAGAACCGAGTAGTGAAACCGATGCGTCAAGATGGCATTAAAACATTTCCATCTACGGCAATAGAAAGCTTTTAGACACCTTTTGTTCGCTAGGTACTGAAAAAAGTTATGAAAACTATCTATAAATATTAAGGTAGATAGGCACTTATTATGCAAATATATTATGTATATATATTTGCTATAAAACGTGAATAGTTAACCAGTTGTATCTTGCACTTTTACTCGAGATTAAATGCCGATAGCTATGAAAGAGAAAAAATTTTTTCGGGTTACCTTTGTGTTTGTTCCGTTCCAAATCCGTTCATATTGATTTTATTTGCAAAAAAACAAAAAAGTCACAAAGTTTCGCGTTTATGGACCAGTAGGTAGGCAGGTAGTAGGTTCGTCCAGCTTCTGTCTATTAAGCGATAGGTACTTGGTATTAACGCAAATTCTATTTCCCAAAATAATTATTATGAGACGAGAAATAGTGAATGTAGTGAACGACTATTATTAAAAGCGGCCTTCAATTAGGTAATCTTAAAGGCGAATCGATAATTGTTTATGCATAAGATATTCGCTGAAGTGCGCATAAAACAGGTGAACGATTTGAGTCAGTAAAGCGCCTGGGGCAAGCAAACCGGTCCAGGCGTGCATCACACCGATGAGCAGATAATAGAAACGCGGTTTAATTTGTCGTTTAGGGCATAATGAGAGCGCGCCCTGTGATTACGCGCGCCGCCGCCGCCGGCCGCCGTTGACGTAGTCGGCGCGGACCGTTTCCACGCCGCTCCACCACTACCACGGGTATTCGAGTATGATATTTTTTGCCACTATTTGAGTGAGTTTTTCATTAACACTATTATAAAATAATCAAATTCTGTAACATTAAAACAACGTCCTATGTACCCGTACTCAAAAGCATATCAAAATAACATGTAGTGTCAGCCGATGTAATATCAGCCGAATGCAGCAATATGCTGCATTCGGCTTATATTAGGCACGGCGGATATTAGGCACGATAGCGTAATAGTTGCGTCGTTTGCGATCCTCTTTGCCGAGGGGTCTAGTAAAAGGCGAAGAGAACTATCAATACAGTTCGTTGGAAGACAGTATAGCACTGTTGGAAATAAATAAAACCTACGCCATAATATAATATGTCAGAGAGCAGGTTCAAATCACGGCATTAAATATATACGAACCAATACATTTTTTTTGCAAATACATACACAGTTCGAGCTAAAGTAGGCGTAGTCGAGGAAGGTCAACAGACCCGCATCTAGCCACAATTATATTTCTGGGGTAAAGAGGTTATTCTATATCTTCTTCTTTTTCTTTTTCTTTTCTCAATTCGGTTTTTTCCAATAATAATTTTACTGACTTTGTTATAATTATCTTGTTTGATGTATGTTTTGTATAGTAAGCAACGACCTATTGTCGGGCCTACGCTGTTCCCCCGCACTTAAGTACCAATGCTATTATTGTATACCTAATTATTTGAAAAGAGTAACCATGGAGTTTCTTGCCGGTTCTTCTCCATGGAAAGGACCCCCCAAACCGTGCACCTTTTTCGGAATTTTATAAGTGCCCACCTAGACCTATGTGAAATAAAAATATTTTGATTTTGATTCTTACTCCTTTGACTACCCCTTTACCCTACCCAGGGTCTCCACCTTGGTGGGAAGTGATGTGGATATAAGATGTTTGTTAAAAGTAACCTTTCAACGGTGCTTAGCTCTTAGAGTAGTGGTCACGTATGGGAACGCCCGCCCGCGCGGCGCCTTCGGGCGAAATCTCGGACCAAACTCGCCGATTGACTTAATGGGCGGAAAAGAAATGTACCAGAGATGAATGTTCGCCAATTATATATATTTACATCCTTTAAAGTAATGTGTTAGAACAGTTCGGGTGAGTTATGATAGTTCAAGAAACCAGCTAAAGGCTTCATTCTATCTTACATTCGCATGAGTATTAAGTTCAAATAAATTTTTCTTACCTAACAAACAAAGCACAGTTTGCACTAACTAATAGTTGTCAATCAATTAATTCTATAGATAAATACTAAGGTATAAAATATATTTTTCTTGTTCATCACAGAAATATCCGCCCAGCGGTAATCGACCCACGTACTCAAACGTCGCAGCCAGGAGTCCATACGTCAGTAAGCTAACGTGAGTGTTTGAACGAGGACTTGAATCAAGAAAACGAGTAGATATGTTTTTCTCATAGCGCTTATTTTATACACCTATTTATTACATACGATTAGAAAATAAATCTTTAGTTACTTTACTTGATGATTGAATGACTTGATTAAATGATTCGTTACGATGTTTAATGATGAACGTAGAGCGCGAAGATAAGCTCTATTTCCTCAAGCTACCCCGTCAGGGACTCGGCGTGAGAATATTGTTAAGATAGGACGGATAAATCTATATATATAAAAATGTTATGTTGGTTTGTGTACGCTTCAAAAACTCAAAAAGTTCTGCACCGATCGAGCTGAAATTTTAGAATGATATTTATAATCCGCATCAAGGATTGTTTTTATCTATTTTTTGCATCAGTCTCATATCCACAGTGAAGCGTGGCAGGGTAGGTACAGCTAGTTAATACATAAGTAAATGAATAATTCAAAAACCCGCGTCATCACATCTACATGAGACATCTTGTCTTGAAATTGTATAGCTAACGTAAATAGGTCTAACACAGACCATTGCGAACAACGCATCGAGTCATCCGGTTACTCTAAGAAGGCATGAAATTATCTCTGACTAGAAATAGTAGTATTAAACGATGAAACTATCTCTTATTATTTCTATTAAACGATACTCAGCTGAATAGAGTTGTATGATAACTCAGCCTAGTTCAATTCTATGTAAATCTGTAGCATTATTAACATGAAAAGAAAAAGGTAAGGTCTTTTTATTACATGCATTTTATAAACATTTACATATTAAGACATAGGTAGATAATAATTCTAACTGAATTGGAAATATGGCATGTATATGTAGAGAACTGCGAAGTACACAAAGATGAAATTAATCATTATATTAAACTAATCAATGGAATGCCATACATTTTCCTTAATGACGTCGTCTGTCTTTGCACAGTGTTGGCACATCAACTGGCTCTATTGTTAACCACGATGAACACAATCATAAATAAACTATTATGTTCGCCACTTACTTGTTGTTGTTATTGCACTTGTCAGATATTTAATAATAATAATGGTATAATTATTTACATTGCCGTTCAATAGCACGTCTAATAAATTGTACATAATATACTGATTAACATATCGCTAGTTGGGATGTATGTGTATGCATCACAATACTATGGCTACGTACTACGTAGGTAGGTATACTCACCCACCGACTATAACAATTTTTAAAAACCGCCAGATTTGGCGCCTGTGGCCACATTTTTTGCGGGGGATTAGTAGATAGCCCTCCTACCTAACAACAGGCCATCCCTAAAACTGCGGTTTCGATTAGCATTCGGTCCCGTATCGCAATCAGAGGAGCGCGTTTTAATCTTTTATTCATGTAACGCCGCTCGCCGCAAATTGCAGGCCGGCTGCCCTAATGCCTTTCAACTGTTGCTAATAACCTGTCAATTTATCAACTCGCCTCCGGCACCTTTACGCCACGTTTTGGTACACTTCGAGAGAACACACACATGTAATTTGAACGAAGTGGGTCCATCATATATGAGGTAACCTTGTGACCACATTATATTGATAATCTATGATCTTATATTGATAAATATGAATCATCAGAGTAAACACTAAAGAGAATATAAGTATTCTAAGAACCTAAAAAGCTACGGGCTAAGAGGAAGATCGAAAATTTATAACATAAAAAGAGAGGTATTTAGTTTTCTTATGCCTGATGGTAAGCGGTTACCTTGCGCATCACCGACATTGCAACAATCTTTTTTTCTTATCTTATCTTCTTATTCAATTCTATCTTATTCAAGAGAGGTAGGGCATAACGGGTTTCCCGTTCGAATTCGGAGCTGCCCGACTGGGGCAGGACCTTACAGAAGTCCGTAGCCAAATAACACAATTTTTTGTGTCGTGTTCCTACGCGGTGAATAAGGTTTCCAGTAATGAACTCCTTGGGGAGGGGGAGGATTGTTACATTGTGTTGGAAGCAGAGGGATTAAACCCACATGCTGCCAACACACTATAACTCTCCGAACACAGAGTGGCAACGTGCAAGTGATACTTTAGTATCGTGAGCGTAAATAGGCTACGGTAACCGTTTCCCATCAGGTGGGCCGTATGCTTGTTTGCCACTCTTGTTGTATAAAAAATCTCTAGTGAAAATCTACGAGGAGTTCATTCCACAGGCTGAGCCTTCGTGGAAGGAAGGTTCTTCGAAGCCAGGACTTCGGAACGGGAAACAATCGGATACAAAGCAGTGATTGTGATGGTATGTGGCAACAACACGATGAATCTATGTAGACACTCACCTATCAAAATCCGTGAGCCTCGATGAGTCTCTAAACCCTTTCGCGAAAGGGTTGGAGTCTATCTTAAGCTTGGTGATGAGCTGGTTCTGATATGCGGTGACAGCTGTGAACACTGTCTCTGGGAAGACGAAGGTGCGGTGCTGCTCTCGGGATAGGTCTGTGATCTGCCCGCTGCCTTCTCGCACCTTCACCAGGTGAATACGCGGCTGGTACCGGTGCATTGAGTTAAGGACGATCTGCGAACATTCATATATTTTAAATATTAAACTACTTACTTGCAAATATTATAAAGAGAACCTGTCTAACTACTTATGTTGATTTGAAGTGTGAGTGTTGCGAAATTTTTTATTATCTATAGTATAGTAGAGCCGCGGTGGCCGAGTGGTTCGAGCAGTTGCCTGCGACGCAAAGGTCGCAAGTTCGAATCTCGACTGTACCAATGAGTTTTCTGAACTTAAGTACAGTGATTAGTCACACCACGAGCTTTACGGTGAAGGAAAACATGGAGAGGAAACCTGCATTCGTCTGAGAAGAAATTCCTTTAATTCAAAAGCGTATGTATAGTCGTGCTTGAGTAACGGCGATGGACTCGCCAACTGTCACGTTGGCACCTAATATACTTCTGGCGGAAAGTGGGTGTGTGGGTATTACCTATACACCTCTGCCTACCCCTTCGGGGACCCTTGTGGGAAGGCGTGAGGATATTATTATTATTATTATTTATAAATCGAACCCGAACCTAAGCATGCGTGTTTTCTTTCACTGGAATAAATTCTTATATCTTATTTTCTATTCCCGACTATATTAAATAATCTATATCTGTCTCAGATTTAATCTAAATCCTTTTAGCCGTTCTGGCGCGATTGCGTAACAGACATCAACTCTTCCAGACAAACAACGGTTTTTTTTTAAATAAACATATCCTCACGCGTTCCCATATGGGTCCCCGAAGGGGTAGGCAGAGGTGTATAGGTAGATCCCACACCCACTTTCCGCCAATCCATCGCCGTTACTCAAACACGACTGTACGCCTATTTCGCCTATATGCCTGCGTATATTCGCCTTTATTTGCTTCTCAGAAGTATGCAGGTTTCCTTTCGATGTTTTCCTTCACGGTAAAGCTCATGGTGTGACTAATCACTGTACTTAAGTTCAGAAAAACTAATTGGTTCAATCGGGATTTGAACTTGCAGCCTTAGTTGCCTATGCAGGCATGCAAGCAACTACTCGAACCACTCGGGCAACACGTCTTTTTTATAATATATCTAATATTATATAGTATAGATTCAAACAAACAGACCCAGTTTCAAGGAATGAGACATAAAATAGCAATTCATCTTTCTCGTGGAAGAGGAAATGAACGTATACCGTAGAAATTATACAGAACAACTAATTCATATTTGAAGACAGATGTTCAGAATGGTGGCCACTCTACACGAATTATGCAAATGTGACGCACCTACAGCTGTAGAGTTTGTTAATGGATTTGAAATTAACAATATTATTTGTACGGTATAAATGAAGCTATTCGTGGAGTCATTAATGGAGGATGACACGTTTAGATAGGTTCTGACCATAAAACACATACCTATTCAAATATATACAATAACATCATGAATGAATGTTATTTAATACTTGACTTAATAATGTAATAAATAATATGTACGTCAAGAGAGAACTGGCTCTACTCTCTGCCTACCCTGTTAGGGACTCGGCGTGATGATATGATATGACATGACTTATTTGCAATGCTTATAAAGTGGTACTGGTAAGTATACATATGGATGTTACTTAAATAAGGAAAAAAAATTATTATTTTAATGTAGGCTCACATTTTCCTACTAAATACCTAGGAACGTTAAGAGTACTCGAAACCGACGAGCATGTATGAAGAGACTGATGAATGTAGACGAAGCGAAAGAGGTATGTAAGTCTAGATAGAACTGGCGCTCTATACTCTCTGCCTACCCCGTTAGGGACTTGGCGTGATGATATGTATATAGTTTTTTAAATCTGAATATCGTAAAAGTGCGTAGAAACACATCTGAAATACCTAATTACAATGATTCCTAAAATTACTGTTCTGTAACAAATAGTATGCAGGTACTTAAAAAATGTTCTTAGAAGTTTACCGACATGAGAAATGTTCAATAACTATATACAATAACATTTTGTAGAAACTGAGGGAGGCAGCTCAGCCGAAACGTCCCTAGGAACTACAAAATTCCACCATGTTGTTTCATCTCCATTAACAACACTATTATAATTATATTAGAGAGGTGGGCAACATAATGTCGGTGATTCCTCGTCACATTACGCTATAAGTAATTAATTGGCGGGTGTCCGGGTGATGTGACGAGCCGATAAGCTCGCCGCGCCGGCAAATTGTTCATGACTTTACGGCCCTGATGAGATAATTAACGTCTGTAAATTAATTAATTTGACTGTCTACTTATTTCTCTATGAAATTCCGTTAATTGGAGACAAAGCATACATTAATTTAAGGCGTGGATTTCTTTACGTGTCCATTAATGGTTCTACGTTCAATTCTGCCTGCTCTGAAGTTCCTATACCTACATTTTGTACGTTTATATGACGAGTTTTCCTACATAGCAATGTATTAAGCATACTGCGGTCTCAACTATGATTGATGACAAATAACTACTAGATAACCTAAATCTCACGGCATAATGAAGAAATGTAATGCGTACCTACTAACCTATAAAATATAACCTAAATCAGAAAAAACACATCGGAAAATAGCTAGATGGCGCTAGTAAGAGCTACAATATTTATACAATACAATATTTATTTAGCTCCTGACTCCCTGCAAAGCTAATTTACTGCTTTATTAAAAACCTTAATTTCTGTACTAAATTTTTGTATGTGGGAAGAATAAACTATTTTTGAATTTGAATTTGAATTTGAATATTTTTGTTCTTATGGGATCACATTTTGAATCGATCTGAATAAAACATTAATTCTTAGTAATAGGTGAAACAACTTAGGAAGCGCGGAGAATTAACACACTAGCTGTCTGTTATAATATCTTACCGATCCATGTACCTAGGTACAGATAGGTAGGTACCAGATATAGCTATCACTAGCGCTTTGCCGACATACTTAGTGGAACGAACGGGTTCCACGATTTCTAGAAACCTTACGCATCGCAGGAATGCTACATTATACATAGCTATGATAATTGGTGAGCATTTTCGGTAAGGCGGATGTTTTTAGTAATTATTTTTTTATGTTAATGTACGCTGTACATAATTTTTCACGCCGAGGGTTGCCAAAGAGAGTAGAGCTCCAATAGTCTCTAGACCTCTTTGTAACCACTGAACCGCAACTTTTATTTAAATAAACTCGACTCATAATATATACACCATCTCCAGCGATATAAAATGACTGTAGAGATCAAAGCAACCAAATTAGTGATGGATTTCAAGGCGTGGTCGGCGTCATTAACATGCCTTTTACTTCCACACCTGCACCTAATGAATTATCGCCCCCGCCCTTTATCACGTCATTCATTTGTTGTCAATATTACATTGATCATATAATCACTACAAAAATTATTTGCTTAGATAAAGGCTGCGATTGCTATGTGGCGATCTGTACCAATTACTCTTTCTGAACATATATATATATAGTATAGAACGTATTTAGTAGCAGACTGACACCGCGAGCTTTCACTGTTGGAATGAAAAACAAGGTAGGTACCTACAAGAAGAAATTGAAGAACGTACACAAAAACAAATGTTTGAATAAACGACGATTCATTCCAAGTTTTTTTATGAGATCGCATATGAAACCTTACTTCGAGATAGATGCTTTATGATACTTTCAATAAAATTCCAACACGAGATGCCGATGCGAAAGCATTAAAGTAATTATTCCGGCTCGACGGTATCACGTACTACGTAGGCGACGACACGGGCTGCTCTGAAGGGATGCGGACCAACCCACCCGGGCTCCCCTCGTCACAAACCGCCAAGCAATGTTAATCTTTATTAACTGAAGAGTAAGATAATGTGTGGCTTGACGGCGCAAGGGCCGGATAGCTGTAATTGCGGTGGGGGCGGTGGGAGGGTCGTGGGGAGGAGCGGCAATGGCCGACGGTGGGGGCCAGATGGTACCAGACTGCCGAACGTACTGGGTGTCTCAGTATGCGAGGAATAACAATAATATTGTTTTTGTTCATCGTATCAAATTTAAACTTGATGGTTGACTATATTTGAACAAAAATGTTCGCACATATTTAAGACATTATTAGCTTGCCTATCTTATGTTAAACGTTAGAAAACATCATAACTAAGAAACTGGTTTCTATTCTATCAGTGCTGCCTTTACTTTAAAAAATTCAAAACCTTACACAATACTCCTTAGCATCCGAAGTACTATCTGGTGTATAATATAAATGACATTATAGTCCCATATCTTATAAGAAAGATTCATATCTCACCGTATATGCCAGCTATCAGAATAGATAAAGAGGTCTAAACTAAATAACCGAGTAAAAAAAAAGTTATTGCGAGAATTTTATCTAGGTATATACAGATATACCTAAACACAGTAATCAGTGGAGTATATTTAATTATTGACAGGTTGAAAGCGGGGTCAGGCGGGTGAGTGGGACGAGTGGGACGAGTCGTCAATAAGCGGTTGCGTCGATATTTCGATTAGCGTGCGAGCTGGCGGATTACGTCGGATTTTCGCCTCGACACCGCGGCCCAACAAATTGGGCTATTTGTACCGACACCGCGCTAAAGCGACACGACACCTTCTATCTAGATTGTATACCAGTAGGACAGTATAATGACGTCACATTAAGCGCAGGTAGTATAGATATGCCTACAGAAATCAACAGGATGTGTACCTACCTCCTGTTGATAACTAAAGATCAGTAGCAAACTGAATAATATTTAATCAAAGAATAATATTTCTCCCAATGAACAAAAAGGAAAAGGTGCCTTTGTCTGCTCACTCATAAATACCTACCTATTCATATAAACAATGGGTAAAACAAAGACGTCCGATGTCATAATAGCCAAAAGAAATAAATAATCAGTGAAATCGCTTCCGTGCTGTTACTGTAAAATGATGAATTTATTTAAAATACCACGCGTTTGCCCATTGAATGTGAGATGTCGACAGATTGAAATGGAATGAGCGCGTGGGTGTGAGGACGCTCGTACGATAAATACATCCAAATTACTTATTCATTTCGCATTGATAAATTATTGTGATTAAAACTTTGTAGGGAGATAATTGAATTATAATTGTAAATGATTTTTAATCAAATATTGCAGTGCTTTCTTGTGTCTTTCCTGTGTTTATCAATTAATAATTTAATATTAAAAGTGCTTACATAGTACTTTCTAGGTAACATACATTTGTTTATTTATCTTGATGGTACCTCTGATATGCCATAAGAAGTTAACAGGCGTGGAACGGAAACAGACGTCCTACGACATTACCTATATGTTGGATGTCTTTTGCGAAAAAAATTGTTAGAGACAATGCTTAATCACAGCGAATACTTAACTTACATCTATTTAAGTTTACATATTATAACAATAAAATTTCTTCAGGATGCTGTTGGGGCTGCCTCGGTACTGCAGTGCTTCAGAGATGTTTGCAAAAAACCAAACTGATGGTTTTCATGCCATAATAAGAAAGAAAACAGCATCTCTGATAAGTCTAGTGAGGGGCAGCCAAAACATTATTCTGAAAACGGTGGCAGATAGCTACGCTTCCCCGATATGGAGTTGCCTCGTGAAGAGGATGATTAAATGTAACAACTAACATTATTTTTTAAGTCATTCTATTACACGCTTTATATTAGCTTCACCTGTATGTATGTAACCGACCTCTTTGAGCTCGATTTTGACCCACTTTAAACGGCCAGATTTCGTTCAAACTTTGTAGATTTATCGAGGACCGATGACAATACACTAATAACTAAAAAGTAGAAAATAAATAATAGTTTAAAAAAAACTAAAAAACACGCTTTTTATAGAAAACCGAACTAAAAATTAGAAAATAAATTTCGATAATATCTTAAAAAGCGTGGGGTGCTTTTTAAGATATTACCGAAATTATAATCACTCTACTCATATCTGACAATGAAATATTTATAACTATTGACACCTTGCACCCCACGCTTTTTAAGATATTATCGAAAATTATTTTCTATTTTTTAGTTCGGTTTTCTATAAAAAGCGTGTTTTTTAGTTTTTTTTAAACTATTATTTATTTTTACTAACAGAATATGGATCTTTGATATCTGAAATAAAGTATTATTATAATTATTATTATTATAACGTTGCCCTTTACGGGGAAGAAAGAGAGAAAGCAATTGTTAGGTGTTGCAACAAGTGTTAGGTATATACCCAGGGGCACATTCATTAGATCATACATGGTCGTCGTTGTCGGAAGGAAACTCCGAGTAGGTACGTTCTATCCATCTTAATAGTTAACAACACTAATATACAATGCGAATGTATTGTATATCTATTTTGTCAACCTTTTGCCATACATCCTCACTATGCTATAAATTTGCCGAATAACGAAACTAAGTCAAGATCAGTTAACTAGTTATTCTTAGTAGCGACAGAAACAACAAAAAGTATCATCTTCGAAATAAATAAATTTACTTTATATTGTAATTTTTTTGCAAGCAATTTTAACGTTATCTTTCCTTTAGGTTCCATATGAAAGCGAATAAGTTTTGCACGCGACAGTCCTGCAGCGCGGAGGTAAGCGTTGAGATACGACGCTCTAAACTTGCGGATTTCTTTGCATTTGCATTTTGTTAGCCTTTCGGGACCCACCAACTCTTTTTATGTTTAAATTGCGATCATAAATACTCAAATATTATATGCTAACCAATTAAAATATTTTTTATGTAAATAAACGAAATGGTGAGTAATGTTTATTAGCGATGACATTAAACTGCTTTAGTCCGCTTGCAGGCAGGTTGCACGCTCAAGATCGTCGCCTTAAAAAGTGAATCGAGTATGGACGATGCGAAGGAAGTTTATTGGTTTAAAGAGCATCGTCGCCTTACTGTAAGCTGTCTTGAGGACTCATCGTGAAGGTTTAAATGTAACATTATATTATCACAGTGTATTTCACCTTTACTGGGTTCGATTCCGGCCGGTTATATATTATGTGACTTTTTTATTTCTGTGTGAGTGTAATAGGTACCTATAACCTTTACAGCTATATATGGAAGTTTATCATCTAGTATCTGTCTATGGTACTTACCGGCTTAACTTCGTTTAAGATCGTCCAGTGTTAACCTTGTTAATTTATTAAATTATTATTATGAAATAGTTGTACGATGGTATGCAACCAAATCATTGAAATATTAATGGTGTTTATATTGTTTTAACTTATAAACCTTTAGCGTAAGAAGTCTACTGTGCTATTGTAACGAAGTCTTTCGGTGAATTTGGAAACTTATTATAACTCGGTATATAATGTACATATTTCCTCGAGCGTTAAGACGCTGCTAAAGATTCGTTGAAATGTTAAAGATCTAAATTTTTGTACTTTAATATTATCGCCAAAATATTTAAGTAATTCTAATTTTTTAAACAATTAATGATATTATAATTATTTCTAACGTGGGTAAAGAGAACAACATAAAAGATAATTATGAAAATAGACTAATTACCAAGTTCATCCTCATACTGGGTAGGTACCAAACTATTTTGTGTAGACATTTGACAGATAAAGTACAATGAAATTATATGTAGCTGAATTTAATCAAGGAACTATGTACCCGCTCAGATAACGACGATGGATATGATACATAAAAAAATATGAACCCACAGGCATACATAAACATACTAAGTAAATTTAACTTTAATACCTTAATCAATTTCCTCTTTTATTAGTCCAGCCATCTCAAGTTCACAAATTCTTATGGTACATTAAAATAACTCAAAGGTACGTAAACGTTCATCATAACATCGGGGGCAGTAAAATATCTCCAAATAAAATACTCGCTCGTAAAGAGACTGACATCGGGAGTGGAATGGATAACTGGTAAATCGTCATTTAACTAGAGAGGCACGCGGCCGCGTCACCGGGGAGTCACGATAAACGTCACCTTGGAATGAAAAAAATAAAAAGGCATATTAAAAAACGACCTCCGATTGAAATGAAGTGAGACGATGGAAAAGAAAAACAAATAAGAGCACAAGTTGAAGTGAGAAATGTTATGTCGTTGTGGAACCCCCGCGAGGATGCGCTGCAGCCTCTCCCCTCCGATCCTGCTGCCATCATTATATTGTTTGATTAATACGCGACGGCCTATCATTGGCATCATGTCAGGACTCCACACGACGGTCATAACTCTGCTAAATGAGCCCAACTTCTCACTGGCGCCGAGAATATTTGCATACAATGCAACTACCGAGCACATTAAACATCCTCTGGCTAATGTTGAAAGTAACATATTACCTATGTGATTCTACAAAACCTTGGGCCTTGGGCGAAGGAATAATTGACAGTAAAGCCAGCGAAACAATGCGCAATCCTATCAGCATCTCGCAATATCATGATATGTAGTCAGTCAATACTAAATGCCAAAGTGGACGAGCAATAATTCATAAATACACAAGGATTTGAAAGGATTTTGCATAGAAACCAATTTTAGTGCCAATTATTTTCGCAAATGCAGTATCCTATGTATGTAATTACATTAAGTTTTCGTTAGCTAGAATTGTTGTGGATGACAATAAAACGTAGTTTTAAGTCAGTGTACGGCTCTTAGCTAGGTTGCAATACTTCTGCATGTATTTTGTTTCCATATTTTAGATAAATAAGAGCCGTGGTGGCCGAGTGGTTCGAGCAGTTGCCTGCGATGCAAAGGTCGCAAGCTCGAGTCCCGACTGTACCAATGAGTTTGTCTGAACTTAAGTACAGTGATTAGTCACACCACGAGCTGAACGGCGAAGGAAAACATCGAGAGGAAACCTGCATACGTCTGAGAAGAAATTCAAAGGCGTATGTATAGTCGTGCTGGAGTAATCTGTCACGTTGGCACCTAATATACCTCTGGCGGAAAGTGGGTGTGTGGTTCGGGGACCCTTGTGGGAAGGCGTGAGGATATATTATATTATATTATAAATATGTAATAAGGAACGCGACCATGTTAATTTCCCTTTTTGTATTTTCGAACTTCTGGCGCTGTTTTTACTAGTGTCATTGTCATCCGTTTTTCTGTTAATAAATTAGTCCTGAGTTAAACTGTGGTACAATGGGTTTTATTTAATTTTTCACTACCCGTAACATTCCTACATAGTAGCAGAGCGTGGTTGCGTCTTTGATTCAGTTATGGAACAGCTTGAAATAATAAGAAAGTGAATAACAACTGCAATCCGTGAAATCGTTGTTTGTCGTTGTAACCGACAACCGACCGTGTAAAAACCGTCGTTGCAATTCAAATGCAAAATTACTCATCAAAATTTGAACATTTCTGGTTAACGTTACGCAAAGACTCAAATATTCTTTCTCAACTTATAAAAAATGGATGGAAGAGAAAACTTCGACACATGGAAGTTCAGTATGAAAACATATCTACAGCATGAAGACTTGTGGTGTTGCGATGAATACCCCGATGACAAGCCGGAGGAAGCTGCGACGGACGTTAAGACGAAATCAAAGCTGATCTTGTTATTGGATCCGCATAATTATGTTAATGTTCAAGACTGTAAGACGCCAATTTAAAACGACAAAGGTAATAGTAAAATAGTAAAAGTAAATATTTATAAATTAGATATATCTAATACTTTTGTCAATAACAGTACTTACTGCATTTCTGTTAACAAACACACTACAAAGTATGAATACCGAGTAAATGGCCAAATTATATGCAATAAAATCATTGGACGGTAAGATTGTGGCAGCCGCTTCCGGTGGCTCGCTCGCCCTTCGCTCACCCACTCCTTATTCCGATTGGCCTTATTATGACATAAAAATTATTCATGGGATCTTTGTTAACATCGCCGCAAAGCTAACCGTTAACCCTATTCATTTCCACCCGCTAAGGCTGTTTTTACATGGAAACAAACTTAATGCAGGGAACGTAAACAACGAGACCGCAAGCCGACAGTTATTTGAAGCAATAAAGTTTCACCGTTGTATTCCTTAATCGATGTAGATAATTAGTGATAGGTAATGTGGATGGAAGCAAATAATTTCTCTTTATATAGCGAAACAAAAAATGTTGGTCGTTCTGCCCCGCTGTGTCACGCACGTGGGGGGCTATGTTGCAATTAGCCGATTCACATTTTATTTCCTCAGACTATTGTAAGTTGAGCAAGTGAACCGAGTCTTTCGGTGGTACCCCTTAAATTCCCAAGTTGTTTAGGCTATTCGCTACTCCAGAAGCACCCTTTTAAGTTGGGAAGGGCATAATGGACTTAGAATATGAGTTTCTTTACTAGCAGTAACTCCAATCCACAGAATATCGCAGCGAAATGGCACAGCTTCTGGGTAGTATTGTGTTCTTGCTAAGAGTAAAGTTCCCAGTATCTTATGGAATAGCCCTACTGACAGGGATCATTCTTTTTTCTTATACCGCAGCAACATGAAGACGGCAATAATATTATTTATTAAGTTAATAAGTGATCCATGTAATCTATATATAAGGTAAAACCTTCCGATTTAAATAGAAAATCTTCTCGGTTTAGTTACAAAAAAAATACTACGAATAATGTGATAAATTATCGTAGCTGTCAACAGAAAAGTTAATGGTTACGTAACTCACCAGCAAGTTGATAAGCATAGTAATGATAATGTCCGTAAAATATTATTATATCCTCCATAGTGACGGATAGCATTACCGATTGATTTCGATACACAACGGTTGTAAGCTCCTCTTTTATACGCATATTGTGTTACTCAAACACATTAGCATAATATCCATTATTATTGTTGACATTTCAATGGTCGTGATATATATTATTAAGGTTTCCCTATTCCATTTATCCCTGTGTAGGTCTTTGTTAATTAGTTAATAATTAATAAATACCTACATCTTCACACGTCCCTTCACGGGTCCCCTAAAGCGTAGGCAGATGTGTAGCATTGGAATTTTTACGCCGAAGATATCGTTAGGTGCCAAAATTACCGAGATGACAGATGCGAGTCTTTCAATCAAATTTACATATGCATTTTCTTCTCAAACGTATATGTATGTAGGTAGGTATTTACATACATTTGACCATAGGCCTAGTCGTAAACAAAATTATTATGGAATATATGAATGTGAATGCGTGTGAATATAAATACGACTTGTTCCAATTTAGAACAGTTCGATTTATATTCAACGACATGTTACCAAAATGTAAGCGCAATTTTAACAAAGAGCGAGCCGAAGGTGTTACGGTAACGACCGGAGTGAGCGGGCAGGAGAAGGCGCGCGGAGCGGGCGCGTGCGGGTCGCAGCATGGGGCCGGCAGACGACGAATAACTTATTAATTTATATTACATCTAAACTCATATTCACTACCAACTCCACTCACCTGTCTAGCGTGTATGTTTTATAATCACCTTATTTCTGAACGTTAACAACGTGAAAATATCAACAGTAATTAAAAAGGCAAATGATCGTCGGGAATTGATGTTTGTCGTTGTTCATTAAGACGAGGCGGTTGGCGTGGTGAGCGTTTTATTAAATTTTATTGCCCTGTAATATTCATGCACCGGCTCGCCCGCTGCCATAAATCGGGCGCGGATTATTAATGAAAGTATTTGGCGTGTATCAGCTTCGTCCGATCCGGGCCGATCGTAATGCACATCGACAACGGCGTTAACGACCGGGGATTTTTGGCTAATGATCGTCACTATAGCCGAGCAGATTCTAGTTGAAACGTTAAAACATTCCAGAAATATCTACTGGACATTAACATCATACGCAATGCGAAGGTAACGAGAAATCCATACAAACACGTTCTAACACAAATCGTAAATGCATTATAATCGCTCGACTTGTGCGAGCGTTGCATGAAGTAAATAATAAAGATTGCGCGTCTAATGACATAATACCTGGTGTAATAAATTTAATAAATGGCAGATATAACTGTATATAGGAGAGAGATAGGCTTGGTATCCGGAGGCAATGAAACCAGGTCCCCGTTGGACCACCAGCTTAAGTGGTGACAAGTTCCATTAACACTGAGTACGTGCTATCATACAACTAGCTGTACCTCGTGGTTTCACTCTCGCTGAATCCGATCAAATATATATTTGAATACTGCTCCGCTCCCTTGGGTAGAATTAATAGCCTTCCTCAATAAACGGTATATCAAATATTTTTTATTTTTCAAATCGGATATATGATAATTTGTTTTTCTTAGAATATTAATAAAGAATAAATTTTTTAGAATGAATTTGTATATCTAGGAAGCATGTTCACACGAGATGGAAAGTATGAAAAATATATTGAAAGAAGGATAACTGCCGGAAATAAGGTAAATGGAGCCATGTCGGCATTGATGGGTAGTAAAAGTCAGAGTTGCTGTGAAGTGAGCAAGAATGCTCGAGTTGCTATCCACAACGCGATATTTGTACCTACCTTATTGTATGGCAGCGAATCCTGGGTATGTCAGAGGAAGTATGAAAATAGCTTGAATGCAGTTGAGATGCGATCTTTTCGAAAAATGTGCGGAGTAACGATATTAGATCGAATCCGCAATGAAGAGATACGCAAATCAACTGGCGTGAATGAGGGCGTGATTGTAAAGATGAAGAAAGGCATGTTACGTTGGTTTGGATACATAGAAAGGATGAGTGAAGAAAGATTGACAAAACAGATATACAAAGCAAAAGTGTGTGCAAGAAGAGGCAGAGGAAGGCGACGTTCCAACTACCTGGAACAAATCGATCGGACGCTCAAGGACGGGAACGTTAAGAGTACTCGAAACCGACGAGCATGTATGAAGAGACTGATGTATGTGGACGAAGCGAAAGAGGTATGTAAGTCTAGAGAGAACTGGCGCTCTATACTCTCTGCCTACCCCGTTAGGGACCGTTAGTGATGATATGTATGTATGTATTAATAAAGATAGAAGAGTGTTGAATTGTCATTGCAACTTTAAAAGGCAATATACACTCATCTATATCATCATATTTAGGGTTAAGGTGATAGGTTAAATTCCCTCTTTGCCAGAGAAATGTCAATTTGGCAGACGAATCTTTTAATTTCTTCACGCTTCTTTGCCTCCACCACAAACAAAGCTCATGGTGTGAGAATTTATCGGGCTTGAATCTTACACCATTCGTCCACCTCGGCGCATATTTTAAGACCATAACATTATGTTAGGAATGGAATGAGTATTAATATAATAAGCAAGCACTCCACGGTTTTAATCTCATTATTTAAGTAAACGCCCAAAAGCAGTTCATTAATCATTACAACGGTTCGTCGTTAGTGCGGCCGTGGCACGAGTAGGTATTCGTAACCGACAATTTACATATTTTCATTAATTTCATTCGTTTACTGGTACAAGTTAAATTAAAAATTATGTATTATGTTAAATTAAATATAATGAAGTTTGTATGGATTTGTTACAAAAACCCATACAAACTTTATTTTCGATAAAGTCGAAATGACCTGGTAGTTGTTAACGTAATCGCGAAACGTAATATAAGGCAACACAACCGCCACACGTCATCACCATATTTTCAAGAAAGCATTCTCGTGAGCACCAGTTAACTGACCTCGATCAATGCTTACGGGATAGTATTGAGGTCTCTGGTAAGTGAAAATGGCTTGAATGAAAAGTGCCTTTTCAAAATTTTTTGCTCCGAAGCTCAGAAGACATGTTGACATCAATCACGTAATATGATTGAGAACGCTCAACCATATATTGTGTGATTGATGTCCTAGAAGTATAAAGGCATATGTGCCTTTATACTTCCGTCATCACAGCCATTCTTTACTATTTGGCACTAAAGATTCCTTAAACCTTCATATACAGGGTATCAGTATTAAGTGCTGCATTAATTTGGTTGACAGACTCAATCGTTTTGTGTATCATTTGCACAAATAGTTGATACGATAAACGAGGATCATTCGAATAGTTGGATAGTAAAGTGATTCTATTAAGGAAGGTATTTAATTGCACAGCGTCATGTACATACGGAACCCTAAAAATGTTTAAGTGCGTTTGAATTCTGTAACTCTATATTTTCTCACGTACGAGGTTAAGCCTAGTAGGCAATGTTACGTCACAAAGAACTCAGACTCATTAGGGAAAAATATTTCCGATCAGATAATTTTAACTTATTATTTTTCTGCAAGTACTTGGGAATACTAATAAAAGTGGCATTCACAGGGTTGAAAATTTACAAGGTACGAGAATGTAGCATTTATTTCAGTATTAACCGAATACAAGTAGTTAAGCCGCGGGTTAATGATTAATTCGTCGGTTTCATGGAGTTTTTGTTCCACAATTAGGAGCTAGTGGCGTAAGGCACGCGTGCCTTGCTCCACTTGCGTGGCCCATATATTGTTACCTGTATTAACGAGTAGCCGACTCCAGTTCCGGACTCGATGATTTATGGCTAATTAGAGACCAAATATTTTTTAAATTTTACTTCATTTGCGTTTTTCATCGCGATACAATATCTACCTCTACCATGACTTAGCTTAACTTCAGGTTTTGATTTAGACGTAACGAGTTAACATTGAGTTCCGATTTCAAAGCAATTTGATTAAATTAATATTGCGGCTCATGAGTGAGCATGGTGAGCCCGATCTTGGCTATGAGAAAGCCAATTACGTTTATTTTGGTCGGAGCGGGTCCATCCATCACCGCGCCCCGCCCTCGCTCGTTCCGTTCTGTTGCCTTTCCTCGGAGCCTACAGTTATAATCTACCTCTATTTACTTACTATGCGTAAATAAATATTACTATCGCACTTAACATTCAAGTGGAATTCACTGGAGAGAAATGTTATAATTAATCAAACAGATTTACTTACTCCACTCCTTAATTAGCCGTGGTAGCATGAACACAATATCGTCACAGACAGACACGTTAAAAATACCTTTAATATTTATGTTTCATTATAATATTGTGGAACTATTATTTACGTGTGATAAAATGCTATTATAAATTAATTCTCTTCGCGTCAGGAGTATGTCTTTAGAAAAGACATCAACGCATGGCGTATTTGGTGAAATGGATATGAATTCTAAGGACCTCAAATTTCAAACTTACTTGTTTACACCGCGCACACGGTGTTCTTTTAACTAAAATTGGGTCTTTTCGTAAGATTATTACTAACATAATGATCCTTGTTAAAGATCAAATCTTTAACAAGAATGTCTACGAACCAATGAAATGTCTACGAACACACAATCGATTGATATGACTCAATTTTTAAGTTGCTTGTATTTAAGCTAAGCAATATGACCAGACAACTGTTGACTTTGCCCGACCATAGAAAAGTGTGTTGCTGTAGCTCTATATAGAGTGGCCAGTTAGACCAGTAGCTCGGGTTAGTCGGCTATATTTGTGACATTTGCTTGCCTCGGCACCTGCATCGCAAAGGTAAGTAGCCGTGAGGTGCCGGCTGACGCGGGACGACATGTGCGACTAATTTGTAGCCAGCAACACACTCATTACCTCTTCCCGACGTGGCCCGAGGTGTCGCTCGCACTGGTAATTTCACCCGTAATTCTATAAATTGCCGCACGCATAAGGAAGTAGGCTGGGTCTTGCCAGTTTCAAATGACACGGCCGGACGAATCTCGCGAAACGTGTCAGAATGTTAATTGAGTACAGTGTGAAACACTTAACTGACAAATGGTTACATGCAACATTTCATTTTCTTATTGTCTCCGTTTTGTTACGTCCACTGTCCTTTTTTTATTGTTATTTACTGAGCTAACTGCTAACGTTATTCATCAACTTTAAATGATGAGATAATAAAAATTGCACGTTATTTTATCGTATTCATCAAATTTATACTATATATTTACATATATAAGTACCGAGTAGGTAATATAATATAATTAATTGAGTGACATAATATCATTCCAAGCTCAACATTTACATAAAAATAACCTTGTATAGGTTATTACCGTGACCAGTAAAAATTTTGGAAATCTATTCAATAGGGCATAGATGAAAATGGATCTACACGTTGCCCTATATGCTTCACTAAGGCAAAAATATAATAAAAGCCTTGTTCCATGTAGATTTCAACATGTTTAGTATGTAAGTGCTTTGGTTTATAATGCTGTTAACTTACATATGTTTTGATTAATAAATAAATGACATTTAATACTAGTAGTCATATCAGTATACTATCAGTCTTGGTAGTTTTTCTTTCGACGATTTTTCATCTACGAAGGCGTGCAGGGTACGTAGTACCTTAATTCAGAATAAGTCTACTCTCAAATTATAATATACAGTATATATGTTTAAATATATGTATGTATCACGCAAGTCTAACGCGACTATTAAAGCTGGGCTCAATTAAATTCTGCATCTTATTAAGTTTTACTACTTATTTGTAATGGGTGTACTTAATAATTTTATCACATAAACTTACGAAGCAATTATTAGCGCTGATCTAGAGTGAGTAGGCAAGACCGCCGTTCCTGAACAAACCCAATAGGACTAAAGCAAATAGGTATGCAGTAAGACAAAGGAAGGTGTGCTCGTGTGAGTTGGTTGTTGTGTGGGGCATTGTGTGGTGTGTGGACTGCGGTCCTGAGCCCAGCTGCGACGCTCGTTAGCCGCGCGAGTCGCGACCGATACCCGGAGCGAACCGTAAATCAACCGTTTTACGTCAACACTTTATAGCTCATTCTGACTCCTCGGCCGCTTTATCACCTTGTTCTTAGTGCCACAACCTCCACACAACACCGAGCTCCGAGCCTCTCATACCGAGCGTTACAGCTTGTTTTATGATCTAACTAAGGCACTGCGTCTATTAAGTCAAAATTACGATCACAATGAAAATATTATTTTATAACTTGTAAATATGTACATACCAACACTTCAATACAAACGAGAGGCTTTTATCATATTCAATAATAAACGATGTTCTGAACAGCCCATTCTCAGGAGAAAGAAACAAGTAGATAAGTATTAATTTTATAAGATTAACATAATACCTGTCCGTTTTTGTCCATCTCGTTGTTGGTGAGCTTGACCTTCTCGAAGGAGACGACCTGCTTGCGCAGCTGGTCGCCGGAGAAGGGCGAGTCGGGGTGCGGGTAGAGGCGCGCGGGCGCGGGCGGGTCGGCCTTGCCCGCCACCAGCCACGAGGAGCGGTGGTACGCGTACCGGTAGCGCTTGCCGTCCACCGGCACCACGTCCAGCAGCACCGCGTACCGAGCCTCCGCGCGACACCCCGCGAACGACGTGCGCACCGTTGGAAACATACGCCTGCAGACAAAACATAACTCCTTATAATCCACTATTAATTCTCGAAATAAAATAAAATTTTATGCGAGTCGTAAAACTTAAAATGTTTCAACGAAATTCGAATATTATTGCGACAAATTATAACAGCATAAAACTTAACTTTCAACTATAAATTCTCGAAGCCCCTGACGAAACGGACCTCACCGCGCTAATGACCTCGTAAGAATCGACCGAAAACTAAATTAGACATTAAGAATACAAAAAGCTTATAATCCTCGAAAGTGTTTTACGAGACCAAAACACATGCTCGCAATAAAAAAGATGATTAATGCATCTTAACAAAAACTGCCAGAGATCCGGCCACGGACGGTGACTTGTATAATTACAGGGTGAAACGCGAACTAGGAAATCAAACAAATATGATGTATTCGATTTTAATGCACCCCTAAATGGGCCGAAGCGCTTCCTGCCGGCCGAACGGCGATAACATCTCGAACCGTTTATTTATAACGCAGCCTTTCTTATTATATTTTTAACTTTAAATGGCGCTTTTGTAATTTCGACGGTCAGACAAGTAGTCGCAGGCTTGTCAGATTAGATAATCGTCGAGCGGTCATTTATCCGCCGGCCGCAACGCGACCCGAAAAATCGCGTATCTATTGACTCTTTAGATTGTTTAACCGATCTCGGATACTGACAAGAATTTATTGATAAATATAATTGTGTCCAGTCATAAAGCTTAGGAAAGCAGGAAAGAATTATTAGCATCTATAAACCATGGAGGTGATGTCAACTTTCGTTCCAAAAGTATTATTTCTAATAACAAATATAAGAGAACTATAAAATGCTCGGAGGTTAGAACCCCGTCTCCGGTTGAACGATAAAACTCTTGTATTGAGTGTGCTGTGAGTTAAGTACTGGCCATAAATAAATGGTATTAAGGTGAGTTTTGAATACTGGTGGTGTATCGGTCGCGCGGGATCTCGTCGAGTTTGACAATAAGTCGATGTCAGCTGCGTTTATGAGTGCATCGTTAGGGCCCCGCTGCACCGCGCACCACCCAGCGCGGCCGAGTAATGACACGCATCCATCAAGGATATCTATCTATCGCGACGCCATCTTCGACATAAATCCAAGCTACTTATATGTTTTGTCTTCGATACCATTTCAAAAATGCTTTTTTCCTATTAGTAATTGGCATTACAATGCAGTCATACTAAATACCTGATATAATAAATACGAAATTAGTATGTTTCGCTGCTTATCCTTTACCATCTTAAGATCTTAACTAATGATTATGAAATTTTACATAAGTACCCAATTTTAATGCTACGAAGACAACGTATAACTTACAATCAGAAAAACAACCTGAATTATAAGATACGATAATACATGAACAATTATTAAAATACACATCATTGCAAGAAAAGCAGCAAGCAAAAGCATACGCGATTTTTACATTTCTAACTAAACCTCATAATAGTATACCTACCTTTATTATCTTGAATATATGTACACCTTAATCCTGTCTTTGGGTAGATACATGCTTGTCCTTACGGTGTTGACCATAAATCTCATGATAATAAATCACTGTAAACTATTCAGATAGTTCATAACCACAGACCTGGATTGAATATTGAAAACGCTATCACAAAAGCTATATTCCTTTCCTTTGATTCCACAAAAATTAACTACCTACTTAGATATTCCACATGTGATATTAAACTCCCACTTTTGTAGTATAGCTCAGGTCTCTGGGTGTATAATAGCGATTTACCAATAAATAGTTTTCTTAGTGTGTGCAAGAAGAGGTAGGGGAAGACCGCGTTCCAACTACCTGGATCAAATCAGTCGTACGCTCTAGGACGGGATCGTCAAGAGTACTCGAAACTGACGAGCATGTATGAAGAGACTGATGAATGTGGACGAAGCGAAAGAGGTATGTAAGTCTAGAGAGAACTAGCGCTCTATACTCTCTGCCTACCCCGTTAGGGACTCGGCGTGATGATATGTATGTATGTATCTTCTTATTATTTATAACAACACGTATATAGGTTTGCAGAACAATTTCGTGCTAGTGCAAAAATAGGCATAAAATATGTATACTATGTTATACTATAAAGGGGAAACCTGCATAGGTAGGTACATCGGAAAAGAATTTCGAAGGCGTATGTATAGTCGTGCTTGAGTAACGGCGATGGACTCGCCATCAGTCACGTTCGCACCTAAAATATATTCTGAAGGAAAACGGTTGTGTGGACTGTCTACTACCTATACACCTCTACCACTTCGTGGACCCTTGCGGGAATGTGTGAAGATATGTTAAACTAATGTTAAAATTGATAATTAAAATTATTATTCATGATTCCTTTAATATTCATGCCTTTCCTATAAAGTATCTCAATGGCTAGGCAGAGGTGTAACACGAGCCTCTTTTCGCTGAAGGTATATCTTGATGCCAACGTGACGGATGGCGAGGCGTGGATATTTTTAAACGCAATAGAAGTACTCAATAATACTTAGAAACATCGATTTTTTACTTCTAGTTACAGGCAAAGCCTCGTGAAATATAGCGGGTAAAATTGACGATTTCAGCATTAAAACTCCTGGATATAATTAAGTAATTTCTTCCTAACAGAAACAAAAGTAACGATTTTATGTTATTAATGGAGCATTTCGCGAGTAATAAAGTTGGTCGGCGGGCTCATTTACATAATTCATTAATAAACGTCGGCTTGCGATGGCCTCCGATAACTTTAACAAATACCAAACAAAATATATCTTTGTTGACAAGCGTGCCAACTTATAAAAGCGTCCCTTCTTTAAAAAGATTACTTGTTTACTGTAATCTACTTAAGTTTTAATCAAAAGACTGAATATATATTATTACTAGTTATGCCCCGTGGTTTCACCCGCATAAGATGTGATTTCATTGGAAGATTTTTGTGGAATAAAACCTTATCCTATGTGTTGATTCAGCTAACAACCTTCGTGCCAAATTTCATCTACTATTATTCTGCCGTTCTGGTGTGATTGAGTAACAAACATCCTCACAAACTTTAACATTTATTATATTAGTAGGATATTATGACCTCTAAAAAAATCAGTGCTTTTTTTGAGGCAGTGTGAACTGAGCTGGCCCGCTACATGCACTACTAAGCTGTATAGCATCATGTCTCACTCATTCTTGTTCATTATATTGTCCAGTTTATGTATCAATATATGAGTATGCATAAGTCTAAAAAGATATACCTACCTAATAAAAATTACAAGACTAAACTAACTACAGAGTAGACTAACATTAGTAGAGTTTTCCTTTGTACCTTGCTTCAAACAAGTGTAGAAACTCAGTGGCAACAATAAGAAACGTAAATTAATTGTCACAAATGTCTCGAGACAGATTGTCACAAAGGACATTGCGTGCTATTAATGTTTTAATGTATATAATCGTTGAATTACAGTGCTCTCGCGGTGAAAAACCGCAGCTCAGTGACAAGAATTCAGAAATACAACTTCGGCTGGAGTGCTGCAATTACAGGCAACCACTTCCGGAGCGAGGCGCGAAATTTGCCTTGCATTGCATTATATATACATACAATTATTGTTAATAAAAGTTTATTTGTGTATAACAATAAAAAAATAAAACCTAACTTTTGTTCAGAGGGGCTACGACATAAACAAACAGATAATAATTGACTTGTATACCTGTGGTAGTGTAGACGTGTTATTAAAGTCGCAACTATGCGCTCACAAGTGTAGTAACTTTAATGTCTAATTTATTATGTGAGTATGACCTTTTCTTTAATTGCCCTGTAAATAAATACGAAGGCTTTGAATTCATAAATTCCTGTACAACAGGGTAATTAATCGACAATGTTTTTCTTTGTATACAGTGCGTTCTTTCAACACGTTGCGTGCGCGCACAAAACAGTTCTATATATGACTGTACCATTCATTCTAAACTCACTTTTGTTTCGAGCTATGAAGTGTACCCGCTATTTTTAGATTACGTTTTTGTTCCGACTTCTTTTCATATCGTCCAACAAGAAGCTACTGTTACGTATTTTTTGTTTCGTTTAACTAGAACATGTGGTCTTATTTAACTACTGTTAATTGCTTCCCGATAACACGAGTAAAAAATAATCGATTCTTATTCACGGAGCACTCATATTCGTTGGGTAAAATGATGGCGGAAAATGAAACAATAGCTAAATAATTTCCTATCTACATTAACAACAACACACGGAATAATGTATAAGAAAAGTTTAAGTGGGAAGGCGTGAGGATATTATTATAAAGTTTAAGTATATAATTCGTTCAGTTTTTGTATACATCGGTTGAAATATGCCGATAATTGTTGAAAATTGTCTGAAAAAGTCACCTTTCAGTCAGGTGAAAGTCAGCTTTCACCGAAAATGTCCCTTACACATATAAACAAAAAAAAATATCCGTGTGAAGCCAAGGCGAGTTCATAATAAAAGTGTAACTAGTTTTTTATCTGCTATTATTACTTGGGCGTTGTGCGAGTTATTTTAACAATAAAATAAACATTTACGCAGACTTATGCCCAGCTGGTCTATAAATAAAGTGAGAGTTATTATAAATCTAGTATTAATGACACACGTCAAGTGATTATCTTGCAAACTAAAATTAAATTATCTCCATCAATCGGTAACTGTATACGCCAGACAGGTATAGTCTCTCGAATATGACTCTTCTGACTAATTGATAGCTCTTTTCAATAGATAAAAGTATGGTTTGCTTAACTTTCCAAGCCTCGGAAATACAATATGCTTACGCTCTTTTCAAAAAAAATATTTAACCTTTAACGACGGTATAATTTAAATATTCAACGCAAAATTAAACAAAATATTAACATATAATATGAACGAACGATCAAGCGTGATTTAAATATGAGGTTCTACTAATATCGAACAAAAGAAGTACCCTTAGGGACTACACGATAACCGCTTGCCTTCAGACGAGTCGCACCTAGTTGCGTGATACAAATTTTATGTAGTATGTCCATTAGTCTAGCGAGAAATACACTTTACTTTCTGTACCTCCAGAGGACCTCATCGTGGTGATATTATGTATGCCCCATAATACAATAAATAGAAATCGGCGAATAAAGCGAAGGAGGTCTATACTTCCAGAGAGAAAAGCCGCGTTACACAGAGAGTAACGTGCGTACTCCGTGAGCTACTCGGCATAATTATATTATGTGCGTGTAAGCTCCTCAGGAACCAAACAGCAATTTTAGTTATATTTTGACTAAAATTACAATCACAAAAACAAAAGTTTATGCAAACTCCAACATCTCTCTTAGTTTAATTCGGTGACACTTACCAACGGTCAAGTGACCAACCCCGCCGTACTACCGACTCGCGTCATTACAATCCCGCCAAATCACGTCTTGGCCGTACATCCGGTTGTACATTTAAAATATTTAAAATCTTCACACACAATTCCAAATTTATTTTTTTCGTCACCAAACTGGCGAGAAGTAGTATATAGTATATGGAAACCTACTTATATATGTAATATATTTATAGTATACATAGTTGATTTAATAGAAACGTGTATGGTTTTCATGAAATGTCGCCGCCTAAGTGCACATAGCGCGTCCACACGCAACCGGGGTTGCCGACACTGTGTTTATAGCCCTCAATTCATAACTTATTATGACCATATATGCCCTTTAGCGTTAGCATATAATGTAGAAATAACAACCGGACCAGTGTAATACGTCGTCCGTTGTAGAGGTCACAGTATGGAAGCCAGAGCCTGTCATCAAACTTGTTATGTTACTATAATTATTTTCATTATCATATATGTTGATTACCAATGTTTTAAGTATTTATGAGACTTTAATACAAACTCTTTTAGGAAATAACATTTTCTTCTTAATTTGTTATTTAAGTATACCTTATATACTGAGGCTTTCTAAATGCGAAATACTTACTTTAAAACTTATTTTCCAATCATCAATTTAGCTTGTTAGTATGGGTAAAATTTATTCCATTCGTGAAATTTTAAGAGTTTTTTTGGGGGCAAGCGGTTATCAGTACTAATTATTTTTGTGTAAGTAATAACCAACTATTTTATACTTAATAAGCGTTCGTTGCTGCTAATTAGCTTGACTTAGCTTCAAGTAAAATTATAATAGGTGCATAATTTAAACTAATTTGTTCGGTTTACATTTGGTCTATGGTTTACCTACTCCGTGCAAATATTTTTTTTCATTCCACTAAGATGGCAAGCTATGATGCGGCCCGTCGGATGGTAATATAATATAGGTTATAATTCTTCTAATATCTTACTTGATGAATTAAATACACACATTATTGAAGCTTCGTTTGAGAGTAGGTCATTTCGAGAATTACAGCAGTAGCGCACTCATAATGTCAAGACCCGACATAACGCGTGCGAAGTGACAGCTGTCAGTCGATCACGCGTCTAGTTATGTCGCCGCACACACGCGGCGGGTGTCGTCTAATAATTCAAAACAATATCCAGGTCCCATTTCTAAATAAACCAATAAAATGTTTAAAAGTCAACAAGTTGTCCCGTAGACACGGTGCGCTGGAGAGCGCCACGCGAACTGTCATCCGTCCGACCGCCATTTTAATTCCTCTGCAAATTATACAAATTGACACTTGACATGTTTTGTCGTCTCCGGGGTAATCGTGCGAAATGGAACTCTCGTTTTATTACTTTTGAAAACTGACGGAGGGTTTCTAAGGCGGTATCCTTTCATGCGATCTGTTATGTTTGCCTTTTTAACACGCTCTTAAGACTGAGGATGTGCTTGAAAATAATTTTAAGTCACAATATATGTAAGGCAGTGTGTTAAGATATAGTTAAGCTGTACCTTAGTAGATAGATAGGTACGTACCTTAATACATAATATAGTCACTGTCAAATCAGATACAGCGAAGTGTAGACATATTTGGCTTTATCTGATTTGACAGCGACTTCCATCGGCAAAAGTTCATGTTTACGATATCGTTGTACATGAAAAATAATGGAGACATAAATATAGTGAAAAGTGACGTTTTATTAACGAGCCGAGCGCAATGTGTGTAAAGTAGCTGCGCCACAGGGCGCCGCACAACAGGGAAACGCTTTGCTAATTAAAAACTCTTCTTTGTTTTTGCGTTGAGAATGTACTTAGGCAGGAAATATTTTATTCCTTAACACACGATAACTTACAATAAGCAAAGTAACAATAACGGCAAAGCGTGAATTTCCTAAGCAAATCGGAATTGGCCGTAAACAAGCTCACGCTGCGTCGCTATGTTCGTGTTTTTATTACACGTATATTGTATTTATTATAACTATATTATTGTCAATCCCGTTTCAGAAGAATATTATTCTACGTTTGAATATGTTCTATTAAATTAAGGTGGGTGTATTTCACAATCATACTCTTTTGAAAGTTTTGCATACAAAAAATATAATATGTCTAGCTAATATGTCTATGTCTGAACTTGTTTTTATTCGTTGCTGAGTTTGAACAAGGTGTATCTTATACGTACAATTTTCTGAAACGTATGCAGGTTTCTACTAATCACTGTATTTAAGTTCGAACTTGCAATCTTTGTGTTACAGGCAACTCGAAGCACTCAGCTACGAAGACTCTTTAAAAATTAATATATAATAATATATAATATATTTTACTCTTACTCTTTACTTTATCTTACTCTTACTCTTTAAAAATTAAATTAATTATATATTAAAATACATCTATATATCTAAGACTACCTAGGTGTCTGAAATAATAATAATATTTTAACTAAAGCAAAGTGCTCATAATTCAATATTTTAAGACACCTTGTTTTACAGCGTGAAATAACTCATTGTAAAAGTTTATTACAGTATGTTAGGAGGTACTTAATAGGCTTCGGTTAGTAGCGGTGACTAGATAATGGAATTTCTCAGGCGTTATAAGTCATGTGCCAATAAAACTAATTAATATAGCGGCCAATTAATGATCCAGGTAGAATTAACAAGGTGCCCTTTAATTATTATCGCAGTATGTAATCTGTCTATGACGGGGGTTTACAACATATCCGCCGGATCCCCTACTAGTTATATACCGAATTACCTTTGAGGGTGAGTGTATACTATAAGTACTAAAAATATTTAATTATCATTGATAGTCTCATTTTAATTGCAGGGCAATTCTTTTTACTAAAACATAGGTGAATGTTATTTGCTAGATAATTTATTCTAAGTGTACGCTGGATTTTAAACCCAGACCCCAAAATCTCAGCTTCAAATCGTGTTTGGTTTGAAGCCACGAGTTTAATATAGGTGCCATAATTGATAAGCCATAAGGTGCCTTTAAAAATACAGTGACACTAGTTAGCAATACAAAACTTTTTTATCACTAATAAAATAATTATTTACCACTCTTTTTCACGTCTGCTTATGATTCTTACGATGTGCAACATTCTAAGCCGTAAATAGCAAAGCTTCAAAATCCAGTCGCATGCTTTTACCGAAATTTGAAACACAAAACGACCCGAAATAACTTTATAACCTCATAAAGTTTAAATAGGCTAGCGATGTCGCGCCACGCTAAAGCAATCTTATAACTGACGTTTTAGCGTCAGATACCTAATCGCTGATTATCTCTTAACATTCTGTCGGTTTAATACGCGGAGCAGTAAAACATCGCGCTCGTTAAAAGTCACTAAACTGTATACTATACTATTTATATACTATAAATGAAGTCGGCGGAATTATTCGTAAAGAACAGCGTGATATCCACAATAGAGAGTAACAATAAATCAGTTACAAATGCACTATCGAACCATTTCACATGCCCATAGCTGAGGTCACGAGTCAAGGCAATGAGCTGTTCTGATGTACGTACGTTCTCTTTTTGCACTGATTTCTAGCGATTACAAAATATAAGTGTCCCCAATTAACATCTAACTAAAGTTGTATAAACACCAAACTTACGCAACGTTTGTTAAAAATAGATATACGATGATTATGATGAAGATTACGATGCCCTAGACCTGCCTACTTGTTTCGGGGACTCTTGTGGTAAGGCGTAAAGGTAATAATTAACCATTCTATGCTAGTCGTACTGGTTATTAATTAAAACGCGATGAAAATATATTCAAAAGATGTTGTGTGAATCCTTTTTAACATCCGCCCTGTGGATATTCTACGTGATAGGTCGATTGTAATTAACACAACACATGCGTATTATACCATATACCAATTGCTGTTTAATCGCTCCAATTTCTTTTTAATGTTGCCAATTAAAGGATAAAGCAATGATATCCAATATGATATATTTTTGTAAGATCTACTTATCTTAGTGGTTGCAAACGCAGTTTTAAAAAAACTGTCGCTCTATACTCTCTGCCTACCCCGTTAGGGACTTGGCGTGATGATATGTATGTATGTATGTATGTTAATGTTTCAATTAAACTGTTATTCAACACTTACTTATCAATATAGGCTTCCACAAATCAGATAACCAAAAACCGTGTTAAATTTAAAACAATGAATCTGTTGCGACCGATCTCTTGCTGATTCTTATTAGTTATAGAGAAAAAATACGGGTGTTTATATACGCTAGTCGATATCCCGCTCCTCGATCATAAATTTATTTTCTATGCCTCTATTACTTCTAACTCAATGACTTTTCAGTTGTCACAATTTTTTTGTAACAACGATTTCAACGCTTAGTTGAGTAATTAGCACCGTGTGTTAAATCGGTCACTAAACTCTTTTCGTAACTATAAAATAGACCGGCTAGTCAATCAACATTTAAATCAGAAGATTTAAATGCTCGCAGGCAGCCAGATCATGATCGTTATCAGCAAACTTCAATGTTCACCCCCTTCCAATTGCAATTCAGTAAGCAAATTCCGGAGAGTATAAAAACATGATATTTTGTGTATTGACTATTTAACCGTGAACCACATGCCCTAAAGGTATGCATCATAAGAATATATCATCATCTTCTCATATTCAGCCCACATGCACCCACTGCTGGGTATAGGCCTCCCCAATTTTACGCCAATGTTGGTATATGCCTTTTTGCCATGTATACGCTTTGCCTCTTCATATATATTGTTTGTTTTAATACGCTATTCTCAGGAAGTACTAAACCGGATGTTTGTAAATGTATTTTTGCATTACATAGCCCGTTTATTGAGGAAGGCAATATATTATAAGGCGTTATATATTTACTTAATGCTGAAGAAACCTCGCGGCACAATTAATAAGAGAATAAACTAATGTGGACTTTTGGTGAGTGGTTCTTGCGAGATATGATGTGAATATCGTAGTCATTACGCACCGGAGTCATTAGAATCTGGGAGATCGCGGGCGCCACCTCTCGGGCCGAGATTACACCGTAATTAACTGTTTTACACGCTCCTAACGACTTCATTCCAGTAATGACCGCCTCATCTCACCCTTTTTACTCCTATCTCCAGTTTTGATTTGTCAAATTTATCCCCTAAATTAAACGCATTAATTACGAAGATTGCGTGACTTTTTGCTATTGATAAAGGGTTTGAATGTCTAAAGGTTTTGTTATAATATAATTTACGCTATCGTATCGCAAATTTCAAGCAACACAAAGATGAATTTTTCTGAACTTAAGTACCTACAGTGATTAGTTACACCACGAGCTTTACGATGAAGGAAGATATTGACAGGAAACGTTTGCACACGCTTGAGATGAAATTCAGAGGCGTATGTATAATCGTGCTGGAGTAACAGCGATAGACTCGCCATCTGTCTGTGGGTACTATATATACACTTTTGCTTACCCCTTCGGAGGCTCTTTTGGGAAGGCGTGATATAGGTATAGAGTGTGTCTTAAGACTTAGAAGTTACGTAAGTAAGTATCATCACCATCAACTCACTGCAACAAGGTGCCTTTCAAAATGAACGGGCTAACGAGCCGGAAGTTTTCATTTATTGTGAGAAAGTTCCATACAATTCTATGAACGATCGTGAATTCTTTCACTTATGCAATTGTGTTGTGCAAGAACTGCAGTCATCTCTTCTGTAAAGTATTTATGTTCAAATCCGGTCTCCGCAGATCAGTCATTTTCTTTAAATTGAAAACTACAGCTATGTTTCACATCAAGAGCTAAAACCCTAACTCCACTTATCATCTTAAAAGTTGAAACGTAAACCAGTATATAAAATCAACAAGTCACGTTGGTATATAAAGTGTATTGATTAAATTTAATTATGATACAACACCACTAACTAGAAAATCACCTCACTATCGCGCATAGCCACATTGATAAGAAAATATATAATTAGCAAAAATATACTGTGAACAAGTGAAAAATTTATTAATTATATCCATACCATACCATATTATAAACGTATAAGTTAGAAAGACCGGCTCAACGGAATTTGATGCAATTTGGCACAGCGGTTGATTAAGAGCTGGATTAACATAGGACATAATGTAGAAAACCGACGACGAAGTCAAATTTGCTGCAAATGAAACCGCACTATTTCATAAATCTTGAATAGTATGTATGTGGGCTTCATTAGTGGCTAATAACGTTCTATGACATGCTAAGCTAATGAAAAAAAAAAAAAAAAAAATATCAGTAACCAACGTTATCTCACGAGTGTTTATTATGCCGACGACAAACTGCATTTATCATACTAAATGAATAAACTGGTTGATACCTCGTACAATTATAAACACATTATTCTGTACTCGACCACCTCGTAAAGCAAGGAGCAAGATATACATAATTACGGCTTAACGTATAATGTCCGGTCATATAAATATAGCCAATTTATGATTGAAAAGTCTTGTAATAGGTACTATACTATATATGCCCTCAAGCCTTCCCACATGGGAAGTGAACAAACATTTTCGCCAAGGGGTAGGTACAGATGTAATACACCCTCTTTAGGCTGGAGATATATTTAGGTACCAACGTGACAGAACGGCGATCTCGTAAGTCTTTGAATCTCTTCTCGAACCTCTGTAGGTTTCTCCTCGATATTTACCTTCCCGAAAAACTCGAAATGTGAATTAACTCAGTATATAAGTTAAACAAAACTCATTCGCAGACTTGGTATTCGAACCTTGCGATTTCCGTGTTTATACGACTAATGGAAAGGCCGCAAAGATTCTTTATAAGTGTTCCAAAATAGTATTGGATATAAAATAATCATACCAATTCAATTAAATCGTAATCAATAGCTTATCCACGTACAAATTGATTCAGCCAGCTTTACAGGCACAGACACACTGGCAAATGAAAGCTGACCATTAAGAGTAGACTCTATTACTATAGTAATAAAGTCGAACCGCACCAATTGCGTGTTCATTATTCTCAGTTTGGTTTAGTAATACGTTTTATTGCTCGTGGATTTATTAATAAATTATATTCATTACCACAAAACCTCTACACAAGACAATCTTCCCTTTACGCCACGGTAATATACGAATACCGACCGTTTCGCCTTGAGGACCGAGATAGCCATAATAATAAACTAAATATCTTTATAATTTTATTCATATTTATAAACTGCTAATCTGTTGGTTTTTTTAAAGTCATAAAAAATAAATGCTTCTAGGCACATATTTGAATATAAACGAGATCATAATTTGGATTGAATCGCGGGCCAACACGTATACTAAATAGAACGCATTCTTTTACGATGTTGCCACAACGATGGGCTCGCTTCGTAGAGTTTACATTTTACTGCTTTAGATAGTTATTAAGAAGTAACAAGTACACAGTAACTGTTCAGAGTCTGCACGGCACTTGACTCCCTCGGATTAATTAAAACACAAATTAATCACTAGTTATTTACAATTGTAAGATACCACCAATAATTGTGGGTACGTGTTGAGTAAACATGATCCGTATGTAATGTCCTGATTAATATAGGCTATTTAAATTGCAAGAAAAAACATCAATTGTATGCCAAAATAAATGTCCACCCGTGCGAAGCCGGGACGAGCCGCTAGTTATGATAATAATATCGATGTGTAAAAAGTTGATGAAACAGATATACAATGCGAATGTGTCTGTAAAAAGGAAGACCACGTTACTAACTAAAATAATCACATCGATCGAATACTCAAACATGGGGAAAAAAAGTAAAGCGCCAGGTCTCACAGACCTCTTTGGCTTCATCCACATTCATCATCACAAATTTAAGAGCTAGGCTCTTGTCGGCGTCTCTGATGCAATCCCTTCCATCCGCTTCTGTCCAGCGCAACCTCCTTGACCTCATGAGAGACACTTTTTCTTTGATCTGACCCATGTATGTTAATTATCATCCACATTCATCAATCCTTTATTCATACTCACCGATTTCGAGTAACTTATCGTTCCCTTTCTTAAGTAATCGATCTATTTCCCTGAGTAGTTGGAACGTGGTTTTTCTCTGCCTCTTCTTCTCGACACTTTTGAAATAATAAATGTAATAAAAATCTATTTCATTGTTTTCAGGCTTTGAACCTGCAACCTTTACCGAAAGTGATTAAGTAACCACTTCGACACCACGGCTGTAGTAATAGTCTTGTCATTGCGATTGGTGTAGTATAATTTATGCAAAGACCATAAATTCCTCATCTACGGACTAAAGGACAAGCGCACGTAAAATCAAAGGTTACTCAACCATTTTACGCAATCATCAGCGCTACAGCTTACAATGTTCTGCCAATTATGAACACAAAACAAGCAGTTAGCTGCGGAACAATGTTCCCACATACGTTAAAGCTAAGATTGATATCGGTGCTCCGGAGTCAGCTGCTGATGTAATTAGCGATGCAAGTTGCAACTTGAATTAGTTTATCTTACAACAAGCTGTGCCCGCGATTTCGTCCGGTAATTTGATTCTTATTCATATACTAACAGAACCGCCCAACTTAGATGGATGAAAAAATAAAAATTCCTAAGACACAATCCCAGCGCCACCTATCTAGCCCAATTGTGAAGAATTCAAGACTGCTCTACTCCTTTGGGTACTAGTTGACAAAAATAATTTATGAAACCGGATTAGTAGTTGCTGAGTCAAGCGCGTTCAAACAAACTCTGCCTCTTTAAAATTTTACTATATATTCTTATAATGATCTCCCGTGCTAACTGGAGCTAATTGAAACTGGTGAAGTATTGCGACCACATACTGTGAAATTTAATGTCCTCTCCTCGGCCTCGGGGCTCATGCCTAGTAATTCAATCGAGACACTGTTTACTTTTAATATTCATTCCACGAGAAGCTGCAATAACTATAACTTGCCTCCTCACAATGAAGCGATGTCTTTAAAATGACATTAGTTGCAAGCGAGACCTTTACGAAACCGTTACATTGACTAGGTACTTACCAAGTGGGTTGATGACAAGTTTCTCAACGCATTGTAAGTATTTATATGTACACTTTTGCATTCATCATTGCACTCGTACATATTCTATCTGTCGCGTACTTCAACATAATTCAATGTGAAAATAAAATAGGCTATTGTACATTGCTGCGTCTTGGTATTTTGTAAAAAAAAACAAATGAATAAAGAAATTTCGTATTTTTGAATAAAAACAAATGAGAGTGCCAATTAATTAATTCTTAAATGAAGAAGGTTTTACGCCTTCATAGGCGTGAATAATTTATAGGTACCTCACAATCGAAAGAAAAAAAACAACAATGAATGTTAATGGATAAAATGTACTTATGATACGATCATATCGAGGCATCACAATGTATGAATTCTCTCGTGTACATTAACGAAGCTGGAGGTTTTATACACATAAAATTTATAACGTAATTCTCTTTTAATGAACACAACAAAATAACATTTACAGGTCGCTTGAGAGGAGACGTAAACTGCTTAATTGCACGTTTCGCAGTGAAGCACCCCAAGTCTCCAGTAGCAGCGAATCAACACCTCGTGTCCAAATTGGAACATAAACGTCATACAATAAATGGCCTTTGCTTAATTTAATTTAGTTTTCATCAACTTTTTACGAGATCAAATAGCAGCAATATTCGCTAAGACCCGTTGGTATATTATGTCAGAAGATGTTGTTACAAGGGGAGCAGACAGCACTGGTAGACAAGTATGTTGCGGAGTATGTATGTATATGGGTGGCAGGGTGGCGGGTGGTAAATGCAGTCGGTCGGGGCGCTAACGTGCGCGGGGGCGCGGGGTGCGCGGAGCTGGGGAGCAGACGTCGTCGAGGAGCGTCGGAGGCTGCGATCGATGAAACGCGGACACGCCTCGCGCACGCCACCGCAGCCCGCAGCCGAGGCTCATTGTTGATTCACCCGCCGCTTCTCACCCCATATAGCTAGGTACTCCATCCATTGAGATTCCTAAATCCACAAACCACCTAGCGCAACAGCCTTTGCGGTACCCAGCATTTATGGTATGCGAGATGACTTATAGTAAAATACTTTAATCCCCGCGGTAAACAGCTTCCCGTGAGATGTCCAAAACGAATCGAGATTCCATTTTTGAACATGTGAGCTGTCAAGAGATGTTTCAAATGCGATGAGCGTGTTAAACGAATGTATTGTGGTGCGCTGTCACTGCGGCGGATGGTGCCTTAGCTGGGGCCCACGGCGGCGATATTATCTCGCCTCACGGACTAGTAAGCCACTCGCCTAAGTTCCAGGGCGGTTCAAAATAAAACAAATTTAATCCGACATCAATCGATCGACGATCCCCATAATCCCGTTCACCAACCAGCAGGTGAAATTTTGTTATTGTTTATTTATCTGCCGAAATTATTTAACACTTGCTTCCTGCATTGAGAATAAGAGGCTACTCTCTATAAGCTATTAGTAAGTATAGAAGTTAATAATAATTATATTGAATTTTTTAATTTGAATGCAAACTAAAGATGCCACATCCGATTTGTTGTTGCCTTTTCTTGTCTCAAAGCGATCTCAATAATCTCCGAATTCATTGATAATAGTTAATCTATCTATGATATTTCTGGTCAAATGTTAAGTTGAAATATATATTTATCAGTGAGAATATTCATTAGTAATAACTTCAATCATTTTTACTTAGTCATGTTTTCCCGCTAAGCATTTCATACATATATCCACTTTGTTCAAAGAGGAAAGGGGTACTAAGTTGCATAAAGCATATCGAATCCTATAAGTGCTTATTATAGTCAAATGAAAGCAAAAAGTGAACTGCCTTATCGCTACATCTAAAATCTTGTCAAAACGGTTAGCTAAGCGCGGGATCAGGCGACGACTACAAAACGAGTGACGTGTTTGGCTCAAGCGCCTCGGGCGGGACACATTGCCTCTGCGACATCGTATAAGAACCACTCAGACTGTCATCACATACAAAATAGCTCTTACAGTCGAAACACTAAAGTTGATATTTCCACGACCAACTTGGAGATTATCGTTTTGTGAGTAACATACAATCTGAATTCCAGATGACTCCGGGAGACACTGATCCGTCACCGATAACGCACACTGGCAGCGTTTGGTGACAACTCAGTTGTCCCACTTGTAATCCGGAGATTAAAAATATCTCAACTAATTGCCACAAACGTTCTATCGGAGCACTTTGGGGCTTCCGTGATTAAGCCGTCTCAAGTTTTAAATTGCGCTTTACATCAGCCTAATTACTTCATATGCTCACTAATATGCCGTTAATTTTGCTATAATAGCGCTGACGGAAGCGAAATATGAATATTATATCTATAAATTATTTTATCTTCGGACAGTTCTACCATAATTTACAATCATAAAACAATAACCAGGTAAGTTAAGCAAGTTTAACGAGGCATCCATCCAAATTACGGCTGCTGGTAGGGTGAATCTCACGCCTACGACAGAATAACACGTGGACGTAAGAAAGCGTTAGGGGCCAGAAATATATATTAACAGAAAACACATGAAAATAAGCCGTGGTGGCCCAGTGGTTCGAGCAGTTGCCTGCGACACAAAGATCGCAAGTTCGAATCCCGACTGAACCAATGAGTTTTTCTGAACTTAAGTACAATGATTAGTCACACCACGAGCTTTACGGTGAAGGAAAACCTCGAGAGGAAACCTACATACGTTTGAGAAGCATTCAAAGGCGTATGTATAGGCGTGCTTGAGTAACGGCGACCGACTCGCCATCTGTTGGTGCTTAAAATATATCTCTGGCGGAAAGATGGTGTGTGGGTATTACCTATACACCTCTGCCTACCCCTTCGGGGACCCTTTTGGGAAGGATATATTATTTATTACATGAAAATGGAAATGCATTTTATGTAAAAATATATGTAGGTATGTATTATAATATGCCATGGAGGCCGAGTGGTTCCAGTAGTGGCCTGACATACATAGATTGCAAGTTCAAATCCCGATTGCCCCAATGTTTTTTCTGAACTTAAGTGCAGTGATTAGTACCACGAGCTTTACGGTGAAGGAAAACATCGAGAGGAATCCCCTGCATACCCAGCTTCGTGCGGATACGATGTAGATACTAATAATATGTAAAAGATAAAATGGTTTCTGTGGATTATCCTTTAGAAATAAATGTATATAATATATACCATGGGGACTTATTTATCGATCTTTTTAAGATATACAGTTCCGCAGTACATTATTTTGATCTATCTCGTAAGGTTTAGCCAGCGTTTGCGATTTAAGCACACAAAAATATGTTTGTTACAACATCATTCATTTTATACTAAGTACCTATATTTAGAACATCACTCATTTTATACTATGTACCTATATTTAGAACATCACTCATTTTATACTATGTACCTATATTTAGATTTTCTGTGAAAGACAAATAGTTCAGTTGACTCTCTTCAACTTTTTACAAAACATTATTGAAGTAAGTCCATTTTACACATGGAATTATCACTATTGGGAGCAGTTATTGGCTGCTAAACAAGCGATTGTGGTGAGATAGCGTCATTATGTTTTGTTGGTTGGATAGTTTGATGAGACGGGCTGCACCTGGGAGTGCGTGGACGCACGATCTAATTCGTACGAATGTTAACGAGGTGCAGCGGGCTCTGCGTAACCCGACGCTACACCTGTCCCGGTAAGAATAACTTTTATTTACAGAGCCCTCCGGAGATTATGAATATTTCGTTGTGCTATCGCAACCGACATCGGACGCATATTATGTTACGCCGGAGAACGATGACGCTCAATAACTTATTCGCCGGACTCTAGCAACTTAAACAAGTTCTGTTATGTATGGATTTATTTATACTTCCACTAGTGATTGAGTATTTGGTATCAAATTGGAAAATGATATTGTTTTTATACAAAGAAGAAAGATGTTTAAATGAACATAATTGTCTAATTAATTGAACATTACTAATATTAAATATTTATTTAAGAATTTGCATTATACAATTATTGGATAGCACGTAGAATTAAATGATTTAACTGAACAATAATTATGAATGCAATTTAAATAAATCACGTCGAAAACTGCTGAAATATGGCGTTTCTGATGATTGGCGTCGCAATAGCTTAGATTTCACAAGCAAGTTGACCTCATACGGTGTAGCAAGAAAAACCAACCAAAAGAAGAGAGGTAGGGCATAACGGGTTTCCCGTTCGAATTTGGAGCTGCCCGACTGGGGCAGGACCTCCACCTTATAGAAGTCCGTAGCCAAATAACACATTTTTTTGTGTTGTGTTCCTACGCGGTGAATAAGGTTTCCAGTAATGAGCTCCTTGGGGAGGGGGAGGATTGTTACATTGTGTTGGAAGCAGAGGGATTAAACCCATTATGCCAACACTAATAACTCTCCGAACACAGAGTGGCAACGCGCAAGTGATACTTCGGTATCGTGAGCGTAAATAGGCTACGGTAACCGTTTCCCATCAGGTGGGCCGTATGCTTGTTTGCCACTCTTGTTGTATAAAAAAAAAAAAAAAAAACCATCTGGGTGGTATTATTCCGAATAGAAAATCCAATGTGTTTTTTTATACAACAAGAGTGGCAAACAAGCATACGGCCCACCTGATGGGAAACGGTTACCGTAGCCTATTTACGCTCACGATACCTAAGTATCACTTGCGCGTTGCCACTCTGTGTTCAGAGAGTTATTCTGTGTTCGCAACATAATAGGTCTAATCCCTCGGTTGCCAACACAATATAACAATCCTCCCCCCTCCCCAAGGAGCCCATTACTGGAAACCTTATTCTTACTTCTCTAAGACTGTAACGATTGAGTCTATGTATTTTTCCTATATCCTTTAATATAATATGACATATTAAAATTAGTTCTGATCAAAAAGGCTGCATGAGTGTATTCGAAAGCAAATCACTTATCGGATAGCTTCCGAGTCATATAGTTTGCCCCAGGCTGTTATGACTCCTTCCGGTACATTTGACAGAAAGTCGAGCATTCAATAATTAAGCCGTGAGTGGGCGGTGTCTGTTTGTACATGAGTACCTACTTTAAGTGAATGTATCAATTTCAATACTGATAACACAGTCGATAGCAAGTTATTTGTTGCAATAAGCAGAAATAATAAAAATATTAAGGTATACCTACTTACCTACTTAAAAGCACAAATAAATAGACTCTACAGCCTACCAGCTAGTTGGGATTATAATTATGCAAGTTTCAATTCACTTGATATAGTTACCAAAGGTATCATTTGGTCGGTATGCTTTGTTTGTTAATTTGATTACTGAAAGCTCGCACTGTGCGGTTTTCATCAAACATGATAAATAAATATCCATCCGCGTAAGCTCTTTCTATGGAATGAACTCCCGTTGAAGTTCCTCTACAGAGTATAGCATTGAGCTCTCCAAGGAAAGTATAAACAGATTTTGCACGGTTGTCAACGTGCAAGTGATACGTTTGTATGGAATACTAATTATAATAAAGATATTGAGAAACGAATTAACATTATGTTGTCTGAATATGATGTCCTTTTTATAGCGCTTATTCAAAAACACATTATAGTGAACCTTCGCGCAGAATCCATCAATCATCGACCTGTACTCGAGGCGCCCCGTGACGAATGTCTATCCAAACAGGTCGTATTGGACGACTGCCACCCACACACATACCTGTTTGCGAATCGAATGGGACAAGGAAGAGCTGACCTTGGAGAACAAAAGCTTTTTTAAGTAAGTTTCGTACAGTTAAGCTGCAATAGACGGCCATCTAGTCTAGAGGTCTAACTAAAAAGCTTGAGGTCACCGTCTACATTCCCGCTGAGGCCTGAGATTATTGTGAGATAAAGTGTATTCGTATCTAAGTCTAGGCTGTCCGTTATCTTTCTATATACGTACATACATTATTCATTTCGTAATCTCGTTGCCATAGTACTACGATTTGCATAGCAGTTAGTTTGGGCTTTAATACAATGTGTGTGGAAATGTGACCAAATTATTTATATCATACTTATAAAGATGGCATGTGGGTATTACACAAAGGACAGGCATGAACATAAAAAAAAGGAAGTCATAACGTAAAAAGAATTTAAACATTGACTTAATGAATAAACTCATACCAAAAATAAGCGTAGCTCAAAAGTAACTCGCGCAAAAAATACATTGTTACATACTGAATGACACAAACATTTCAACAAACACGTCAATATATTGTTGTGGATGAAATTAATGGACCTGCCCTTTTTGTTATATCTTCCTAGAAAACCTCCCGGAGTGAATTTTGTTTCGACTGAAAACTTTAAAGATAAATGCAACAATAGTAATTGAAGGTTTACCACACATGGTGTACAGCATTACCGTTGTGAGGTAAAGAAACACAAAATGCGGTTCCATGTAGTTTGTTTTTAGGCTAGGACATATCTCGCTCAGAGAATCAGCATAGCAATACTGCTAGTCTTTTTGGCACGTTGCCGCAAGATAGCGACGTAAGTTAAATATTATATTGGTAAGGCTAAGTAGCCAACTACTTACCAATATAATATTTTATATGCAACAATATTTAAAGAGCCGTGGTGGCCGAGTGGTTTGAGCAGTTGCCTGCGACGCAAAGGTCGCAAGTTCGAATCCCGACTGTACCAATGAGTTTTTCTGAACTTGAGTACAGTGATTAGTCACACCACGAGCTTTACGGTGAAGGAAAACATCGAGAGGAAACCTGCATACGTCTGAGAAGAAATTCAAAGGCGTATGTATAGTCGTGCTGGAGTAACGGCGATGGACTCGCATCTGTCACGTTGGCACCTAATATACCTCTGGCGGAAAGTGGGTGTGTGGGTATTACCTATACACCTCTGCCTACCCCTTCGGGGACCCTTGTGGGAAGGCGTGAGGATATATTATATTATTATAATATTTAAAATAATAATTATTTTGTACATAGATTTTTAAAAATAACTACAGAACATAGTACTACGTAGGTCTGAGTGGAACGAATGAGGCACGGTTTAATAGGCCGTGGTGCACCGACGGAACTGGCGAGCTCATGTGCAATTAATTGGCTTATCGAGTTTATTGATTCAGTAAGACGATCCGTTTTAATTACTTCCATCGCTCATTTGCTGTTGATTGGCTCCCTGTACTCTTGCAAACAGACCGAGATAGAATTCCGTTTCAATACTCAAGGACCACTACGGAACAGGCAATCACCACGATAATATCTCACTTTACATTTACATTTATAACACTCTACTTTACTGTCCACCAAATCTCTGATAGATATAAATCCATTTTAAATCTTGCATTCGAATTCATACTCACTAAAAAGTGGCAAACAAAGTATTTCAGTATAGATTAATTCATGCTCATGTGAATAAAAAATGTATAGTATTATTAATTTTATATTAATGGATATTTAATTGGGTTAAAACTACGCTTCAAAAAGTTTTTACTAAAGTTGTAAACATTAAATTCACTACGGACTAAAGCTTTGAATATCTTTCGAACATAAAAGAGGCGACATTGAACATAACAAGTTTTGTCTGGCAGGCTAATTCTTTGCCTATAATTTTGTATCGTAAAAAGAGTACTAATATTAAAGTAGCTCGTTGAGCATATGTCGCTCGGGCGCCGCAGTGTGCTATTACAGCTAATTGACAGTCGGCACACGAGTCGTGTTTACTGCTGCATTTGTCACTTCCCCTGCGCTAATGATACATTGCGCACCGATAGCTTGCGGGAACTTTTCAAAATAAACAAAAACTTCTATATGAATTACCATGTAAAAATGTCGCAGACCATGCTACGTAAGAGGGAAAGTTCAATGGGTTGGAAGCAATAGTGTTAACATTAATCAGTCGGCCCGACTGAACGCTACATAACAAAGCTATCAATAATCACTATTCCGTTAATCGCCTGGGGAGGACGGGGCGGCGGCAAGTTCTCGAAGCAACTCATAATAAAGATATAATATTGCCGGCAGCGTGGTCTCCCGAGGGTGACGAATCGCACGTCCGATTAACTCTTAAACGACAAATAGAGGAACTCCCTTCCCGCTGCCCTCCAGCCGGGGGTAGACTAAGCCACGACTTCCGCTAATTATTCGGGGGAGCGGCTCCGCAAACATCGCCATCCCCCTCACACTCCACGTTCCGATGCACATCTCCGCAAAAACTGTCTGAAAACCAAAATTTTCCCTTCTCCCGACGGGCGGTCATATTTCTTCCCTCTCACTCCCATTAAACACGCCGTAAACGCTTTCCTTTTTTCACGCCCTCGCTCTAATAGAAAGGCAAATTACGAGCTTACGAGCGCGGACGGGTGGCGATGTACGAAACCGCCGCGGCCGTGTGTCGTGCGTCCCGCTTCAACCCGCTATACGCCATATTTCCACGTCGCTCGGAAAAACAAGGGTCGACTAGGTGAACTTTCATGTTTTATGCTTATAAGTACAATGCACTAGCTACGTACAACTCGGCACAACGTGCCTTCGAAACCCTTATGGCTGAACCGTAGATCGTAGCGACAAAGTAGCTTTATGTTTGTGCTTTTTGGAATATACCAATATCATCGGAGGTTCAGATATTGGCATCGAGTGAAATTTCCAGCCGTCAAATATTTGCTTTTCATACAATCAAATGGCATCCTAACCCGAAACTGAATGGCAAAAAGGGTAACTTGTGATCCAAATAGCATTTCCCTCAAACTAATTGGGTTGAACTAGTAACTGTGTCTGTGTACCTTTAAGGACCAAAATCGAAACGAATTCGGGGATTTTTTGATTATGAGTGAAGAGAAAGAGCTCTGTAAATCTTGAGTAGAATGACGTTCTTTTATCTCTGCCTTCCACGTAAAGTACTAGGCGTGATGTACCTATTTTTATATGCAGACAGTAAGATACGAGCTTTATTTTTTTTAATTAGTACTAATAGTCAAGTCATTGTAGAGATAATGTTATTTTATCCGTGTTTTCTACACCTAGTCCCCGACCCCTGAGTGAGTTATAAATATCGTAATGCAGGGCGGTGGTGGCCATCAGTGTACAATGTTGACGACCACTTCGCGTGACGTCATCCATAGAATATAAACCGCTGTCCTCACCACCGTGCAAGGCTTTCCCCAATTTCCCAGGAGTTAAATGAAATATTTGTATGTCAAGTGCGTTTCAATTTTGTTTTATTTTGATCATTTTTGCTATAAATTTAACATATGGTGTAATTTTCATATAAACTGTTTATTATATAATAGAGCCACTATTTGTCTTGTACCTAAATTAAACAATGCATGTACAAGGTATAGAAACTTGACCAAATACATACGTATGTGGATAGACAAATATTATACTGATACTATTTTGAACTGGACTTTACCATACATTTTATTATATTTTGTATTAGTAGCAGAACTTGTACAAATTGATTCAATTTATTGCGGCATAAATATAGAGTCGTTAGTAAAAGGCAAATTACTAGGCAAACTAATGTCGGTTACGGAAATGAAAGAAACTACGATTTCCATGATTCGGTAATGAGCACGTGCGGCCAGATTGTGGCTTGTTCATACGAACGGTCGTCATTTTCGAATTATCGACTTAGCGCCCCGCGCGGAAATGGAACGTAATGACTTCATCGCAAGGCGGCTCAGGTATGGATATAACGCGGTCCCATTAGTCGTCAACTTACTGTATGAAAACTAACACTAGCGCTATATCGCTATGCTATAGATTCTTTATTTAAAATAACAACAATTTACAATATTTACATAGAACAGTTGATAGTAACTACTTAAAAAAGATAAAATATTTGACCCCAATCGGTATCCCGAGGCAACGTGCCAAGAAGACTAGCAGAATTGCCACGCTGAATAGCAATGCTAATTCACTGAGCGAGAAATGTTCCAGCCTGCCGGTCACGAGAGGCCTCGATGAGACGGCGCGAGACCTCTTTAAAAAGATGGTGAGCCTCAGGATCCCAAGGCCCCAGAGTTTCAACCGCAAACGCCGCAAATATGTAACCTGACCCGAGACAGCCATACCTACCACCTACCTACCTACCAGCTTTCCACATTTAAAATTTTCATCTCTATATATTTAATTCGAATTAAATATACCCTTAGTAAATGCATACGTTATAGTCACAGCAAATGAGCACAGACATACATCTGCTTAGCTATAATAAGTTGGAGTCAAATCAACCCTTACTTCCGCGACATGAGTGACGATAACGTTTTTATTACAAACCCGCTCGCTCGGCCACCCGGAATCTACATATAAATAATGTATTCTTACTCAGGGGTAGCTGTGAAAGTTAAACACTCCGCTTGAAAAAAGCGACACCACATGACGGTGTTATGTCTATCCCTTAATACTCTACGGTGTGCGACAGTGACAGAGTGATTAGTAGTTTTTTTGTGTCCCATGTAGTTTACCGCCTGAAGCAGTTAGATTAAAAAGTTCACGCTGCAACTGGCGAGTATTGCTTCCGCATGCGCCGAGTAGGAACCAACCCTAATTAGATAGCAACTGCTACCAACTACAGCACAAACACCACGCACCTCTCGCTACGCCTTCCCACGAGGGTTCCCGAAGGGGTAGGGAAATATTTTAGATACTATGTGTACAGATCAGAGGCAAAAAATCCGGTTTGAGCTAATGAATTCTTAATGAAGTTATTTGATTTCGAATGGAATAATAATAGACATATTTCAGTATATGTAATTATATTCAAGCTCTCACTTTCCTCTACTTTGCGGAGCTATTTTACAAAAAAAAACTTAAAAAATATGAAGACAAACTATCAGCATATACCTACTGTTGCAATAAAATATCATACAAACATAAAATATATAACCTTTACCACTAAGTTCAATGTATACCTTACTATATTAGGTAAGTACTAAATGAAGTATGATTGAATGTAGTTGATGCCACCCACGGCGTGTGGTCCAAGTCACAGCGTAACGACGTGTAGCGAGGTCGCCGCGCGGGCAGCGGTAACGAGGAGCGGGTCAAGGGTTGCGGACGCGATCGCGGACACTGACAATTGCTCGTTTGGCTCGTCCGCCGCACAATGCCGCCCCCTCGCAACCAACTTCATTACGCGCGTATTGTACGGGCACGCGCTGCGCCAGCCCGAGGTGCGGCGTGTACAGACACAGCCCTACTCACGTGGTGGCGGCCTCTTTATAAAGCATACCACATTTTGATACCTTTGTTTCCTGGTTCAAGATAATAATACCAACATCAGCTTTCACTGTAATTACTACTAATTGTACTTGACACTTACTTAAAAACAATTTGGACGTCGGGACTTGGCATGTTCAACCCAGCGTAGGTACACATAGAATAGCTAACAACCTCATATCGCTAAACTGTTCAAATATGTCTTAATCGCGAACTCGCTTCTGGGGTTACATCGATTAATGATCGCAGTGAAGCAATCAATCACAAAGAATTAACTAATACGCTATAGCGATGGGAATATTAAATCATTATCTATTTAAACATCGAGTGTTCGCCTAATAATAGTGGAGATAATATCTCATTGAGTGGTGTGAGTGGAATGGCAATTCGTGCGATTGAAGCAAGTACAATGGGCGTAGGAGTAAAACCAACACGGCAACCGACCGCATGCTTGCGCCCGCGCACACCGCACAATAGCCGCGCTGGCACAATGGAGGGCTAATTGTGCGTCGACAGCCAGTCACCTTACTGTTACTAACGCGCTGAATTTAGCCAAGATATCGTTATTAAATTAACGCCCACGCCATGGACGGCCGAATCGCTTCCGTACAATGAAATTCCCTCACCAAACAAAAGGCGCCCTTCGACCTCCTCGGAGTTATTTGACGCGTAAAATTAACTTCGAAATTCGATTATGTCTGTTAGTTAAAACCTCGCATGAATATCTCCTCAATGCAACGTCAACGAGCCGTGAGATGAATGATGATTACCTACTCTCTATGAGATTCCCGAAATCACCCGATGTCCATGATTACGTAATCAATCTCCGTCGGCCTCTGCCGTCAGCCTTTCATCGGCCGGCGCGGGCGCATCACTCTCCTCTCTGTTCAAAACCTTTTTACACCTTTTTTGTAATTATTTAACCTTGGTTATTATATTTTAGGCGTTAATGGCGGTTAAATGACTATCCTCCTGATGATCTCGCCCGCGGCTCATTCTGGGTAATGTACATCATTGGTTAAAGAAAATTGTCTTTAAAATTGTTGTTTTTGTGAAATAATGAAGCCTCATATCGTAGGTATTGTGATTTATAAACCTCTCTGTCAAAGTTCATACATATATAAATGTTTGAGAAGGCATTGCCAACTACATGTGGCAAGGAATTGCATTGGCAAGCTCACTGCGCGCTGTTTCTCATGCGCACGGTAGCTGACAGTTCGCACCGGCGCAAATCGCGGTACGCGTGGGCGCACCTCATTGTGTGTTCATCTCATTTTCTCTTATTGAAATCAAAACACAATACCAGTAGCTAATACATTCAACATTAATCTTTGCGGACTCGCAGTTTATAATGTTTCGCGAGGATTGAATCAGACTATAAAATTATGTATAATTATATTTTTATTTCTCAATCCGCATTATGTAAAAAAATTAACAGCTAACGGCTTGTAATTATATTCATAATTATTTCGTGCAGTGAAGATAATTGGGTTTTATTGCAACATGCAGTGGCGCAGCTTGATCAAGTTACCGAGCGATCAAGCGGCGTGTGCACCGACAGTGCGCTCATCGCATCGTACACCAATTAGGTACACACATTAATATAATACACGTGTCCAAAAAAATATAACAAATATCTTGTCATTGTTTCCCTAGAACATGGATTGCTTTGAGATATAATCATCACATCAAATTGAAAGTAAATAAAGAGATTAAATGCATGAAGTTGACCGCAATACCTAAAATTTTTTGGATGCTCAATATTTTTTTAGTTAAGGCAGTTTGTACCACTAAGGTGCCAACGATTTTGCAGATAAGGTGCGTTGAACTTTAAAGCAGACGCTTGGGTGATGCGCGAGAGTTGACGTGTCAAGCTGAAAGGTGCATTAGCGCGAAATAACACGTAGCCACGAAAATTTCAATTATATTTAATGCACATGTCGAACACGTCTCCCCCCCCTCCCCTAAACCCCGCTCCTCGATATTAAAACCGATTACACCGCTAAGCCGACTCTGGGCTGACTTGGCACTTGTTTTATCGCTGCCGATGCATTTTATTCCCCAAAACATTACGACGAACATGTTACCCTTTTGATATATGTATTTATATTCTCTAGCTGCGACCGCGGTTTCACCTGCATACAATTTGATTTCATGGGCAGATTTTGTTTCAATAATATCCTGTATTATTGTTGTTCATAATGTACCTAACGAATACATCTTTACAAACTTTCGCATTTTTTATATTTGTAGGTATTTTGAAACTCCAAAATTTTAGTTAATTCATTTGTATGGAATTTCCTAAAGACAGGTTTATACCTAGGTATATCATCCTGGATTTCATAATAAACTAATATATTACTTTTTTATTTCGTATGATCTAAGTACCAGACTAAAAGTAACATTTATCTTAACAATATAGCATGGAAAAAAAGTTATAATAATATCAAAATAATTATAGGAATAATCGCCATTCGAATTAACGTAAAAAAAATAAAAATCGAAAATCAAAATCTTAAACGTTCATTATAATTTTGCCTATACCATTTACACGGACCCCTGAATTATTTGAAGGTTTTATAACGTAGGTAACACCAGAGCACCTGTAGAAGCCTCCCCCGTGTAGCAAAAACTGCATTAAAAACACAATGAACAGTAATCATTGCCTACAATAACTGTCAAAACGCCACTAAATATTGTTTGTTAAATGCCATAACTTTTGTATTTTTTGTAACGGTCAACACCTTTACATCCTTATACAAAAGAGTAGACCTGACCAGAGTTGCCTGGTATTAAAAGATTATACTATATAATATATGTAGGTATTTTGAACTTATCCTCACCATTACCACTTATCTTAATTGTATACCTACCAAAAAGATTAGCTTATTAATGTTATATGTTGTTGTCTTGACTTCACGCCTTCTTCGAAATTCTCTGAAACCCCTTGGGAGCCTGTGGAGGGGTAATAACACAAGACATTATGGTTAAGTGTCAAAGTGACAGCGGCATTTTATGACATCTGTCATTGACACTGGTTTTAAACCTGCAATCGTCAGTTTGGTGGTGTTACCCACAATATCCCAGGGACACCACATTTGCATTCCAGTATTATATAAAGTAATTTAATGTCAGAAAGTTGGTAATCTAAGCAAAATAAATACATGAAAACGGCACAGACACAAGATATTCTTGTAAACTGTAGAAGTCATTGCTGCGGGCAGGCATTTGTGAGATGAACATTAATATTTTGTGCCATGGTCTTAAATATCGCATGTTGGTAATTAAGTTTATAATTAAACCATGGAAATGTTCACATATTCACTTCTACCTGTGACTAGTTTTTTTTGTTTGCGATTTTCTTCATTTGGGAAAAACTCAAATTGTGTGGAATTTGTCTCATGAACTGTTAAAAAAAAGCTTTTGCAGTGCTTTTACATGATGTATTTAGAGATAAGCTTTATAAATAGACATACTGACGTGCACGTCTCATGGTCCTGGCACGTCGGTAATTGTGGAAGTATTAAAAACCGATAAAAGCCATTAAACCGCCGCCGTCGATCGCTCGCCTGCGGATGTGGATAATTTACGTGAACACCCCGAAACGCGAGCCTCGTGTACCTACAAGGTAATTTAATGAACCCTTCGATACACGGTCATATTTAATGCCATTACAAAATTAATATTATTTTGCAGTAACGTACTTCCTACTTGCCCCTACTTCAGCGTATCTGTGAGTGATCTTATCTTCTGTCTATTTCAAGTCGTTTGAGCAAGCTTGAGTTGTGAATATTATGTTTGGACATATACAAAAGCTAAGTGAAGAAAGATTGACGAATGTGTGTAAAAGAAGAGGCAGATAAAAACCGCGTTTCAATTACCTAGATAAAATCGATCGAACACTAAAAGATGGATAAGATTAACAGTACTCAAAATCGGCGAGTGTGTATGACGGAATTGATGAATATGGATGAAGCGAAAGTTTGTGTGTCTAGAGAGAGCTCGTGCTCTTCTCTCTCTGCACAGCCCGTGAGTGACTCAGTGAAATTATATGTAGGTATGTATGTCAGTTTTTGCAGGTGGACGAGTTCACTAATTTAACATTCCAATTGGGAGGAAATATGAGATGAACCAGTAATATATTCCAAGAATGTTAATTATATCGCATTTCGCGGGAACAAAGTGTCAGGCGGTATTTATGTCCGTCAGACATTGCTTGCATTCGTCACTAAGACGCTTACAAGCTAACCACAAACCGATATTGCAATAACGTTGTTAGCGAACTACAAAGCCAGGCAGGCAGACATAAAAAAGCCACATTATGATTTAACATTCAAATATTTTGGACACACTCATTGTCAAAAGAGGTCCATGGTACATAAATCGTCCACCAGTTAGTCCCTCTAACAAAGTCCACTCGGCAGTAAAGTGGTCGCTTGTAAATCAAAACGACCGATCGAAAAAATGAAAAAATAAATAAATCGAGTCTGACATTTCTCGCGTGAACGCAACGCCACTAGTGACGCGTCATTACAAGGTTTTAAGAAATATCGATGCTTTTAAGTTTGTACACGAGTAATTATTTCAAAATAAATTGTACATACATATTTACACATTTATATGTTACATTGTTTGCTTTTAAAGTACGTTAAATCCTACTTAACCTACGACTAACGACCTAGATAGCCCTTCGATGTCATTAAAATATACATTACTTGGTACTTAATACGTTAGTAAGCTTTGGTTATGAGAGCATTAAGAATATGTCGATAATAAATTGTAAGAACAATTTCTGGTGGACGATGGTCGATGGCCCCTCAACGTAAAAGGGAATGGATTGTGTATCGCAATAAAAAAGATAAAGCGTATTACGGGATGTCCGGAGATAAGGGCCCTTTTTATGTTTTCATATTAAGTTTGACATAAAAATGAGCGAGGTCTTCTGCCATTGGCTCTTTTGTTAACTTAGCACTTACTTACGTAGATATACGTCTACTATGTTGATACTTGCCAGTGAGTCCAAGGTGTATAAAATGTCAAAATATAGGAATGGTAGGCTGTAGTATAGTCTATGTGAAACAAAATTATCATTTAAACTTACAGCTTCTTTGCGACGACTAAAATCGATGCAAAATTTCCACGTAGACTTACTTAATCGTCAGAAATACCTCACGACAATGTTAAAAAAAATCGAACGCTAAATAAACATATAATTTTACGACGGTTTTTATATACTTAGTCTGATATCAATTTAATATACAAAATAGCCTCCAATTTATATGATACTAGGCCGTGCGATTAATCCACGTAATTTCTTACCACATGGTACCGCTTATACCACATGGGTGTAAAAGAAGTAGCGGCCCGCCTGATGGTAAGCGGTTACCGCCGCCTATGAACGTAATCATGCGTAACGCTCGCGGCGACGCTGCCGACTCTAAATTTGATTAGTTTGTTATATATTTTTTCTGGTTTAAAACAAATCCTATATGTTTATCCAGCTAATAATCGATATGTGCCTAAATGCGTTTAGGAGTTCTGGCGTGATTGAAGAACAAACATCTTCACAAACTTCCACATTTATAACAAAGTTGTAGTCTAGTCTAGTTCTAATACCATACGGTTGTAACCACCCTTAATAATATTATCGATACACTAGACACAGCATTTTAAAATAAAATGTATTTCATGATTATTAAAAGACAATACATTGTAAAGCAATTTAAAAACATGCTCCCGATACAAGGGAGGGGCCCTTGACAAAATTTGTCCCTGTTATCCCATTTTGATTGGACGGGTTGATTTATCTCTTGTTTAGCGAACGTTGTGCAGATCGGGGCTTTTTGATACTTTTATTACAATTTAAACCTTTTTTCTTATAATCCACTCACTACGAATACTGTCGCATATTCGTTGGAAATAAATATACTTAAGCCTAACTCGTAACATACCACAGGTTAAGAATTCCACGAATGTTTTTATTCGTATTGGAAATGAGGCCACTACAACATTTTATATATGTTTTTTAAATACTCAGGTATCCAATGTCCAAATAGATTAAAATGTTATTAATATCTTGATTTGTTGAAATAAATAAGTAAAGTATTTACAATGTATCAAGTTGCAGCGGTCGTGCAATAAAAGCAATGAGTGTAACAATGGGAGCGCATCCCTCGAGATTGAATGCTCTACGGCGAGCACCGAGGAACAGTGATTTAGCCTAACAGCACTTGTTGCGATACGGACCCCCACCCTACAGATAACATATGACACGCGGCTAATACCCAGATTATACTTATTACACACACTTGCTTCAGGATAATAGAAAGACATTGTTTCCTAGTTTAACTTGCGTACCACATCATTTATTTACTCTATTTTGACGAAAGAGCTTCTTGAAGTTTTAAGCAACTGTTTTCAAGTTCCGAACACTTATTAGTCAGTGTCCATATGGTATAAAATATATGACTGATATACACATGGTAGCTATAGTAAAAAAAGGTATATTTTTGTTGTTATAGTTGACATATCAATAGCCCGAGAGATGTGGCGAGGGGCGCTCGGCCCGCTCGAACACAATGCCAATTTTCCGCTCACCGCCACCGACTACGCAATTATTTAGATAAACCTCTCGGCGTGACTATAAAAACATCTTCCCCTCCCCCACAGTGTTTGTTGTCTTTGGGGCTCTGTGAATTTATAACCCGGCATTACGCCGACGGTTAGGAAAAAATTTACTTTTAATTTATCTCGTTAAAGGGTTGAAGGACGGCTGGGTTCGCGAAGTAATTATTCCGGAATTGGCCACTTTAGCTGATGAATCCATTCCGTTGAACCCTTTGTTGGGGCGCGTTTGGAGTGAATTAATTTGTTTTTGACTCCGATTTCAACGGAGTGAAAGATTACATTATGTTGAAGAGTGAACCAATTAATTTGGGAATTGTTGTAAGTAGCCTCCGTTTGATAGGCATCTTGAGTTATGGAACGCGATAAAACGTGAGCATTCGGAATTGGTCCTAGCATTGTAATAGTAAGAGGGAATGACGTACCTGCCCGTCTTGGTGATGATCATCTCAGTGCCGAGGTCATGGAACTTGTCCCAAAGCTCCTTGGTCTCCAGTTGACAATCCACAGAGAGTAATTCCTCGCAGTTGCACGAGGTGGCCGGTGGCGGCGGCCGCGCCGGGGAGGGCGTGTCACGTTCACCTAGATCTAAACAAACAAATAATCTTAAATAATTGAGGTACTCTTATTATATCAATAGAGGTACGTGAACTGAATCATAATAAATTAACTGCTATAACTCACTCAAAAATTACAGTGACTGATTTAGAGACAATTTTTAAGTCAAGTACCTAGAGTTTTAACTTTTTACGTTTTAACCACTTGCCAAAAGTTGAGCTGTTTTTATTTTCCATGCCTAATTGTGATTTTGCCTCGACTTATCATATTAGTACCGACCTGTAAACGTACAACTACCTAGAGAAGTCGGAGTGATTCAAGTTTCGAGCCTGCAACACAAGGATTGCAAGTTCGAATCCCGACTGTACCGAGTAGTTTTTCTGAAAGTACAAATATTATTCAGACCACGAGCTTTTTGGTGAAGGAAAACATTGTGAGGAAACCTGCATAAGTTAGGGCAGACTTTCAAAGACGCATAGTCATGCTTGAGTAACGGCGATGGACTCGCGGACTGGCAAGTCGGCACCTAAAATATATCTCTGGCGGAAAGTCGGTGTATAGGTATTACCTGCGCCTAGTCCTTGGGGGACCCTTATGGGAAGGCGTGAGTATATATAAAATTTGGAGCTTTATAGATCATAATAAGATAAAGCCTACTTTTGCTAGATTTGTCATTATATCGTAGGTTCCCATATGATTGTTTACCTCATGAAGAGCCGTGGTGGCCGAGTGGTTCGAGCAGTTGCCTGCGACGCAAAGGTCGCAAGTTCGAATCCCGACTGTACCAATGAGTTTTTCTGAACTCAAGTACAGTGATTAGTCACACCACGAGCTTTACGGTGAAGGAAAACATCGAGAGGAAACCTGCAAACGTCTGAGAAGAAATTCAAAAGGCGTATGTATAGTCGTGCTGGAGTAACGGCGATGGACTCGCCATCTGTCACGTTGGCACCTAATATACCTCTGGCGGAAAGTGGGTGTGTGGGTATTACCTATACTGGCTCTAGTTCCTTCTGCGCATGCGGCTTCCCTGGTAGCTCATAAACGGCACAAATTTGTGGATGTCTCTAACTATTCTGAATCTTTTTCTTTTCTCAATTCGGGTTGTTTTTTTTTTTATACAATAATAATTTTACTTTTTTTTTATTATTTTAATTTATTCCATATCTTGACCAGAATTAGTTACAGTACTGATGGCAATATTTGTGTCACTTGTTTAATTTGTCTAATTTGTGAATGTGAGAACATTGTAGGCTTAGTAGATTCTTAGATCTTGCTAACATTTTTATAATTATCTTGTTTTATGTATGCTTTGTATAGTAAGCGACGACCTATTGTCGGGCCTACGTTGTTCTCCCATACTTGGGTACTATTGCTGTAACGAAAAAAAAAAAAAATATTGTATATGCCTAATGATCTGAAAAGAGTAACCATGGAGTTTCTTGCCGGTTCTTCTCCATGGAAACGACCAACCCGAACCGTGCTTCTTTTTCGACGTTTTATAAGTGCCCACCTGGGCCTATGTGAAATAAAATGATTTTGATTTTGATTTTGATTTTATACACACCTCTGCCTACCCCTTCGGGGACCCTTGTGGGAAGGCGTGAGGATATATATATATATATATATATATATATATATATATATATATATGATTGATTACTGGAACATTAAACCAATAAAACCTTACACAATTTACACAAATAACAATGCGGAGATAAATCTTAAGATAAATCTAAGATCACCAGTTATAAGATGATCAATCATAGGATTTTACACGCACTAAATCCCCTACAAATGAGAGACCTCCCCACGTGAGAATCATATTGTATTTTATGAGAAAGCATGTAAACAACAGTTCTATGATCACGAGCTTAATTACTTTTTTGCATCGGTTAAATGAACAATTCTGTCTAGACTAGAATATACGAGAGAGAATGCAGTAATTGACTATCTTAGTTATACAGACTAAGTATTATCTGAATACTACAAAAAGAATAAACAATTGTATGAATGTACGTGGTGGTCTAGTCGTCTGATGGTGATGATGAATGATTTAATGCAATGCAATTTTCTTTATTGTAAAGGAAAATGCCCAGGGGAAGTGTGCACACACGTCTATGAAGAAATATGGGAGTTTACTATAGTGGTGCTTGAGAAACGACAATGGACTCGCCATGTCACATTGACACCTTAATGTACCATCGGTAAATGAGGGTGTTGTTATACGGCGATGATTGTATTTAAGCAGTTAAACTGAAATTGAGTATCTAATAACCCTATTATACATATATATAAATATTATCTAATAACCCTAAAAGTTAAATCCTGTTGTACTTAGAACTGTGCAAGTAAAAATACAAAATAAAAGCTTTCGAACTTACCCGAGGAAGGTGCAGGTGAGTGAGCCGCGTGGTCCGAAGCGTCCCTCTCTCCATCGGAACACTGTTCCACGTCAACCTCGACGTCCTCGTCAGGGATGGGTGACCGACAGCTCGATGCTGGCGAACTGAGCGAAGCCGGAGAACTCTGCCTCGATACTGAACCTGCGATTGTAAATAGATTGCTATTTGTACGGAGAAAAGAGAAATACCAAATTGGACGACTTAAGTAATTTGGGTTTGCTTTGTATGCATTAAGTATGCAGGTTTCCTCTTGATGTTTTCCTTCACCGTAAATCTCGTGGTGAGACTAATCACTGTACTTCAGTTCTTAACGAAAAACTCATTGGCACTGTCAGGATTCGAAATTGCAACCTTTCTGTTGCAGGCAACTATCGGGCACCACGCCTCTTTTTACCACCTAATATGACTTGCTATGAACTGAAACCAATTCTACAAGGCTTTCAAAATTCAGGTAGGTAGGTCATATTTTCCAATGACAAGGGTTTGAGGTGATGGAAGGCGTCGCTAAAAAAACCCAAATACATTTGAAGAAAACATAATTCGTAGCAATATTTATGTCGTGCTTGATCTACGGCACCGGATTTTACATCGGTCACAGAAATACCTAGATTATATCTCCAAAGAAAAGCTAGTACAAACTGACGGGAAGGCCTGAGGACATATTAATCATAAATATATTTTCATATTGAACATAATTATGTATGTAACTTGGTTTAGGTACTATATCTGTCTATTATTTAACTAAACATGTATATTATTGTATTCGTTAAGAGAGGACACACAGTCAGAGGTCAGTACTTACCATGCAAAAAAAATATGAAAGCTATTTCATAACGTCATCATCATCACATCATCCCTCCAAGAACCTCACGGGTAGGCAAAGAGAGAGTACAGCACCAGTTCTCTCTAGTCTCACGGTTCATATTTCATAAGTTAGCATAAGATTTATAAAATTAAATGCTTTTCGTTAAAAAAAAAATATTAGGTAGGATGATATAAAATTTTAATTCTACTCCAAATTTTAATTAACTTCGGTTTTGACTAATTAAGTGTCATTTTAATTACTTAACGTTAATTATTAACCTTGTTACTATATTTTAACTAGGTACTTTAAGCAGAGCTCAGCGTTTGCTTTGCGCCAAATAAATTGTCATATTTTGTATTGTTTCAACATACTCCTTAAGGTTTCCTAGTATTTTTGGTACTCATGTTTACCGGTAATATTAGGAACAAGAAAACATAGTATAAAAACACGTTTTTTTATTATGAATTGCAATTAGCTTGCTACAGAACTAGAATTTGAAGTAAGTAGACCGCCCGCATTCATCCATTAGTACCTGCCTACATTGAATCAGTGTACATTATAGTGTATATTTTCACCCAACCAACCAACCAACCCAGAGTGGGTTAAGTAGCAGTAGTAAGCATGGCACATTTCCCTGTTACGTTCTTCACACATTGAAACTCTTTAACCGTCTATCGCATTCCTTATATACGTTTGATTGTGACATTTATTTAATCTATTTTCCTCTTTTTTCACTTCTCATTCAACTCCTGATTAGATCAGATCCAACCATATTTTATTAAGAACATACATTTTTATTTAGGTGCTCTGTTACCAGTCTTTTACAATACAAGATATTGCCTCCCATTCTTGTTGTCAATGATGTTCGTATGTATGTATTACATATTTTAAAAGAAAAACTATAAATATGACAACAAAAGATTGTTATAATTATTTTTAATATTATAATAATTATATTTTATTATTTTAATAACTATTCATAATAGAGGCCTTTCATTTGCCATACTTAACATTCCCTGCTGTAGTACCGATACCTACCTATATCCTTTTACATTTTAAACGGTAGAATGTGTGATAGATATACCTACCGACTAATATTTCAACTGTAAATCCGTATCTCATGGACATGAATGACAACTATTTCGCATACTCATTGATGCAACTGGGTAGAAATCGATTATCTATATTACAGGCCCAACCTAATTTAAGAACTGAGAATAAAGAACTGACAATTCAAGGTCTATACCTTGAATTGTCTATGGCTACCAGCCTATACCTTGAATTGGTAACCAGTAGTAAATATTTATATATATTGGGTTATATTATTTTCAGTTCCTAAATTAGGCTGGGCCTGTAATATAGATAATTGATTTGTACCCAGTTGCATCAATGAGAATGCAAAATAGTTGTCATTCATGTCAAGAGCCTACAAACATAGACCAGAGTACTACTAGACTAGACCTTACCGCAGAAAGACTATACTACTTTATGCCCGTGTTATTTGGCCGTATGTAACCTCAAAAAACTGTTCTAATATGAAATGGGAAATCCCATTAAGCTCTTGAAGTGCTTCAAGAGCTACTTAAACATATTTAGTAAATTCAAAATTAGCTAATTTGTATCATTCTGTCTTACTTACTATCCTACTAATATTATAAATTGGGAAGTTTGTCAAGATGTATGGATGTTTATAACTCTTTCACGCCAGAACGGCTGCGGAACGAAATCAGATGAAATTTGGCAAAGAGGCTAAAACCGATTATAGGATACAATATGTTTTATTCCAGAAGGAAATACTTACAAACTTTCGCATTTATAATTAGAAGGACATGGGGGATCTTAGTGTGAAATGTTACCTTACAAAAACGTAGATTTCTGAATATATTTAATGTTATTTGATTCTAAATTCACACGCAGGCGTTGTGGAATGAAAAATGAATAATAAAAACTTGTTTTTTATATTTGCGTGTCTGAACATCGAGGTCCGGTGTCGAATGTGTTCGGTTCCACACAATTAATCTGAAATAACGAACTGAACCGTAACACGATGCCTGCGCCGCGCGTAGAAGCCTATATATGCGCATGCGCCGACCGCGCCGATTGATACAAAGAAAAGCTATTTAAATAGTAAATTTGACTTATTATGGATTTCTCTATATATTAAAGCATTGAGTTTTTCGAAGTCTGAAGTCGCGAAAAGATTTTTGCAACATCAGCAGCGGCAGTAAACGCTTACCATCACAGTCAAATGCTTGCAAAATAGTACCTATAGGAAGGTGAAAAAAAACTTGCAAATGAGCTTTATATTAAGTTTTTCTATTAAGAGAAGCTTTATTTCAATATGGTCGTTCAATATTTTAAGTAGGTACCTAAGTAATTTACTTCTGACTTTTTACACTACTTTCCTTAAATCCTGACATCATATGCACTATCTATTAACTTTCGAAATTCCAAATGTTCGTAGTGACCATCACATTTATATAAGTAACCTTAAAACTGCTTTATATGTATACCAAGGTAGGTTTTAACCACACTAAAATTCGATTCTTATTGGTACGAATGTGTGTTTGATTCGTGATTGTTTAATAGACTAGCTAAGGCTTGCTGAGCCAACAGTTTCAGATTCGGTCTCTGCACAGAGCACGACACACAACACATAGGTTTAAGTATCAATCATTTAAGTATCATTTAAGTATAGTATTAAGGTACATTTAAGTATCAATCAGGTCAGGTGGTTTTATTCTACATTCTTGTTTCCAGTTATTGATTTAAATGCATCTACATTTTACGGCGATGGACTCGCCATCCGTCGTTGGCACCTAAAATATATCTCTGGCGGAAAGTGGGTGTGTGGGTACTGCCGATACACCTCTGCCTACCCCTTCGGGGACCCTTGTGGGAAGGCGTGAAGATGTATATATTTATTATACATTTTAATTGTACGAGCTAAGTACTTACTACTTAGCTCCTACTCAGTATATCGGAGTATTAAAGTATTTATTTCCTGGGGTTCCACGAGAACTCTTAATTATGATTACTAAATATAGTTTTCTACCGTATATTACCAAACGTTATTTAGCAACTTATCAGCATTACTTAGTAAATACACTTATATCTATATATATGTATATATATATATATATATATATATATATATATATACCTTGATATAGGTAAATATCACAGTGACTTTAAGCGAAGTAGAAGTAGTAGAAGGTATTCCTAATTACATTGTTTATAAATTAAACAAATTCTAGATTTATAAGAAATTTATAGGATCCTAACTAATTATCTACATCTGATATGTGACCTACTTCTTACAAAATGTGGCAAGAATAACTGAAGGAAGCATTGATCTCTGGTAGAGCCCTATCACTTTCTGACTAGAAGATCATTATTTTAAATAAAAATGTGCATCCTCGTTAGATTAATTAGGTACCTAGCAGAGCTTTATTTTAAAAAGGCAGGAAGGAGTTCCATCTCCCAATAAGGTAGGTACTTCTAATAGGTACCTACGCGACCACTATTTCCCTTTATATTAGGTATTTACTTTACAATTCCTTACATATATATTGTTTTGAGTCTCCGTAAATATTTAGACTGTAAATGTCTATGAACGACTGAAATCCACTTAGGTTTATATTCGTAGTGTTTTGCAAATGTTGAGGTGTCCGCTGCCTAGATACTTACATTATAAGAATGTAGAGTATGATTTGATTGTGATGTTAGATATATATATATATGGATATATATATATATAGTATATATAGATATATAGATATATAGATATATAGTCTGAGCAAGAATGCTCGAGTTGCTGTCCACAACGCGATATTGGTACCTACCTTATTGTATGGCAGCGAATCCTGGGTATGTCAGAGGAAGTATGAAAATAGCTTGAATGCAGTCGAGATGCGATCTCTTCGAAAAATGTGCGGCGTAACGATATTAGATCGAATCCGCAATGAAGAGATTCGCAAATCAACTGGCGTGAATGAGGGCGTGATTGTAAAGATGAAGAAAGGCATGTTACGTTGGTTTGGACATATAGAAAGGATGAGTGAAGAAAGATTGACGAAACAGATATACAAAGCAAAAGTGTGTGCAAGAAGAGGCAGAGGAAGGCCACGTTCCAACTACCTGGATCAAATAGATCGGACTCTCAAGGACGGGAACGTTAAGAGTACTCGAAACCGACGAGCATGTATGAAGAGACTGATGAATGTGGACGAAGCGAAAGAGGTATGTAAGTCTAGAGAGAACTGGCGCTCTATACTCTCTGCCTACCCCGTTAGGGACTTGGCGTGATGATATGTATGTATGTATATATATATACATATAGGTATATATAAGTATAAATATATGAATTAGGCCTATGGGTACGTTACCAATGTGAGGCGGCGAGCGCGCGACGGGGCTGCGCGGCTCGCCGGCGCTGCGGGCCATGATCGCCGCGATGGAGAAGTCCGTAGCGCGCGTCTTGCCTTCCTCGGCCACCATCCTGCCGCGCCAGGCCTCCGCACTCTCCACATCCATCAAACTACCCGCAGTCTCTCAGTCCAGCACACACTGCGCCATCTCACCGGCAGTGACAGCGTCCGATACATAATTTCCGTTTATGCATTTTAGTTCGCACTGAATTTACAGTCTTCGCAGGCTTTATCCCATAGCGGCTGAATTTATATTATTATGAATTGAAGTTGACGAAATAATTGAAATGTACACTTAAGTTTAGTTGACCGCACAATTGATTGATCGTTTATAATGTTAATAATCGTTATCGCGCGTATTGACGTTTTAATGGTGGATCGTGTGTCGGCACAAGCGAAATCAACTCGGCGTCTGAGCGCGGACTGAGCGCGCGGGACGCGCTCGGCGGGCGGGGCGGCGCGCGGGCCGCCTCCCACGGCAACCACTGGCCGCGCTACCCGCTGGCGCCGATACCTCCCTCCCCCCCTACTGCCACCCCCAACCTAAGCTTTTCAATAACAATCAACTAATATACGTTGCTTCATATTATGATGCTACGTATCAAATTTCGTGTACAAAATATTAGTAAACCTTAATACAAAAATTAACTTCAGCATGTAACAATGCAACAGCAACATGCAGTAGTGTAAGAATACGTATTTGAAAAAACAAATGGAAATCTACAATTTAAGAAATACTACAAACTTTAAATATCAGTCATTGTATCATTAAGAGAATAAATCGGAAACATAAACGAAACGAAGAAAACTCATACGCAACACAACGGCTAGCTTGCGCACCGCCCATAAAACAGATCAGTAGATTAGAAAGAGAAGGGCGACGACGCGCAGCCCAAACGCTCGTGTTAGAAAGAGTACAAGCTATGAGTACATTAGTAGAGTTATTATCTACGCTGTACGCGAGCTATCACCGGTGTGCAGGGAATTACTATGCCGTACCGGAAACATTGCCGTAAATAAATTTCTCTGCGTTTTATTTGTTATAAATTTTCCATAACTTACCACCACATTAACAAATTTTGTGCTTAAATAAATGTTGTCTTTGAAAATCACCATAAAAGTCTAGGTTAGGTTAGGTTAGTCGCGATTTTAGTCGCGACCATTTTGCTCATGTCGAGTGCCTTTGAGGTGAATTATGCCCTTTAAATGGTGTCTTGTGGTGATACCGAGCAGTTAAAGAGAGTAAGGGCATAACCGTTTAAAAATTATGGTGTTGAATAGTGCAGTGCGCCTAACATGACCGCAGGTAGATAAAACTTTAGATAGGTACAAAATGAAGTAACAAATATCCAGCCTTCCCACAAGGGTCCCCGAAGTGGTAGGCAGAGGTGTATAGGTAATAACATACAACTACTTTCCGCCAGAGATATATTTTAGGTGCCAACGTGATAGTTGGCAAGTCCATCGCCATTACTTAAGCACAACTATACATACGCCTTTGAATGGCTCCTCAGACGTATGCAGGTTTCCTTCGCCGTAAAGCTCGTGGTGTGACTAATCTCTGCACTTAAGTTCAAAAAAACTCATTGGTACAGTCGGGATTCGAACTTGCGATCTTTGTATCGCAGGTTCGAATAATTAACCATACCTATCGTCAAAATTAGGTAGGTAAATAGCCTAGAATGAAAGCTTTCTGAGTATGAAACGTGCAAAATCAATCCACAATTACTTGCATATTAGCCCATAGGTAGCCTACCTACCTATTTAAGTTAGTTGGTTTATCATACTTTAACCTTATGGCATTGGAACTTTTTGACATTAAAAACATCATTCAACACTATAACCTCTACCTAAACTCTTAAATACCTAGTTTTAGGAATTAAAGAATACCTTTCAAAACAAGAGCTCTCGTTTATCTTGTAATGTGTCATACTGCGCGATAGGTCCGCACATAGCCCCTGTATAACAGGCCTTTAATAATTCAGCCACGTCTAAGTGAAATGAGGGAACAACACGAAGTGCCTATTCAGGCGTCGCGGCTGTTCATGTATTAGGTATAAACCGTGAAATATTGCCTTCGCCAACTGCGGAACACTTCCATACACTCGGTCTCGCCGCCCCTGCCTCTACACCTACCTATAGGTACATAAAAGCTCCATCGGTACATGCCCAGGCTCGTCGAATACTCGCATTATTTGCGAAAATATGAAAAACACAGCGTACTTAAGAGGCAATAACTCTTTGGGTGAGGCATTAAGAGGTATTATGAGGCACTCGGATGTTTTTCAATTTGGTGTAATGGCGTTTGAGGAGGTCTTATTGCTATAACTTGAATACTTCGCCAGAGACGGAGGTGTGTGTACAATACGAACAAGTAAAGGTACTTGTATTCACCCCGAAGATACCTAGTCACATCAATCTTACCTACATTATGCCCTTTCAAATACTGAGCGTAAAGATTAGGAATATTACGTTAGACTTTGTATATTTATAATATAGAAATAGGTGTTAGGGTTTTAAAAATACTTATAAACAATACACATTATATATCTTCACGCCTTCTCAAAAGGGTCCCCGAAGGGGTAGGCAGAGGTGTGTAGGTAGTTTTTACCGGGTTACAACCACTTTCCGTCTGAGATATATTTTAGGTGCTCACGGTGATGATCAAACAGATAATGACTATACATGCCTTTGAATTTCTTCTTAAGCATGTTCAGATTTCCTCTCGATGTTTTCCTTATACATATGGTCGTGGTGTGACTAATTACTGAACTTAAGTCCAGAACAACTCATTGGTACGTAGGTACCGATCCCGACTGTAGAGTCGGGATTCGAACTTGCAATCTTGGTGTTGAAGACATATAAACATTTCCTTCACGCCTTACTGGGGTGACCGAGTTAACTAACGAACCTACGAAATCAAGATCGCAGATTCCGAGCGGTCTGTACCGATGAGTTTTTCCGAACTACAGTATTTTTTTGCAGTAAGATTTATACGGTGAAATAATACATTGGATTAACATACATGGGTCAGATCAAAGAAAAAGTGTCTCCCATGATGTAGGTATAGTGAGGTCAAGGAGGTTGTACTGGACAGAAGCAAATGAAAGGGACTGCTTCAGAGACGCCGACAAGAGCCCAGCTCTTAAATTTGTGATAAATACATGGAAGGAAATCTGCACACCTACGTTAGAGAAGGAATTAACGGTATTTTATTACCTATTATATTAAATTGACTTGTACAGTTCGGAGGACACGTTGGAACCTAAGCACATATCAAAAATAATAATTAAGATCCCGTATTAACTCTCTAATCTATAGAGATTTTTTGGAAGATAACTGACATGCTAGTGCCTACCTATCCTCGCGTAGGTACTTAAGTATAATATAGGTAGCTATTGTGAGCATAAATAAAATTGAAAGCAATAACATATACAGAACAAGCCAAACTGGAGCCCACACTCGGGAGTGGTGCCCAAACCTTGAAGTTATCGACGAACTCTTCAACAAAATAAAGCCAAGCTTCTCCCTCACACAAGTGCTGACTGGACATGGATATCACAGGGCATACCTGCACCGCTTCAAGATAATAAGCAGCGACTTATGTTCCTGTGACTCCAGCAGCGTGCAGACAATAGACCACCTTCTGCGTTACTGCCCCCGCTTCGAGACCAACCGAATTGACCACGAGACACTATGCAAACACTTAAATATTGACTCCTTCAACCTACACCAATTAATTCAAAGGGAAAACGGTCTAAAATCCTTTCTCAACTTTATAGACCATATCGTTAAAAACCTGAAGTCATTCAATGGAACCTAACAAAAAAAAAAAAAAAAAAAAAAAAAAAACTATAATAAATAATAAAAAAAAAAAAAAAAACTTATAATAAATAATAAAAAAAGAAAAAAAAAAAAAAAAAACATTATTAATAAATAAAAATAAAAAAAATCTAATAAATAAATAATAATCAAAAAATATATGTCATAATAACAAGAAACATCATTAAAAACAATTATCATAATTTCCTCTAACTAAGCAGTCAACGCTACTTCAAAATGGCCGAAAATACGTACAACCCAAAATGCTTAATACTTATAAAAAATTTTCAACTTAAAACTCTCTGTGCTAAGGAAGCCTGTACCAAATTGCAGGGTCCTTAGCACCAAATCTGACTGCTTAGTTAAAAAAAAAAAAAAAAGCTATTGTGAGCTAAGCTATTGTACCAATGGCGTGCAGTGAAGAGACTAATCCTATAAAGCGAGTCACAACAGCGCATTGTGCGGTGCAGCGGTCGGAACTCATAATTCATTCTCAAAATCAACATCATTGACAAGCCCATAAAAAGTGTAGGAAATAGCGTAAGAATGAACGTGGTGGTGTCGGGTACAGACCCCAGGCATTGTGTGAATATTGCGTTAAAGCAAAACTGCGACCGGCTCTCGGCGCCGAGTTTTTCAATTCGAGACGACCATCAAAACGTCAATGAGCCTTTGAAATACCAACCAAATATTTGTTCGAAACGGGACCCACGTGGCGAGGCCACACAGGACGCCATATTGCACAACATTAGAAAGCTGAAAGTTATGGCTTTTCACGCAAAAACTTAGCGCAATCAAATCAACGACACATCGGTCACACGTCGAGCGTGAAATTAAATATTCCACCGGTGAACGGAGCCTTGCTAATCAATTAACAGCTCGTTGTGTTCGCAATTTGTGGAAGATACGGCTTGTTGCTCCTTATCACTTAACGCTGAATACAACCGTGCATCTCACTTCAGTCTTACCAAAACAACTGAATAACGAGTATTCAATCCATATAATTTTTATTAGTAGGAGGAAAATATGCATCTATATTTGTCCTGGAGTGTTTAAGAGCCAATACATCACGGTGTCAGCAGAATGAATGCCTAGATACGAACATCCATGCATTACGCCGGATGATAAATAAACACAATTTTTCGTTCGTATCTGGGAAATGATGACTCGCCGCTCGGCATGACATACGGAGTCTGACATAAAAATATCACTGTACGTATCCACAAACTGAAGCCATAAAGTGTCATAAAAAATATTGCTCACATCGTACGGCTTGGATATTTGAATAAAGAATAAGTGAGCATAAAAAGGTAGTGTGTGCGAGGTGAGGTGAGGAGCAACAAATCGCGCGCATTATAAATGACAAATGTAAGCTGCGCGCACGCGGTGTCGGGTTGCGGCCACCCGCGCGCCGGATTAGTTTCAGCTTACTTCCCGCTGCTCCCTGCTCCGTGCGCCCTGCCTTGCCTCGCACAGGAATAGCTCGCGCCCTCTGCCCTTGACGCCTGCCTGCTGCTATCAATACTTCCCTTCCCTATCTCTACTCTCACTATATATGTAATTTCACCTTCACATGTCATTGGGAGAAGAACTCATTACGAAAACTTAACTTAAGTCGTTCCAAAAAATTCATTTAGGTCTTAGGCGTTGAATATACATTATTTTACCGTTAGATAGAGTCAAACTAATATTTTACTAAGTAATAAAAATATTGAAATCACATATCCAGTAGATGAAAACGATTAAAATTATCAATTACTAGAGATCTACACACTCGTATTAAAATGCTCCCTTATGGGAGGTTCGCGATTCTTGAAAAGCTTGGTTTGTCGTTAAGTATCGCAATAACACAATGTGTAGGGCTGAATCTATTGAATAATTTTAACTTGGGAGTATTTAAGCTTTTATCGAGGTGCAGCCATAAATCGGTGCGCATACGCACATAATCCCCGCCCCCGCGGCTCCGCAACCCCGCCGCTAGCTATAAACAGAAGTCAACGTGTTGGACTTATAAATCGTGTTCTTAACTATTGTATCTCACGCCACAATAATGAAGTTAGCTCGTTCAGGAAGAATTACGGGCACCACGTGGGTGGCCGGTGCGGTCGGAATAAATCCTTACAGATTATTGCATACGAATGTGTTTGACATTTTTTTTGTGTAGGATGGTAGCCTGCCGAGGCCGTCGACACCCGGGAGCGGCTGGTGAAAGGACCCCTGAAAAAACAAACCTGCGACGTCTGCGATTTGCGACCTCGTCGTGGTGAGGTGTCGGGTTACCGATCAGGCGACCCGAATCATACTCTGCTTGTGTTTTTTTTTAATAAACCAACTACTGATTGAATAAAGGAGCATTACCTAGGTGCTTCCAAAGCTCCTTGCTGGTTCTTCTGAATATGATTTTTCTGATCAATTAGGAAGTAGGTTGTACGCACTTCATGTTCGGTCGTAATTGATATTGATATTTAGAATTTTCATTTATCATAATTGGTAAATTACTTTAATCTAAAATGACGAGCCGTGGTGGCCGAGTGGTTCGAGCAGTTGCCTGCGACGCAAAGGTCGCAAGTTCGAATCCCGACTGTACCAATGAGTTTTTCTGAACTTAAGTACAGTGATTAGTCACACCACGAGCTTTACGGCGAAGGAAAACATCGAGAGGAAACCTGCATACGTCTGAGAAGAAATTCAAAGGCGTATGTATAGTCGTGCTGGAGTAACGGCGATGGACTCGCCATCTGTCACGTTGGCACCTAATATACCTCCGGCGGAAAGTGGGTGTATGGGTATTACCTATACACCTCTGCCTACCCCTTCGGGAACCCTTGTGGGAGGGCGTGAGGATATATTATATTATTATATTATTACTTTAATCTAATATAGGTAATAAAAGTAATAATCTAGACATCTCACAAAGCCATCGGACCCTAAGCTATTGAGGCCCTAACATGTACCTACAGGTGTGAGTGAAAGACATATCTACCTAAGGATTAGGTACAATACCTATAAGGGTTCAAATATACGATACTGAAATAAATATAACACCAGTTACACAAATAGACGAGATTCGAGTCCGCTACTTTGCGAACAGAAACCACTACTCAAGTTCCAAACGTTCAGTCATCTTAATTTATATACTTCAATTGTATTTACCATGGTCTTAAAACACAGGCAAAATAAGGACCAAACATTAGGTATTTCTATAGTTGTGGTCCAATCCTGTGAAAGAAACCCCACCTGTAGAGCCTTTTACTAGTAATCTTCAAATCTAGTACAGTGGACACAACAAATAGTGAGAACGGTCGTGACGAATGCTCGCCATGTCGCCATGGAGCGAGCACATGGTGCGTGAAGAGGCGTGCGTAATCGACCCTATAAACAAACACTCGCGATCGCCACTAAAACTGATATATTTCACCATACTTTTATATCCGTTCCAACTTAAAATATATTACTTTTTCTTTAGCACCTTTTGTATCTTTTAGTGCGTTATGTCCCTGCTTTTATGGTGCAAGCGGTTCGTAAATCATTGTAGAAGTAGTGGTACACTCGTAAACAATGTGCTTCCCGCGGGGCGAGCCGGGTGTCGCCCTGTCGCGTCAGTGCGCTTTGCCGTCTCCTGCCTGAGAACACGCACTTTACCTACAGGCCAACCTGGTCTCATTTATAAACTTCAATAGTACAAATCTATTGATGTGAAAATACTTAACAGTTATATTTGTCGTAATTAATGTAATTGGTATGTTTATGCCGTTTTAATTATGTAAAATAAATAAATATTAACATTAGGTCGCGAATAATAATTGATGCTATCAGCTCTTATCTCTTTGCTTAGAGATAGATTTAGTTCACCTTAAATCTTCAATAGTTTATACAGAACTTGACCAATATCGAAAGTAAATATTATTTAGACAAAGAAAACCATTTTAACGTCGCTAGTGTTGTGGACATCCTCAATAACCGTTAATCCAAAGACGCGCCAGCGCTGTAAATTAAACTTTATATCATTTTTAATGACCGCCTCGAATGGTGTTTTGATTGCGGCTGGCTGGAGGCGTCGACAACTCGACACGATGATAAGGCGACAGTTAACGCCGAACACAAAAAAACGCTTATTTAATGGCCAAAAAAGGGCATCAGTCTCACGTAGCGTGGAGCCTGCGCCTGCGCACCCGAACCTACCCATACTTTATGTGGATTCCTAAACCTCTACACTTTTCAGTTTACGAGCTAATACCAAACTTTTCGTAAGGTATAGGACAATAATTTTTCTCAATCTACTTAGAAGTCTTAATGGTAAGCATTACAAACTCTCATGTCCTAGACATTAAATGTTCAAATAAAAAGTGGCAAAAGTCATTGCATAATTATCTTTGGTAAACAGCGATTATATTCACCCAGTGCGGTTTTTGTTTAGCTTTAATGCATATCGTTGTTATTTTACGCTTATTGGTATTTAAACAGCTAAATAAACCGTGAAACGAGGCCACAAAACGCGTAAAGACCATCGAGCGATAACAAAAAGAACGCCATTAATCTCTTATTGTGTAACGTCGGTGAAACGTTCCGTTTTGTTTGCGTCTCGTCCCGATTTATAATATTACATCGCTCGTTTACAGTTCGCCATTGTCCTTAAACCGACTGGGTGTGATCTGATACAAAGCGCATTACAAATGGGGCGAGAATAACTGGCTATTCATCGTCACTGTGTACACATTACACAAACCATAAATCAAAGCCTTGATTAGATAGCGCATGCAGAAAGACCGAGACGCGGTACTACAAACGATTTCAAGTCATTGATATCATAGAAGTTTCTCGTAAATACACCGAGGGAGCAATCGCTCATCAGGGAAATGTTAATAATTTGTTGGCTTCGTTCCTTTCTGTCGCAGCTCCCACGAGCTCGATCCCCGGAGCCCGCTTCTCATGCTCCTCGATTGACAGCCCGTGACATGTGACGGCCATTGTCAGCGCTGACATGTTGACACTGTCAAACTTGACTTCTGTCCGGATTCCGCATGTAAATGGTAAATACGGAAACATTACCCGCGCGGCACCGAACACTGGCACACAATGCGAGAACAAATTAAATAATGGAATAATAAACTGGCTTTTGTGAAGTTGCATTGATACAGCTGCCGTTTGGTCACAATTATATTTTTTATAAATTTTGACGTCAACGCTCTCAAAGACAAAATCGCCAGTATTATTCTCATTGACATAACTATGATCACAGTTTTACAAACTTGCAAATAAGTAAACTATAGGTACTGTCCAATAGATAGACTGAAGCATACCCATAAACTAGCTATTCCAAACATATCAATTATGTGTTTTTGACCAGAAATGAAATAAATGATATTGATTGTAAAATAGCAGCTTATATCAGCGTTGGACACATGTGAATGTGTAGCTCAAAGAGCTTTTGAAAGCGTTACATACGATAGAAACTTACAACCGTACAATAGAACTCTGATTTGAATACAATCCCAGTGATAAAAATCCCACAGTTAAATTTATAGTACGTATCTTCGTAGTAGAGAGAATCTCATGTCGTATAGGGAGGTCAAAGAATTGCGCTGGACAGAAGCAAATACAACAAGCGCCCAGCATTTAAAGTTGTGATAGTACTAACTACTAGGCACTCTACATGATACATGATATCTTGTAGTGTAGAAACATTAATCATTATATACTATGTAAGTACATTAAAAAAGGTTTTATTTAAACAGCTAAAGTCTGTCGGTAGTAAGGATGGTACGGTGATTTTACCTTTGATTATAACAAAGTTATTTTCCCATAGTTTCTTCGATCGTCAATATGTTCTGAAAGTGAAGGACAAATAAAAACACACATAAAATCATTTGAAAGTGATAAAAATTAATGCCAAGATAACGTGTATAAGTTATCGCCTGTTTGCCCATTAAAGAGACGTAAAGTATGGTCTCTAAATGTGCATAAGATGTGTAAAGTGGGTAAATGAGTGGAGCGCCCCGCGGCCGCCCCCCGCGGTCACTCGCACCCTACCCCACCCTACCCCACCCTGCCTCCAGCAGAGCCTCTTTCTCCACACAAAGTGACAATTTAAACATTCATCCCTAATGTTGTTTAGGATATATTCAATAGCCAGACAATCCACTTTATTTATGGTTGTGTTGTGCGCCCACAAAGACGTATCGTTCTCAAACAATTTTAAGCTCTCTCATTTCCGGACACAAAAACTACGAAACACATTTTTCGGCATTATATATATTTCTTTTCGTGTCTAAATAATTATCGCAAGGACTTTGAAATATTTTATAGGTAGTACATGAAGGGCTAGTTTGCGGTTTTAATACCTATGGTGTAGTTTACGTGTGGTAATGTTCATTATCCCACAGTCCATTAGGTACTGAGATATACCTAAAACAGATACATTCAAATAAACTGACTACTATAGATAAGATTTTAAATAAATATCGGAGTTGAGACATTTTAGAAATAGCATCATCAACTTCCCTGTGTTATATAGTGTAATGCTGTGCGCTTGACTTTTCCAATTTGATGAAATTTCAATGTCCAGAAGAAAACATTTCAAAACTTAATGATTAATGTCGAAAAGATATTTCCAAAACCGGTGGTTAATTAAACATTATCATTGGGAGCTCTTATCAGTCTTATTTGCAAAACGATTTTAAGTAGGGGATCCATTAATATTTTGCCGAAGACACTTAATTATAAAATTTTAACAAGTATCTACGTATCTATCAATACATATCTTACTTATAGAAAAGCAATCGTGATATGTAAAATATAATATTAGCTTAGTTATTGACATCGCAATAAGCTGCACCTCTGAAGAAGTCAGTGATCGTCATTACTTTAGAGGGTGCAGTAATAATGGGGGACGGGCCCCTCCTATTAGCCAAGTTTATCTACGAGGATGCGCCCCTTTGCGCGCATCGCGTCTTTGTCCGCCACTAATCCGCCGGGGAAGTGGCTAAATATCTTGTGCAAATAAACATTCCGCTCATTCCATTGTCATGGGATGAGAGCGTAGCTGTAACAAATCGGATTATGCGGCACAAGGATACCCCATCGTACCGTACTACCTAATTAGTTTGGGTGAGCAGGATTTAGCACAGATCTGAACAGGAGTGCATTTAATTCATTTCATTTTAGACCCATTTTGATGGTAATAAAATAGTTGTTTTCGTCTGAACTTGTTTGACTTATCATAAGAGTTTACCTACCTACGAGCTTACGGCCTACGGGGAATGCGTTTCAAAATACTTTCTTATATAATAATTAAATTTGAAGGAAAACATATACAACCTCTCTCTCAGAAAATACGCATAATGAAATACATTCCAAAATGTTACGATTAAGTTTTAGTTACGTATAGAATCTAACTGCGATTTAATTTTCTTGCCATAAATAGGTTCCGAAAAAAACTAATCTAAAACCATTATTCGGAGTGAATATTATTACCCTTTAATAAGTAATGTTGTCATTTTATTATCTTTGGACCTATTAATAATAAGCGTCTATAGTGACGGATTTCTGACGTTGCCACATCATTGAAAAATATTATTTAATTATCACTATACGATACATTTTCAACTACCACATGAGCTTAATAATAATAATAATATATTTAAAAATATAAATTATAAGATTTATTTGAAATAAAGAATAATAATAATAATAAATCATTTTTTTTTTGTGCGTCTGCATCTACAATCAGTCCCAGGACTATAAGCAGATTTGTTGGGCGGTTGAAGCATTGTGAGGGGTCTCCCAAGCAGGAGACACTCCTATTTAACATCGAGCATGTGGAGTCTGGATATCATGGCGTTTAAGGCGTTTCCTGTAGCTGATTTTTGTTAATTCGGCAGCGAAGTCATTCGGGTGGTTGTCGAGCCGATTTTTGTAGTTAGTGGAGGACTGTTGGATCTCTTCCTTTACTGTTTTAATTTCCAGAGCTTCATGGATTTCAGAGTTAGTGAGAAACCATGGAGCATTCGACAAGGTACGAAGTATGCCATTCTGCAGTCTCTGTATAATATTTAGATTGGAGTTACAAGCGCTTCCCCAGAGTTGGATCCCGTACATCCACACAGGTTTGAGGATCATTTTATAGATTAGGAGCTTGTTGTCCACCGAAAGTTTAGAGTTGCGTGCCATCAGCCAATACATGGTCCGGAACCGTATATTTGTTTCATCACGCTTTGTTTTGACATGATTTTTCCATGTCAGCCTTTTGTCTAGGTGTATTCCAAGGTACTTGACAGAGTCACTTTGGGGCAGGGTATTATTTCCCAGTTGCACGGGTGAACAGTTTCCTTTTCTAAGCGTGAATGTTATGTGGGTCGATTTAGAAGCACTTGCTTTGATGCGCCACTTCTGCAGCCAGTCACCCACTTTGTTGAGGCTATCTTGTAAAATATTTGAAGCGGTTTGTGGATCTGAACTGCTAGCTAACTATAAATCATTTTAGATTAGTTATTTAGATTAGTTGTCAAGTAGCACACATAAACGAGTAGACACCTAACGTTTTCTATGAACATATGTCATATATCGCATACGAATATCCGCAATATCCATGTTGAATATCACAATAGGCAAGTAGGTGTATAACAAGAAGGCTGTCAGGTGCGATGCCTTCTGAAAACAAACAGTCTCGCTAACACTTCACGTTGCTAAACAATGGTGGGCATTATCATTGTGCCTGGGAGCTGGTGTGACGCCAGGAGACAGGGCCCGCCCATCCGCGCGCTCATAACACGAATATGTTAATAATATATTAATGTTGTTTTCGTTGCCTGTCTATGACTTGCATGAAGTCATAGACAGGCAACGAAAATGCCTTTACTGAACTAGTTACAATCATATAATGACGTTAATGAAATTAATATGTTTTGAATTGATTGTATTACCTAATGGGACATCAAATTAATTAATTATCTTAACTTTATGAGTAAAATACTTTACGCATGTACTCTTTGAGTAGGTAATCGAACCCCCTACATACATAATACGTTTCCAACTCGTTGACTTAGCTAGCTTAGGTACTCGCGTTGTTGTTATCCTTGTTCTTTTTATGAAAGGAAATCCATAAACTATTCATAATGTGACACGAAAGGGTGTATCGGTAGAGGAGGGAATTTGCATATATCATAGCTGGAGCTGTGTTCGGAGAGCATCGATCCGAACGCCATGACGGCGCACATAGCAAGGAAGGCCGACCGAGCGCCGCATGCCTATTCATGAGCAGCGACGGCTGCGCCGGGCCCGGTTCCCCACTGCATTTGAATAAATACAATTAACTTGTTTGTTTTACTCGCCCCGTTACGCCCGGCGAGGCGACCCGGCCTTCCGGCGAGTGACACATTCCTCGCCGCAATAAAAGTAATATTGAAAAACGATACCAACTCGACGATGGCGGTAGAAACCAAATTGAAAACTATTTCGCGCTGGAATAATATTCAAATTGCGGCTAATGGCGATATTCGGCAGCGGGCAGCTCAAAGGGCGCGCTGGCCGCAGTGCGCTGCACTGTTATTATCTCAACACCATCGCACTCGCACCTAACCCATTCCTTTTTTAGCAGACCCTCCGTCTTCTTTCTTCCCTCGCCGCCCGAGAGGGAGCACCCGTCATTTATACTAAACTCGACGCGGGGGCGTTCCTTAGACGATTTATCATTTAGCGTTGCCTACAGACATTATTTGAAACGCATTAAAATCGCGGTTGTGGAAAATTTGTCGGCATCGAAATTAGTACTCCTCTCAGAGTGCATAATTTATCGCTTATGACGCATCCGGCGCGTGTAACCATATTCATAATGAGACATTTATTCGCTTTGATGATCCTCCTCGAAACATAATGTAATTTCTATAAGGTAATTGAAACTGCTCTATTGATTTGTTATCACGCAGGTTAAATAAGATAGCTTGCAATTCAGTCATTTATATACAAAAACAGACAAGACAGTACACCTGTCTACTGACTACAAGAATAAGTTTTACAGCAAAGTGACTTGATCATAGAATGTCTGGGGATATAGTAAAATCCAGGCGACTTTTCTTTTAATTCTGTAGCGAGGCCATTGTATGAATTCATCGTGTTGTCTATAATCCGATAGTAGTTATACATGTAACTACTCAATAATTCGCCGAGTGTCCAAATGAGCCGACTACGAGCACTTAAGGTGAAACCTTGCAATTTTAGTATAACGCTGTGCGTCTTAATTGACTGCAACGGCGCGGACAATTTTTGCGTCTTGGAAAGCGAGCGTGTGGAGTGAGTGTGGGGAGAGCTGCCCTTAGGAAGCTGTCACGCGCGGCGCGAACACGTGATGAATATGTATCGGCGCGGCAGGCCGCAGCGGCGCCTTGTAATTTGAGGCTCGCCGGTAATTATTTACGTGAGAATGGGCGCGAGTCCCCCGCCCCACCGCCGGAACGAATCGCTGATTGCTCTCGGCCGAGATGCCGCCGCCAGATTGCACCTCACGCTCCGGTGCTCGTAGCTGCGGACGCGAGCTCTCCGCGACCCAGCTTGTACTTACCTTTCCCGATACATGAACACTGCCACGTGACTCTACAATACTCTATAATACATACAGCTGCATTGCCTCACTATAGATTTCGATCATGATCCTCAACATTTAAAAATTTAGCTTGTTAAAATTTAAAATCTGCTTCAATGGCCAAAACTCTAATACAATTCGTGATATCAAATGTAATCACAAAATATACGTGTTCGGTAGGTACGCAAAAATTATAACCCTAATTTCCCGTCAGTACTTAATTAGCCTGTTCTTGTATAATTAAATATATACATGCATTTTGTGACATTGATGGACTGGACACACAGTATATGTATGTACCTACTTGTCTGTTAAAAAAGTCCAAACAAACCGAAATATTTCTTGCACCATATTTTTTCCGTGGCGTAAAATAAAATTAACTATTATTAATTCGAATCGATCATTGATTACATCAACCAGTACCACAAACCAGTTACTAAAGTAACTAATTTTTAAAATAATGAAAGAAGAAACGATGTTGATGAAGAAGGTTTTGTAAACATAAAAATACCAATCCATATACCTACGTATTTCGCAGAAGTTAAATACATATTTAATATCTTTTTAAAAGATTAAAGATTATTTATAAAAGTCCGTGCAAATTCGACGATAGCGTGAGAGATACAGATCGTAGGTACCTTATTATGACGGTCATTTAGCACAAGATAACAAAATGAGCGGAGCAGCGGACTGTTTCGCAAAAAAGATTTCTGAATAATATTTAGAGTTGCGGCGTTCGAGTGGTGACGGATGTTTTGACTGATACTGACACTTGCGTGTTGAAGCAGGGTAAAGCCTCTGGCAGAGATTGGCTGCAGTTATTTTTACCAGGTAAAATAGTTATTTGGTTCGGCAGCGCGGCAAATCTGCAGCACGAAAAAATATTAAAACTCATAGTCCCCTTGTCATGTTACGAACGTATCTTTGTAATGTTTTCAACAAAATTACACAAATTCTCATATCTAATGGCTTCAAATATTTCTCGGTGTAAATTATTTTGTGTGTTTATTGCTTTTATACCACTAAGGTATGCATAAATGTAAGCACGCGTTCCGCCTGATGGTAAGCGATTGCCGCAACGCTACCTATGAATGCTTGCAACACCAGGGGTATCGGTGCGCGTTGCCAACCCTGCAGTTATCTTTTCACACTCTTCTTGAAGAACTCCATGCTGTACTCTCTGGAGAGAACCTCAATGGAGAGATCATTCTACAGCTTAAGCGTTCGCGGACAGAAAGCCCTTTGAAAACGCGCGGTGCGAGACCTTTGTCGTTCCAAGTAATCGGGATGAAATCCCCGCTGATGACGAGAGGTGCGGTGGTAAGAGGTACGCGTGGACATCATGTCGAATACTGTGTCAGAACACCCTTCGCATATAGGTACAAGCGGGAGGCTAATTTCCTCAGTCTTAGTCGTTCCAAGCTACTTGTCACTGGACCGCGTCAAATTATTAAGTCCATAATAACATATTTCAAATATTTATGTCATAATAAATATTTTTTTTACTTCTTGTGTGAAAATCCATAACATTATTTTAGTTACAGAAAAGTATCACAACGCCATCTATCGAGATAGGGAAACACTAATACAATTCTTATGAGATTGTACATTCAATGAATATGGAAAGACTGTTCAAAATGAATGGTATGAATAAAGCTCTATTTCATACACCTATAAATGAAGACGAAGTGAAAGAGGTTTGAAGAAACCTCTACGGCTACCCTGTGAGAGACTCGGCGCGATGATAGATAGTACCTAAAATAATAGTTTAAAAAAAACTAAAAAACACGCTTTTTATAGAAAACCGAACTAAAAAATAGAAAATAAATTTCGATAATATCTTAAAAAGCGTGGGGTGCAAGGTGTCAATAGTTATAAATATTTTATTGTCAGATATGAGTAGAGTGATTATAATTTCGGTAATATCTTAAAAAGCACCCCACGCTTTTTAAGATATTATCGAAATTTATTTTCTATTTTTTAGTTCGGTTTTCTATAAAAAGCGTGTTTTTTAGTTTTTTTTAAACTATTATTTATTTTCTACTTTTTAGTTATTAGTGTATTGACATCGGTCCTCGATAAATCTACAAAGTTTGAACGAAATCTGGCCGTTTAAGGTGGGTCAAAATCGAGCTCAAAAAGGTCGGTTACATACATACAGGTGAAGCTAATATAAAGCGTGTAAAAAGAAGAAAGAAAATCTATCTACTTAATTGAATTGAAAAATTGTATTGTAATTCCCTCATTATTGTATTATGTACAGAATAAAGAGTAATTTAGTCAAAACTATTTTGTATTACAACCAACGATTTGGATAATGAGAATATTAGATAAAGCTATCAGATCGGCAGCACCATCACGATACAAATGACGAAATTCAATAAGCAACTAGACCACTTAGGAGTGTCTGTGTGTTTGTTTAAAAATAACCAAATGTTAAATTGGGTGCTTTCAATAAGTGGTGAGGCCGTGGCGGCGCCCCGCCGCGCGTCCTGGGCACACACAGACCGCGGGGCGCCGCGCCCTGCCGGCCTGCCCGCGCACAACACACTAATAACACCGTCTTTCCCTATGTCATGCCTTATTTCGTTCGAACATCTCCAGTTTTTTCTCATGTTCGTTTTTTCGTCCTGCGAACCGACCTCAAATATTAACAATAAAAAGAGTCCCTGATGATAGTAATCCTTCATCCTCATTGTCTCTTGGCAGTTTCGTGGAATAAAATATATGGTGCTCTTGCGACTTGATATCCAAACGTCATATTATAAATGGCGTCGTTTAAAATATTTTAATACCCTCTACATCACGGCGATATTAATTTAGTACGCTTCAGTTGAGCGGTCCGGACTACGTGTGCCACCGGTGGAATGTTAAATGACGGATTACCGACCGCCAAGATCGAGAGATAACTCAAGATCTTGTAGATTCTATCAGTGCCCTTTAGTTTCAAAATGTTAATAGTATCATTTAAATTTCAATATGATGCGCCCGTTATAGTTTTATGTTAATAACTCATTGGGGTACGCTGTAGGGTGTGTTTCTCGAAGGGTTAATCGTTAGTTCGTCATTTAATTAATTTATTATTAATAGTTTGCTTAGAAATACATTTTGAAATCACGCCTGTAGTGTAAAAACAATAACTGAAACCAAAGCTATATTTGACCGAGAGCTTGAGATTCAAAACAAAGTCCTACCCATATACATATACCCACCCTACAGCATAATGTGATGTCAAAATTATAACTGAGTCTGTAAATGTTTTCACATGAACAATCTCCAATATAACACTCCTGTATTTTACCTAGAGGTTAACCTTTTCCCTTATTAAAGTTTACTACTTTACTTCAAAAAAGTTGACCTTGTCTATTCCTACTACTCTGTGATATTTTTAAAACAGTAACTATGTGGTTTGCCATAGCTACAGTTGCCATGTCAACAGACAGAATACATCGATACATTTAATTTTCTTGTAGGAGTTGATTACTCACTAAAATCGCTTTATTTATAGGCACATAAATCTGTTCTATCAGGAATCGTAAAATATGGTTCGTATCACAGTAGATATGGTCCGTAAAAAGGCTGAACATCACGAGTGCTTATTGGCCCCACTAGAAGAAATAGCGCTCCACCAAGAGAACATTGAGAAGATAGAATTCATACAGGACTGGTGTCCGAAACTTAAAATACTTCTCATGCAGAGTAACCTCATAGCCAAAATAGAAAACTTAAACAAATTAAAACACCTGACTTATCTTAATTTGGCTTTGAACAACATTGAGATAATTGAGAATTTGGAACGATGCGAATCGCTGCAAAAGCTGGATTTGACACTTAACTTCATCGGTGAGATTGTGAGTGTTGAAAATTTAATTGATAATTACAATTTAGAGAATTTGTACTTAACTGGGAATCCTTGCACTGATTACGACAATTATCGAGATTTTGTAATTGGGACTCTACCGCAACTTACTTCACTGGACGGCCATGATATTGAACGATCAGATCGCATAAAAGCATTACAAAATCTACCTGTAATAAGATCTGATATAGTATTTGAACAAGATAACTATAGGTGTCAGCGCAAGAAACAAAAAACAAGATTGGAAAACGATATTCAATGGAAATGGGAAAATGAGTATAAGTGCATGGATGCTGAGGAAAGAAATAAAAAGTTTTGGTCTGAGAAGAGTGAGCATGCACCAGAGGTCCGATATGAAATTGAACGTATGCGGCAGTTGAAATTGAAAAGTTATGATACTGAGGACAAGAAGGAAATTAAACGTGAATATAAGTTTTTTGCATCCGATGGCAGGCCATTTAATATAAACCAACCAAAGATACATTTCTATTTTAACGATACTGAACCTGATAAATATATATTGGATTTGGCTGTTTATAAACATCTCGATACAAGTCTGATCGACATAGATGTGCAGCCACACTACGTAAGAATAACTCTTAAGGGAAAGATATTTCAGCTCCATCTACCGGAGGAAGTGGATATTACGAACTCCACTGCACAGCGATCTCAAATCACAGGGCATTTGGTTGTTACAATGCCCAAAGCTACAGCTGTCATCAAGAAACCACTGGTAACCAAAGAAGAAACTAAACGCGATGCCAAATTACACAGCGCATATAAAGTCGAGGATACTTGTGATGGCTCAGAGCAGTCTAAAAGGGAATACTTAGAAATAGGACCAGCGGATAATGTATTGGATTTCACTAAAATGACGCTGACGAAATCTACTCCGAATTATACTGACGATAGAATTAATTTAAGTGGTAAAAAGCCTTCTCCAGACTTCGTAGATAATCCTGAAGTTCCCGACCTTATCTAAGCGAATTTGTTGCACAAACTGTAGCGTTGCGCACAAAGCTACGTTTTAGTCCTTTACTTACATAAATTGTAGTAATGATTACTATTACGTAGGAAAGAAGCTATTCAAAAGATCAATAATGCAGCTGATAGTGTTTCGATAAAATATATTATGTACAGAAGACAACTTAATAATATGTACTTATATTGTATTGTAAATCATCAAAGTAATGAAGCTGCAAATGGCGGGCAGCTTATAATAGATATCAATCAACGGTAGTTACTATATACATAAGTGATTGTAACGAATCTGTGTAGTCTAGCAGCGCCCATAACTAACTGATAAATCCTTACCTACAGTTAAATATGTTGATATAATGGACTTCATTTAAAAATAAATACTTTATGGCATTTGTGTTTTCTCTCATCCTAAATTATGCTAAGATGTAATATTTTATATCTGATCACTTTCGGTGGTGGCAGGTGGTATTCCATTGGTTGGCGGCATGGCTACCATGAAAGAAAGGAATCCATCAACATCCTTCATCTCCTTTGAAGTGAATTTGGCAGAAATTTGGTGACGACCCGCCCAGGGTGGCGTTATCTTGAAGGTAGCCGTCGCCAGGGCGCCCGGTGCTATATTCTGAAATAAAGAAAACGAAACGATTCTCGAAGTGTTCCTTCCACATACTTATGATTGCATCTTGTTCATTACACATATTAACAATCTTAATGTGAATATAGCATCAATATATATATATATATTTTTAAGTGAGATCCAACACAATTTTTTTTCTAACGCCATCTGTCGATAAATTGTCGAACTAGCTCATCGTATAGTGCACGTAGCAAACGTGAACTGACCTCATCCAATTCGATCTTCAGCTGCTTATCTAAGCCAGGTCCCTGTATATAGAACTTGCAGTTTCTCAGAGGTATGGGTAGAGGGTTCTCCACCTTGACGGTCGTTGTGAACTCTTGCCGTGAGATGGGTGTACCGTCGAGTGTGATCTTAATGTCAGGATTGCGCACTCTGAAGTCATCTTGAGCGAAGTAGTCGAACTTTCTCTCAACTATCGTCGCTAAGCAAGCGATGTTGAACGAAGCCTGCGGATATAAGGATCAGAATAATGTACCTATGTATTTTAATTTCTTCCAGAGCACATCACGCTACTAATCTATAATATTATAAAGAGGAAAGATTTGTATGTAAGTATGTTTGTATTGAATAGGCACCGAAACTACTGGACCGATTTGAAAAATCTTTCACCATTGGAAAGCTACATTCACCCTGAGTGACATAGGCTATATTTTCTTTTATATAAAAATCTTATGTCCACCCGTGCGAAGCCGGGATGGACTGCTAGTTAATATTATAACAACATACGAACACAATAACAATTCTATTACATGTATTTTATTATAACCAGCTGTAATCTGCGGCCTATCCAGCTCGTCTCCCTTGGAAGCATGTATGCTGATATATAGCCCACTAGATGAGCTTCGTGGTTTCACCCGCGTAAAATCTTAATATATATAAATTACGTGTCACGTTGTTTGTCCGCGATGGGCTCCAAAACTACTTAACCGATTTCAATCAAATTTGCACACAGTGTGCATTTTGATCCAACTTGAAAAATAGGGTAGCTTTCATCACAATTGGGCCCGATAGGTGGCGCTGCGATCGTACTATATCGTAATTAACTTTTTACAATCTTTATATATATAATTCTTCTGTGAGTGTGTATGTCACTGAACTCCTCCTAAACGCCTGGACCGATTTTAATGAATTTTTTTGTGTGTGTTCAAGGGGATTTGGGAATGGTTTAGATTCACAATTGGACCCGATAGGTGGCGCCACCATCTTTTTTTTTCCACCCGAGCGAAGCTGGGCGGGACAACTAGTTTTATATAATTTCATTGATGTTTTATTCTGGAATAAAACACAAATGAATAAAGAGCAACCTATATATCCATCCAAATGATGATCTTCCTCTGTTCCAAATTTGATCTAATTCCATTATGTAGTTTTTGTGTGAAAAAGAAACAAACATCTTCACAAACTTTCACATTCATAATATTCGTAGGAAACTTTTTAGCTTTACTAGTGCAAAAACATTTTCTAATTGTATGATTAGTTCGTATTCTGCCTCTTTATTATATAAGTATTGATTTATTATTAGAAAACACCAACGCGATCATTCGGGGCAGAATTCTAGACGCTTATACCCCCAAAATATTAGGGTCAATAATAGATAATACAACATACATATGTATATAATCACTCAGTATCCTTCACAGGATAAACAGAGAGAAGAGCGCTAGCTCGTTTTTTTTTTCTTTTTATACAACAGGAGTGGCAAACAAGCATATGGCCCACCTGATGGGAAACCGTTACCGTAGCCTATTTACGCTAACGATACCGAAGTATCACTTGCGCGTTACCACTCTGTGTTCGGAGAGTTATACTGTGTTGGCAGCATAATAGGTCTAATCCCTCGGTTGCCAAGACAATATAACAATCCATCCCCCCTCCCCAAGGAGCTCATTATTGGATACCTTATTCACCGCGTAGAAACACAACACAAAAAATTGTGTTATTTGGCTGCGGACTTCTATACGATATTAAATATATATTTAATGCAGCAACTAGAATAACAGCAACTACATCTTCATGCATAGATAATATATTTACTAATTGTAACGTTAAAAACTCGTTTTTAATTAGTGGCGTTAGGTCAGACCATACTGGTCAACTTGTATCTTTTGATCTTGGCAAAAAGATAGACCTTGCTAAAACTGTTCAAATTAGACCTCTTACGAAAAATAAATTAAAATCATTTAATGATAATGTTGTTAACAACCTATCAAACACTAGTTTTGATTCAAAAGACCCCAATATTAACTACGGCACATTATTTTCTAAAGTCTGCCAGGAATTCAATAAAATATGTCCTTTGAAAACAGTTAAAGTAAATTCTAAATCAAAATTTAGTGCATGGGCCACTGCGGGAATAAGAAAAAGCAGAGATAATTTATACAATTTATATTATGAAAAATCTCTAACTACAGATCCAGTTTTCCATACTTATGTTAGAAACTATTCAAAAATATTCAAAAGTGTCTGCGCTCAAGCAAAATCACTACTAATAACTAATAAAATAGGTATTTCTAATAATAAAATAAAAACTGTGTGGCAGGTTATTAACAGAGAAACTGGAAAGACACAAAAACGAGATCAGAATGAATTGTCGTTGAAAATAGATAATCGGACCATTTCTGATAAGCAAGAAGTGGCGGAGACACTAGAAAATTACTTCACTAATATTCCAGTGGAAGTTACAAAATCTCTCCCCTCTTCTTCAACATTAGCTGAAGCTCTTTTAAAAGAAAACTATACTGAGGACATACAAGACTTTAAATTTAATCCAATAAGTACAAGTACAATTAAATCCGCGTTTAAAAGTCTCAATATAAAAAATACTGAAGACTTATGGGGAATATCCGTTAAGGTTCTTGGAGATATTATTGACTCAATCGCTCCTGTCCTAGCAGACATATTCAATCAATGCTTGGACAGTGGCGAGTTTCCTGATCTAATGAAATATAGTAAAGTAGTCCCAATTTTTAAATCGGGTTGTAAGAGTGATCCCTCTAGTTATAGACCTATATCTGTGCTCCCAGCATTGAGTAAAATCTATGAAAAAATCATGTTGGACCAGATGTTATATCATTTCAACTCAAACGGCATTCTGCATAGTCAACAGTTTGGTTTCACGAAGCATAGGTCGACAACGGATGCGGGAGTAAAACTCGTCACTCACATTTTGGAATCCTGGGAGAAATCCCAGGATGCCATTGGCATTTTCTGTGATCTCTCGAAAGCGTTCGACTGCGTCGACCATAACACACTGATCTGTAAATTACACCACTACGGAATTCGTGGACTCGCTGCTGATCTTGTTCTTTCATATTTATCAAACAGACAGCAAAAAGTTAATGTAAATGGGGCGACGTCCTCCGGGTCTTTAGTCAAGATGGGCGTACCCCAAGGTTCAATTCTTGGTCCTTTTCTATTTCTTGTTTACATCAATGATCTCCCTTATATGATGGCCAAATTATCGGATATTATTCTCTTTGCTGATGACACCTCGCTAATTTTTAAAATAGATAGGAAAAATACGAATGTCTTGCATGTAAACGAAAGTTTAACTGTTCTCTCGAAATGGTTCGCAGCTAATAATCTTTTACTGAATCCAAACAAAACGAAATGTCTTAAGTTCTCTTTACCAAATGTAACACAACGGGATCTGAATTTAAATCTTGACGGCAACAAACTTGATGCTATAGCGGAAACTGTATTCCTAGGAATTACCATCGACTCAAAATTACAATGGGGCCCGCACATTAGAACACTTTCCGGTCGGTTAAGCTCAGCTGCATATGCAGTACGGAAAATAAAGCATTTAACTGATGTAGCCACAGCTAGGCTAGTATACTATGCTTATTTCCACAGTATTATGTCCTATGGCATTCTGCTGTGGGGATCAGCGGCGGACGTTGACTCAATTTTCATTCTTCAAAAGAGGGCGGTCCGCGCGATCTATGACATGGGTCCTCGCGAGTCTCTCAGGGAGAAATTTAAAGAGATCGACATACTAACTTTGCCTTCACTCTATATCTTTGAATGTATTTTATATGTCCGCAAAAATAGAGGGATTTACAAAATTAAAAGCGACTGCCATAATAAAAATACCCGCAGTAAACATGAAATTGTAATCCCGAAATACAGATTAACAAAAACGAGCACGTCATTTATTATAAATAGTATACGCTTTTACAACAAGCTGCCAAAGTCAGTTATAGAACTGACCGATGTAAAGTTCAAAAAAATTATCAAACGTGTTCTGATTAAAAAAGCATATTATAAAATCAAGGACTACGTTGAAGATAAAGAAGTTTGGCTCTAGTTCCTTCTGCGCATGCGGCTTCCCTGGTAGCTCATAAACGGCACAAATTTGTGGATGTCTCTAACTATTCTGAATCTTTTTCTTTTCTCAATTCGGGTTGTTTTTTTTTTTTTTTTTTTTATACAATAATAATTTTACTTTTTTTTTATTATTTTAATTTATTCCATATCTTGACCAGAATTAGTTACAGTACTGATGGCAATATTTGTGTGACTTGTTTAATTTGTCTAATTTGTGAATGTGAGAACATTGTAGGCTTAGTAGATTCTTAGATCTTGCTAACATTTTTATAATTATCTTGTTTTATGTATGCTTTGTATAGTAAGCGACGACCTATTGTCGGGCCTACGTTGTTCTCCCATACTTGGGTACTATTGCTGTAACGAAAAAAAAAAAAAAAAATTGTATATGCCTAATGATCTGAAAAGAGCAACCATGGAGTTTCTTGCCGGTTCTTCTCCATGGAAACGACCAACCCGAACCGTGCTTCTTTTTCGACGTTTTATAAGTGCCCACCTGGGCCTATGTGAAATAAAATGATTTTGATTTGATTGATTTGATTTGATTTATAAAGTGGAGGTCCTGTCGTGAGATTATCTGTACAATTTTAATTTTTACCTGATCAATAAGCTTCTTGTAGTAATCATCAAAGGTGACTAGCATATTAACGTCTTCTTTGCCTTCCGGCGCGATGGCGATGTCAAAGTCGTACCTCTTAACACCATCTCCCGTAATACCTGTATACGTCACCGTGTCTACGCGCAAAACGCCCTTTATTTTATGCTGATTCTCTGAAGAACGATTCCGCATATGTAGCACCTGTTGAAGTAGAACAAATATTTGCCACGATCTACATGAAAACGAGTGAAAGACAATACTATCTTCGTTAGCTAGGTATATCTTGATCCCGAATGCGAATACACGCTTACCACACTAAAGTCCTGGCCGATCTTGATGTCGTCCCTAAGTTCGAAGTCGAAGGTGACATCATTGAAGGCGTCGTTCAGGTAGTACCGGGCGAAGATGCTCTCCGACTTGCGCAAAGCCTTCTCCATAGTCATACGCTCCTCCTTTGTTCGCTCCGGGTACTTGTATAAGCTCGTTATATCCTGTAAGAGAAAAATTATATTATATTACAGACTTTTTCAAGTTAGCTCCAGGCTCCTCCTTTGATCTGCAACAGTTTAACGAAAATACGTCTTTGGGAACGCCGCAGTGGCCGAGTGGTTCGAGTAGTTGCCTGCGACACAAAGAGCGCAAGTACCAATGAGTTTTTCTGAACTTAAGTACAGTGATTAGTCACCACGAGCTTTACGGTGAAGGAAAACGTCGAGAGGTAACCTGCATACGTTTGAGAAACAATTCAAAGGCGAATGTATAGTCGTGCTTGAGTAACGGCGACGGACCCGCCATCTGTCACGTTGGCACCTAAAATATATCACTGGTAGAAAGTGCGTCTCCCTCTGCCTACCCCTTCAGGGACCCATATGGGAAGGCGTGAGGATATATTATATATATATATTTGGTCATTTACCTAAATCACTGGATGGATCTTTCCCTTATATTTGAAGTTCTGTAAGAGAGTCTTTTCCTAGTTTGTGTGCTAAGAAAACAAGATCAAACTGTTCCCGTTCATTGTACTTAGCATACAAAGCTAAGTAATTTTCATATACAATATCGGTTGCAATGTTTTCAAACGTAGTGCGGGCAGTAGTAGTAGTAGTAGTAGTAGCGCAAAAAAATTGGCGTAATACAATTAATTATATTGTCATCAGGGCCAAAATATTGCCAAAATAGACTTTATCGTGTTGTGTAAGCAATTGAGAAGCTTAAGTGTCCTACGTACTTCTCGTTCCATCTTCCCAATAGCTTTCGTTGAAATGTTCTGTCCTATCGATGTAGTGTCGCGGGCCATCAATTTCAGTGGTTGAATCTCACCGGAGAATTTCCATAGAAGCTGAAATTAAAAAAGGTACCTATATAAATACATGGATCCAATAGCGTTGACTATCACCACATACAACATATAACATCTTCTACCACTTCACGATTTACTTATCTCGCTTTTGGTCCCTCCATACTCGGGAAATTAATTAATTTGTTGTTTTTCTTCAGAGTCAAGACTCCCTTCATCATCCTTGCATTCGCATTTTAGTGCTATGTATCTTTTTCAATATTTTTTTGTATGTTACCTTATCAGCGTTGACTTGTGCGAAGACATAGGAAGCGTCGTAAGGGCGCGCCAGCTCTCCATCTCGAACTGCTTGCAAAGACGCAGGGCCACATCGGTACAAGTCTTCTGACGTCTCCTGCGGCGTGGCGTCTATGGCCTGCCAGCCGCTGTACTCGCCGCCAAGGTCTGGCCGCTCCATCCACACCTAGAAATATCAGTAGATTTAATTCACTTTTGGCCCTTAGAATATATTTATATATGTATATAATATTTGTATATATAATATATATATTATTCATGTGTAGTATAGTGTTTCAATGCTTTAAGATCCTTAGATTTTTAAGTTCTTTGACTTTTTCATCGACAAAAATGGAAACAATGTTATAAATACACAGTGTTGTTTTAATTGCTTTTAATTCCAGTTTCTAATTATATGATTATCTCGTTTATATTTTTTAACGCCATAATAACTCTTTTGACATACACACTAGACTATAAGACAACATTACATAAATTATTATACAAGACAACATTATATATAAGAGCGCTAAATCTATTCGTCTAAGGTTTAGCCAATTATTCAGTTAGTTCTACCCTTGACAAATGAGCTTTAAATAGCAATGGATACATAATTGACTTGCATTTATTAACTTCGGATTATTTCCATATTACATACCGACATGTTACTATAGTGATTCAACACATTGATATCATTGATTGCGCTACCTCATATGGGTGAGTAGCCGTAACATCTGTTCTTCTGAGAAGTTTAATTTAAAGATGAAAATGAGTCATAAGATCTGTAACATTATTGGGTCGGAAAATCTCTAATACAGGTGTTAGCTTTTTTGTTTTTTTTTGGTTCTAGGAATCTTTTCACATCAACGAGGAGCTCATTCCCTTTGATAATATACTTCTCATTAGATAAATCAAAACACCTTGCAAGTTTACGTTTTGTAGGTAAGGATTATCTGAATATTAATAGTGAATAATGATAATGAGTTATTATGCAGTATTTAACGACATTTGACATATTTTCCTAAATAGGTATACAAATTTTTCTGATAATTTCTGATCTTACAACACATAAACTTGCAAGGTGTTTCGATTTTTCTTATGAGAAGTGTATAGACTTATAGGTCTTCATCTGATAAGTAAAAAACCTGCTAGGAACACATTCTTCAATCTTGTATGTATTCCGATCATGCAAGTCTAATGAGGAATCTTCAAAGGATATAAACAAATATGTTCACTTTTTGGAATTAAAGAGTTCAACAACGTTTTTTACCTTAGTGCTATTAATAATAAAAAATAAAAGTTAAAAAAAACTAAAAAACAAATTTCGATAATATCTTAAAAAGCGTGGGGTGCGTGGTGTCAATAGTTATAAATATTTTATTGTCAGATATGAGTAGAGTGATTATCATTTCGGTAATATCGTAAAAAGCACTTTTTAAGATATTATCGAAATTTATTTTCTATTTTTTAGTTCGGTTTTCTATAAAAAGCGTGTTTTTTAGTTTTTTTAAACTATTATTTATTTTCTACTTTTTAGTTATTAGTGTATTGTCATCGGTCCTCGATAAATCTACAAAGTTTGAACGAAATCTGGCCGTTTAAAGTGGCGCCCAAAGATTCCGTTACATACATACATAGATACAACCTAAGCTAATATAAAGCGTGTAAAAAGTACCTACATATGTAGGTTACCCATTATTACTAATATTAAAAAACCCCACCTCATTCCAAACGTGGTAGTTCCAAATAGAATCCCGTGTAAAGGTGTCGAGGGTGTTGCCCTCATCGTCCTTGATGATGTCAATGGTGAGGCTGCCCTGGCTGTCGTGCGCCGCGTCGTACCCCGACACCGGACGGCATGGGATACCCAAAGCACGGCACACTGAAAATTATACTTTTACAGTTTAGACAAAATCGTATCTATAGCGTAATTTAAATTTAGAACTTCTATAAACTTCACACCGTGATGTATACGTAGTACCCACACACCCACTTTCCGCCAGAGGTGCCGACGTGACTGATAGCGAGTCCATCGCCGTTACTCAAGCATGATTATACGTTGTAATTTCTTCTCAAATGTATGCAGGTTTCTCGTCAAACAGACCATCATATTGCACACTTAGCCAACAATATACCTACATCTGAATTAACACATAAAATTCAATACACAGAGACGTGTGACAAGTCCTTGGCAAGCCTAAGGAGGTTGGTAAGTATCCAATCATGACGAGAATTAAGTATGGATTATAATTCATGGTTATGACATAGGTCACCTCCGTTGATAAATTATAAATGAAACGGTTAATAAATTAGGCATACGTTGGATTATAACTATTATGTAGTCTAAAATAGCTGGAAAGTATTCAAACCGTGCCGCTTTTTTTACAATGGACTCGTCTATAATAACAAACGTGATTTGACGTACGTATTAATGTAGGCATTAATGACAGATTACGAGTATATATTTGAGCGTGACTCACCGGTGGTCAGAACTCCAGCGTAGACCCAGCACTGTGCGTATTTCACTGGCTTCTTCTTCTCGTAGTATCTTTGTAGGATGGCCAGCGAGCCGACCCATTTGAGAGGGTGAGTGCCGCCATCATAGTCACTTAACTCTGAGCCCCAATTACCATAAAGTACTCCATTATCGTCCTGAACATTCACTGCAGCTGATAGAGCTCGTACTGTGCGGATCGGATCACCTCGGCCGCGACCTTTGACCTTGACAATTAATACAATTCTATTAACTCTGGTTAAAACTCGAGAAATATTGATGCGGAACAGAAAACATCGCAAGGAAATTCAAATGAGCCTAAATTCCGATTTCATAATATATTTAGGTAACCGATCAGATTCGTTATTGGCAACAATACCTAATTCAAAAATAGGTTTAAACGCTCTGCGTTACCGCACGTCCTTAAATTGCTATTCTTGCCGAGCGTATAGTCATAAAGTTTTCACGTTTCTGTTTTCACAGCTATAACATAGGTGATTGAAATTCTTTCCTTTCATAGAAAGCTTAGTACGAAATATGAGTTTTTCTTTTTTTTCTTTCCAATTACCTTTCCAATTTCCCTGACTAAATATAGCGCACAATCAAGAATATCCTTCTCGTACTGAGCGTAGTTCCAAGGAGTAGGCTTGATACGGTTGTAAACTCCACGGTACATTAACCCGCCGTCTGCTTGCACGTACTCTTCCCGGTGACTTGGACCTACAATAACTTACATATTAATATCCATTACATTGAACAATACAATTCCCTTGAGACTTAATTAAATATAGACCTGGCATATATACAGTATCGTTCAGACACCAGGGATTGAAGAGTACGTATATAGGTTGAGGATGAGTGTAGCTCAACGAGCCTCCCGTAACTAGTCTCGTGTCAACGTCAATCCGCCAAGCAGCCACGATGCAGTCGGCAGCAGGAGTCACAAGTACCGACAAATGAAGATCGTCTTGTGTCTCGTATACTGCATTCCACGCGCCGAGAGTCTCGGATCCTTTTTCAAGTAATGGTACAGCCGCAGAAGTATCGTCAGACGGCCCACGCTTGCCCACATCTGTTTAAGATAAAGCAATAAATTATCTTGTGAACAGATCTTACAATAGACTCAATAGACTCCATATCTCTGTGCGACCTTCGTCATACCTTCTACGTAGAATATAAATGAAATTGCGTCTTTGTTCGCATCGTAGGGTCTGCTCAGCAGGAGGTCTAGTTTGAAGGCCTGACCGCGCCTGATGACCAGGCACCGGCTGATGTTTCTCGACATAGCATTGAATTTGTGCGTGTGATGGTCCTCCCCATTGGATTCGATGCAGAAGTCAATTCCTTGCACCGCAAGGACACCTTGTCTCGTTCCGTCGATGACATCTAAATAAACAAAAATGGTTAGAGGCAAAATATTTATTTCTTAATCAAACCTATTATATTTATTATTCTAGTTTTCATTGTTTTACTGTCATCATTGCTATCATTAATTGTAATCATAATAATAAACCGGACCCTTTACGGGACCGAGAGTTTGGGAGAAACGTACCTAATAGTAAAATTTATCATTAAGTAGTTTTACAACTGAGTTTGCTACAAAAATACTGTTTTATTTTATGTTGTATTAATTTCAAAACGCAGCCGATTACATACAATAAAAAAAACTACTACTTATAATTGAAAACATGAAAACATCGACTAATCCGTAATAAATTTCACATTTACTACAGATTAGTCGATGAACAGATTTTTGGTATCGTCAATAGAAAATCCAAGACCAATATTTGGCTATGGGCCAAGATACCAAGGCGCCACTTACTGTGCAACGGTGGCAAACAATTCGCTATTTTTTTATAATTTTTAATATCTATATCCAACAAAATCGTCTTTGTATACATAATACCTATACCTAGTAATACATAGTCGAGGTTTTGATATATAAAAAAAATATTAAGATCAGGATTCTAAAAACAAAAAATATTTATATTATCACTCTCTTCCCGTACACAATACCTACCTGGTTGAAAGGGCACTATGGTATATTTTCTCCGCCCGCCAAAATAATACCTCCAAAGATTCTTAACATACTCCATGACTGAATATAACACTCAAATCTTTCCTACAAGCATCACAAAACGCACAAAATTATTTACTGAATTGCGATAGACGTTAACCGCGTTCGTTCTTTCAATGGTATGCTAATAGTTTGGGCATACGTGCAGTTGCTCTAGCATGCCGTCATACACTGGGCTCCAGTACACCACTTCTACGTCTCCCAACTGCGATGCTGATGTCATACAGTTAATAGGACGCGAAAAGCTTCTACACATTACTAGGAAACTCAAATCATTCATTGACAAACGCCAAGGCTGATTCAAATTAGTCATATATATATCTCTCAAGATCATAGACGAAGTTAAAGCGCTGATGTCATGAGAAACTAAATAGTACTACAATTGATAGCTTAGTGCAAATCCATTTTCGAAGTCGGTCAATCAATCAATTAATCAGTGATCAATGATCAAGCATAATTTCGTACATACCTAACTAACTTCAACTTTATGAATTGCAACCAATGGGTTTCACAATTACCTACTAGATACTTATATCCATGAAATGAAATTATTTGAATGTATAGATATATATATATTATGTATATATATTTATAGAGGAAACCTGCATACGTCTGAGAAGCAATTCCAAGAAGTACCTATGTATAGTCGTGCTTGAGTAACAGCGACGGACTCGCCATCTGTCACGTTTGCACCTAATATATCTCTGGCGGAAAGTGGGTGTATGGGTGTTACCTATACACCTCTGCCTACCCCTTCGGGTACCCTAGTGGAAAGGCGTGAAGATATAAATATTTAGTATTTAAATCTACGTATATACAAATAGTTGTATATAATTTACATTCAAATACTAAACATTTCTACTAAAAATATTTCGTAAGTATGCTAAGGCATCCCAATGCCGGACTTGTAAATCAGTATCAATTAACTCACAGATCGCGACCTACGGGTCAATCAAATACGTTTCGAACTTAATATCTCTATTAATGTACATTTAACAGATACGAACTTACGGTGTAATTAATAAAAGCTTAGATGCGTATCTTGCTTGGAATGAAACGACATATTTGGTTTTAATTACCTACCGATGTAGGTGGGGCAGGCTATACCTGGATACATAATTTACCTTGGAATAATAAGCGTGCAAAACATTCCCACACAGACCACTGGCTGACGCAAACGGTTCAGTATTCTAAGCTGATGCGTAGGCCCATACAAATAAAGGTAAAGTGTGAAATTGTCTAATGAAGTATGTAGTTGATTGGCTGAGTTTTATGATTTAATAATTTTATATTTAATGTACTATTAATATTGCACGAACGTGATATTTCTAGTCATTTCTCAAATTCAAAGATATTTTATCAAGATTTAAATTGCCAAGTTTTTATTTTATTAAATTTATTTTCTTTATGTAATTAATTTGTGTTCATCACACAAATATCTGCCCTCAGTGGGATGCGAACCCGCGACCTCAAGTTTCGCAGTCAGGAGCTCTAACCACTAGACCAGACGGCCGTCTGGTCCGTCATGTCCCGACTATCTAATGAGAGCCTCTTCAGAAGTAGGTCGAAGTTCTTTGGCCGTTGTCCGTTATGACCGTGCTTTTCTTTTATTTAAATAAGTGAAGGTTTAGTGGTTAATTTACCAGCTCCTCGTTTAGGCACCACTCAGGTTACACATGAGCTAACGATGCGGATGCCAGCCACATCTAACCCAGATGTATAAATATAACTTTAGAGTGATCATCAATGTCAAATGGACAAACGAACAAAAAGCTTCGTTAAAAGATTGACACTTGGCAAACAATGGATTAAAATAGTCTTTTGTTATACTACCTCATAAATCAGCGTCTTCGCAAAGTGTACTAATCTATGCATCTGTGGATCTATGCATCAACAAATGTGGAGGCTCGTTTGTTCATTATGTACCTACATAAACAACTAGAATGTATTCTTGAAGTACCTAGTACTTGTACATATTATGTATGTTTGCTTGTGCACGGAAGATACGTCGGACCCGAGTTCGCAGTAGCTACAGGTCTAAATTAATAAAAATAAAACCGTTTATAAAAAACCTAAGCACCTTGGAACAATTCCACACAAACTGACATAGCATCCAATTAAAGAAAGCTTGTGTTATGGTAACTAGACAACCATATATTTCATTATAAAGATATATATAGATGCATAAGACATCCAAGTATCTGCCCTCAGCGGGAATCGAACCCGCAAAACTCAGCGCTTCATTGCCGTGAGTCACTCCTGCTGCTAACTTTACTTTTGAATAGGTATTGTTTTTTATAGACGTTTAAACGGAATGAGTTATTAGAGTAAGTATCTACTTCAGATACGATTAAAAAGCTAGCCCTTTCGTAACATATCAAGCAACCAAGTACTATTATTAGGTACTCAGTGGTAATAGAACTATCACAGGCGCGGTTTCAACCGCGTAATTTTAATTTGGTCCGTAGATTTTTTGACATTGTTTTAAATGAAACATATACCTTATAATCTATATCCATGCCAAATTTAATCTACTATGGTTCAGTAGATTTGCGTGAAAGAGGAACAAATATACTCATAAACTTTCGCATTTATAACATTAGGAGGGTATACAACTTGGTACAGTGCGTTAGCGCATGCACTTTTATAGAACATAACCAAACAGTCAGCATTACACACACTGATTAAAAAAAGTCACCATTTCGTCCATCAGAGTTCGGTGAACATATTAAAATGAAAAGATAAGTGTGTAAAATGTTTTGAAAAGCCGGGTGTGTGTGTGTGGTCATGGACTTTTGTTGCTGACTGTATTGCAAATATGAGATTTTTAATCATCTGTCGCTTTTTTTAGTTTGTCTCGAGTTCAGTGAGTCATTTAGGTGTTAGGTTCGTGAGGAACGGAAGACGTCTGTCAATATTTACAAAGTTTCTGTCCACAATTCCAATAGATCTTGAGAAATTACGTATTACACATATGTATATAATATATACTTTGCGTTAGGTCAAAGTACATACTTTAAGGCCTCCTTGCTTTTTTGAGCTTTAGAATGAGTAATATATATATACTTTTTTTTATCAAAACTATAAATGTTAGGTAAGAAAAGTTTGCTTGCCTTTTGGCATGACTTATTTGAAGTTAAGAACAGTGATCCATCACGCCCCGAGTTTAATAGCGACGGAAAACATATAACTCCAATATTAGGAGTAATGTAAGTATAACCGTGCTTGACAGACGGCGGTAAGAGTGCTACAACTATGCCTATGATTTTGGATACCTACTGTTGCTAAAATATTAAGACTGCTAAAGAGCAGAAAAGAATATTTGTTCTTGGAACAGCCCGTCATAACTAGCATTCAAAAATAGTACTTTAAATTTTCACTTGAGATTATAATATATCGTAACAGTATTTCCATCTAATTAATTTATTCATATTTCGAACAGAATCATCCATATCCCATCAATGTGTGATTAGCTGTATTTACATAATAAAGGACAAATACGACCTGTGCAAATGCTACTGCCTCTATAAACTTACTACAGACATCGGATAATAAACACCACGTAAGTACTCTTGGTACTAAAATACATGTCGGTAATATGTATAGCATCATTATGTGGAATGCAAGGTACAAACCAGTTATCGGACAGCTATATGCGAGACCTCGGAGACGATTCGTTTATGCGTAAAGTGATAATAAGAAAAACAATATTAACGCATGGAGTTTCTCAAATATGAATCTATCTACTGAATATTGCAAAGCAGTGTGGCGCTCTTCAAAACGTATATTTTTAAATCACTTCAAAAAGCATCGTAGTGATAAATAATCTGGTGTGTTTGAAATTGGAACGAAAAAGCCGGGAATATTTTTTCAGTTAATGGTTTTGCGGTTCAATTTTGCTTAGCTTTTTTATGTAACGGAGTCATTACATAAAAGAGCTATTCCGAGATGTATTATTTAATTCAGAAAATATTTATTATTCACATTTAACAATTGTAAATAAAACTGTAGATAATCTCTTAAACATTTATGAATTTATTAAAATGTGGGTTCCTTATTTACCATCGAATTACAATATCAATAAGTATTATTTCTCCGGCATAATGCTCTCGTAGGTACTTGATGTTACGAATTTGCATACTAAGTATAGGTACACCCGATGAAATATACTCAGTCATTCATTTATAGGTACCTATTTATAGGTACCTATTTAAAAACGCAATAATGACAACCCGCCATGGGACATAACAAAACTCACACATATTTCTTCATATTAGCTCACACAATAACTGTAAATGGGCGTTGTAAAATAACGAAATTTGTGTACTTATTCTTGCAAAGTTAAGTACATCCTGTATATTTTTTATGTAAACTCGTGACATCATCTGTCAAAGATATTGTTAGAACTTCATAGGTAACTTATCGCATGTGCGACCTTGACTTACCGTTGGAATTGTCCAGCCTCGGCGGCCGCGGTAACTCGGTGAGGTCGTAAGAGTTGGACTTGTTCGAACAACACTCGCCCAGCGGACGGCACCAGCTTGACAACTTGCTCGACGCACTACCCATTGCACTTACATCCAATTTCCCACTACTATGTCCTCTATCAATTATCACCCAACAATTTATTACACGATTAGATCACAGCCAAATCTGAAACTCTTAACACGAAGCGCGTTTACACAATCTGCCGCAATGTAAACAAGTAATCAGCTGTTGTTTGCTTTACCATTGATAGCGTATATAATTTCAAGTTCACTTGGTGCCTCGCAAAAATATGAGCTCTTTTTATTTTAAAAATGCCTTTTTGTATAAAACAAATATGCGAAGCGCGTGCGCTTCTCAGCGCGAGACCAGATCGTCTGAGCTGGACGGAATCCACTTTACCACCGAGCGTACAGCTGTGACCTCTTATCATTATCAAAGTGATGTCAATGGGATGGTCCCTCCTTGGATGACTTTATTCAATAACTGGCACTCTATGAATCATGTTTCAACCAAAATTAGTCATTATGTACGTATTTTATGACACAGCCCTGATCGAGTAGCCTGTAAAGAACCGATTCTTTGAACTTTGACGTGCTGTGACCTATTTAAGGGCAGCTTATTCTCAGTACACGCCATCATACAGTCACGTAGCGTGCGCTACATTTTAATAAACGCGTAATTATAGTTGTGTCATTGTTGTTACCTAAACTATGAAAAGAACGATACACTAAATTTACTTAATAACGAATTTGAATTTCTCGTCCCCTTTTATTGGTACGATATTAGAATGGTTGTAATAATAATTGGTTGGAACGTGTTAATCTAAAAAAAGATATACCTTATATCTCAATGACTTTGACGCTGATTTGTCTCTAAGAGTCCCCGAAAGGGTAAACAGTCCTGTTATATCCCTGTGCCGATGTGATGTTTTGCAACTATAATCCTTATGGAGAAATTTTTACGATCATTTAAATTTAAAAAGGTCACAATAAGAATAACTTTAATACGCCACTTTAGTAGTAGTGAACGCCAGATGATACGTTTATAGTGCGTATCATCTTTACTGCGCGGTCCGGGGCCGTACCATGAGGCGCTCTTGCCATCATCATCAAGTGTGCGAAAGAGACAGATTTATAAACGTCATATGTATCTGTCCCCCAAACTTTCTTGAATTATGTTTGCAAAAGTGCGTCATGGTAGCATAGTGGCTCTTTTTTGTGAACGTAGAGTAGAGCCACTATTACGCATGATTAGATAATGCATAATTTATGAGCTCGAGATGGATTTTGTTTATTTTTATACAAGCCGCTGTAAGTAACGGGCAGACTAACTAGCAATTATGTTAGTTTACCACGTGTGACATCACCCACGTGCCTCGCCGATGCATGCATACGTACCTATGTCATAACTAGGGAACTACAAAGCGAATTTTCCTTAAAGTGAATGGATCACACAATGATTATTCATTTACCCAGAAAGTATAGTCCCGCAACAAAATAGCAGAAACGTGAATATGCGTAAATAAACAAACCATAGATTCTAATAAGACATGTCATTTCGGTTGTGACCACGTTCATTCCAGTGGACTCCTAATTTAGCTCGAAAGTCTTCGTATGGATATGGCTACTGGGACCTTATCATGAAGGTGTGGTGTCATTATTATGGAAGAATGCTTATGGGGCCATCTCCCCAATCCCCATATATGAAGACTTATACACAAACAAAAATACACTTTTATATTATGGAGATAAGCTTGCGATGTACAGTTTGTTAACTTAAAAATTATTGACAAATTAAATAATAGATAATAAACGTTACTTAAAATAATAATAAGAATAATATAATAACTAAAAAATATTCTTAAAAGGAGTCCCTTTAGGCAGGGTTCCGAAGATACTGGCAGCGTTCCCCCTTTGAATAGCTAGGCTAATTCTTTGTCCGAGGTAGCTGCCAGCTCTTCGGTCTCCTGATACACTTATATATCACATTTAATATCTCTAGTTGTAATTTGTATTGTCCTTTGTTTAATTCCTATACTTGCACAATATTTATTCGTATCAATATAATACATAATTTAATAATACATAACATTGGGGCCCACTGGTGTCGGGATCAAAGTCCAAGCCGCAGGTGCCTGGGCTTCCTGAGAAAGAAACCTCCTCAAGATACATGCTATATGGAGAAGTACATATTATTTTCTGTCTGTCCCTTACGCACTATTGAATATCTACGTCGATAGGTTATAATTATAAGTATAACTATAAAAAACGACGGAATTAGGTATAACGTACATATGTGATAAACCTAAAGCTAGTCAAGGTAGAACGGACGACTAATTACATAGTAAAGAACTTAGTTATAGTTAATATAAATTTATTATCTGGATTATTTACGATCTATAAATGTTTGTGATACATGTGTTACCGTCTTACCGTCTTCGGGTTATATAAGCTGGGAATGTTTAAACAACCCGTTTGTGTATTTGGTCTTCCTTGCGTATTCTCAAAGTGTGTTCAAATATTGTCAATGATACATACAGATACATTGAGAAATAGGACAAAAACTATTGATTGCTTGTGACTAATGTTTGCGAAACTTTAGCTGCACTATTTTAGTCGGAAATAAGTACAACAGTTAATGTTATTTTCTCGCTAACCTCGCCCAAAGCACGTTCCGTTGTAACCGAGTGGATACATTCCACCAAATAATGTTTTGTTGTCGTAAGGGAAAACTGATTGCCTAAATCCGTCCAACATTTCGTCGTTATGCTGTAAGCCCAACCTATTTACTTACCTATATGCGCTAATCCGCTTGTTTAAACAAACCCCTGTGGAAGGCGTGAAGAAATTCATATATTAATACTAGCTGTCCCGCCCAGCTTCGCCCGGGTGAAAAAATTAAACGTCCTGAAACATGATCGCAACGCCACCTATCGGGTCCAAATGTGATGTAAGCTATCCTATCTTTTAAGTTAGCTCAAACTGCACACGGTGTGCAAATTTGATTGAAATCGGTTAAGTATTTTAGGAGTCCATCGCGGACAAACAACGTGACACGTAATTTATATGTATTAAGAAGATATATCTTCATATTTGTTCTCATTTCTCATTCAAAGACGTATGTATAGTATAGTCGTGCTTGAGAAACGGCGATGGACTCGCTATCTGTCACGTTAGCACCTAAAATATATCTCTGGCGGTGTGGTACGGTAGGTAGGGACTTTTGTGGCAAGACGTAAGGATATATTATTATTATTATCTGCATATCAACATTTATAAAAAAAATCTCTCAACTGGAGCTGTACATGGTGGAGACACCGTGCAGTTAGCAAGTGAAATTGCTGTGCTGGTTAAGCTGAACAAATGCGAGCGACGACTGAGTCCCAAATTTTTTCGATAGTACAGAAACTCCACCCAATATCTATCTCTACAGTCAGCAGCACGCGAGTGCTAGCTCTAATAGCAGTAATTGCTTACTATCAAGCGGGAAGTAAGATTGTTGGTATGTTTTTTTTCTATACAATAACCCCTACATCCTATATCCTACAAGGATAATCTGTAAGTAGTTCAAAGTGGCTATTCTCACGCCTTCCCACAAGAGTCTCCGAAGGGGTAGGCAGAGGTGTTAATTAGTTAGCAATTCAATTATTTATATGTTTATAACCGCCATGTGAGACTGCTTATGAAGTATGGAGATATATTTTTATACCTTTGGAAGTTTGTCTTAACAGCAATATATAAACGATGCGAAAAGTTTTGGTATTCTTAGCGAGTTTCTTAAATTGTAGAACTACTTAGACAGTTTGTGTGTGTTTGCAAAAGTGTTTGGTGTCAATGTTACGATAAGTGGTGACAAACGATCTTATAAAAAAAACTAGCTGTGCCCGCGACTTCGTCCGCGCGGAAAAGTGATATTAAGCAACATTTTTTTACCCCCTTAAGGGTAACATTTGTACAAACTTCGAATGTAATATTAATTTATATGTAATCAAGAGCCTAAAAAATAAGTTTCAAGCTTCTAGGTTCAAAAATGAAGAAACTTCCATACAAACTTTAATCCCCTATTTCAACCCCTTACAACCCTTTTTTGCATTAAAATGTCCTTCCTCACGCTCTAGGCTATATCTGTACCAAATTTCATTTAAATCGGTTTCTGTAGTTTAGGCGTGAAAAGGTAACAGACAGACAGACAGAGTTTCTTTCGCATTTATAATATTAGTAGGGATATGTGAGTGAACCAAAGAACGTTTCAAAAATTTTGAAGCTACATTAATACCATGTATATAATATTTTAATTAGGATTGCATTGCATCTTACGTCTGTTTGGCAGCTGGTCGTACGTCAGACACGCAAACATCAAAATAGTGCTTAGCCTTCTGGCACCTGATAGGACGATATCGCGGTAATGGTTGAGTTGAGAGGGCGGAAAGTTGTATTGGATTGAAAATAAACATGTTGCAGTGAATGCTTTTATTTTTGAGATCCCAAAAACACACAAACACAGTGCAGTAATATTATTGTCCGTTACATATTTTTTTAATAAAATTGTTTAAATTTTTTTCATATAAATAAATTTAAAAACAAAATTAGCATAACTTAATAAATGCCTTAACACTAACATCTTTTTCAAAGATGTGTCATATAATAAACATAAAAACGCAATGGCACTTGAAGTATCGGTCTTCTTAACAATTAAATGCATACATATAAAATTAAATCACTCTGTGACAAAGGTGTACGGTATATTTTTGTTTTTTTTTATTAAGTTGACTTGTGCAAGTGCGGAAACACAAAGAACTAAGAGTATAAGTTTCGAGTCCATTCAGGCAAGCTTAGTCGTCATTGAGTAAGTCAGACACATACAGATTATGAGGATAAGAGTTCCCATGGCTGCAGCATATTAATAATATAAGTAATTCCATAGCTCTTATGAAAGGCCTCCCTATGAATTGTTGTTATGTTAAATCAATCTCTATTATTGAGGTGCCACATTTAATTTAAGCAGTCTTGACAATAACTACTTCCTCCTCTTGTACGTATATGTGTTGTTCAGGTGTCACATAAGAGACATAGGATTTGTCCATCAGCAACGCGGGGGGAGATGCAGGGCCCGGGGAGGTGCGCGGGGAGGGCGCGCGGGGCCCCGAGGCTAGCTAGCCGCGCACATTCACTGTGGTACAACCGAAGATCTCGTCTATCTGCCGCGACGAGAACGTCACCACAATGCGCCGCTCGCCGTTACGCCGTGGCACGAACTTTTCCTGGTAGTTGACAAACTCACCCGGCTTCACATCCCGGAACTTTATCTGCAAACAGAATAGTCCAGCGATGTTAAAAACAACCTGTCCACTCAAACCCCCACATTATATGCAATAAATTGGGATGAATCCCACGACCCTAAGTGCGACAACCCCTATTAGTTTTACACCAGGCTGTCGGCACCAGGCTGCCGGCACCAAGGCTGTCGTTAAAGGCTTTTTACTATTGTTTATCTTACATACCTGCCGCGGCCTCTGCACGCCAGAACCTTCGAAAGTGAAGTAGCAGTCCGTCAAGTGTACGTTCAAGGGGTTCTGGAAGCTGAACGTTATGGCACATTCCTGGCCGATGCAAGGCTGGCCCCTCACCTAGGGAAATTTAATTTAACTAATTAATTAGTAACCGAGTACCTCCTATGATGAGATGCGTAACAGTTTTGGGGAGCCAGTAGCATTAAACCAGTATAACATTATCTAAATAATATCATACAGTCCTACTTGTGAATCTCAACGCCCTAAAACTATGACCAAAGCCCACAGGGGGCGCCCTTAGCTGTATGTTGCTTAACACCTAAGAAGTACCTGGCTGGAGGCATTTGGTCTCGCCCTTGTTCGGTTAAATAACAAAAGTTTCCAGACCTTAAGCTAAGAAGAAGAATTAAAGAAAGAAAAAACAGTTATGGGAAGCTAATATTTACCGCCACTTGCATCCTTGGCTTATGCAGTGGGAAGTCATCTTCGTCTGACCATGCCTGCCGTGTCTGCTTCACGTAAGCCATGGCGTGCACCTTCACCATCGAGTGGTCAACCAACTTGTCCATGTACTCTTGAGGTGTGACGTGGAGCTTAAGAACTTCTCGCTGTCCAGCACGGACAATGAACTCGCCCTGCGCCCTTCGTAGACGCGAAGCGATAGCCCCCGTGTAGTAAGAAGCTGATGCCGTCAAGACGCACCAAATCGTACGATCTTCATGGGATTTGTTCTGTAAAAGGACATCGTTAACAACGCCTGAACAGAGATAGCTTATTTGCTGGATTAACGCAAAAAGCATTCCAGTTTTTTTTTTTACGTGGGTTAATCAGCGGAGCACAGCTTTTCATACCTGAATGTTCATGGTGCAATCGAATGGCTGACCATAGGGCACAATATCGATGTCCATGAGATCGAAGTAGACGTCCTCGAAGTTGCGATCGGGGTATTCATAGTACTGCTGCAGGCGCTGGTACCCGCGACATGAGGCAATTACGGCCAGCCGTTCAGGAGAGGAGCTGTCCACGGTCTTGTACTCGTGCGTGATTTCCAACATATCGCTCTCTCCTTCGTCATCGTCACGGTTCGGATTCTTTGTAAGGATCTTGCGGCCCACTCTGAAATGTTACAAGTCACATTATAGTTCTTTATATTCAATAATTAAGATTTTGCTATATTAAATATTATTATTTTTCGCTTGCACTTACTGGTATTGATTAGAAGCCATCCTAATGAAGCCCCATTCGGAATTCTCTTCTTCTTGGAAGTGGCAAAGTTCAGCGTTGAGTTGGCAATACATGAAGGGAGTATCGTATTGGAAGCCAACCTCACCGCGGCGCACGGCTTCTACACTAGCAGGTCCGCAGTGGTATACAGACTCGGCTTCCTCTTGAGGCGTGGAGTCAATAATCTGCCAGCCACTGTAGCCTTGAGGCAGATCAGGGCGCTGCATCCATACATCGTTCCAAACATGGAAGTTCCAACAAGAGTCGTAGCAATCTTCGTCGGGGCCGTTAGGCACTTCATTGCCATCGCGATCAAAGTATTTGTCAACCGTGAATGTTCGGTTGGTGTCATGAGCTGATACGTAGTTCGTTACAGATCGGCAAGGGATACCTAAAGCAATACATAATTATGTACATATGTAAGAGCCTCATCGCTCATTCGCTATACTAAAACATTAATCTTCATTTCTAATGTGGAAAAATTTAAGTAATACCTACCCATAGCTCTGCAAATGGAAACAACAAGGCCAGAATACACCCAGCATTGTCCGTATTCAACAGGTCGACCTCCGTCAGTAAGGTAACGTTCCATGATAGCAACGGAACCAGTCCAAGCGTGGGGCGCGACGCCGTCTTTGTATTCGCCATCATAACGACCTACCATCAGGCCATCATCATCGTGGTTTGAATTAATCTACGGGAAGAAACAAAGAGATTGATATTTCTTGTAACACAAAAAACATAACTAAAGATGGGCGAATTTGACACTTATTTATATTTACCATTGCAGAAATAGCCCTGCATACGCGAACAGGATTGCCACGTTCTGAATGTTCAAGACCACTGCGTTCCAGCAAATACATGCAAGCCGGCAATACCACGTCGTCAAATTGGCCGTAAATCCACTTCCGTCCCTTAGGTTGACGCCAGGTTCCACACCAAATTTTGCCTTGGTCATTAAGGACGTATTCTTTCCTGGACGATTCGTTGTCCATGTAAACGGAATCTTCACGACACCAAGGATTGAATAGAATGTAAATATCTTCATCGCATTTGTAATCGTGGCGGTTGTCACGCTGGCCATAACGGTTTGTCTGAACCCAGCAGTTCCACACCCCAACGGGAGCAGTGGCTGGTACGTGCACTTGGAACGTAATAGTGTTTCCATCTTGACGTTGAACGCTAATATCCCAGCGGTCCATGTCATGAGCAAGTGAGGCAAGGTTCTGCATAGAGCCATGTCGGGAACCATGACGTGAGCCACCATAACCACGGCCAAACGATGAGTGCTGTGTAGTGCCCCCATAACGGTCAACCATAGGTCGGTCCATTGGTCCGTGCGGGCTTAGAGGACTATGCTGCAGTGGCAAAGGCTCATTGCTGAACGAGCTTCGTCGAACACCATACGTAGTAGTTTCCCTCATGCCACTCATCGGTCCTACAGATCCCATGGTCCCCATAGAGCCCGTAGTTCCCATGGAACCGACGGTAGCCATCCCACTGCCAGTATCTTGCATACGGGACATTCCCAAGCCCATTCCTATCACATCTCGCGAATGTTGGAATACACCTTGTTGGCCGCTCCAGTTTACAGGCAGAACAACACGTGTCCCCTTTGTCACACTGGGTTTTGGCCCTGAAATAGAATTAAACAACAAATATTAGGTATATCAATTCATACCAATAAAGTAATAAAGTCTGATATATGGACAGACACTAATATTGTCTTTAATAAGTTAATAACTTACCAAAGCAAAATACAACTCGAATCATATCCTGCTGCTTGTCATAAGTTCTATCGAATCTCACAGCAAAGAAGAAGTTCTGACCTCTTCTCAGAACAGGGTTAGGCAGAACGTTATCGTTCACCAAGTCGTACTGTTCCGTATGGTGGTCTTTAGAATTATCACGAGAGTAGAACTCGGTCAGTTCCACTTTCAACGGATGCTGCGAATAGTAACTCTGAGGGATCATCTCCAAAGTATCTTGACGACGACGGCGCTCGTTTTGATCAGCCATCTTGCAGATTAGGTTATGAGTATACTGCGTGTTAGGGCTGTTCCTCATAGAATGCTTCATGCGATGCAGAGCCCCTGTGCTGTGGGAGCGACCTGGGCGATGTTGCGCTGAAGGCCCAGCCCTTTGCATGGGCCACCGACGAGTTTGCCCCGGGCGCTGGCAGAAGCTTGAAATGTTGTAATACGCTGACAATCCGGGCACATAATTAGACGGCATTCCACCAATCGTCATCTGCTGCTCTCTGCAGTTCAAAGTATTCATTCCCGATGTAATTCCAGTTATTCCACCAAGTCCCATACCAGTCACGCTAGAGGTCATGCTGGAGGACATCCTGTCCATACTGGATCGACGAACCATGGACATCTTGGCGTAAATGCTGTACGTGAAGAATAGTAATAAGAGTCCCGGTTGAGGACTGCTCTGCGCTCCGGGATAAGACCAGAGCGAATGGTATTGTCTCCGAGATTAAGGGACCTTTATATAGTCACGTTCTGCCTGAAGGATCGTTCACTTGCGTGGTGTCGTATGACATGTCTGGCGTCGGAGTCGGTCTCGTGCAGCGCTATTGTTGGTGTTCACTGACACAAGAACTACTTGTTTGAGTGTCATTAAACCTTGGCTAGAACACGAACTAAGTTCAGTATTTTGAATCGTATTTCTCTAGTAGGTGACTAGTATGATACTTTGTTATATCTTTTTGTCTTCACATCAAAGGGATCAGCTGAGGTGTAAAAATAAGTTTTTTTCGAAGAATCAATTTAGATCTCATGGCGATTCCATTCCCTTTGTACCTACTATTCAAATACGTCTTTAAATTACTTTTTAAAGTTTTGCAGGTTACCTGGCATTTGTTTCCTTTACCGTGAAGCTTGTGGTATTATTAATCACTGTACTAAAGGTCGGTTCGAACCTGCTATCTTTATTTTGCGGTTGACTACTCGAACCATTCGGCAATAGTTAGAGTTCCCGAAACTAGCACCATGTGTACCTATAACAAGAAAGTGGAGACTCAAGCAGAAGGTACCTAATTGTCGCAACAAAGGCAGTAAGTAGTACATTGCTGCTTATGCGCTTGCGATCTTACGATTCTCTTTTCCGATTGACATCCTACTTACTGTCCTTGAACTGTAGGCAATAGAGCAAAAAAAAATTACCATAAAACACATAATGGCTTCACTGTGTGAATTCTATTTCTAAATGCATCTGAAATTCTAATATGCCTTTCGGGGTAAGAAAAGAGAGAAGAGAGCCAGTTCTCTCGGCATTTGTCGCGTCCTTTCAGGGACAGGATTAACTTCCTGCAACTTTTTTTTTAAATAGTAAGATTATTACTACCTAATTGTGTTACTGACGTTGTTACCCAAATATATTTGTGATTTATTAGCTTTTATATTAATTAATAAGCACGACATAGGACAATTAAGCTAATAATCATAATTATATACATTATATATATATATTTATACATATGAATGTATATAAGTTTGTGTTATTACACCTCTATCTATTCTATGAAGACCTTTGAGGGTAAGTGTGAAAATACCTACTACAGATTGGTGGCATATTACCCATAATTTAATTCAATGAAATTCAATGATTGATTGTAGGTAGGTACCTAGTATTTCTGTTTATTATTTGTAGCATATCATATTCTTCAGTGTACCCTTGACTGAGTTCCACAAACAACTTAATATATCTATGTTTTAAGTACTTTGCCCTACCAACGAAGTATTGTTTATCAGCCAAACAAAAGAAGTAACTGACACCGCAACCAACCGTCACACTAATGCGTTGGGCTTTTTGTTTAACTTACGTGACTAAAAAACATTCTATTTCTAAAAACTTCACTCCAAAACGTATTACCCGGACAAATTCTGATTCTATTACCTATTTTTTTATTGTACCTACCATTAGGTAGGTACATTCATATAGGAACTTAGGCTCTTACCTACCCACCTACTTCCTTACCCGTGCCAAGACAGATGTGTTAATTAATGGCAGAGGTTAATAGATATATCAATTTACCTACTTTAGCTACTTTAACCTGATTTAACTCAGATTTTTAATTATTGCGAAATCGTCAACCAAGAGACAGGACCCTTGCAACACTGGGTTGCTAAGCAACCTTTTGTTGATCAATACTAAGATCACGTCAGTCAAATGACAGACATTCGCTTAAATCGAATCGAGGTTAGGGAATTTGAAGAAAGTGTCAAATTTAATACGAATAGAATTCGTGATAATTTACATAATTATGAATTATCATATGTTAAAAAACAAAAACAACCTACCATAATATATTCACTTGCTATAATTATCTGGTCCAACTGCTGAAATGAGTTTATATAAGCTGTTTAGTTATAATGTGGAGATTCAGTACCGAAGCACTCTGATTTCCAAAGCTATGTTCTTTACTGTAATTACTACGATATTAAATATAATTTTACCTTTTATGATAGCATACAGAAGTAGAGGTAACTTTTGAATTATTAAGCTCCTTCTTATTAGCTATCTTAACTTATTTTTTGAAATTTAATTCTAAATATTTCTCTTTAGGGTTTTGGTTAAAAACGCATAGTTTTTACGAACAACCGTCAGTACGTTTCAAATACGAGTATTTGCTCGTAGCTGAAACTACAGATCTCAGTCGACCAATTGTGTGTGGTGAAGCTGCTTCTTTAGATCACAACTTCAGAAATGGGGAAGAAAACTGTGCTGAAATATTGGTAAATATTAATGTAAATTTCTATGTAACACCTGTAATTCTTTTAAGTATTTCTTTTTTTTAGTCTTGGGTTGACCAATTTCTAATCACAGAATAATTTACCATTCTAGGTTCAAGAACATGATAGTGATGATGATGGCAAGAATGATGTCCTTGATTTTAAAATCCATCTCAATGTACAACCTGACACAACAATTACCTCTGTAATCCTAATAGTATCATTGGACTTCCAACTAAGGGTACCATCATTTTACTATCTTCTGTAGTGCCGGAATAATAAAAAATTACTGTTTTTGGTAAATTTGAAATTTTTACTACATATTTTTGTGTGATTGCACAGGTGATAATTTCCACATTTTTAATTTTCAGACAGTATGTCCACTGCAAATGCAAAGTTTAGCTGTGGTCCATAAAGAGTTTTTAATGCCTTCACATGGGTTGAAGTACTATGGAGATATACAATTATACCAAATTGCACATTTGCCATGTGTAAAAAATCACTTAGATACCAAATACAATAGTTCTCTATTTAGTCAATTGAGGACCAATAATGAGAATACCATAGATTTTATTTTAAATGGTTATTTTAAAAGACAAGGTATGTATGTAACATAACTTAAAAGAAAGAACTCCTGTAAGTGTTTCTAGGCATTAAATGTATGTAATTTTTCAGTTACTACAGAAGTTAAAACTATATACTCAAGGAGCCAGAATGGGTATACAGGCAAAGTACAGCTGGATGTGCATCTTAGAGTACCAGAGATGCAAATAAGATACTTCCCTAACCTATTACAAGAGCTGAAATGGGCTTGGCCACAATACCTCTCTCTAGTCATAATATTTTATTGGATCATTGACAAGATCAAGAGGTTTGTGTTCAACAACCGTTTGCTGATGGCTTGGGAAGTTACTCCTTGGAAGAGTTACAAATGACCAAACCGAACGCAATTAAGTACATAGATTGATTGATGTTAACTACATTGATTGAAGTTATATACATGAATATGAATTCTGACTGTAAGCACTTAAAAAATAAAAGCTAAAATTTTGTTCAAATATATGTTTTTTAATATTTACTACTTATCTAAGTTATTTTACAATTTACAAGAGTTGCTGTTGTCCAAGTTACTGAGTCAGAGTGAGGGTCGGCAATTGGCTGACGAAATTGCCTTTCTTATCTAATGCATCTCTGTTATCTTCAATTATAAATGTCTTGCCACTAAAGTCATCCAGTTGGACTAGTAGATAACGACATTGGTAGTTGCTATATTCATCCTGAAATTAAAACAATATTAAAATAATATTATTAAGCAAAATCTTATTTATTATCAAAACTATTATTATCCAAAATTGTGTGCCATACTGGCCTTAAATAGATTCACAAAGCAATTCATGAGAATAAGGGTGTGATTTCATAGTGAAAGAACTTCGATACACTCTTCAGAACTTCACAGACAAAAGTGCTATAGATTTTTACACATCAATCACTGTATGTATTATCATCTAGTAGTTACCTGCTTCATATCCAATTCCACAACACCTTTATTTCTGATGCCCTTGATATAGAATCGCATCCTCATATGCTTGACCCCATCCTTCTCATACAAAGCATGGCTGACATGTGTACGCCTTCTCCTAGTGGTCTCTTCACCAAAACCCTTTATAGGAGCACCAAGTGCATCAGAGACTCTAGGATCCTAGAATTAAGTTTAAAAGTAAAAAAAAGCATTAATAGTTGTTTAAAAAATATTTATAGTCTAATATCAGCTTGATCCAAGCTAAATCCAGCTTCACCCTAGCTGACGATCTAGAAGTGGCAAATAAAAATACAATACTTGCTTGTATTGGATCTAATGTTTTATGTCCTAATAATATATATATATTCTAATTTCTATTAATAATTTCTAATAATATGCATATCATACACAATCCCACAGGACTATCTGCCTTCTGTAGAGTAGAGTGCCTGTCCTCTATCCTCTACCCCACTCTATTAATCCAAAATAAAATGGTCAAGTCAATAGCAACTAAGATTGAATCACCACCTATGAAGGTAGGTTCTATATACTTATTACAGCATTGACCTAATAATATATATGAGCTAAAATGTACGTACATTCTTACACTTTTCAAGGGCGTCAGAATAAATGCTGTTGGGGCTATTACTCGAAAATAGCTCCCGAAATACATAGAAGAATATTACACCAGTTACTCCAACACCGAGTAAAATTACGCCAGTATATGATACCGTCTTCGTGGTTTCTTTTATTTTCTCCCCTAAGGGCCGAACATCAGTGGAAACATCTGCCCTTTCTTGACTTCTAGCCAAGCCGCTCTGCTTCGCTGTGGAATAAAGACGTACATAGCGGAGTTTCGATATCACAACTGGCAATGCGTCTGCATTTCTAGTTATCTGCAGTACTGGTCTTAATTTCGAAATAATATGCATGCTTCATACAAGAGCCGAAATATTATTGTTACGATTTCCAAAAAACAACTTTTTTTGGCAATTTGGAGGTTACAGATAATATGTAATAGCTTGTCTTGTTAATGTCAGCAGCATAGATTAGAGTAATAAATAGGGCTAGTCAGTCAGCAGTCAGCCTGTGTTACAGATGTTGCAAATGCGTTAGCATTTCTAATTCGTAGGTATATTCGTACCTACATAATATGTGGCGTTACAGTTTGTTACAGTAAAATGGAAATAGAAAAAACAAACTCTTTTTAAATACATATAATGTATACACAACATGGATACAAGTCCTCCCCACAGTAGATTTTAAAAATTAAACTTAGATTTTAGAATACTGTGTTAAAACAGCAGAGCTAAAAATCAGATTTGAAAATTCGTGATAACCAATTCCCTATTTCTTTGAGCTATTTGTCAAACAGACGATTGAACAATCTGCACTTCAGTTAATCTATGCACGTTCGTTGGCTGGCAGAATAATTGTAATAAAAAAATGTAGCAGCATCAGCAGCATGTCCTTTCACGGTCATTGGCGGAACCTACCAAAAAAAACGAATGTACCCATAAGTTAGGGGTACATCAGTTTAGGAGAACACTATAGATATAGATTTATCTGTCTACGACCCTTAATTATCTGCCCGAATGTGAATGTCAGTTCACTTGGCAGTCGGCACTGACATTAAATTGCCTGCGTAAACCGAGTGACAGTGACAGATTGTATTGTCTATCCATCCGGGCTGGCCTGCCTGCCCGCCCGACAGATACTGTCGTCACTCACACTCACTACTCACTATACTAGGCACTTAGATATACGCGTACTTTTAGTTATGTCCATGATTAAACTACAATACATTTTTTTAAAGCGATATGCTAAAAAGTTATTAGTTGTTTCAATATATTGAAAAGCGTTTAGTTGACAATGAGTTTATATTAGAGACGCCAAACGTTGCTTATGTTTGTTAACTGAATACGGTGCATTAAATCTTAAATAATGGATTGGATAATATCCGATGAGCTGGGCTTGACCGTGGGCCATCTGGTGGGCTGGGGCGCGGCTGGAGCTATGATAGTCGGAGGTGTTGCCCCATATGTTCCGCAGTACCGTCAAATTAAGAAGACCCAAGATGCAGAAGGGTTTTCTTTGTATGTCTGTTTGACACTACTCATAGCGAACACACTGAGGATATTATTTTGGTAAATATAAACGTTTTTTTTTTTAATAATGCTTAATTGATTTTGGAATTTGATTGTGGATATAATTGTTTGTAATTGAATGTGTGTTGTGTTAATGAATAAGGTTTCCATTAATAAGCTCCTTGGGGTGGGGGGAGGTTGTTATATTGTGTTGGCAGCAGAGGGATTAGTCCCATTATGCTGTCAACACCAACAAGCTTAGTATTAGAATTTATTTTGTAATAACAATTTCTCCACCTCATTTGTTTTTAAATAGTTGTTCTGCCTCATCATTTCAGGTTTGGGAAGCGATATGAGTTGCCCTTATTAATACAGAGCATAGTAATGAACATTACAATGTTTGTGATGATCCACCTCTGCGTTACTGTTCGCAAAAAGAACCAAATTATAAGGGCAAGGGAGCGAATATTCACAGGTAAGTGGTTGTATTATAGGCATAGGAATTTACGAACATCGTCTCTGATAGGTACTATAAGTATGCAAATACACACTTTGGTTTGAAGAAATAGAACATATGCACAAATATAGAGAATGAGATGTCAAGAATGTGTTTGTAAGAAGCTGAAAAGGAACAAGTTTGAACAATGAAAAATAAAGGATGGGAATACTGAATGATAATGGGATAGGAGTTAGGTAAAATAGTGGTCTATGCCTATGTGAATGTGGCATGTGTATGTATGTTTGTATGTACTAGATAGTATTGTTATTTTAAACTTAGTATTCATAGTTTGAAGGAGAATATAGTAGTTATTAGAAAAAATTTTGCTCTTGTGCAAAAAAATCTTTTCGCTTTGCTTCATAATAAAATTTTTAATGCTTGGATTCCTAAGTACTATATTATTTCCTATGAAAAAAGCCTAATTTATACATGAGAAATTCAGCTTTCTCATGGAATGGTTTTCAGAATTATTGAAACTTTATGAACAATTATTGTATATTATTATTTATATTATTTATTTTATGTCTTATTCTGCTATCAGTTTACAGTTAACAAATAGAGCCATATCTTTATCATGTTTGCTATTTCTATGATTTATTTAAGTACTAGTATAATGACTAACTCCCCTTACTACTATGTGGAAACTCAATGTAACTTAACCATGTCCCCACTCGAGTCTACTGCCTCTGCTACTACTATACCATGGGGGCTTACTAAGTATATATCCTAGCAAATTTTGGTTGTGGGGATTTGCCCTCCCTTGGCACATATATTCCACTCTTACTTGTTTATTATATAAATACATAAATACCTGTATAAAAAATCTATTACATAACAGCATGCTGAGCTGCACAGTTACGCCTGAAGTTCAAATTAAAATACATATATTTTTTCAGCTCTTTATAATAAAGATTAACCTTCACAACATGTACAATAATTATTTCAACTAGGTGCGTAATTACTTGGCTGTAGTGTTTCACATATTTTTGTGAGGGGATACATTTTTTTTTTTTTTAATATTATGTTAACATGATTTTGTTTTATTTGGTGGTTGGTGTGATTGGTGGGTCCATTAGGTGCAATGTTCATGTTATATATACTATTGTGTTGTGTGAACGGCTCAGCCCAGCCAGATGAAACAGCGCGGTGGTTGGATCAGCGCAGTGGGGTGGCCGGAGAGAAACCGCACCGCTTCTATGGTGAGTAGTCATAAGCAATATTTGGCTCGTTCAATGAATTGCTTGCATTTATTGTTTAATTAAATACATGTTGTTTTTATTTGTTTTTTTGTTTCAGCATACAGTTTGCATCTTCATGCTTTGTCACGTTTTGATTTCAATTGATGTTAATATGTGGGATTATAAAAATTAAATAATGTATGTTTCATTATCATTCTGCTTTTATTTTTCATTGCATGTTGTTACGTGAACTGTAACCTGGATACTGTATAGTAACAAATGTGTAATGTGAATGAACTGTTTTGTTTCTACCAGGTCAAATGTTAACATGTGTCACTAACTCAGTTTAATGAACTCATTATAACGTTGTGTTCCTATCTCTTGAATGGAATGACTGGGTCAAATTTGTGTCAGATATCTTATCCAATTGATAAATGTTTACATAAGAAACATTTCCTAGTGTGTTGTAAAACTATCATAATACATTGTTTGGACATTTATATGATTTGTTTCATTATTTTGCATTCCTTAATATAAGGTTACGTGCATTGTGGTATATGGTGTATGGGTTGATTTTAAGATTTATAAAATGTCCTTTATTATCCTCTTTAAAATTTCATCTTGGATAAAATAATAAATCTTCATTTTCAGATATGGAAAAGAAATACTTTTGGGCATGGACTGACTTTCAAAGCTATGTCGATTGTATGCTAGTGTTCTCCGTGTTCGGAGCAGCGGTCACGTATCTGTTGATAGAGATCGGGCCATTTGTTGAGCTGATAGGATTCCTCGCAGTATTTACGGAAGCAATGCTTGGAGCACCGCAGATCGCGAAAAATCACCAGAATAAAAGCACAGAGGGAATGAGGTAATTATTCATCGATTTGTTTTTTTAGCTATAAGTGTAAAATATTATATTTAAAATGTTTATGTTAGGATAAGCTTAGGGCGATTGATGATCTTAGCTTGACTCTGGAAATAATCCCTGGTGGTACAAGAGTAGCTAAACGGGTGAGGCACAACGAAACCTTCCGTTCCTGTTAGAGTTACCCGCCAGATAAGATATTCTAATTAGTGGATGACAGCCTAATATTATTGGTTTCCATAAGCATGCGGTCCGCCTGGTGGTAAGCGGTTACTAACGCCTATGGACGCTCACCAAGCTATTGCTTGCGCTTTGCCTAACCTAACAACTAACTAACTCCACAAGTTTACGACTGTTTTGACAGAGGGTGCAACCTCTTTTGTGCTCACAGATGTGCCACCTTGGTGGTTGAGTAAGGGAACGCCCTATTGATAGAATAAAATTTGTTGATCCAGCTAATATTCTATCTCTGTTTGAAAAAGGAAAAACATCCTCAGAAACATTCGTATTTACAATACCTGCTAGTAGGATTTACCTCGCGAAAAACACCTAACAGTCCTCGGACAATATATGAACCTGTCTTAGCTGTGTTATTTCCCCGATGCTCCAGCGTCAGCATGGTGATAATGTGGACGTGTGGTGATCTGTTCAAGACTGCATACTTCGTCATAAGAGAAGCGCCCACGCAGTTCTGGGTGTGCGGCGCCCTTCAAGTTTCTCTAGATATTGTTATTTTATTGCAAGTAAGTAATTTATATATATGGATTTATTGAGCATCAATATACTTTTGTGGGGAAAGATAGGGAATAGATAGTGTAATAACATACATATGATTTTATGTCAAAGATGTAGATATGAAATGTAGACATAGAAACAGAGCAAAGACGGCGCCCGATCTGTTACGGCACTTCGATAAGTGTATTTATATCTACAGGATAAATCTTTCAGAGGATCTTTCAGAATAAAACAGTTGATTTGTAGAAGTTATAGCTTATTGTGAATAAAAATGACACCTCATGACGAAGCAATAAAACAAACAGCTCCAAAGATAACAAAATGTCAACATTATTACGTACATATAACTCACTACGAAAAATGATTTTAGGAGTCTTTGTTAAAGTATTAATTAGATTAAAAACGTACTTACTTTCGACATAAATATTACCATTACAGCAGATTTAACGCAAAAATCTGGTCATAAATTGGTAAACGTTGCTTTTTTTCCAATGATTGTGCCCTATCATAACTATATTTGAGCAACTTCCAGTTTCTAAGGCACGCTGTGTCTATCTAGCGCTTGAAGCAGATATATGTTTGTTCAGGTTTGGTTGTATCGCCACAATACGGCCGCTGCGAGAAGACTGCGGCGGGGCGATTAGCAGTGGACTGAGACAGACTTATAGCAGTCGCCCCGCGTTCGGTGTTACCTCACCTTTCATACATCCACGAAGCACTTGATGCAAGCATTCCTGAGTACCCAAGTTGGGTGCGGCAAAGTGAAACGCATGCTTAAGTGTTCAATGTAAGTTTGGCGCGGAATTATACGAACATTAATTAGATGTATTTTTAGCTGACACGTAGTGATTCCGTAGGTTTACGGTGCTATAGGTTTGTGCCTAAACATAAGTCAAAGAGTAAACATTATACTAAGAGTTGTGTACTGACAAATTTATAACACATTTATTCGTACTCGGAATTTAGTGACTGTTGTATTATTTTGTAATCTTCTAGTCGCAATGTTGGGATAACAGTCAAGCTTTTATCTCGGTTTGTCCTTGTCGATCTTGAGTGGTTCAGTTAATTAGATATGTATTTAGTATGAATTAATTAATGATAAATACATTTTATTTTATATATCTAAGAGGTCGCAAGGACACCTCACACATAATAGATAATAATCGCTTGCAGATTGTCCCGAAACGAATGTAACTTCAGTGGCATGATTTTGGAATTGGTCAAAATATTTCCGTTATAATATATTAATTTAGTATAGATTAGAAGTATTTCAAGTAGGTGTTTACAAAGATAAGTGTTTTTGTCATATCTGCACTAGTCAAGATAAGGCACTGTATGAATAGGCTAGGATTCTTGTAGTTGTGCGATGTGTTGAATAGAACATTCTAGTTAGAAGTACAAAGATAAAATCCTGCCCGCGTTTCCAATGAAAATAAGCCGGGTTGTTTTAACTCACCCAAAAAGTTGTAGAACTATTTCTAACGTTATCTGTCACTGAGAGAGCTATAGTATATACTTAAATATGTATACTAACATTAAGATATAGATTAAAGGACTGTTATTGTGTAGATGTATAATTATAAAACCCTTTCAGTATTTGGGAACGCGGCAGTGATGCTAATTTGAGTGTAGTCTTAGAATAGAATAGGGTAATCAAATAAGTTACATTCCCAATGCTTTTTTTAAACGGTGTGTTTAGAAAATAAGAGTTGAACACTAATTTTAGTAACTATGTATGTCAAAATAAAAGGACACCGAGCTCTGCGTCGTTTTAAGAGGCCTCACCAAGACGTGATATTGCCATTATTGTATAGAATAGCGAAAGGGGAAGATATAAACGACCTCTGCCTGTCTCGTTCTTACACTACTCAAGTGACAAGCAAGTGAGCAATTACCAACGCTTCCGGGCACTTGCAAACACAATATTTTAACCTTTCGCTCACTTAAATAATGTTACGTCAGGTAAGACTCCAGTTGATATAACATCAATTATTGAGCACGTAGTTAATGCTACTACATAGCGCTAAGCGCGCCTTCTACTCCTCACGCTTACACATTTATCGAGGTACCAAGTTTACCAGGGGCTTTGCCATGATGTGTTATGAAAGAGACAGATTTGTAGGCATCGTATACATCTGTCCCTCTTGTACTCCTTTACAAAGAATAATGGCGAGTTCTAAGTTATCTGTTAATCCTGCGTTCAAATTCATATTCGTTGGTGCTAAAAAAATACCTTAAATACGGTATTTTACAACCTGTAATTTTTTTATATATACCGTTCGGATCCAAATTTAAGTGTTTTTGAAATGACCAAAAGTTATTAAATTCAAAAGAATATTAATGAAAGTATTTTACCTCAATAGTAATTGTTATAACACGAGAAAGTATTATCATAAACAAATCAGTAATTATGTCTTCGTATATATCCCTGGGGGCCTGAAAGAATAGTCAGGGGTGTAGTAGGTAAGTTGTCAATGTGAAAATGTTCGAATCTGTCACGTTGACACCTTGTCAAGCCTGTCAGATTGACACCGTGTGAAATCGTGTTAAAAAAACAGTTCTCGCGATGTTTTCCTTAATCGCACAGATACACAGGCCTTGCATATCCTCACTTTGTCAGTATAAATTAGGTAACTAAGAAAATTAAATGACCAAAACGTAAGCACGATTTCTTACCCACTGTGTGATTATATTGCATTTTATTATTGTAAGTCAGTTGTATTAAACTTTTAGTAAGTATCCACATAAAATTTCGGTTCATAGATGAAAGTATGAAACACCTTATGTAAATGGAACCAATAAAACACATTTAACGATTCCTATTTATAAATACGCGTAAATTGTAACGTGTTGTCATTAAATTGTGTCATTATTTTAAAATAATAATGTGTAATTAGTTTTATCCATAGTGCATTTTAAGTATCATGCGAACGCTTGTACAAATAATGCGACATACAAATTTAAATATCTAGTCGTATTCTTATTATTAAGGAAAATATTACAATTATCATTACAAATTACATTTGTACCTATACAAGTTTGAACAGCCGCCAAATTCTTTTATGAAACTGTATGATTAATTAAATATTTTTTCTGCCAAATCCAAATATTATGTCAAAATGTTGGCGTACTAATGAATAGTATTTTTACTTGACCGACACAATATAAATACGGCCAAATCACAAATTCTTCCGAGGTACAGGTCTGGGAAAAAGTAAGCTTTTTTTTCTATTTAATTCACTATAACCAGACCAAAGTTCCTTGTAAGTCTTCCTGTCAACATATTTAGATGCTAATTTTCTATGGAAATTTCCAACTTTTCGATTAAAAAGTAATCAAGCATACAAAGGGAATACGACAAACAGATAACTATAGGTAAGTGTGATAGAACATATCATATTTATAGATATGAATGTATATATGTACAATATAAAGCATATGAATATTGACTTTGTCAATTAATAACTTAGTAAATAAATACTTAATGTACATTTATGACTTATATATTACCCGACCATCGTACGTTGTGGTGTCATAATACCTTCTATGCTAGTACATAATATATGTTGTGATTTTATGAGTTAAACTGTTTCTTAAACGAAATAAAGTTATATTATTTGTTTTATGATGTCATTTTAATTTAATATTCATATCGAAATACCTACCGTTAGCAACGGATGACTGGATGACTGGCATTGTCTGTTACGAACCAACGATATTTTTATATTAAAAGTATCTCGAACAAGACGAAAGAGTCTGCTACATATAAGCTCAGCGCCATATTTATTATACACAAGGAGCCGGTTATTATAACTTCTGTCCTTGATTAAATTATAAGCAATAACATCACAATATAAGGAGCGATAATCATCATTAGGATGTACGTCAGACTCCAAAGATGTGTTGGGGTAATGTGAGCTCTATGTAGTGTTGATAGCGGTTAGTGGCGGCTGTGGGGGTATGGGGTTGGTGCGTGAAGGGTGGATCGATGGCGTGTGGGAGCGCGCGGCAGTGTGCGGCGCTCTCGGACGGCGCTCGGGCGTGTGCCGACGGCGGGATAGCCTCCTGGTAAGTGCACCACTTCAACCAGTGCTGCCTATTCTGAACTCTATTCACTGATGGTTTAATTATCGCACTTGATCGTGTTCTCGGTATATCGTTTGTATAAAGACATTTGCGTACAAACTATGTTATGTTTACCCATTATGTTTTGCATGGAATGATTTTCATCCAATTTTACCAAGTGTACGTGTTCCTATAAAAAAGAGAAACTGAGTATTTATCTCGTTGGAAGATGCGAACCTCTTAAGTATATAGGTACCTACTTATTTTTTTGTTGATAAAATTTGGTATGAAATTCCAAATATATATTAGGAAATGAACATTTTAGTCTACAACTAATAATGTCTACTTAATTGGCCAAAGAATTAGATTATACTAAGATACGATCTCTGTTTAAAAAAAAAAGTAGGTAAGTAAGTAGTAGGTATTGGTTTTTATCTATTAGCGGTCCGATAGATATTGTCGTGTTAACATTTCATGGCTAATATGCCTTACTAGATTTAATATCAGTTGTGTTATTTCCATCTTGCGAAAATAGATTCACTTTTCTTGGCGTAAGTAATGGTCATAGTAGATACTATGCCCCGCCGGTCACAAGTGTATTTTATTTCAATGGTCTTTAACAAACAAACAAACAAATACAGGAACTAACTAACGATTAAAAGAAAAATTAAATCGTTCGAGTAGTTTTTGAGTTGAATCTTGACAAACAAAGAAAAAACAAATCTTTCCTCTTTATAACATTAGTTTTGATTGACTTCATTAAAATATTTTTGAAACCTACAGGTAGGTAATACAGTTCTGTGTTTGTCTATAATAATTAATCTATGAAAAATATTTAAAAAGTATTTGAGCCGGTCCAAATGTTCTAAGTGCGTGTAACTGACGAAAGTAATTTTATTTTGGTTCATGTAACTTCACATTAAATTGGATAAAAAAAATTTGTTTAGGTGTAATTTTCATACCTTACCGTTGCATTGATAGATAGATGTTATAATAAATAATAGTTTAAAAAACTAAAAAACACGCTTTTTATAGAAAATCGAACTAAAAAATAGAAAATAAATTTCGATAATATCTTAAAAAGCGTGGGGTGCATGGTGTCAATAGTTGTAAACATTTTATAGACAGATATGAGTAGAGTGATTATCATCATCAAAGCACCCCACGCTTTTTAAGATATTATCGAAATATATTTTCTATTTTTTTAGTTCGGTTTTCTATAAAAAGCGTGGTTTTTAGTTTTTTTTAACTATTATATATTTTCTACTTTTTAGTTATTAGTGTATTGTCATCGGTCCTCGATAAATCTACAAAGTTTGAACGAAATCTGGTCGTTTAAAGTGGGTCAAAATCGCCCAAAGAAGTCGGTTACAAACATACAGGTGAAGCTAATATAAATCGTGTAATAATAGATGGGGCCGAATAGGGTATATTGGTAATAGGAGATTTAGTAATAGGTGCTAACGTGACAGATGGGCACTGACATTGAATTGCAGATTTATCTAATTCAACCATTGATGCCATTGTGTCTTAAGCGATTCAGCTCTTGTGTGAAGTGACTTATATTGACGGAAAATATTGTTCTATTATCACAACCACAATTTTATTAAAACAAAATTAATAAATTTGCAGTAATGCCGACAAACTTTTGTAAATGAGCCATACAAATTAATCCTGTCATGACCTAAAAAGTTAATTAATGACGATTTTCCTGTTGTTCTGATGACTTTATATGTATTATAGGTACATTATAGACCGTAGAATATACTTTCCGAATTATATTTATACAAAGCCATGGTGGTCGAGTGGTTCGAGTAGTTGCCTGCGACACAAAGATCGCAAGTTCGAATCCCGACTGTACCAATGAGTTTTTCTGAACTTAAGTACCAACAGTGATTAGTCACACCACGAGCTTTACGGTGAAGGAAAACATCGAGAGGCAACCTGCATACGTCTGAGAAGCAATTCAAAAGCGTATGTATAGTCGTGCTTAAGTTGTGTGCACAACAATTTAAGTGCGATGGACTCGCCATCTGTCACGTTGGCACCTAAAATATATCTCTGATGGAAAGTGGGTGTGTGGGTACTACCTATAAACCTCTGCCCACTCCTTCGGGGACCCTTGTGGGAAGGCGTGATGATATATTATATTAACCGAAACTTTATGAATATAATTATCGGTTTCTCGGGATCTCTCTCTTACCTAATGACGCTTATCAATAAATGGTAATCGACTAATTTAATGAACGTACAGTGTTACTAATAAAAATACCCCGACATCCCCATCAATATTAAGTCGACGACGACGACGACTTTCAAAAGAGAAAATAATTTTGTACAACAATTATATCTAATAATATCTTCACGTCTTCCCACACGGGTCCCCAAAGTACATAGCAGAAAGTGGTACGCAACCGAGAAGCTATTCATTATGAATACAACAAAAGAGTCAAAGAAATTCACAGGTTGTCCTGTTCTACACGCATACTTGTGTTACATTTTGTATTATTTTCAACGAGAAGGTTCAATGTAGTGGAATTTATGCGGCATCCCACTTGACGAGCTATAAATACACACACAATAGGCTACGAACACAAAAAAAATCTTTAGCACACAGGCAGACAGGCAGCTGGCGCAATCGTTGGCATTTGCTCTGAACAGCAGACCAAAACAAGGTTGTAGTTACCTTGGTACCTTATACGTTTAGGTAATTACCTAAACGTATCTGTGATAAACGATATCACATGCTGGAGCTCGCGGTGTTATCGGTCAGTTAAGCGGCAATAGCTTTGATCCCACCGGATCAGTGTTTTTTAAGAGCCTACATGTTAATACCAGTTTTAAGCTATCTCAAACCTACATGCGAATCCTTTCGCCCACTGGCCCTTGATTGAGTAACAAACTTATAAAGTTTAAAATTTGCATTATTTCTGTATCCTACTATTATTTCAAATTTAAGAGTTTGAGAGGATTTTTGTTCCTCTTTCGCCCAAAAACTACTCAATGGAATAGGATGAAATTTGGCAATGAGATTATAAACACGATTAACGCAATATAGGTATGTTTGATTCCAGATAAAAATATACCACAGAAAACAAATTAGATGCGGGTGACAACTAGTACCTACATACATGTCTTGTTTGAATACTTTAATTAAACCCAAAGAAGGATACAATGACGCGCCCGTAGCAGTCAATTCTGAATGAATTATTTATCGACATTGGCATTTCATATTTACAAAGAACAATATGTATTTAATGCCACCAAGCTTTACAATGACGTGCTATTGCTATACTATTCAAGCGTGTGAAAGGGACAGGTGTATGTGACGTCTGTAAATCTGTCTTTTTCGCACACTTGAGTAATGACGGCATACCATAGTAAGGCCACATTACTACGGACATATGTGGATGGCCATTGATGATGCAACGAGGAAGTGAATGTGGTTTAGCACAGATCAGACAGTATATTAAAATGGTGTAACAAAGACTATGAGTAGGTACGAACAGTTAGTTCCTTGTGGTTCCTGAATTATAGAAAATTGCAGCACCAATATATCCATTTACCTATCATTTATTAATTTTAATAATAAAAAAAACTTTAAAAGTGATTATCATAAACCTAGTTTAACTAAGCCGTGGTGGCCGAGTGGTTCGAGCAGTTGCCTGCGACGCAAAGATCGCAAGTTCGAATCCCGACTGTACCAATGAGTTTTTCTGAACTTAAGTACAGTGATTAGTAACACCACGAGCTTTACGCTGAAGGAAAACATCGAGAGGAAACCTGCATACGTCTGAGAAGAAATTAAAAGGCGTATGTATAGTCGTGCTGGAGTAACGGCGATTGACTCGCCATCTCTCACGTTGGCATCTAATATTCCTCTGACGGAAAGTGGGTGTGTGGGTTATTACTTATACACCTCTGCCTACCCCTTCGGGGACCCTTGTGGGAAGGCGTGAGGATATTATTATTTATTATTATAGTTTAACTACTTCTACCAATATGGTAATTACCTATATAACTTATGTTAACTGCAATAATATCATAGTTCGGATGAATAGTATCTAGGCACTAGTGTAATAACGATGAACTGATTTCGATTAAGACTTGAGTGACAGATCCTTGTAAAAGTTGGGTTGTGAATCTGTTGGTGTGCTCTGTTGATTAACTGAACAATAATTACTACCGTATGATCAGACGGCCAACATCTCCTGCCAACGCACTAATTACTGTGCAACAAGGTCGTGAGGAGACCAAAATAGTCTCGGCCCTTTTCTGAATCAATACTTTAACGTTATTATATTCCGTCTTCGTTCGATCTAGAAAACAAACAAAATGTGCTCGTGCCTACGTAAAACAAAGTTCTAGTCATTAACCTACTAGACTCACAAATTATAAGTAAACCTTATTCTAATATGAATAAATTGTAATATTATAAAGCGACTAATGAATGACTCACTTACACCAACGCTTACTTACACTGGACCCCTGGTGACCGGGTGCTGTGGCGTATATGTATTTCTTTTTTCACCAAGACGACTGCTGTCTTTCGATAGGACGAGACATAATCTTGTGGGGCATTTAAATTTAAAATTAACTATGTATTTAACAGTTAGTGTATTTAAAGTTAGGTTAGAGCCGATAATATAGAAAAGGGAATATTTGAATGAGACTCCCAAAGGATCGCTACGCTTTGCGAGCAAGAGAAGACACTTGTACGTATTCAGCAGTGGATTCGAAGAAGCTTATAAATAATTTAAGCGTTCGGGATTTCTTCCGTTCATAAAAAAGAAAAATCTACACTTAATTTTGTTACTTTATTAGACGTAATACCGTCTATTCGGTATGATAGGTACAAGTTGCATACCTAGAGGCGACAGAAAGCCATTAGCGCGTTGAAAAGACACGACCCTCATGAAATGTTCATTTTGCGCGCTATTAACTAAAGGCTAAGCTTGAGAATTGAGTTACAAGCATGTGCCTGTGTCGAGACCTGACGCGCCCTGCAGCTGTCTGTGCACCTCATAAACAGAATATTAGACGTGGAGCGCAGTTGTGAATTAATGGGATTCCACTATGTTTCACACTCATGCAAAATTAAGTTATCTATCTTCATGAAATATTCTGCTCGCATAGAATTTAAATGTAAAGCGTCTTGCTTAATATTAATGTTTATTTAAATTTTATGGGTTTACCCTTCACAAGTACAGATTATCGTTATTCGGCGTATATCGGCGTTATTTGAGACTTGTGGGAGGGGTGGCCAAACGCAAAATTTTATGTTAATGTACCTCTAGATTGTGCCCGGAAAGTCAACACACTGTAATTATGGGTATACAGTACAATAAGTATATGTGTACCTTCTAAAGCAAACCAGTCCCCAATACGTAATATTAAAGTATTCCGTAGGTACTATTGAACTATGAAATATACATAATTGAAGTAAATATGTTTCACATTTAAATCATTGTGAGTCTGTCGGTTGTAATAATTTTAGAGCAGATATATAAAGAGTTTAGTTGTTTTAACTGTCGTATCCACGATATAATTCTCGTTTCACATACATGCGAATGCGCAATGCGCAATGACAATCAATGTTACGATTGGATTTACCAACAGATGCCAATACAATCATATAACGAAAAATAAAAATAAAATTGCCAACGCTGTGTGCGGTGGGTATAACGTAACGTTGTCACCGATTCAACCGGAGGGTGCGAGTCGCGGTGGTCGGTGCCCCCTCCCTCCCAGTGGCTCTCCAGCTCATATTCAGTCGAGTGACCCTTCCCTAACCCCCACTAATGTAATGCGCTAGGAAAGCCATAACATCCCTTACGTTTTCCCGATAAATGTTTAGCACATATCAAAGAGTATTCTAGGAAAATACATTTTAATCTTATGAGGTTTATATTAACTTAACTAATGCAGTTATAAAATCCTCCACAAATAACGAACGCTAGTCTCGCTGGTAGTTAGTAAAAAAATATTCTATAGTTTCGTGTTAAATCATTGATGGACATTTTTTATGACGTAAAAGTGATTACATATCAGATCAGCTGTTCTACGTTCTTATAAATAATTAGTTGTTCCGCCCAACTTCACTTGGGTGAAAAAAACCACGGGCCCACCTATCGGGTCCAATTGTGAATCTAAACCATTCTAGAATCCACTTGAAGAAACACAGAAACTTTCATTGAAATCGTTACAGCCGTTTACGATTCTATAAAGGACATACTTACAGACAAACATTCATTTTTATATATTTGAGATTGTAAATAGTAAGTGTAATAAAAAACATTGTCAATAATATGTGTATTGTTGGCTTCAGTTTTTATTTCACATGTCTGTGTCGTAATAGGTACAATAGTAAAACGGCAAAAGATACCTACGTGTGTCGGCGCCGCGCCGGCTCGCCATGATGTGTACATTGAGCAATAAAAGCCATTTAATACTAGCGCCACTGGGAGACAGTTCACCTACTTCATGACATGCAGGCATCCGTGCACAAGAGTGTACCTACCTGTCATTCTGTTCGCAGTCATATCCATTTCCGTCCGGCTCCGACTGGGCACCACAGACGTATATTTAAAACGTCAATATTTGAGAGTCGTGCTTAGTCAGCGGACGACATAGATTAATTTTCATGTTAGGGACCTATGGCATATTTACATGACGGTAATTCGTATTTTCATTTATTTATATAAGGACGAGAACGTCAAGAGTACTCGAAACCGTCGAGCATGTATGAAGAGACTGATGAATGTGGACGAAGTGAAAGAGGTATGCAAGTCTAGAGAGAACTGGCGCTCTATACTCTCTGCCTACCCCGTTAGGGACTCGGCGTGGTGATATGATGATGATGATGTAATTCCTTGTTAGTGCATGCATATACTTTTTTGATGAAGACTGAAACGATACGACATTACTAACAACAATTAATTATAGGTATACATACTTATAAACCATCCATCCATATTATATTATCATACCTTTTTTAAATACTTCGGTTTCCTAGCTCTGTTTTCCGGAACGAAAAATAAACATAATAAATTATTCAGGAAACTTTTACGAGTTTCCTGGTTTGCAAATAGTTTTTAAGGCTATCACCCCATATTCTGTGTTTATTGCACTTGTGCAAAGTAAATTTCAACCTTGAATACGCAAGGCTTGAACTGTTTTTTTTTATATTTACACGAATCGTGGTGGCCAATTGGTTGGAGTAGTCGCATGCATAATGTAGGTATAAGTTCACAAAGCTTGTAGGTAAGTTCGAATCCTGTACAATTTGCTTACTACGTTACAACGATATTTATATTACTGTACCAATGAACTTAAGTATACTAATTAGTTTCCACGGTGAAGGAAACTACACTTCAAAAAAATGTATGTAACATCGGGAGGAAACTCGTATAAGTGTTAGAAGAAATTTAAAGAAATGTGAAAAGAGCTTAAGAAACGGCGATGGACTCCCCATCTGCCACATTGGCACCAAAATATATTTCAGGCGAAGGACACACCTCTACCTCTCTGCCTACCTTTCCGAACCCCTCAAGAGAAGGCGTGAAGTTATAATTTAAAAGCAAGACGAACATATTTGATTGTTCTATGGAATGAAACAATTACGGATCTACGATTCAAATAACAAAACCATTTTGGATTAGCGCTTTGAACCGCACAATATATAATGTTTCTTGAACCTTAATTTACTTATGTTAAAATGTATGAATACATTCCACTTGGTAACTTAATAAAGTCTGGAAATTCAATGCTCTCATATAAGACACGTTATAGGTGGCTCAAGAGGTCTCCGGTACTCTAAACAATTTACTTGAGTGCGTAACTTAGCTTTTCTTGGACAAAGGAAGCATTTGACCAATGTCAACAAACCACCCCCGGGGACCCCTGCCTCAAACAAAGTGTGGCCCCCACGCGTGTGACCTTCCACTTACAAACTGTAAGTAACTAACTTGAGCACTTTAATTACGTCGAAGTGACAATGTATAACCCTATATGTGTAAGGTTGAGAACCCTTAAACAAAAGAATACTATTTCGGAACGGGTTCTCATGTTTCCTTACTATATTAGGTACTTACTATTATTATTAATACTAAAGGCCACTAAGTTTAAGTACCAATAACCGTGTGGCACGAAATTATAACACTTAGTATGTAAAAAGTAATCTGGCGGAAAGTGGGTGTGTGGGTATTACCTATACACCTCTGCCTACCCCTTCGGGGACCCTTGTGGGAAGGCGTGAGGATATGAGTATGTAAATATGATGACAAACAAAACGAATTTGCAAAATTAATTTCTCGTTTCTTATAAAGACGCTTGTTATATGAAGCTTAAGAAGTAAATTAATTATAACACTACCTTTAGCATACTAGAGGTAGTGTACTATTAAATTGAGTGTCTTCCCACAAAGGTCCCTGAAGGGGTAGGCAGAGGTGCAAAGGTGTAGGCAGAGGCGCCTTTCAATTCCTTCTCAGACGCATGCAGATTTACTCTCGATGTTCTCCTTCACCGTAAAGCTCGGTGTGACTATTCACTGTACTTAAGCTCAGAAAAACTCATTGGTACAGTCAGTGCAGGCAACTACTCGAACCACTCAGCCACAACGGCTCTTAATAAATGTACATACATTTGAAAATATACTTAAGTTCCCAGGTTTATATAAGTTGTTCCTATATTTCCTACTTGATTTGCCACACAGGAACAATATCTTTGTGAATAAAAAAAAATATTTTGCAAACCAGCATTAGGGCGAAATATGTTAAAACCGTTCTCTCAAAGTATAAGAGAAAGGAGTTCAAAATTATTCTTACGAAGACAAAAGGATTTTCACACTGTATAAATACTTAAGAAATTTATGTGCGTGATTTCATTCAATGTGTGGGCAGCATTGAAAGCAACTCAATAAAACATTTGTTCTCACAAATGTCACAGCACATTTAATTTAGCTGTCAAGGTAACAGATAACGATTTTTCAGACACGTTTCACTGCTACTCTCAATCAAGACGCCATACAGGTACCTACCATTTTGAATTTCATCGCAGAGTTTCCTCACGATGTTTTCCTTCACTGGAAAACGCAACCATTATCCTTAAGTTTGCTGTTAGTTGATTTATAGAAATAAAGGAACTTTGAAACGTGGTCTTCTTCTACCACTTCTTCTTCTAACACATATTCTTAATCTTATCTACGTAACAACCTGAAGCCGGGACGAGTTACTAGTGAAATAATAAATGATTAGGTAGGTACTATATACAAATATATTTAAAAAAGATAATTTTCCTACCTTCACCGCTCATACTTTATTCTCGCGAGTGGTATTGATTTGATAACCTTGTCATACGGCTTCAAGTTCAATCATAAAAGAAGCTAGCGAAACCTTCATTGGCGATCAATAAAATGAGTGTACTATCATATTTATAAGCTCTATCTACAGATAAGAGTACCTCAACGTTATATAATCCGACATTCTTACATCCATTTTAAACATGTTTTGGTTGTTTACGTTAACTTAGGTAGACTTGCTAGTGACTCCTAAATACACGAGAGCGTAATGCAAATATTAGTACGTTGCTTAAGCATTCTTAAATGGTTTGATAGTTTAAGTGGGTTCAGGTAAACTACTCCACGATGCAAGTTTGCGTAAGTATAGGTACTTATGTCGATTAAACATTCTTAAAATATAACAGTAGTAAATAGTTAATCACGGTAACGACGCAGGAGCCTTGCACTTTTACTTCGTGGGTGGTGGATCTCCCAATTCCCAATACGTGTACCACGCTCATTACGTCATATTTTTGCAACCTTCCAACATAAAATCACTGTAAAACCTCATTGGTATTTCAATAGAAAAACTCATGCATCGACGATATGACATACGATAAAGCATGGGTGAATTTCCAACAAGATCCTAAAGCTCACTGTATGTATTATTTTCGTATAACCAACAACCAAAATCCAATACTTTGTAAGTTTAGATGTTTTTGGATAATCAATCACGCACAATTCGGATCGCAAATCTATACTAATATTATAAAGCTGAAGAGTTTCTTTGTTTGTTTTTTGTTTGAACGCGCTAATCTCAGGAACTACTGGTTGGAATTGAAAATTTCTTTTTGTGTTGGATAGTCCACTTCTCTAGGATGGCTTTAGGCTATATAACATCACGCCACGACCAATAGGAGCGAAGCATAAATGAATAATGTTGTCAGAACGGGAAAACATATTCCTTTTTGAGAGCTTCCGTTGAGTGCCCTGCGTAAACGGTTTAAGTTACACGAATATCATGTATGAGGGAATTGTTCCTCTTTAAAAGTTCTATCTTTTAAGATTGACTTCACATTTGATTTGATTGATTTCACACCTTTTTTATGGCAATCAAGTCTACGATGGGCTCCTGACATCTTAACCGATTTCAATCAAATTTGCACACCGTGTGCAGTTTGATCCAACTTAAAAGAAAGGATAGCTTACAACACAATTGGACCCGATAGGTGGCGCTGCGATCATGTTTCAGGAAATTTTACTTTTTCACCCGGGGAAGCTGGGCGGGACAGCTCTAGCTCATAAATTTACAAATCGGTCACCATTATGGACTACGAATTGCCACTTGTTCTTGGATAAACTCCTTCATCTTCAGGCTTTGACGTGTAATACTTGTGAGTAATAACATTCACTTTTTCCACATGCGCACATATTCGTAACCTACGTGAATGCACATTAGATTCAGTTATACAAAATAAATTATTCAGTGTGACGTCGACGTTGCCGCTTTCCAATCTCTGACGTCATTGGGGAGAGAAGAGCAGATACCCCAACCTCCCCATCCTCCCATAGCTTTAGAACCGCTGTTACTGGAGAATGATCCTTAATTAAATTGCATTCAGTTATCGGATTTATCGAGATGTTTGTAATGACGTTCCTGTACGTGAAATTCCCCTTTGGCATAGTTTCACTTTCTTCTTCAGTTTCAGTTGGTCCAATTGTGAATCTCAACCATTCTCGAATCCACCTGAAGAAACACAGAAAATTTCATTAAAATCGGTCCAGCCGTTTACGATTCTATAAAGGACATACAGACACACTTTCATTTATATATATAGTTAGATTTGATCCAAATTGGTATCCCGCGGCAATGTGCCAAGTAGACTAGCAGCATTGTCACACTTCTCAGAGCAAGATGTTTCAGCCGGTCTGTCACGAGAGGTCTCGATTAGACGATGCGAGACCACTTTTAAAAGGTGGTGAGCCTCAGGCCCCCAAGGTCGCATCTATAGATTAAAAGTCATTATATACCTAACCACATTGCTTGCATAAATATGTAAAGCCTTGGTCATATGTTCGATGTCCGTAGCAAACCTTCATGTACTGAACATATTTACTGTTTAATGTTTAAATAAGTATATGTGTTTGTGTATGTAACATAACATGGTATAACTATGTGCATCGCTTATTTACTTAGTACGCGCCTATTTTCTAAGTTTAGAATTTGGTTGTATTATTGTGTGATATTTAAATAAATATTATATCAATTGATTATGCCATAAAATTAAGTAATATGCTATTTCGATGGCAGAAGGTTTTCTTATCCATGCGATGGGAATAATTGGCGTATACTTACTACGTCTCCCCACTGCTTCTTGAAATGAAAATGGGATCTTGGTCCAAGTAATAATTATAAGTCCACGCCTCATTGTTTATTTACGAGCAAAGGCAGTTGTCTTTCACAATTCTCATAATAAAAATGTATTATTCATTTAGAGCCCCTGAGCGTACAATTTGTCTGATCCGACTCCTAGTACATTTACCTTAAACTTTGTTACTTGGCTACTTTAGCCAACATTTGTAACAATATATGGAATTTCATATTCATACTATCACAAACTAGTGTTAAGATAATGTTTATGTTATCCAAATATATTTATTGTATGATTGGTATGTTTGTAAATCGTCTGAATTATTGGAAATCATTACATTTATGTTTTTTATTTACTAAGAGCAAACAATGTAGGCTCAAACTCGGGCGATGCCTAGAAACGAGTTTTATGAACTTTAATACAGTGATTTATCACACTACGAGTATTACGGTAGACAACATCGAGAAGAGACCTGCATACGTTTAAGTGGAAAGTCAAAGACGTATAAAAGTCGTACTTCCGTGCGGTCATATCACGTTCTGATATTTTAACCTTCTTTCAACTGAAATTATGCGAGGCAGAAAGCTTCATAAGGCAATCACAAATTACTTGGCGAGTTATGACGCTGGTAATCACTTGCACTTAATGATACAAATGCGACAAGGTACCCAATAAAGGCTATAATTATCATGGAATTTCGAGGTCATTCGTAAACTAAATGAACTGTACCGTGGCTTGAATTAAGAGTCATTGTTCGTATGCAATGAACTCGGAGGTATTGTTATATTATCCGGAGAGTCCTTTCTATTAACCTCAAGAAAAGCGAATATATTCGCCATTTCCAAAGTATATAATTCATGTAGTTTTGTGATTTACAATTGTCTTCACAAAAATACATTTTGTCTCTGGTAAGCCCTTTCATCATCATTCATTTGAATTGAACGCCTGTAAGTCTTCCTGACTGTGAAGCCTAAGATCGCAGGCTCTGGGATGTCGGGGATATTCAAATGAGATTTTCTGCGTGAGGAGGGTCACGGGTAGTCCGTGCCCTGTTTCCGTTCCTCCTCCACCGACCATTGGACCTGAATAAGACCATTTGCATAGGAATAAAACTGAATTTTGGCAATAAAATGAGTCCTCATTTCACTCACGTTTAACGGTTCGACTTCACGGTTAGGTAACCTAAGGTTTGTGTTCGAAACCGATTGCAAGGTAGGTTACTTTGAGGGAAATGTGGCTAGCGAAGAATTTAGGTATTCTACTGTGGGGATTGACCCAGAATATAATCTAGGATGATTTGATTCTTTCATTAAATACGTAAGATAGTGCTCATCCTTACTAATATTAGAAATGTGAATGTAAGTTTGTTTGTTACGCTTTCACATAAAAACTACTTAACCGATAGGATAGGAGATTAGGATACTTTTTATTGAAAAAGTAAAAAAAATATCGTAAGGTAAAACAGCTGTCCACGCCGACGAAGTCGCGGGCACAGTTAGTACCTAAATAGATAAATACGCCACTCATTATTCTGGAATGCAACCGGATAGGTAAGTACATAAATTGCACAGATACACATTAATGCTGCTATTTTACTCAGCATGCATAATTCATTATAATAATTGAGTAAACAAATTAAAATTATCGCGTCATATTCTTTCTTGGTCGGCTGTCTCTGACATATCACTATTCTGTCACTAATTGCGTCAACCTATCCTTTGTCCACTCAAGATTAACTGTTCTCACTAGAATTTCGCGTGTTAGATATAAAGTAGGTTGGTGATTTCACACAAAGCCTTTATTTCTAGGAGGTTTAATCATAGTGGGCAGTTTGCCAATTATTTGCTTCGGCCTATCGGGTATCCTTTTCCATTTCAAGGGCAGAGCAAGGACGGTACAGATATAATATAATAATGTTACTTATATGCCAGTGGAGTAAGTTGTTATTTGTAGTAAGTTGGATCGCATTTGGACAACAGTTCGATTTCGATATTGTTATACTGGTCTTAGGTGTCATGTTTTGAACTATGGTTTTTCCCCATAAATAGATCACTTAATGAAAGTGCATTGCTTAATTTAACAACGTTATTATAAAGCATCTAGACTATGAAGTTCTGCTACTGTATTGAATAACACGTACCACAAAGTCCGATGTATAAGGACGCGATATATAAAAAAAATACCTATATTTTATACAATTAACATTTTAAAACTCGTGTGACGGAAGGTCTAGATCTATGTCATGAATAATATAACAAAAAAAAACAAGTTACTTAAATATATTCAGAAATGTTAATGTTCGACCAGTATAATACTTCACAGACTCTATGATCTATCCACAGCATTATGATACTTTCAAGATTATTTTATTATGATACCAGCTGCAACGTAACTCACGGTTAAATGACAATGGCTGTTACGTCAGGAATAGTTTTGTTTCGACCGCCAACGGCTAGTTTTCATCCAGGTAAAGCTTACTGAACGCTCTCTCCATTCCCAAAAAATCAACAATTAAATATAAAGTAGGTGCTTTCGTAAGTAGGCTTAGTGTAAATTCATTTAATTTCCTTTTGTAAAGCGTCTTTGACAGATTTCTTGTATAAATAACATTTACATTATTATTGATAGTAGAAATAGTACTATTGTACTAGTAAGTAATATCTACCACTGCTATTCATAAGCGAGGAACAAAATAATAGCAACATCTTATGTCATTTAGGCTGATATGAATTTTGAAGGTACGAAATACAGTGAGTATTTTCTTCCTAATGTAGGTTAAAACTGTATAGATGTTTACCATCATAAAGTATTTCCTTGCTATATGATCGTATCATTTTAAAAAGAAAATTGTTTCAGTGAGCAACTCTGTGCCGCGGCCGCTTAAGCACGTGAGCTTTTGTGTTGCTGAAGCTGTCACATGTGAGGCAGCCAAGTGAGGGGAACAAAAGTCCCAGGTACCGGCGCACGCGCAATTCGTTCATACGCGAAGAGCGCCGCGGCCGGTCGTGTCGCTCGCTGGCGCGTAACATAACATGCGTCGAGTCGTCTTATTGTGACATACTTATATCAAGTGCGATAACCGACCTCCTCCACGGTGCCAAGATTGCAAGGCTTACATTTTGTGTTCACTCTCACTGATTTCTCATCGGTAGTCACACGAGGGCAGAACCAACGCTCGTTATCTTAGTAAGAGAGCCGAGAGACCTATGCGAGACCGCTCGACTCCGGATTAAAGTGATGCAACCTCCCTAAACACTGTCGTCGAAAAAATACTGGCAGTTTATATACGATTTTCAATTTAACATCGCGAGTGCGACCATATTCCAAATTCAATTTGTTTTATTTTGTCAATATTCTGTGATGTGACACGCAAACGCGCGTCGTAAATGCGGATGTAAACAAACATTGTGTGAAAGTTGAATAATCGAAACCAAGTTAAGTGCGACCGTAGAAAGTGCGATTCAGTTAGTGCATCATGACATCACGCTCAAAGGAAAAGGTTGCGGCTGCGTTCCGGAAACTGTTCCGGTCCCCCGAGAAGCTTGACAACGAGGGAGCTGGGCCCAGCGGCTCGCCGGCTAGGCGCGGTCTGCTCAGGAGACACAGGTTAGTAAAATAGTAATGAGTCATCCAAATAATCGACCCCACTAAAACTACTACAAAAACTAAAAAAACCAAGGCTAAAGAGCATGACTAATATTTTGAATTTGCAAATGTTGCAATCTGAAATTCGCTCACCACACAATTCTTCGAAATGTATCAGTCCAATGGAGAATTTATTCCAATAATGGGGTCGAGAATGTGCGAGTCATCAATAAAGAGTGTGGCAGCGGACGCATAAGGTGTCGTAACATCATCCTGACCGAGGTAGAATGTTTGATAACATACATGAAAGCGTCGCTTGGTCACGTAGCACGTTGTTGAGTTCGGCATAAACTTGATCAGCTTAAATACATCTGGTGCCAAACTAATAATAGAACAGGCCGCTATAACGCGGTATGATAACATTACCGTGTCCATGATAAGTAGGTTAGTTGCTCTACTACTTATCTGCGATACAAATCTTAAGGTATTTGACCATTAATTAATGGGTTAATATACCATTAACGTTATTTTAAGGCTACGAGTTATTCAAGCAACATCGTTTTTATAATTAGGTTATAAACATCTAATCAGGAAATTATTACGCCTTGGCATAATTACCTAAATGCAAAATTATTCACATGCTCACATTACATGCGATAGGTATATGCACATCGTTTCATAAGCATACACATAATATTTTCTTTTTGCGTGCTTTCCATAGTTCTTCGTCATGCTCTTATTTGTGACGTAGGTAAGTGGAGCCCTGTAATCTCTTTAGCCTTAACCTATGATTCTTTTTACCCATCCAAATTTAAAAAATGGTAGAACTCAGCGGATCTTTCGTTCAGAATTGGAGGTGCACGATCAGACCAATACACAATAAATTGTACCTTGTTATTATTCTTAAATAAATTTAAATACCTTCAAACCTTTTTCAACACATGACATGACACAGCTTCTGAGCAGTTTTGTGTTCCTGCGGTGAATAAATGTGTCTAGAACTCTGAATGGACTATACTGTGCTTAGTGAGGAGGTATCTGTCCATAGCAACACCATCCAACATAGGAGTTGCGGTAGCTGCTTACTATTAGGTGGAATTGTTGCTACTTTGCCACCTTTGTATTAAATGTAACGCGTAAAATTTGATTTCAGTAGGAGATTTTTTCTAGAATAATGCATGTCCTGTGTGTTAATCCAGCTAATCTATCCCTATGCCTAATTTAATCCAATTCCGTTGAGTAGTTTTTGCGTCAAAGGGGCACAAACATTCGCAATTATAATACATATTAGTTGGGCAGGTATGTACCTATGGTGTACTATAAATACATACTACATCACGACGAGTTCGTTTGCCATTAGGTATATGGCTAGTTTTACAATCCATTCATTATTTTTTATTAAAAAATGGTGGTAAACAGGCATGCGATCCGCCTGATGGTCGCTTCAAACATACAGGGGTCTCACTCGCGCGCTGCCGACCCTATTGCTTGTATATTTTAGATAGAGTTTTTACCACAAGCTAAACAAAGCATCTGTACCTAATCATATACGGTTTTCTTTTGTCTGAGAGCTTGAAAGTTATACATTCATATGACGTCATACAGCTCACTCAACATGCAGTATCCGGTAGGAATATAATGAATATCTAAAAAATATATGGGATACGAATTGAGTGAGCCTGAACTGAAATCAATGCTACTTAATCTTGCCGGTGTGTCTGAACAGGTGCGTCATAAGAACGTTCGAGCAACCCGTGTTATGTATGAAATATACTCCATCCAGGGAATAACACGACCGCGACATGCTCTTAAATTGATTGTCGTACTTACTTACCATTCTAGAATAGAGACGACGTGTACCGATAAGCTATTTTTAACTTAATAGAGGTAACAAACTCTTTCCCCCCGTGTTAATAAACAACATAATAAGTCTATGTTGTTTATTTACACATCTCTCTCTCAAGGACTCTCAAGGACGGGAACGTTAAGAGTACTCGAAACCGACGAGCATGTATGAAGAGACTGATGAATGTGGACGAAGCGAAAGAGGTATGTAAGTCTAGAGAGAACTGGCGCTCTATACTCTCTGCCTATCCCGTTAGGGACTTGGCGTGATGATATGTGTGTGTGTTTATTTACAAGGGGTTTTTTTTGTGTTACATTTGTGTGTCTTCAGATGGATTCGAGAATGGTTTAGATTCACATTTGGACCCGATAGGTGGCGCTGCGATCGTCTTTCAGGATATTAAATTTTCATAGCCGTGGTGGCCGAGTGGTTCGAGTATTTAGTTGCCTGCGACGCAAAGATCGCACGTTTGAACCCGACTGTGCCAATGAGTTTTTCTGAACTTAAGTACAGTGATTAGTCACACCACGAGCTTTACGGTGAAGGAAACATCGAGAGGAAACCTGCATACGTTTGAGAAGAAAATTCAAAGGCGTATGTATAGTCGTGCTTGAGTAACGGCGATGGACTCGCCATCTGTCTCGTTGGCACCTAATATACCTCAGGCGGAAAGTGGGTATGTGGGTATTACCTATACACCTCTGCCTACCCCTTTGGGGACCCTTGTGGGAAGGCGTGACGATATCCATCGCCGTATTATATATATATATATATATACATATTTTAACGACATCCAGTAGGTAGTCTGGAAGAATGAAATCAATTTGGATCCTGTTAAGATCCTGATTTGGATGCCACGAACAAAACGGATTACGGTGGCTTGTGACATTCCATATGTAATTCCATACTAGTTACTATTAATAGTCAGTATTCACTCCTCACAATAAGATTTGTGATCTCATTTAGTACCTACTCTTCCTCGTAATAAAGATATTGTTCCCTTTGTGGCCAAGATTAGTCGAGTAGTTCATTATCTTCATAGTGTGGAAGTACCTACCAACTACATGAATAATTATTTGGAGCAAGGTATTCGAAGAATCACGCGAGTTTCGCTTTAATTTGTTTTGATCATAGGTAGGCAGTTGAGGTCAATATTGTGTGGCAAGTGCTTATAAGGTTGAAGCTAACTAGCGCATATCAATGTCACATACTTTTGTTTGTCAAGATTATATTTGTATGTACGTAATCAAATTTCAGCAAAGGTTAATTGAACCATAAATATAAGTCATAACTTGTTTGCTTACGTAGTATTGAGTGTCAGTTTCTAAATCCACATTAAATACCTACGTACAGGTAGGTTATGTATGTTTCCAAATCGAAACAAATGCTATCGCCAACTTTACATAATACACGACGATTGAAAAGTGAATGAACATGGTTATGAAACGAAGCGTTCTGAAACATGTTGATATGACAATAGATTGCTTACACGTCGTGCACAGTTTCGCGGTAGAGTGAAACCGATGCTGCGTCACTTCATAACTCAAAAACAAAGACATTGTTTACTTGCAGACGCTATGCTCATGTCCGCATGGGCATGGCTGGTGCATTGCATTGTGCAAAGACTACTATTTGCATTGTGTGCGCCGGACGTAGCAGTTGACTGACGTATCAATGGACCACGCAGCGCCGCGCGGCAACAAAGAACTCTCGCTCGACTCTCTGCTTCTATAACCCACTTGTCTCTCAATTGGATTCAATTTTTAGATAATGAACGTATTCATTTAAAAAATGGGCCACCGGTACCTATTGATTTGTGGTTACTGAACAACTACAACCTATGTTGCAAAGATTTTTTTGTTTTTTTTTATAGGTTGATGACATTATGTACCTACTACTAGTAACATTAAGAGGGAGCCGTCGGGGCCAAATGGTTTGAGTAGTTGCCAGCGACACAAAGATCGCAAGATCGAATCCCGACTGTACCAATGAGTTTTTCTGAACTTAAGTAGGTACCTACCTACAGTGATTAGTCACACCACGAACTTTACTGTGAAGGAAGACATCGAGAGGAAACCTGCATACGTCTGAGAAGCAATTCAAAAGGCGTATTTATAGTCGTGCTTGAGTATCGGCGATGGACTCGCCATCTGTCACGTTGGTACCTAAACTATATCTCTGGCGGAAAATGAGTGTGTGGGTATTACCTATACACCTTTGCCTACCCCTTCGGGGACCCTTGTGGGAAGGCGTGAGGATATATTATTTAAAAGGCATCTTTCCCATGCACTTATCCAGGACCATGCGGTCAGTATCCCACTTAACGTTTAAACTAGCTCCTAACTTAACTTCATCTACCTATGTATGTAGGTAGATTATATCAGTAAGTTAAACGATTACATGTATGTACCTAAATATAACATTACAAAATCATAAAGATGTTAGAAAGCTTTAGAATACATACTGGGTATTTGTAGATACATACATTAAAAGCCACGAAGGCATCGTAGTAGTTGGCGTAGTCTTGTGACGTGTGAAGTGACGTAGACACTCGCTCTAACCGCGGAAGTGAATATCAGTAGGTACTCAGTAGAGGTATAATGAACTATCAACTGATATATGTAACTTGCGCACGAGATAACGCACTTCATTAATTTTGTTGCGACGCACCTCAACGTCACGCAACCTGTTCGACCGGTGTGAGTGAAATACATAACATGGTCGTGTTTGTAAACACGTGCCTACTTTCGCTCTTCCCATGTCACTACAACCCGCAACATTTTAGCATTCATTCCATTGCGACGATATTAATTTTAGGGTGCTTACATGAGAGTACCTTCACGGGGACCTAGCGATGGTAGGCAGAGATAAGAGAGGGAAATTTTTCTTCATGGTAGGTACAAACAATAATTAGGGTAGAAGATGTTGTAGCAAGTGATAACGTAACTACATATAAGTTAATTCCAGTACCTACGTTATTAATGTTTAGGTTATGCATGTTTAGGTAATACACGTACAATACAGACGTTTATCAAAATCTTTAGACAATTAATGTATGTGTCGAATAAGATGAACATAAATAATAATATAATATATTATATCCTCACGCCTTCCCACAAGGGTCCCCGAAGGGGTAGGCAGAGGTGTATAGGTAATACCCACACACCCATTTCCGCCAGAGGTATATTAGGTGCCAACGTGACAGATGGCGAATCCGTCGCCGTTACTCCGGCACGACTATACATACGCCTTTGAATTTCTTCTCAGACGTATGCAGGTTTCCTCTCGATGTTTTCCTTCACCGTTCAGCTCGTGGTGTGACTAATCACTGTACTTAACAAATACCACTTAATAAAGAAACAACCTTGTTTTTGCAATCTGTGGGGACTAACCCTATTTCATGGGCCCAGATTGTTATGACTATGGTTTCGTTTACCTTAATTAGATTTAAATTCATAATTTGTTAGTATTATGACTGGCCAGTTGCGGATTTCAAGCTATGACATGTCGGTGGCCTTTAACTCGCTGGCATGCCGGAGCCAGATGACGAGAACGTTACATTACTTATGTCGCACATGACGTAAACGTGTAAACATGATGTATGTAACGTCTATGGCCATTGCCTTGCTTGTCGAAATTAAAGCTATATTGGTACACCAATACTTTACTGTTAGCAAAGGTCAGAGCAGATGACACTCGTTTTAAGTTAAAATTGTATTATTAGTCAAATTGGATCGTCTGGCGGACCGAGTCACGTGTTCCAGAAAGGGGCTAGTTATAGCATTAATGTAGTAGAATTTGTTGATAATAGAAAAAACGAGTGACTACCCACTACTTAGCTCATACAAATCTTAATCTGTATGTAAGGTGATCATGAATATAAAAAATTTCAGATCAATCTGACAACGGGAATGTGCTTAAATTTCAATTTCTAATTTTGACCCAAACAAATAAATAAATTCCGTACGGGTCGAGCTAAATAAAACCGTTTAAATATATTCACGCGAATGAGACATCGAGGATGAAATTGAAAGATGCCTAATAATATTGCCTCAACATTGAGGTGTGGTGTAACATATCTACATTTTACAAATTACAAATAGTTAATCCACCGCAGTAAGCATGGTTTTATAAACAATATATAAATAATTATTATTCAAGATATGGTGTGGTGTAAAATTTTTCCTTGTTTTCATAAAACTTTGTCATTAATTAACGTAGGTAAAGAACTGCGATATGACACACACAGGTAAATAACATATTAAATCAATTAATTTTCATCTCAATTCAAAGGCGTATGTATAGTCGTGCTGGAGTAACGGCGATGGACTCGCCATCTGTCACGTTGGCACCTAATATACCTCTGGCGGAAAGTGGGTGTGTGGGTATTACCTATACACCTCTGCCTACCCCTTCGGGGACCCTTGTGGGAAGGCGTGAGGATATATTATTATAATTTTCATCTCCAAATTTCCAAAATATAATAAAATCCACGGATTGGGAATGTGTTAGGAAAATTAGTAGAGTATAATAACATCCTTTTGCCGGCTATTAACGTGTCAGACAAGGGTGTCTGCCTTGCAAGCTCAACTAAGCATACGCCATTAAGTTTGTTCTCAAACGTATGCAAATTTCCTGATGCTTTCGTCATCGTAAAGCTTGATGTGATAAATTTAAATACCTGGCTCTGGTTGAGAAAGTTTCATTGGTACAGAGCACTGGGATTAGAAACGGCATTATTGACTTTGCTGTACTTAATTGACTACACCACCGCAGCCGTTACCATTTCGACTATTGGAGAATGTTTATCTTCACTCCCTCCCACACGGGTCCCCGAAGGTGTAGGCAGAGGTGTATGGGTAGTACTCACACACCCACTTTCCGCCAGAGATATATTTTAGGTGCCATTCGGTTTAGAATGTTTAACTCTGCATAACAATGAGCAAACTTTCGATCCTCTTAGATGTAGATATCAAAACGTGCAATAATTTTAAGCGTTAAGTACGTGCATATGTACATACTTAGCTGAAGTTTACTCGTCAATTGTAAATGTGATACAGCGATCGGTGTAACGTTATCTTAAACAATGTGTGTTCGTAATGTAAACTAAGCCCATTCTAAACGTTCGTACAAATCCTGTATGGTTAAAGTTAATTATATCAAGCGCTGTATAAAATATGATTTGCATTATTTAGCATATTACTGTACCTACATTGTTGTTATGAGATGAACATAAAGAGCTTTATAGTGTTCGATAACATAGGTACCTACGCTATCACGTCTGCGTGTTACTAAACCCATTTTAATGTGGGTTATAATAAAAACAGTTCACGTAGCTTTATTGCGCATAATCGTTATACCTTTTTGCGTCTTAGGTTTATATTCTTGAGTACATTACTTGCTCTTGTGAGTCCGATACGATAAATCTGTCATATGAAAAACATTTGACAGATTTCCTACAAATATCATCATTATGCCGAGTGCAGGTCGGTTATTTGAGCTAAATGACGGTAAAAACTTGCCGACTACATAATGTAGGTTACCAGCATATTTACCGTATGTAATATGTATCTGAATACTTATTACCGTTTTTGGTTATCATGGTTACTTCTTTTACTCAAAAATCATCTCGTCACACTAGGTATCTATCTGCACTCAATGTACTCGCTGCATAACACTTCAGTTCACTGGTCACACTTTGATAGCTTACGGTTTCGTCAACACAAAATAATCTCAATTCCAGGAACTTGACAGCTTGTACACAGTTCAAATAATATTGTCGAAAACGCGATAACCTTAATCTGTCGTGCATATTCCAGCTTGGAATGGGATGGGCCGAAATAGGTCGGTAAGATTATCCTGTCTGGTTTCCCCAAGATCAAAATCAAAATCAAAATATTTTATTCAACGTAAGGGACACAGGGAACACTTATTGAACGTCATATACTTAACAAAAACTAAAGTTACCACCGTTTCCAAGAAAAATACCTGCCAGGAGAAGGTGCCAAGGTGATGATATGTACTTACTAACATATATTAGACGATATTGGGATTTGACGACCCACAGTCATTAGGAAGCGACGGAGATGATATCGAACATGCATTCTTATCTGAACAACTAGGCATTTCAGTCAGTTGCTCGTTATGTATATGACAATAGAGTATATAATACATTATGTTAATCACATGCACAATGTGAGTTGTGAGTGATAAGGGGTTATCTCCGAGTATTTATTGCTGACGATATGTCACTGCAGTGCAGTTAAATACTGTCTTTACAGTACTTAGTACTTAACGTTTTCATTTCGTGTATAATATATTTTGGTATGGTATTAAGATACGGTGTATATTATGTATCTCAACTTTTCGTTAAATTGTCAGGGACGGAGTGAGTCCAGCGGAAGCGCCAGCAAGTCTGCCCGCGAGCCCATCAGCTACTGCGCTTGTCAAAAAGAAGGCAGCTGGGGCCAATGAAGTGCGCGAACGAGCCGCCGCTGTGCGTACGCGCAGGCTTATGAAGGAGCTCAAGGAAATACAACGGTTACAGGACAGCCGGCCTGACCCGGTTTTTACGGTAAGCTACGTCGCTTTAACACCGCGCTACGAATCCTCTACAAGACCTGGGTCCAAAAACTAATGATAACCTCCTAAGCTAAGTATCACTCAAAATGTTGTGACAAAAAAGCTTGAAAATAATAATATATATTATATATATCTACATATACATACATTTATATATCATCGCGCCCTCCCACAAAGGAATACAATCGAAGGGGTAGGAAGAGATAGGTTTGTACCTTCACACTCATTCTTCGCCGGAGATTTTAGGTGTCAACGATGACCGATGGCGAGTTATCCGTTTATTCAGCACGACTATACATACATACTGTAACTAACAAATGTAGGTATATAAGTAAACAAAGTAAATGTAACAAATTTACCTATAGTGTAAAATGTAGATGACACAGTGATATTAAGATAGCTTATTAATAGTAAAAACAACCTAAAGTAATTTCACCCATTGTAATGACATCAAAAGACCGCCGAATACTACAGTACATTGGGCTACAACCCAAAGAGCCCAGACACTGTACCTTTCCACTGTATCAGGTGGAGCTAGTGAACGACAACTTGTTCGAGTGGCACGTGCGGCTGCACCAGATCGACCCGGAGAGCGACCTGGCGGGCGACCTGCGCGAGCTTCACATCGCGAATATCCTTCTGCACCTCGTGTTCCCTGAGAACTTCCCCTTTGCGCCGCCCTTCATGCGCGTCATCGAGCCCAGGATAGAAAAGGGCTTCGTTATGGAAGGTCTGTATGAGTTATTTAAATACGGAATGTCCAACCACTTGATAAATAAGTCATGTTGGAAAAAAGCATATAAAGTACCTACTTAATTGACATTAATGAAACTAAATTTGGCCCACTAAAACCAGATAGATTAGTAGGTACAATTGAACATATATTAAGCCAAGTGGTTTTTAGACGAGGTGTTTGGCAAAGCATAGGTAACTCTAGGTACGTAGGCCACAACCAAACTATGTATATATACCTAAAGTAGTCTTAAGGTCAAAATCTATCTGAATGTGTTATGTAGGAGGTGCAATATGTATGGAGTTGCTGACGCCTCGCGGGTGGGCATCCGCGTACACAGTGGAGGCGGTGGTTATGCAGTTCGCGGCGTCAGTGGTGAAGGGCCAAGGCCGAGTGGCGCGCGCCCCGCCGCGGCCCTCCTGCGAGTTCTCGCGCCGCCGCGCCGAGGAGGCCTTCCGCTCCGTGGTGAAGACTCACGACAAGTACGGCTGGGTCACACCAGCGCTCTCAGACGGTTGAACTCGGACTGTAAGTGTGACTACTCTACTCCTCAGACTCTTAATACGATCCCCTGAGCTCAACATATATATGTATCTACTTGAGTTCTTACATTAGGCTGGCGTCTATCGTAGCCTAGAGGGTACTTATTGTAGACAAATAATACTGAGGTTAATTTAAATATTGCAAAGTTGTAGATTCGTGTAGCTACAAATCGTCTAGATCGATCGTGTTGAAATGAATGATTGAGAAAAGTTATTGTATAGACAAAGACTACATATGTGCATTGTGAACCTGCTAACAATTAGCATTTATAGGTACCACAGTAAACATAAGCTAAAGCTCTAGCTTATATAATATATACTGGGTTTATACCGAGACACTAAATAAGTTTGAAAGTAAGTTAGCTAACATGTAGTTCTCGATATCAACAACACTGCATTTCCCAAACATGAACCATGACCCAAATCAGTCCTTTATGAGTGATCGGTGTTCGTCGTAACTGCACTATTTACCAATTTAAGTGAACAGGATGACAATTGTCCACAAGTTCCATTGAGCCATTGTGGATGTCAATATGACTGTAGTTTTCGGTCCGCGACTATGTCTGCTTATCTATAAAATATGAATGGGAAATTATTAAGTACCTATCTACAAATTATTTACAAAAAAGATCTTTTTTTAACACGCTTTTATTAGCTTGGGTTGTATCTATGTATGTATGTAACGGAATCTTTGAACTTAATTTTCACCAGTTTCCAGAAGTCTGATTAATTTGAAACTTTGCATACGTATCGAGGACCGATGACAATACACTAATAACTAAAAAGTAGAAAATAAATAATAGTTAAAAAAAACTAAAAAACACGCTTTTTAAGATATTATCGAAATTTATTTTCTATTTTTTAGTTCGGTTTTCTATAAAAAGCGTGTTTTTTAGTTTTTTTTAACTATTATTTATTTTTCTAATGATCAGTAGGTAGAAATTCTAAACAATACCTGCCATAGTTATAATCGTATTAGCTTTTGACTACAACGCAAATTAACATAGGGTTCAGGTGCAGTTATTTTTTTCTTGACAAAACGTTAACGTTCTGTACCGCAGATAACGTGCATGCAAATTGATTTTCATGATGACCGGTTGAGTAGCTTACACTTGAAAGCGTTACAAACAGTAATCACTTTCGTATTTATAATATACCATTTACTTATTCATGCTTTGTTTCAGACCATACTGACCAACTGTAATGCAGAATGGATCTCCTTTAGATATACTAAAAGAATAATTTTAGTTGTAATTTAAATTAGTGTGCATTCTGATAATGCTATATTCGGTGTATTTAGTTTAATTAGATCCACTGACCTAAAGGACAGTGATATACCATTTGAATACATGTTGCTTGAATTGTAATAATTTTAAAATGTTAGAGGAGTTACTTTTGATTATGTTCAGATTCAGACAGCTTTACAGTGTTGTACCGTAGGTACCTAGTGCCATCGTTAGTCAACGGTACGCAAAAGACAATTGTATCTGTCTTCTATATATCTGATACTTTCAAGAGTTTCATTCATGTCATTAACCTGTCATGGTAAGGCTCCATGTGTAATTAAGTTTTGGGAATGATGCAATTTAAATAAGATGGAAAATATTAACAGTTAAGATAACTTGAAATTAATCACACTATAAAGAATCTATCAGTTGAAAAAGCGATAAATTTACCTATAAAATCTCTTGGTCGTTTAAAGTCGTTTTACATAGGTATTAGTTTCTAGAGGCTATCTCATGATTGATCAAAAACAAATACCTACTTATGTAATGGAATATCTCCGTTTTAATTAAATGTACATTCAAATATTGTGTGCCAAACTTGAACTAACTGTGCTCATTGTGACAATGTAAACCATCTACTTATATTCAAAATAATATTAATAAAGATACGATAAATGTTTGTGATATTTTCGATAAAAAGGTATTGTTCTATTTCACAAGCCAGGTTTACTGTAAAATAAATACCTACAAGAATGTCAATCTCATTCAAGCTATAAAACTAATTTCAAAAGAGAACTTCTGGTTTAGATGAGATTGTGAAATGATTTGGAAGAATTACGACATTCGGTTTTTCATACAATCATTCCGCTCTCATAATGCCGTATGAATAAATTCATTATATATATCAATCAATATATTAGCTTAACTTAAGGTTCGTTATTTCAACTACGCATTCATGTGGTGATCGTTCCACCTTTTAGCGTAGGTACACGGGTTTAAATCTTGCCCCCGTTCGAACGTTCTTCACCTGGGTAAAACGAGTGAGCTCAGTGCTGTGCAATGTTAATAAGTATTTCACGGATAAATTGTTCGGGATTATGAGATCTTACAGAATTTGACAGATCAATAAGTTGTATGAAGGGAACGTGGCAGTGATTACTGATGTTCACACATAATTTTTATTCTACTTAAAATGGTTTTAATAATAAAAAATTAAGCAAATCTAATATGTATTCTAACCATATTTTATCAACTTTAATTAAAGTCTATTGGTGTTTTAATGAAAAATGTTCCGTCCCTACGTCATTTATGTACCTACCTTTTTAAATTCCACCAAAATATTCCGAGGATTTATAATTCCATTTCTTAATCACTACCTGTATAAGAAAACATTGGGATTGTGAACAGGGGATTGGGTTGTCATTTAAGTATCAATGACATCTTTCTAAGAATTTGAGATAAGGATATTTTTAATATATACATACATTCTCTATCTATATGCTAAGCTTACAGGCTTCTGTGAAAATGCAGTAGACAAATTATAACTACAAAATTTGTTTAGAAGCGTAGTCCAACGCTCAAAGTAAGTCAATAATCTAACCAAATTATAACATTTAAAGGCTTGTGGTAAAGTAAATATCTTGTAAAAACCTAATTAGGAATATTAGACATGTCAATGTTGTAATTTTGTTTAGTAAACCAAAGATGTTTATTTTTTGTTTGTGTAAACTGTACCTACTTACAGCATTTGGTGCAAGATTTATAAATTGTGCATGGATTATGTGTACAATGTTATAGGTGTAATAAATTACCTGCTCAAGTGACAATTATCTTTTATTCGCCTGTTATATATGATTCTACTCACTATATTAAATTACTATAGTGAGATTATCTTAGTGTAACAAACTAACTCTCTTTATCACTATAATATTAGTATAGATTTTTTTTATACAACAAAAGTGGCAAACAAGCATACGGTCCACCTGATGGGAAACGGTTACTGTAGACTATTTACCCCCACGATACCGAAGTATCACTTGCGCGTTGCCACTCTGTGTTCCGAGAGCTATACTGTGTTGGCAGCATAATGGGACCAATCCCTCTGATGCCAATACAATGTAACAATTGGAAACCTTATTCACTGCATAGGAACACAACACAAAAATTGTGTTATTTGGCTATGGACTATATGGAGGTGGGTGGAGGTCCTGATCCAGTTTGGCAGCTCCAAATTCGAACGGGAAACCTGTTATGCCCTACCTCTCTTACCAAGGTGGTTCTCAAAGAAAATATTATTTGAAATTAGATTTTGTCATGTGTATATATTATGGTAAATTTGCTATGATCCTTAAATTGTTCATTCATGTTATTATTGGACATGCATTTGATGCAATTAAATATTACCAATTACTTCTGTAGGGAAAACATGTACAACAATTAATTACCTCGGGTTCATTCTTATTTCAAGGAGCAATAATTATGACTGAGAGAAACATCATGTTATGTTATTATCACTTTATACAAGAAATGAAAAATAAAATTACGAATTATAAATATAAGATGGTTATTATCACAAGTCAGATCACTCTCCTCCTCTGAGCGCCAACACCAAGTGAAGAACTGATCCACCCTGCACCTTGTAGTCCTGGGCTGTCTTCTCATCATTCCTGGAATAATAATTAACCAGAAATTTTAACATATTGAATGAGTACAATTTAAATTAGCATGGAAAACATTCAAATCTGTAATTTTTAAGTAAGTATAATACTTCTTGTTCAAAGATATTGTTTTTTACAATGATTATCACCCAAACAGATCAAAACCTGGTAGACAAATGAAATTGTTGGTCAAACAATAAGTAAACAGCCGTGGTGGTTCGAGCAGTTGCCTGCGACGCAAAGGTCGCAATTTCGAATCCCGACTGTACCAATGAGTTTTTCTGAACGTAAGTACAGTGATTAGTCACACCACGAGCTTTACGGTGAAGGAAAACATCGAGAGGAAACCGGCATACGTCTGAGAAGAAATTCAAAGGCGTATGTATAGTAGTGCTTGAGTAACGGCGATGGACTCGCCATCTGTCACGTTGGCACCTAAACTATATCTCTGGCGGAAAATGAGTGTGTGGGTATTACCTATGCACCTTTGCCTACCCCTTCGAGGACCCTTGTGGGAAGGCGTGAGGATATATTATTTAAAAGGCATCTTTCCCATGCACTTATCCAGGACCATGACCATGGTCAGTATCCCACTTAACATTTAAACTAGCTCCTAACTTAACTTCATCTACCTATGTATGTAGGTAGATTATATCAGTAAGTTAAACGATTACATGTATGTAACTAAATATAACATTACAAAATCATAAAGATGTTAGAAAGCTTTAGAATACATACTGGGTATTTGTAGATACATGACACACATGATACAGATGGACTCGCTATCTGTCACGTTGGCACCTAATATACCTCTGGCGGAAAGTGGGTGTGTGGGTATTACCTATACACCTCCGCCTACCCCTTCGGGGACCCTTGCGGGAAGGCGTGAGGATATTATTATTATTATTATTATAACAATAAGTACTAAAGCAAATTAGGATCAAAAAGATACTTACTAAAATTAAAAATTGAAGCATTGATTATTCTCAACAACACATTTACAAGGATAAGTAGTAAAACTAAGATCTATAAGATTTACTGATATTACTGAAGTGGTTAAATATCACCACTTCAATATCAGTAAATCTCCAAAAAGGAATTGTTCAAGCCCAGTTGTCACAGAAAAAAACAGGAAACTTGGAACTGACAGGAACACACTCTTAAGAAGATGTGAACTATGAATAGTATTTAACAAAATTTTAAGACGTCTTAAAATTTTGCAATTTGCTTTAATTATTTTGTTGACTGGCGCTCTATACTCTCTGCCTACCCCGTTAGGGACTTGGTGTGATGATATGTATGTATGTATTTTGTTGACAATACTGTCAACATCCATTATGACTGAAAATTATTTTCAAGAATGTACCTAGTTCTTAGCACATGAATTGAGGTTTGATTTTTCAGTGCCAATGATTTCCTCCTCTGAAGAAAACATTTCTAGTGTAGGTTGAATTTAACTCGTTAGTTTAATTAAGTCATCAATTCATTTAACATTAATCAGTAACATAACTATTGAACATTTGAACGCAAAATTGTTTTAAGTAAATAAAAGTCGATTAAATGTACTTACATTTGTTTCCCAGAAAATATAAGACGTTGTTGCTGGGGAGGAATACCTTCTTTCTCTTCTACTCTTTCTTTAATCCTCTCCACCTTATCTGTGGGCTCGATATCAATCTCAATTTCCTTGCCTGTGAGAGTCTGTAAAGCATGAGGTTACATTAACAATGTATTCTAGCTGCAGGCAATAAAATTATCAAAACATTTACCTTCACTTTAATCAACATCTTGAATTTATATGTATTTGGAGACTAATTAACGTTTTAATCCTTAACTTATATTTTTTCTAGGATACTACGATGCCTGCATCTAAACCGAAGAAAAATAAAGTATCGGCATCGGATGATTTGACGGATTTGTCAAATGTCAATTTGACTATGTCAACTGTACTTCTTTTTGGATATGGCAACTAGATCTATACTAGATCCATTTAAATCTGGACTAATATTTACTACTTTTTAAAGGACTTAAAAAAAGGAAGTGGTTACTCAATTCCACCGTATATATTTTAAATAGTCAGAAAGGTGGAATAAATGAAGAACTCAAGACAATTCATACTTGTTGAAATAAACTATGTAGACACTAAGAGATTTGGAGACAATGATCTAAATTGGAATTTATCATTATGATGGGAGATTAAAATATATATTTAAGTAATTACGGTATGATTGAATATAATATAATGATAATTTATAATGGATAAGAGCTATAGGGCTAGGGTTAAATTCAGATAACTTTCATAAAAAAATATGCTTTGCTTATGCTATTATTTTTAGTAATCTGTAGTTTTGGTCAGTCAGACAGACAATTCACAATGTTGCCAGATTGGAGGGAAATTGGAGGGAACCCCAAAAAAAGGGACTTTTATAGGTACGGGGGGGATTGGGGGGGATGTTTGGAGGGAATTGAAAGTTGAATTGGTAGGAATTTGGGCATTTTTATTAAGTTCAAGGATGTGTAGATGTTGTAGTAATGGAAGCGATTGCTGAAATACTATTATAAATTGTAATTCATTATCATCATTATAATTATGGCATTCTACATGTTGTGGGGGATTTTCCTCTAAAACCCGAGTTTTGGGACATTTTGGTTTAGACTTGGGGAGAATGCGTAACCGTATCGTAACCTGGTATCACTGCAATTCAAGAGGTAATTTTAATCTTTCCTTTCTGTCGACGGGAGTTTTTCTTTAAACCATTATTTCAGTGTCGAATTATTTCGTTTCTGATTAAATTCTTTATCGATAGGATATAATTTTCTGAATACAATTATTTTAAGTTTCAATAACAGAATCGTATTATTTCTATTTAGTTTGAGATTTGTATATAAAAAATGTGTGATGTAAAAAAATTTTTTGATAGAATCGAAAAGTTGACCCGAGAAGGTAAGAAAAAGACTCGCAATTATCGAGCACACATATTTGAAATACCTTGTTTATGTTGAATTATTAAGAATGATTAGAACTTTTGAATTTATTGTTCCAGAAGGGCAATATGAATTTTTGTCTGTCCACATACAAAACATGCACGAAGTTAGTGTAAAAAAAAATACTGAGGAAGAACCAAGTGTTTTTCAACTGCTGAGAACCTTTTTGCACAAGATCACAGACGCCATTGACGACTTAGCTGAAGTGATCAAAAGTGATGAATCGATACTCATCAGTGTGAAGAATCAGAAACTTTTGAGGACATGCTTCCAGCTGACAACTTCACTTGGCATGTCTCCATGTCTACTCCCTGGTGTAGGCATATCACTAGCAAAGAGATGTACAACTTCTGTCAACTTACCTTCTCTCACATTCACTGATGAGCAAAAATATCAAATGTTGGTGGAATGCACTGACTTTTTCACCAGAAGCTACCAAATTCCTGTTCTCAAGAACATTATTCTGACATTACATCTATGTGACTACTTGGCAGCATTAATACAACTATCATTTGCACCATTCAAGAAACCAGGAGTCTACCACAATTTTGTTATGACTGAGGAAATGTATCAAAAGTTGACTATGGATAGACAGAAATACATAAAGATCTATGAGTACTTGGTATCAAACTGCTTCCAACCAATTCTAATGAAAGAATTGTTTATTCTCCAAAGTGTCAATGACCCTCCTCCTCCTCCATTTGTGAAGAGAGTAATAGCCAAAGAGTTGAGTCAAAGACTTTTAAGACCCGGTGGTCTAATGAGCTTGATTAGATGTTTTATTGAAAGCTACAACATGGATACTGGTCTGGAATGGAAAAAGATAGACACAATCTGTAAAATAGTTAGTACAAAGCACGGAAATGGTACTGAAGAAGATTATTTGAATAATATTTGTACTCAATTGAATCAAATACTGGCTGTAAATAACACACATTATTTGGCATCCGCTGCGGCATGTGTTCTTAGTTTAAATGAGAAGTACCCTCAACATAAATGTGTCAATGATTTGTTGAATGATATATTTAAAGCCTTTGATTATGAAAGCTTGTTATCAAAGTGCAGTTTACGTGGCACAATAATACTGTCTCCACAAGAAGTAGAGCACAAAATCAACATGCTGCATGTCTGCTCTCACTCTTCTAAGTTCAAGTGGCCTCCTACATTATTAAACCCAAACCTATACACACTATTTCTTCTCGGAGTTAAATGTACTAAAAGTGATGAACTGAAAACCAAATTAAAAGATATTACATTGAGATTTCTAGAACAGTTTGATACACAAGAAACAATGAAAATCATTAAAGTATTTTTATTTGGAAAAGAAAATGCAACTTCAAGCATACTAGTTGAAGAGTATGCAGCTGGTCTATGCATTAAGTTAGTAGCAGGAGATGTCAATAATTCAAGGGATGAAGCCCTATCATATTTCTTACATTTATTCCAAGCTGGTACTGACAGTGAATGGGTACAAAATGTATTTGAGGCAGCTTTGCTTATACTTATTGATTTAAATCATCAAAGGCAAAAGAAAATAAGGAATGATGTCCTGTTAATACTTGAAGATGAACTAGCATCATTACCGGACATAGATGAACAATATGCCTCAATCCTTCATCTTCTATCTGAAATAGCTCCGTCACCCAAAATCATCAGAGTGTTAAAGAGTAAACCCACAATTGTTTTGACTTTCATTGAACATTTTATTGTTGAAAATGATGCTAAAACAAATGAAGATTGTGTCACTATTGCTTTGGTACTATTGAACACAATATTGTCAAGTTCAAGTAAAACTTCTGACTTGGAGAAGTTACACAGTATAGCTCCAGTGTTGGAGAAGATGGCAGAAGACACATCTAGTATCTATCATATTCTATGCAGCGAAGCATTGTCCCTGATCTCTTCTGACTTGCCACAGCAGTCGGAGACTCCATACAAGAAGGCAATATCAGATGTTTTTGATGTGCTGCTGCCAGTGAGAGCCCATGGTTTAGTTGAACTGACCAAGCTAATTGATGCCAAGGATACAGAAACAATTTCAAATAAACATTATCTATTGTGCCTTTTTCAAGTGAGTATTCTTATATATACTTATTTTAACCCTGAAAAAGTTCCTGTGGGTTCGAGGATGTGCAAACGACGCCTGGTGTTGCAAGTGTCCATAGGAGGTGGTAACCCCTTATCATCAGGCGGACAGCATGCTTGTTTTAGTGGTATAAAAAAAAATTAAAGGCAATAATTATGGCTCAAAGGGAACAGTACTTTTATGATAAAAGGTCTCCTGCCCTAGTCTGTAAAATTTCTTGATAAATCAGTAGTAAAGAACTCACTTTCGCATTTAAATAAAATATTATTTACTTTTATTGCTTATTTTATTGTTATCCAGGAGCAATTGAAAGACTCCGACTCCTACATATACCTGTCAGCTGTAAACGGCCTCGCATCACTGTGTACTCACTGCCCAGATGAGGTCTTGCATTTGCTGTGCAAAGAGTTCCTACAAGTTTCTATCAAGCAAGATGTTGAAACAAATGAAGGTCTGAATAAAATGGCTGAGGTGCGGATGAAGATTGGTGATGTCATTGTTAAAGTTACTAAAAGACTGGGTTCGTATTTATCGTAAACATAATATATCAATACTCATTGAGTCTACGGTGCAGGCAAACATATATAACAGCAAATGTCAAATTAAGTGTTTAACAGCAAAAGTCAAATTAAGCTAAATGTATTTAATTGAAAATGTACGTAATTATCTCCAGTAAAAGTTTCTTCACAGGCAAAATTTGGTTGTATTCCTTTTAATGCAAAGCTGAGTGCCCTGATAACCTGGGATGTCACATATATATGTCCCGTTTCGGTTTGCATTAGAAGTTACTAAACGAAGAGACTAAATTGTCCCATACCTAGGGGATGAACTTTAAATTTCCCTATATACCCTTATAAATCAATGATAATGAATCCATGATTGTTTTTCCTTTCCTAGGTGAAATGGCAGTGGTACACAAGACCATACTCCTGAACACGATGCTATTTGCATGTAGGGATGACGATCCCTTTATAAGAACATCAGCCCTCTCCGGCTTGGCCGAAATTGCTCTCGTTATCAACTACAGGATTGGCTCTATCATATATGAGGTAATTGAGTACCAGCAGTTCTGGCTTTTGGATTTAACTTAAGTTTTATACTGCATACAATAAATAAGTTTGTTCAATAAAGCTTGAATTGAATAAATGGCTTACTCAGAATATTATGGATATCTTTAAGCTAACTGACCCAAACTAGAGATCCATAGATCTATATCTATTGGAAAAACAAATTATATTAGTATTTTTCACTCATCCTTTTGTCATTGCCAAATTTAAAACAAATTTTTTTTTTTTTTTATTTTTGGGCCAATGTATGCCTTTTAAATTCAATAATTATATTTATTATGGTCGAATTTTACCATTGGGCAAACACTAGTGAGAAAAGCCTCTCATATTGTCGGGCCTTTAGATAATACAGACTTACGTGGTTACATAGTTATGGAAAAAAAATATATTTCACAGGTGTTGCTCTGCCTTTGGGGTGTAATAGAAACAGACAAAGCAATAGAGTGCAGGCGAGCAGCTGTCATGGGTATAACAAGTATGATCAAGGGGCTTGGCAAAGAGACATTGGTTGAGCTAAAGGATCAGTTACTGCCCATCTATAGGACGTTAAAAGCCCTGTACAGAAATGAGAGTGAAGACAAAATAGTCAGGCTTCACGCACAACTTGCACTAGAAGAACTCAACGACGTCGTCAAACAGTTTGTCTTCCCACAACTGAACATGGAGAAAAAAATATTCGTATTGGATATACCCAATGAAATTAAAAAATAAAAAGCAGTCGTGTATTATATTGTTTTTAATCACACACTCTTAGTTGTCAATGTCTGTTTTATTTTTGTTTTTAATTTTTGTCACAATTAAGCGAATGTATATTTTCAGAGGCAAAAACATTAGATATACCTACAATAACTGTTATAAATAATAATAACTATACTCTATTAATATTATCGATATCTCACGTAATGTTAACTGATAAGTGACCCCGAAGAACCGGTTACAATCAGCTACATTTCGATGGATGTCAGCAAACACATTAGAAACAACAAAATATGCCCATCTCACAACTGTTAGCTACGGGCGGGGATCGATCCCGCCACCATTGATCATTTAAAAGCAGTAAGGAGTAACCAAAATAATGCCTACCCCTACTACCAAGGAAAAACAAGTAAAGTCAATTAATTTGAAGTCAAGAAATTTACATCAAACGAATTAATTCCTGTTTTCAGGAAAGCCACGTAACTAATTATGAGCTTAAAATACTACCAAATTGTATGTGCTTATGAAAGCCATGCTAATTCGAATTATGACCCGAATTTCTTGTGACATACTTAAACTGAAATGTGCAGTATTTTAGAGCTCACCACTAAGTCTTAACTCTTTCTATGGCAATCATAGCTGTACTTGTTAATGTATTATGTGCAATTAATCTACTGGCCATTATCCGCAATGCAATCCGGCGTTCGATAATTATTCTTTCTGTGCCACTGTGTGATCGTAGCACGCTTTTACATTACATTATTACGAGGCATTAACACCCACCTCGTCACGTGACCCGACCGAATATGTGCACTTAATTTATTTTCCAACGCGTTTATTAATTCACGCTTCAGATGTGTTGTCTCCATCACTCTCTTTCTGAGCGGGCCCGTCGTCTTTCTCAGACAGTGATATAGAATACACTGAGCCTTGATCGGAAAACCTGTCCCTATTTCTTCTCCCGAATATGCTGCTGCGAGATAAAGAAGACATCGTTGCGATGGAAATGTTGTCTTTCTCGGCTTGTGGCACAATTTTCCATATAAGCAGCGCGATTCCACCAAAAGCAGCGACTACCAAAAATATGACCAGTAATACTTCACTGACGACACCTGGAAAATAACACATCATTACTACACTAGCCGTAGTGGCTGCGTATTTCCATTAGTCCTGCAACGCAAAGGCTGCAAGTGCAAATTAAGAATGTACCAATGAGTTTTTCTATAGTAGGTATATTGTGATTATTTACACGACGAGTGTTGCGACTAAGGATATCGAGAGGAACCTTTATACGAAGAAATTCAAAGATATAGAATCATGCTTAATAAATGGCGAATTCGCCGTTCCATGATTCTAGCTGGAATGGCCCTGATTCTTGATACAGAAAACAGGCAATGTAATTGTACTAATTACGTACTTACTACTATTACTTAATAAAAAAAAAATTAATGAAATCGCTAAGACCTCTAAGAGAAGAAAATTATGGACATCGGACACATTTGCGTTCACGATGTAGGCACCCAGTTGGGCAGCTCCGTAGCTCGTATGGCAGGTGTTATAGTAATTTGCATTTTTCGAACTAACTTTGATGATTATCGTCCTTTCTGGCCTCCAGTCTGGCGGGCTGTAGCTCGTTGTAATCCATGTCTTGGTTTTCGTAGGGCTCTACGGAGCCACTTTGAGGCTTGGACTGGTGAAGCACGTCCCCAGGGCTCGACTTAGGTAGGTTGATGCCTGCCCTTACAGTCAGCGTTTCGGGTTTGTACGTGCACAGAACCAAGAATCTGCAAGTGGGACAAGTTATTTAAATTTTGAAAGTTTAAAATTGGATAACCTTTTGTCTAATTGCTTACCGCCTAGTACTGTGTGTTAGTATCGGCAGATTTTCTTGCACGATGACGTACGTTGCGACTGTCGTGTCATTAACTTCGGAGCCGCACTCGTCGTGATGTATGCGCAAGATGTAAGCGTCCTGTGCGCTGTTAGGGTTCCCTTGGAGCGAACAGCGCTCGGGACCGCCGTCTGCGGCTTCCACCGCGATGCGTCCACCGAAGAATGGACCCGTGGACACTTCGACTTCGCTGGCGTGCGGCAGGCACTGTGTGGCGCGAGCTGAAACTATTTCGGATTTTTTAAGTTAGTGCAACATCAAAGAAAACAAGAAATTTACATTTATGTAGGTACATACATTTAGGTGCTTCTATTTAATTGAGGTCCAAGGAACGTAGCCGTAGTACCTACTTAATAATTTGGCTTATTTATAGAAATTCTTCAATGATTACATACTAAGAGCCTACGCCTGTAACCCTAAAAAGTATCATACAAATTTTGCATTGCAACTTACATCCTTTAGTGGGCACAATGATAATCTTGGACCCGATGGAGTGTGGATCAGCAAGGTCGCGTGCGTCGCGCCTTACGGGTCGCACTTCGAACGAGTATGTGGTAGCCATGCGCAGCCCCACGATGCGAGTGCCGTACGTGCGCCCGCGTCGTGCCCCGGGAGCCTGGGGGGTGGTGCTCGACGGCTCGCTCGTTGGCGGTCGGGTCGTCGTCTTCTCCTCTTCCAAGTTATCTATTACCTGTATTATAAATAACTCATGTTGGCACCTAAAATATATATATCTGCCTACCCCTTCGGGGAACCTTGTGGGAAAGGCGTGAGGATAAATCAGTAGGTATCATAAGATAGTTTTGGTGTTACCAGGCTGGCGGTTGAGGAATCAACATCTATATCATAATTAACCTTAAATGTTCCCGTTGAATATGCTAGGTGTAACGATTAGGTACATACATATATATATATATATATATATATATATATATATAGGTACTCAACATAGTATTACATCAAATCTACCATGAATAGATTAGCAAAGCAACTGGGGTGAACTAGGGGGCGATTGTAAAGATGAAGAGTTGTTACATTAGTTTGGCCACAGAAAGAATAAGTGGAGAAAGATAGACGAAACAGATATACCTACAATGCGAAAGCGTGGAGAAAAAGAGGCAGAGGAAGACAACGTTCCAACGATCTAGATCTATCCCATCAAACTCTCAAGTGTGGCAACGTCAAGAGTACTCGAAGCTGCGAGCATGTATGCGAACTAATTACCTAACGTGGATAAACTGGTATGTGGTCAAACCTAAGTCTGTGAGCCTAGAGAGAACTGGCGCTCATCTCTACCCTGTGAGTATTATGAGAATATTTTATTCTATGAACCTTTTATTATAATAACATTAACACGTAGCTGCAACTCGTGGCATATCTCCATGCAGTCGTGCCGCTGTCACGCTCGGCGCACAAACCCGGCCCATTATCTCCCGTTTCGGAGTGCCAACTCATTACTCTGCCTACTGCTTATATTGTCACATTCGCTACAGGCTGCTGCATCTCGTTGAGCTTTGTTCCTAGGTCAGTTAGCCTTTAGAAAAAGCTCATTTACACGACTAACGCTCATGCGCCGGTGGAACATTGAATAATATTTGCATAAGTATACATAAGAATAGGTAAGCTGAATACAAAAGTTACCTTTGTGCGGCAACGATACTGTCCCCATGCTTGGAGTTCGCAGTAATGTACTTGGAAGGCCACCAACTTCGGACGATCCTCCTCGTCGGGTTTTCCGTATTCCCATCGCAGGTGCACGTCTCGGAAATCTGGTTCCCCGATAAGGTGCAACACTTCTGTAAAACAGGCAACGGTATTTATTGATAATTTTGTCTATATGATATACTTATCTCTAGCGGAAAGTGGGTGTGGATCCTAGTGAAAAGGTGTGAGGATATATAAAATATTACATACGCGCGTGCACACACGCCTATTTAATTTATTTCTATTATTGTTATTTTGTTGCAAAATCAATGTAAATCTCAAAAAACACTGCATACACACTAGACGTAGCCTACCCTAGGTCCTAGGTCCAGATACATATGTTTCTGTAACAATGAATTTCAAATAAATTTTATCATTATTATTATTATAACATGTGAGAATTTCTCAGTTATAGTGTCAATTGCTGCATCGGTGCGATCGGGTGCATCGAAGCGCCGATCCGGGCGTGCCATTAACCCAATGACATGTCCAGTGAGCCGTTCTGCCTTCTAGGTAACTAAGGGTATAATATAATAGTAGTCTATGTAACTAAGTATGGAAACGCCACGCTCGGCACTGTCATTGGGACTCCCGTAGCTTACCACTTCATGATTAACTGTGCGTCTCAGAACATTGGGATCGAAAACGAACGCCTTACCCGGAATAGGTATTACCTATTCTTCAATATCGTAATACTCATTAGCTCATTCCGCCATGCTGTGTTTTAGGAGTTTGTTTTACAAGTTTAAAAGAGTCTAAAAATAATTTAATAAAATGTTCGAAGCGTTGCCCTTAGTATTTTTTATTATAACCTCTCATGTTCATCACGAGCTCCGCGCGGGGTATGTTGAGCGATATTTAGGTATGTCATCATGGCCCTACACTATTTGAATCTATAAATTTTTAGCTCTCTTCTCAGTTGTAGTAGATCAACACTTTGCTACCCCGTTGTTAGGTATCCGCATACCCAAACGAACGTAAATTCCGAGCACTTGATATATTATAAGTAGTACCTACCTACATAACAAGATTTATCACTTTCATTACTTTTAAATGTATTACTAAAAACCTTGACCCAAATTAAAGCGATGATATAGCACATTTCATGTCAATTTTCTTGTAACTAGAAACTTTCTCAAATATACTTTGAAAGTATTCAATCATTTTCTTAAAGCTTGTTTAGGGCAATGAAACTTAAATTGATAAATGCGTATTCTCACATGTACTCTTCGATGTATCCTCTTTGATTAAGGTAATGAAGCGACTTATGAAAATCCGCCCGGCCATTAATGGGTTAAGCTGCATGAGAATTATGTAATTTATTTGTTTAATTTGCGTTTTAATAAGGGGAAGCCTAGTTTGTGCAGTAGTTTTTTGAGCAACTTAGAAGTCCAGACCCGACAAGTATAATATGTTATTAGTCTAACACGTAAGTAGGCAAACATTTATAACGGATGTGAGTCGTCAAGATGTTTCAATATATAGATTTAACTTCCGTGATTCGCAGCGAAGGCCAAACTTAAATATAATTTTTATCTGTATTCCTGTTCAGTCCCTAGAGGGATAAGCAAAAGTCACTCATATTTTGCTGTAGAAGCATTATGTAAATTACCGTCCCGTATGTCTCTAAATTTCTATGCGGTCATACAGAGATTACCTCGCGTCGTTTTCCTTTACCGTGAAGCTCGTGATGTGACAAATCACTGTATTCATGTTCACCAAGTCCATATAAAGTGGTGATCGAGGTCCTATTAGGGTCCCAACAATGAATCCTTGTTTTTCTATTCCGTGACCATATCGCAGCGCCATCTCATTATGTTTGGATTTAATTTTCCTTGTTAACTTTCTCTGTGGCCGTATATGATGCTTACAAATTACTGCGAACATTATTTAAACGATCTTGCGAGAAACATTATCATTACCAACATATTATAGTGCGTGGGATCATTGAGATAGCCCCGATTGTCCTGTACCGTAATACGATCATAAATTGTATGGTAATATCGTGAATAACTGTATACTATACCGAATCTCACCAAAATACAACATGAAAAAGTAAATGAGGATAATTTCCAAAACACTTTTCGTCGGACGAATACAGATGTCCTCGATATGTGGTGTTTAACCAGAAATTTAGTGAGACCTCGAAATATATTTGTAATTGTAGTATCATTAGCATTTACCGCAGCGTTCAGTACATTAGGAAACGGATGTAGCTCGAGAGAGGAAGCTACACTGCTACCTGATGCGTGTGAACCTAACATAATTTTTATATACCGGCTCGCCGTATGGTAGCGCCCAGAGACGCATAAAACAACAGTGGACTCACACCCATCTTGTTTTGAGATCACATAATTGTCTCACACCCACCCTAAATAACCTTAAATAACACACACTTGAACACTCCTCGAACTATATAGCATGTTCCTAATTCCCTAGTCCAGTTTCCCTCATCCCAGTGGATATGTAGGTAGATGTAAATAGGTGGATTTTTATGATTACCATAAATATGTATTTATAATTAATGATACGACTCCATTTTGTTCAACCTGCGTTGTGGTCCAGCGATTGGCATGACGGATGCGCCCGGGCCGGTATGACTTGCCAGCTGGACCATAGCGGCTATTATGGATGGACAAAGGCCATACGCGTAAGTTACATTATTGTTAATAATTTAGTCGTGTCGTATTGTTAGTCTTAGTTAGTATTTAAAACGCATATGCTCTAAAAAATGCTCTGTTAAAGTTTGTATATTTCTAACTAGCTGTGCCCGCGACTTCGTCCGCGTGGAATTTAATAAACAAAATATTGTTCAGTTTCTAAAGTAAAATTAGCCCAAGTTACTCCTTTTTATATCCGGAACAAACAGACAGACAGACAGACAAAATTTAAAAAAATTCTATTTTGGTGTATGTACCGTGTATTACTGTACATTCATATGCATTTAGTAAAAAGCGGTTATTTCAATATTACAAACAGACACTCCAATTTTTTTATATGTATAGATATAGAAGATAAATAAAATTAAAGAGCCGTGGTGGCCGAGTGGTTTGAGTAGCCTGCAACGCAAAGATTGCAAGTTCGAATCCCGATTGTACCAATGAGTTTTAATGAACTTAAGTACAGCGATAAGTCACACCACGAGCTTTACGGCGAAGAAAAACATCGATAGGAAATCTGCATACGCTTGAGAAGAAATTCAAAGGCGTATGTATAGTCGTGCTCCAGTAACGGCGGCGGACTCGCCATCTGTCACGTTGGCACCAAGATATATAATATCTCTAAGAGGGTGGGTCACTACACACCTCGGCTGGCCTTAGGGGACCTTTGTGTACTGTAAAGGCGTGAAAATTCAAGTAAAGTCCATTGGCCCTATTTCTGTATGTAAACAGTATGGCGCGCTTGCCATAAAAAGTATTTTTTCGGCCATTACAGCTTTCTTTTAGTTTTAACGGCTAATAATTCTCATAAATTGAGTTATTACGCTAATTAAGACACCTGTAAGTGATGCGGAAATAATTCGTTTTAATATGACTGATTGAACAAGTAGGTTCATACGCAATATTCTACACATAACGTATCGAGTTTCGTAGTATCTAATGACTTAGCTACGACCATGGCGATGTTAAGAATCTTATTCCGAGCAAATTAAGCAAGTTACAGTTCCTCCTCCTTCTGTCCACAAAACCTTATCTAGTGACGTTCTGAACTGCTGGAACACAGCATTACCGGAGGGCAGCGACTTTTTTAGAAGTTTTGCAGTCGTCTGCGTTTTTTTGCTTGAAACCTTTGAAGGGACACCTAGGCTAATATCTAACTAATAGCACAGTTGGTTTATACTTTCATACATAGTTTTTTTTTTATTATTCAACAGTCGTCTGGTCATTGTGGATAGTGAGTGGCGCGAAACGGTTCGCCAAACAATGCAGCCACGAATGATACGCGCTGTGCTCTTCCTGTCCGCTTTATGAGGTCATGCGATTTCATAGTGTCATCCAGTTCGCTCGTAGGTAATGGTATTCTGCGAAATCGACGAATGACGGCCGATTGATCCATTCGAACTGCTGGTTCTTGGAAAACAGACCCGTTTATACGCTTCGGTAAAATGTTGATCCTATTGTGTTTTCAAAACAATAATACTTGACAATCTTGACATTGGCAACATTGAAAGCTGGATTAACTATATGACGTAGCCTACTTATAGTTATCCATATACCTATATAAACCTTTAAAACATTCATTATTCTCGCAAAACTCGAAAAAGCTTCGACAGATTACACCAGCAATGAGAATTGTATTTATGTTGCTTTAACTTAATACATTTGTATTAAATTATTATTTAAAATAATCAACCGGTGAAACGGGGCACTGCTTACATTGAATAAATCTCCTGATTCTTCAGAAGTGGCGCAGCCCTGAATCCCAAGATATCTGGACAATGGAATTTCAGGTATCTTTACTTAACGTTCAATATGGAAATGCGTAACCGCATTAACAGTTGCTGGGTAACTTAGACTAGGGCAGGTTCGATCCATAAATAACCGAGTGCAGTCAGCGACATGCACCAATGCTCTCACGAACGTCGCACTGAAGAAAGCTTCAACCGATGACAACATGCGTATGCGCCGAAAGGTGAACGATTTTTTTTACCGAGAGAAAAGCATTTTATCCTAAAACTGAACGCTCTGTGTATGTGCGTATTCTTTGGAAATCACAATATTTTATATTATACGTCTGTCTGTCTGAACGCTATAGAAACAAAAAGTACTAAACGGGTTTTCTGTGCTAAGTATTTAGGAATGTTCTAAGTGATGATGATATCATACGAAAATACATCTTGTTCTCTCACCAACTTCTTTACACCAATTTAGATATATATTTAGAAGGGAAGTGCATCTATCTGCTTAAATACACTTATTTTATTATGCGAGGGTGAATTCTATTTTTTAAATTGCATCCGTAGGTCAGGTAGCTAGTTCAATGCATATATGATCATTTAAAGCTTAGGCGAATCTATTAAATTTAATAGATTCACAGTATTCATACTGTGGCGATACAATGACGTCTGCTGTCATCATTAATCACGAGTGCGGAGGGGTAAGTTTAGTTTATAGGCGTGTTTGAGTGTACATTGAGTTTTGATGAGGCATTCATAGAGACCAATGTTACGAGGACTGACACTTATTATTTACTCGCTTTTACCCAGTCAGTTAAGTTAGGTATAGATACTGTACTCGTACTTAGCTACAGTATTGATATTAATATCCGGTGAGAGACTAACTTATGTTAGTCTACAATTGGACAAAAAAACACGTTTTCAAATTGTTAGACACCCGCAATACATCACCTTAAATGTAATTTATTCATTAATACTTTCAATATTCACTTTCTACTATCACCTATTAATACTATATTAAATTCTTGTCTTTTTTTGTTTTCTCTCAGGTAGTTCTTCTTCAGGTAGAATCTTAGACCAAGAGAGGCCTTCAGACAGGCACTTAAACTCATATTAGATTACATATCAGATTATATTATCATATAATCACAGGTCCATATATTTCCTAGTTGTATGGTTTATTCAATAGAATAATGTATAAAGAAAAATAATCTATCAATTTATAAACAACTCTTAAGTACTCTCTACTCTCTAGTCTCATAACGCACCCAACTAACCTACATGTTGTTTCGGTCTTCAACCAAATCAAAGTTAGGAGGTTAATAAAGAATACACACGAATCCGTGAGGAATGTCGAGCGGAACACGCTACTCGCGCCAGTGTAGTGTGTGACGAACCGTCCGAGAGCCAAACAACAGAGACGATGTAAATCCATATAGCAATGCTGGACGTGCGTGTATAATCACCGTTTTTACAGAATTCAATTAAAACTGACCCACTGGCGACGAGCCGCGAACAGAACAAAACAGTCCACTTCATATTCACCCGGGTCACAATCGCAACACGAAAACTGTCACAATAGTGTTTAGATGAGAAAAGTGGGGCCACTCTGACGAAACACACGCTTGGAATGACACATTTTCGGCTGCAATTATCTAACTGTATTAGAATTAAATGGAACATCCGAGTTTGTATACAGCGTATAAGCAGGTGACATTTTTTTCTATTGCATCGATGACGACTAGAAATCGAAGCGATGATGTTTTATACAAGGCGCCCAAAACTTCTGAGAATTTCACTCAAACTTTTCCAACAATTTGTCACACTGTACGTGCTTAAACTTTACTTTGATTTCTCTATTATGCGGAACTAACTTCAATAATAAGAATAAGTACCGCTCTCGTATTGAATTTATTACAATTAGATTTGTTTGAGGTGTGCACCAGTCACAGTTGGAGCTTGGCTGGCTCATTTTTTACAATGATATGATAATAAACAAGTCAACGACTACGGCTCTTTTTCTATACTAATATTATAAAGAGGAAAGATTTTAATGTAAGTATGTTTGTATTGAATAGGCTCCGAAACTACTGGACTGATTTTAAAAAAATCTTGCAACATTGTCACTCAGGGTGAATGTAGCTTTACATTCACCCTGAGTGACATAGGCTATATTTTCTTTTATAAAATAAAATGTCCTCGCGGCTTCGCACGGGTGGACATAAGATAAGACGCTAGTACTGTATAAATAGGCATCGCAGATGTGCATTACATATTTATTTCATTTGATAATTCCAATATTTTTACTTTTTAGTGCACCGGCAACTCCCTAAGAACGGATTAGAGCAATAGTTGAAATATTTATAGGTGGTTAATACCTTCATTTCGCTGTCAATACTAATTCTGAGTGTATTGAAAATAGCTTACTTATCACACTAACATGATATATAATCAGGCGGACAGTTTACGCCTTATAAGCGGGTACCTTAGCTAATGGAGCTGCTTGGGAAGTAATTCCGATACATTATCGATACCAATATGTATATTTCCCTACAATTCTATATAATATAATATAATATATCCTCACGCCTTCCCACAAGGGTCCCCGAAGGGTAGGCAGAGGTGTATAGGTAATACCCACACACCCACTTTCCGCCAGAGGTATATTAGGTGCCAACGTGACCGATGGCGAGTCCATCGCCGTTACTCAAGCACGACTATACATACGCCTTTGAATTTCATCTCAGACGTATGCAGGTTTCCTCTCGATGTTTTCTTTCACCGTAAAGCTCGTGGTGTGACTAATCACTGTATTTAAGTTCAGAAAAACTCATTGGTACAGTCGGGATTCGAACTTGCGACCTTTGCGTCGCAGGCAACTGCTCGAACCACTCGGCCACCACGGCTTCTATAGTATATATTATCCGTCATAGTGTAACCCTAACAGCAAACTGATCGAATGTCCGCTCACCATCTAAAAATTGTGACGTGGTGACCAGTCTCAATGCGACTTTTATGGATAGACTACAGTGTTATGGAACTCCTACTGACCGCAGCAAGTTTGTAGGTAAGACGCGCTTTAAATACAGTAAGTAACTGCGTCTAGTATCTGATTCACCCCATACTTAAATAGATTATATTGATTCGTAATATCCTTTTGCGTTAAAATGATACGTGAATAAATAAACTACCCTGTTTGGAAAGTCCAATAAATTATTTTACATTAGCGTCAGTAGGATATTTTCTAAATTTCGGAAAATAAGGATCAATAAAAACGTGATAAAGGTCCGAGGACCGTTAGAGCCTGCTGTGCGGAAGGCAAAGAAAGCGGTCACAGAGACAATATTTTTTCTCTGTGGCCGCTTTAATTTGGTATTCATATTTTAAATACTTTGTTAAAGATTTCATTGCTTATCTATCCTATTTTGGAACCTTACAAGAAAATATCTATTCCTTGTAAGGTTCCAATAAAAGATAGATACCTACGTATTTTGTTGTACAATGTAATGTTCCTTATCGCAACGATCATGGCTCACTACAAACGTAGACATGATCATATCCAAACTGTATCAATATGGTTCTATTCTGCTCTGTGACTCAAGCAATAAAACAATGATAAAAATGTAAGCTATGTTAAAAGAAAACAATCACATTGAATACATACATACATACATATCATCACGCCAAGTCCCTAACGGGGTAGGCAGAGAGTATAGAGCGCCAGTTCTCTCTAGACTTGCATACCTCTTTCGCTTCGTCCACATTCATCAGTCTCTTCATACATGCTCGTCGGTTGCGAGTACTCTTAACGTTCCCGTCCTTGAGCGTCCGATCGATTTGATCCAGGTAGTTGGAACGTGGCCTTCCTCTGCCTCTTCTTTCACATACTATTGCTTTGTATATCTGTTTCGTCAATCTTTCTTCACTCATCCTTTCTATGTGTCCAAACCAACGTAACATGCCTTTCTTCATCTTTACAATCACGCCCTCATTCACGCCAGTTGATTGGCGAATCTCTTCATTGCGGATATACATTGAATACTTTTCTCTAAATCGTCTCACTAAAAAATAATATTTTGGCTACATCTTCCCCGCGGTTTTACATGCTTACTACAAAACCACAATGTTTGTCTATATACGAGGAGAATGACTTCAATCTAAAGGATTGATAGCTTACCCATAATGTAGTCGTAAGTACGGTCATGCATCTAGGAACTGGACGCCTGTCGACCTTATTCATGCAATATCTCTGACCACGCTATGATATAGTATTTTAGATTATAATAATTTTGGTTGGCTCAAATTTATGCGAAACAGGAATTGATCAATTCTATACAAAAGGCATGCTTAGTTATTTTTAGTGTATCAAGAATTGGGGGAAAATTCATTCAGAAATCGTGCGTTTAGGCCATTGCCTCCCAGGAACAGCCATCGTAGATCACGATTTTACCGATGACTCAATAGATTTTAATATGAACGCTTGAAGTTAGGCTTTATCCTGTACACAATCTTTATTTCTTTATAGAATTACTAGCTGTTCCGCCCAGCTACGCCCGGGTGAAAAAGTTAAACTTCCTGAAACACGATCGCAGCGCCACCTATCGGGTCCAATTGTGATATAAACTATCCTATCTTTTAAGTTGGATCAAAATGCACACGGTGTGCAAATTTGATTGAAATCGGTTAAATAGTTTAGGAGCCCATTGAGGACAAACAACGTGACACGAGATTTATATATATTAAGATGAATATAGCCGAAAAAGTCTCTCTCCATCCTCCGCTATCGAGTGTTACTACCGATGCTGTATGTCGTCATAATAATTATAAATAATATCGTCGTTATAAAATTAACTTATAAAACATAGTATAAACCAACTAAGACAAGAAATTAAACTAAACTAAATAAAACACCTGTCAATGTATCGATGTCCCGTGGGAAGGTGCAAAGAAGGCTGGTAGCATTGCCACTTTGTTTGGCAGCCGCATCTGAGATGCCCGGGAGATGGAACGGCGCCAGTGTCGATACAGGTAGCGCCCAAACTAAGGACCGACCCAAAATCCAAAGCATCGGTGTCACACCATGCGGCCTCTTACCATCATCCTAGGCTAGGCCTACTGGCTCCAACACAGCTGGTACCCCAGCTGTGGTTAAAGTTCGGTGGATGATTTATGGCCGAATGTCGTGACAAGCGACCAGTACATCTGCTGCAGGAGAGGCCATGATGGCCCAGACTATCGACTTAATTAATAAACGCTACAAACTTCCAATCAATCACTTGGACAGGTCATATTATTTATATTAAAGTATAAGTGACTATACGCTTGCTCGATATCAGTTTGCGATCTGTAACATAATTATCGACTCAGTAATTAATGCGATGGCGGATCAAACGCGTTAGTCAGTGAAAGCAGTTTCACACATGGCCCATTTGGCGGTACACAGAGCGGATTGCTAGACGGTAGATAGTGAATTTCGGCGCGACAATTTCTCATTAGCTTATAGCAATCTTTCTGCAATTGGAGAGTTTGATCGAGTGCCGTAGAGGTTATTAGAGCGGCCTCGCTCGCGGGGTTGACTTCGCGACTTGCGCGCTACCGTTAGCGGCGCTAGTGCATGCTAATGCCGACCGCGAAATGTTCCACTGATGTAATGGCATGCAGTATGGGCTTCCCAATACACTACCGCAAAGTGCCGCGTTAACAGTAACACTACATTACTTGGTCTGTACCTACTCAATGGATCACGTTGTGGATTTCATTGGAAGATTAAGCCACGTTTCTATATAAAAGAAAGATTTTTAAGGAAAAAAAATTTAAAAATAATTCCAAGCGAAGCAGGTTGCAAGTCCGTCTGTCCTAAGATTCGACCGTTCCGCCACGCTTTGATAGCATTGTTAGATACTAGCAACGAGGTTTAATCATACATCATTGGATACTGGTAAGTAATCTATCATACTGGAGACAAGCGCCAGCTGAACTTGACCTCTGTACGGGAGCCTAGTTATTGTTATGTACTTAGACCGACCCAGGTTCTTGCTTTACTTGCATGTCATTTATAGTTCTCCATCATAGATATCAATAACTGACCGGAACAAGAGCCCTATCGTTTATGGGTTCAGTACCTAATTGTCCGCGACCCAGTTACGACTTTTCGAACTGCTTCATAACACGTAAACAATGAAAATAATGTTCAGTTGATAACATCCGCATTGTGCCATTGATGTTATAGATACTGTCCGTATAGGATTGTTTTGTGTGGTGCATTTGATTACGCTAAGGCAATCACATCGATTGCAAGATAAGTTGGCGGATGGCGAGTTCCCGCTGCGACTGTGAACTACACACAGATAAATTTTCACAACGTGCTCATTATCGTCCCTAACTCCTTTTGGGGACAGCTATAAGATATGGCCAAGATAATCGAACAGTTACTTTCCACTTATAAGTCCCGCTTAATGACATTAACACTACCACAGATACCGATCAAAAAGTTCATTCAAGTGTCTGACTACATGCGTCCCGTTAAGATTATGGCAATAATGTGAGAAAAATTTGAAATATTGATGGTTTGCGGTAAAAGCTCATTATTACAACAGCGTAAGCGCCGGATCTCTATTGCGTAAGTGTAAGTAAGAGAACGACAGTTGCCGCTCCTTCAGTAACAAAGCTTGAGAATACTGTTAAGTATGTATACGTCTTTAAACCAAGTTCCTTACGAAATAAACTGAGGGTGTACACTGTAATTACATACCACTTTCGCCTAATAATAGCGATGGTTGCTAATAATAACAGTGTAATAACAAGCTATATACTCATACAAGTTACAGTTTAAGAGAGGTAGGGCATAACGGGTTTCCCGTTCGAATTTGGAGCTGCCCGACTGGGGCAGGACCTCCACCTTATAGAAGTCCGTAGCCAAATAACACCATTTTTTGTGTTGTGTTCCTACGCGGTGAATAAGGTTGCCAGAAATGAAATGAGCTCCTTGGGGAGGGGGGAGGATTGTTACATTGTGTTGTAAAAAAAGTTACATAGTACCAACTTAACACGAGAAATATGCAATGACGCTGAATAGGTCATACTGCACGTTTATCGACCTTTTAAAAATGCGAGTGGCGGATTTAGGTACCAGTAAGTTGCGTATGCTCGAGCCTAGTATATCAGCTAAATCTGACAAGGCGGGAAAATTTGATGACATTTTTTTTTATAAAGAAAAATTGTAGGCTATGAATATGGTAACGAATTGTAAACATTGATGTAAAAAAAACCTCATTGATTGTAAAGCCTACTGGCGACAAACTGTGACATTTATTAATTAAGTACTTATAATTTGGTAAGGTAAACAATAAATGTCATATAACATGTACCTAATAATTTACATATAATTTCTTGTAAAGGTTTTTATACATACATAGATAAATTATGCATAATGCATCTAAATCTGGACAGCATAATAAATAAAACGTGGTAGTTATTTTCTACCATAAATATTTCGTTCGTCGACGCTATTTTGATATTTAAAAATTAGAGCGTAAAGTGGAATGCGTCAAAATGAGAATGCAATTTAAAGTGGGTTGGTAGGTTGTTTAAATATCTGCGTGTACGTGCACGCGAACAATTTTTAGTTAATTTTATTACATTCTTGAAAATTCGGCCTGCCCTCTATTAAAATTATAACTGTAGCCACCTTTACTCGTACGTGATGTTAGATAATAAATAGACATGTTACTTAGGTAAAGGATATATGTAACAATAGACAATATTCAGTCGCAAAAATAGATAGCTCGGTGAATACAGAGTGGCAAAATAAAAATTGGAAATTTGTTTTGGAAAATATAAATTTGTTAATAAAACAATATAATATAAATAAAATTGTTTGAATAAAGCAAATAAAGTGATACGAAAACCTGATGGATGATGAGTAATATTATAAAAATAAATGGAAAGGTTAATTAGTTAATTGTAAATTTTTTTAAGATAAATAAATAAATAACGAACCTTACATATTAAATCATAAGCAACAATATAAAATACCAAGACATAGCTCACCTTCGTTTGTATCAATTTCGCTGATTGGGGACACAGACGTGATTCGTAAAATAAGTCCGATGATAAATAAATGTACTCGATTGAACATCTTATCCACGCTTAACCCTCAGGAACACATAGATCTATGGAATTATCTCTGCAATTTATTTAAATAAATGCACTATTTTGTATTACGCCCACACTCGTTAAACTTTCGTATTCATTTACGTAGCGTAACGTTGGTAGCGCGAGCATCGAGCATGCGCTTGCGCTACAGCGGCCGTTGGTCGACTAGCAAACAGATACAACGGATGGCAGGTATAATAAGGCTGCGCTTTGTGGGCACCTTCAGGGCATAGCTGCTCTGCTCTGTACATGAAAGGATTAGAATCACAAATGAATATGCGGTCAGAAATTTACTTAATAAATTTACCTAACATTACCGCAATTGTCAAACTCTTCATCGTGGTATATTATTTATGATTTTATTTTCTCGTTTAAAGTGAAAGTTATCGGATTCATCAGATGTGTATGGATCCCTCGGGGTACAAGCGCCACTTGTATTGTTGGGTTGTTTGTTTACGTTATCTAGATTCTGAATATTGGACGGGTGGGTGTACGTATACACCTCTGCCAACCACTGACTATTCACCTATTCTGAAAATTATGAATGTCTACTGATCGTAATTTTTTTTTAAATACCTTAGTTCTCTAATAAACTAATTTTATATACGTACTAATCCCCCTTTCAGTACCTATTAGAATCTACCTAGGCTTATAGCATTCATACTTATAACACAAACATTTTAAGAAATATTAACCAATTAATACGAATTCTTGCAAGCGGCACCAGCCTCAAATAAAGCAGATTTATCTCAACACACAAAAAAATGAATGTCTGTATGTCCTTTATAGAATCGTAAAAAGCTGGACCGATTTCAATGAAATTTTCTGTTTCTTCAGGTGGATTCGAGAATGGCTTAGATTCACAATTGGATCCGATAGGTGGCGCCACTGGGTCCGTGGCTTTAATTTTCACCCAAGCGAAGCTGGACGAACGAGTACCTGTTTTATATTTACAAACAGACGCCGATGTTGCCGCGCATGCGTACTCTGTACCCGCCCTATCATTTGGTTGCCACAGCACAGCCATTGCTGGCTGGGTCCGTAAATATGGCAGGAACATTGTGAATTTTGTTACAATAGCCAAAACATAACGTAAACACAAAACCGCGATGGGTAACCAGTTTAAAAATGTGGCCGTGATCGCTTGCTTGAAAACATTTCTATTCGTGTTTAATGTGATCTTTTGGGTACGTGTTAAACAACTTGCAATTTATCATGTAGTTATTTAGATAGGTAAGCACAGATCTGGATATGATGGTACCCTGCTCGTGACTACTAGCAGGGCACTTAACATAACACTTGTTAACTCTAAGTACCTAATTGTGTTACAATAATAGGTAATAACTGCTCGTTTCCTGTATCCCATAGCATTAGTAAAATATAATTTAAATCTGCTAGTAGCATATTATGTAGCTACCTCATTTTGCAATACATATGACTATTGACCATCTTGTGTTGAGAGGATTGCTGTGCTGCAAGCTGAAGGAATAAATCATTCTTATTACTGCCAGCACATATGTTTTATTTTGTAAAATTTTTACTTGTTATATTCGTTAAATTATTTTAACCCAAAATCATATATATTATATATATTCAAAGATCAGATACAAATATATATTTAAAAAACTAAGACAAACAAAAGACAATTCCAAGAAATTCTATACTTCAAAAATATAAGCAACTAGCTGTCCCGCCCAGCTTCGCTCGGGTGAAAAAGTTAAATTGCCCGTAACACGATCGCAGCGCCACATATTGGGTCCAATTGTAAATCTAAACCATTCTCGAATCTAGCTTAAGACACACAGAAACACACAGAAAGCTTCGCCCGGGTAAAAAGGTAAAATTCTTGAAACTCGATCGCAGCGCCACCTATCGGGTCCAATTTAATATAGCCTATGTTACTCGGGGATAATGTAGCTTTCCAAAGGTGAAAGAATTTTTGAAATCGGTCCAGTAGTTTCGGAGCCTATTCATTACAAACAAACAAACAAACAAATCTTTCCTCTTCAAAAATATAAGCAACAAGCCAACCAGGCTTACTTTCAGCCCTTTTACGTATACATGTCTTGAAACATTATTGTAAATATAATACATATGTAGAACACACATAATTTCCAATATTTTTTCCTAAAACAGTTAACGGGATTGTTTCTTTTGGTGGTGGGGCTGTGGGCTGAGTTTGATCTGTACAAGTACCTGGAGCTGTCTCCCGAGTTCTCGGGGACCGCGCCCCACGTACTGATCGGGATCGCCGGCCTGATCATCCTCGTCAGCTCGGTCGCCTTCTCCTGCATCATCAAAGGCCAACCGATACTACTCTACATTGTAAGTCGTTTATAATACGTAGGTACGTATCTGAGAAATCACTTAAATTGTTTATGGCCATAAAGGGCTCGACTTGCTTGCCGAGGTATGTCATATTTTTTATTTGTTGGACAAAGATTTTTTAAATAGACCGTTATAAATGGAGATATTTACTGCTTCAAACAGCTCGGTTTCTAACTTATCGTAAGTCTGCTACTGTGATATAGATAGTGCCATCCACGAAGATGCGCCCCACTCTTCTTCCTCGTAGTTTATAGTGTAAGTGTGCAACCTTCCACTTATGTTAATGAGTATTATCGGTACAAACTGATTACCTATGAGTGCTCACGCACACTACAGTTAATAGACTCGGATCATACTTCTCGCATCCCGCGATCCCCTCGACTACTAAATGGTGGGGCGCTTCTTCGTGGATGGCACTCCGTTGTGGATGGATCTATACAAGACTTAATTCGGTACAAACGTCAGACAAACTTAATCGTCAATCAATCACTTAACATCAGATGCTATAGTCGCAAGTCTATATAGTATATAGGTACCTATAGTTTTAAAATCGGTGGTCTTTCTGTACCAATTATTTTTCTTAACGTAATCCATAATAGGTACCCTTCAAAGGCACAATGAAAATAATAAATATATTTTTAGTATGGTGGTTTCCTGGCCTGCATCTTCATGATGGACGCGGGTGTGGGTGCTTCAGTCGCGTGCTACAGGGACACTTTTGCGAAGAGTCTTCACGAAGGCTTAACACAGACACTCACAAACTACAACCCGCAAAAAGCTAATTTCGATTTCGCACAATCTACAGTAAGTAAGATTACATGATCTTTTCTATCGCTCTATTTAAAGACGGCCTATGGAAAGATGTAGGTATTGATTTTTCCATATTTTCAAACACGCAATAATTTTGGTATGCAATACGTATGTATTTCCGATCGCATATAGCCTGTCTTTTGATTTTTATTCCTACCACAACCATTCTAACTACCGCCATATGAAAAATAAATCAAATTTTTCGCCAATAATACCTATTTAACTACAGTTACCAATGTTCTTAATGGGCGCACACAGGAGTAATGTACAAATCGCTGTAAATGATGAAAACTGTTAACCAGGCGCCAATTCGAAACTTAAATAATTAGGTACCTAAGTACGAATATAATTTACACAGATACACATAAGAGTAACATTCAGCCGAACAATAGGCACCCAGCGAAGTCTTAAAGCCCGGAAGCATGAATCAAGTTGCTTTACAGTTACACTGCTGTGGCGTGTCTAACTACACCGACTGGGCGCGCTTGTCGCCGCAGCGCCCGATCCCTATCTCCTGCTGCCTCGACCCTAACAACTGCATCACTGCCAATTACAACGACGTTTATCAGAGAGTAAGTACCGACATGATGTAATTTGTCGTAACAGGTAGTCTAATTTAAACTACCTGCTCGGGCCACAGACGACAAGAGACAGTAATTACCAAGTCTCATTTCGTCTCTGTGGCCTGATTTTATTACATAAGAATATAAATTTACTTGATAAACACAAGATCAAAATACGAAACCACATATTATGATCTGATTATTCAAATGGCACGACAATAGACTACTATAGACTAAACCAACCAGTAGGTTTGGTTGTTTTAGGTTGTTCTCTCACGTTGTTAGTGGTCTTCCCTTTTTCTTCGTTATAAATATTTTTTTATTTATTACCTTATCACCTTTTTTTTTCTTTTTTAGCCGTATAATTTTCTGGTGTATAGGTAATATAACACAAACAACCACTTTCCAACAGAGATATATTTTAGGTGCCAACGTGTCAGATGGCGAATTATTCAAGCACGACTACGCCTTTTAATTGCTTCTCAAACGTATGCAGGCTTCCTCTCGATATTTTCCTTCACCGTAAAGCTCTTGGTGTGACTAATCACAATACTTAAGTTCAGAAAAACTCATTGGTACAGTCGGGCTTCGAACTTGCGATCCTTATGTCGCAGACAACTAGGTACTCGAACCACCCTGCACCAAGGCTTTAATTAACCTATGCTATCATTTACATGCCATGGTGGGAAGTATATTATGAATGAAAACTACAAGATTCGAAATAAATCTCGGAATGTTAACAGGACCTACGTTTGTCGGGTATGTTTATTTAAAAAAATATATATATAAATAGAGAAACATGTGTGGAAATGCGAGAGTTTTCACAAGACCTTTGTCATAGAATTTTCAATATTATAAAAAAAAATATGTTTAATATAGAAGAAAATAATTACGATAATACTGAATTACAGGGATGCTACGAAGTGATCGTGGAGTACTTGGAGAGAAACATGGAACTGCTGGTCGGTATCGCAATCGGCACTGCGTTACTTCCATTGCTGGGAACTGTCCTGTCCTGCTGTCTCGCTAGCTACATTAAAAAGTCCAAATATGACGTCATTAATTAAAACAAATTTGATCGATTCTACGATACATTATATTAAACAGGATGACTAAAAAAACAGAACACTAACCATTATTTAAAATGCTGTAAATTTTCCATTAATGCTGCCATACACCAGTGAGCCATGATTAACTTATTAACTTTTTTAATCCTATTAGACCATGTTCTGAAGGTGGTATACTTACAAGAGGTACTTACAGCTTACTATAAAATTTTATTAGTGTCCTGTTTATTCGGCTAACCTGTATAGATGTCTATGGTTATAGTCTTTGTTCATGAATGTAATCTTTGATGTCTTTCGAATCTCAACTCTGACTGATTTTAAAATGTTATATTAATGTTATTCGACTTAATCGTAAATTATATTAATTCCCAATATTTTATGTATACTAAATAATTTATATCAAACGTTATTAAATTCAGAGCATATATAAAAGGTCACTTTTATTTAATATAAAAGAAAGTTTTTAGGTTAGTCAAAATATTTAATTGAATTCTTAATAACTACGTTTTATATACAGTCTTTTAAATTATGATTAACAACGGCTTAGAACCGAAATCATAGTACACACAAATACATACTTCGACTATAATAATCATCCTTAATGAGATGTAATTTACATTTAATTTGTAGATAAATATGTAAGATTTATCCACAAGTCTAGGAATTCTGTGAATTTTTTTATCGAGTCTTGAGGCTATGTGTTAACAAAAGAAATAAAAAAGGTGTTACAGACTATTGTTAAGTTGTGAAAGGTATACAGATACTGTGTAGACTGAATAGCACAAATAGCTGGTAAGAAAATTTCTGAGTTTATATAATTCCTAGTCACTGTCTGAGCTATTCTTGTCTTCCTTGCTCTCCACAGGTGCATCTTGCTTGTAATGTCTGTATTCTGGCTTCAACTCCCACATGTTCTTGTGTGGATTCCTCAGATTATAATTGCAAACCTCTTTCAGAATCTCCTTCAGGTACACAATAGGCTGTTTTGTGATCTGGAAAAACAGGTGGTTACATTAAAAGATAGTGCTCGATACCAACCAGCATGAGGATATTTAAGATTCAGTTAAAAATAAAGACCCGTGGTGGCCGAGTGGTTTGAGTAGTTGCATGCAACACAAAGATCACAAGTTCGAACCCTGACTGTACCAATGAGTTTTGCTGAACTTAAGTACAGTGATTAGTCACACCACAAGCTTTATGGTGAAGGAAAACATCGAGAGGAAACCTGCATATGTCTGAGAAGAAATTCAAAGGCATATGTATAGTCGTGTTTGAGTAACGGCGATGGACTCGCCATCTGTCACGTTGGCACCTAATATACCTCTGGCGGAAAGTGGGTGTGTGGGTATTACCTATACACCTCTGCCTACCCCTTCGGTGACCCTTGTAGGAAGGCGTGAGGATATATTATTATTACATAGTTAAAAATAAAAATATTAACAAAAATGTCTAGTATTAAAAAAACACAGCCTTACCTTTTGCAAGTCTTTGATATTGTAATACTGATGCTTTTCAAATGCAGCAAAGAGCATATTGAGCACAGCTTCCTTATCATCACGAGCTTTCTTACCCTCTGCCTTTTTCTTCTCTTGATATTCAATCTATGGAATAAATTTCAATCAAATATTTTATTATACATGCAGATTGCAGCCAGTTTGGTAATAATCAATCATATGTACAAACATATTCACAAATAAGAACAATCAGAATACTCACATTGTGTTTGTGATCTGAGACTGGCTTGAAATTTTGTACTATTCTCTCAAGTTGTTGCACTTGTCGCTGTGGCATTGATGCCTTTCTAATTGACTCAGACTTCAGTTTATAGTACATATTGTCAGCAAAGGGTCTACATTCCAGCTTCTGCACTATTCTTCCCTCCATATACAGCTTCTCTGACTCAGGTACTACTGAATCCGTATTTGATGCTAAAAGGAAAATAGGTAGAATTAGTTACCAAATATTTGGCACCCAATATATCTCTGGCGGAAAGTAGGTGTGTGAGTATTACCTATATTTAAGCACAATATTATGGGTTTATGGTGGTATTATTTTGTTATACTAGTACTAATAATTTTTAAGACCAAACATTAGGCAGAGCCTATATCAGAGTCATTAACTGATATACATACATAGATACTTTGATAAATATTACATTAACAAAATGCAGTCATCACACACAAAACAGATGTGTGATGAATTTTGTCCGGACCAGACAGCTACTGATACTCACGCACAACATGTGAAAACACTCCTAGAGATTGCCTAGTAACATTGGAGACATCAAGACGGTGTTCCTTTGGTATATTCTGTTCACCAGGATCTTTCAGGCATAGCACAGCTTCCGATAATGACAGTTGCACTTGTGCCCGCTGTCCAGGCACACGGGATATCTTTAGCTTGCCAACTTCAATGTTACCTGTTGCTTTTTCCCATTTATTTGCTATATACTTCGGCACCTTTACAAGCCATACGCCTCTACCAGTATTAGATAAGTCTAATTCACGGTCTATGTGCGGAGCGGGATTTGTGTTACCACTCATATTGAACAACCCAGCTAGTTTACCGATCAAATAAATTAGATTTTTTTGTAATAAAGTACATACGCACAGGACTTTATAGGTATAACCCTTACACACGAACTGAAGACTAAACTAACTCAGCTGACCTAGTCAGTAAAAAACGAGATACAACAGAATGTATAATAGTATTTGAGGCTATGAACAAATACAAACTTAATATTACAAGTACTACAAGAGCAGAGAAGAACCAGAAAGAGACTTATTTATTGAATTCTTCTACCGCAAAATTAAATGCAAAGATGGTAGTGGTAGTTAGTACATAAGAGTTATATTATAACGGAATGAAACGAAATTGTGAATTGTGTGTGAGATGTCAGATGTCAAAGATGTTTTGTCAAGCAAAGCAAGTGTCCAGTATTTTTTTAAATATTTTTTTATCTTTTGTGTTATGGTAATCAAATCCTTAAAAAAATATGATTACCTAGGTATCTTAATGCCTGATAAAGATCTTATTGGATTTGCACTGTAGTACGGGTAGTCGTATACTCATATTATCAACGGTCTCAGCACTTTCACAAGAGATTTTTTATATCAGCCTCTATATTTACTTAAAGAATTCTTAATTACACGCCTAATTTAATCACAATAATGCTTATCAAAAACATAATTGAGATTTTCAGAACTTTCTTTATATGTACATAAAAAGAAAGTTCTTGCAAAAAGCATTACACTGAACGACTAATTACCTATTTCATGGATCTAATAAAACAAAAACAACTGACTGACAAATTTTGACGTTGACTGACAAATGACAACTTGAAGAAACGAAGGAAAGGAAGTAATTTTTTGTTAGGGTATTGACTAGATATTTATAATTTAAATTTCGTTTCATCTAAGTATGCATTATTTGCATTAGAAATCAAGTTTAAGTTAAATATTTTCATCAAGTAATGCTAAAGCCATGTTCGGATATAGTAAAGAAGCAGTTAGGGTGAAAGTCAAGGTTTGTATTGTGTTGATCAAATATTATTTGTTGTAGAATAATTTTATAATATTCTCAGCTTCTGAGTGAAAATTAATTTATAATGATTTTTTTAATTTTCTAAAGATTATTTTGTGGCTATCGTCTTCATTTTCTATTTTGTTAGTTACACTATTAGCACATAAATAGTTCCAAATATTTTACATGGCCTAGACTATTATTATCTATTAAACTAATTTTTAACATTAATCACTATATGTGTATAACTTAATTGTTAAGGTCATTTTTATCTGCAGAAATGTGAAGGCAAACTACAACCAGAATTGAGAAAGTTTTCAGTGGATCCACAGATCACTTCTCTGGAAGTGTTACAAAGTATCTTAATCAAAGCATTTGACATAAAATCTGATTTCACACTGTCCTACAGAAGTACAGATGACTATGGACAAGAAATATATTTGCCTCTTCTCTCTGATTGGGATTTGGATGCAGCATTTCTCAAGTGAGTACCAGCTTTCATTGGCAGTCATGGTTCTATAAATATGTGTGTCAAATGTAAATGTAATGTTAAAGTATGTATGTGTTTTGAAATTCTAATTTCGAAATTAATTTCCCGCTAACAACTGATATTTGGTTGCTATGTTGAATTGTATATAGAAAGACAGTAGTGTCACTAATTCCAACACTTCAGTAGTCCGGTACATCCAATAATCTGGCACCCTTTCCCTTTAAAAAGTTATGTTAAATTTATGTTTATTTCTATAATGGGCTTTATTTGATTAACATATTATGATTTTTTTCTATACAGTCCAATAATCCCAACATTCCAATAATCTGGCTTCCCCTGGTTGGATTAGTGTGACTACTATTTTGTATTGAAGAGTTGCAGTGTCTGAATAGTTGGTGTAGTAGAATTGCCACCTAACATGTTGGCCCAAAATATATATAACTAGCTGTCCCGCCCAGCTTCGCTCGGGTGAAAAAGTTAAATTGCCCGTAACACGATCGCAGCGCCACCTATTGGGTCCAATTGTAAATCTAAACCATTCTCGAATCTAGCTTAAGACACACAGAAACACACAGAAAGCTTCGCCCGGGTAAAAAGGTAAAATTCTTGAAACTCGATCGCAGCGCCACCTATCGGGTCCAATTTAATATAGCCTATGTTACTCGGGGATAATGTAGCTTTCCAAAGGTGAAAGAATTTTTGAAATCGGTCCAGTGGTTTCGGAGCCTATTCATTACAAACAAACAAACAAACAAACAAACAAATCTTTCCTCTTTATAATATTAGTAAAGACAAAAAGAGGATGTTGTTAGACTTCTCTGCAGACCCTTGTAAGAAGATGTGGGGATATAAATATTTCATGTTATAAAAATGATGATGATGAGATGTAATATATAAAATATGCCTTCTTAAGTCCAATTAAAATAAATACAATCTTGAATGATCTTTTCATTTCAGGGCACATAATATAGCACTCACTCAAAGATCAGAGCCATGTGTTCAGTTAAAAGTGGATATGAAGCCATTTGCAGAAGCTTCCGAGGACTGGGAACCTCCAAACACCAATGCAGCAATTATGAGCCATAGTTCCAGAGACCAGCCATCCATGGCCCCGGCACATCAACATACTGAAAAGCTTGAGATTCAAACTGGTTTCCAAGGACTTATCATGAACCAGGTCAGTGAACACAGCTTAATAACTGCAGCTATCATACTCCAAAAAAAAATTACATCTTTTAATATTAGTACAAAATCACCTTCACTAGAAATTCATGAGACATTGAGGTGTGTTGATGTGCCCCTGATTTCTCATTTAATGTTACAGTTACTTTATACCATTTAAGTTTACTGTTACTGTACTAGAAATTCAAGGATATTTATATGGTTGAGCTTTAGAAAGTGGCATGCAGTGCCCAGTATATTTATATCCTCACTCATTCCCACTAGGGCCTTTAGGGGTAGAGGAATATCCACATTCCTATTTTTTGCCATAGGTCTATTTTAGGTGGCAATGTGATGATGTGAAGTCCTTTGCCATCACTCGAGTACAAGTAACTAATAAAATAAATAGGGTTCTGTCCATCCAAACTAACTCATGGACTGCAGGCTTTCTCCAATAATAGTACAAAGAGTCAAGAGCAACATACTTAGCATATTGTTATATTTGTACTGTTAAGGTTGAGAAGACATTCAACATGGTGTCAAGAGCATTGAACCTCTATGAAGACCCAAACACTCCACCGCGGCCACCACTCAGTGACATTGAGTTCAGAGCATTTCTGGATGCAGTAGGGCAAATCACCAACACAACCAAACTTAGGGAAGTCATTTACTGTGGTGGTGTTGATCCTAGTCTTAGGTAAGCAATACACATAACTACTTTATTTTTACACTTAAGCGAGCGAGAGTAATTGCCACTTATTATGTTTTCCAACACATGAGGGATGCCAGCGAGTATGAACAAATTTTACAACCTATTCATCAAATAAATAAAATTGGAGTGTCTGTTTGTAATATTAAAATAACCGCTTTTCACTAAATGCATATGGATGTATACACGGTACATATTAGTACCGAAATATATATTTTTTATTTTTATCTGTGTGTCTGTTTCTTCCGGCTAATCTCGGGAACGGCTGGACCGATTTTGAAGGGACTTTCACTGGCAGATAGCTGTAAAAGGACTTAGGCTACTTTTATTTTAGAAACTAAACAACTTTTTGTTAAATTCCACGCGGACGAAGTCGCGGGCACTGCTAGTATATTATAACAATGTGACATTAAGTGTGATATAATGAAAATAATATTATTCAAAAACTCATAAATATCACTCGTAGTTCAATTCACAACAACCATATATCTTTACTTGTAACGTTAACTTTAGTTGGAATACGTTTAAGTATAAATTAGTTTAATTGTGATAATATTCAACAAAATATTACCCAATTAACAGCCTCGCTACCGTAGACGAGACGTTACGCTAGAGGGACTCTCTGATTATGTTAGTTCACATATATTTATCGTGTAAATCTGCGGGCGTGCCTTCTTTTATACCTATATATTTTACCCCTCGAATCTCTAACGGGGTATACAGAGAGTAGAGCGCCAGTTGTTTCTACTCTTTCGCTTCATCCACATTCATCACAAATTTAATTACAGGAAAGTAGTTTGGAAGCATATACTAAATGTATATCCTGAAGGTATGACCGGTAAGGAAAGGATGGATTATATAAAGAAAAAAGCTAATGAATATTACAACTTGAGAGCCTGTTGGAAGGACTGCGTGCAAAGAGGAATGGTGAGCAGAACAGTTTCTATTAATTTTAGAATGTTAACGAAAATTAGTGAAACTGTGGGCTTGTATTCATATATGTATATATATATATATTGTCTTGTGAATCAAATATATGTAATTATACATACATTATTATTATATCTTCTTAATATATATAAATTACGTGTTACGTTTGTCCGCGATGGGCTTCTAAACTACTTAACCGATTCCGATCAAATTTGCACACCGTGTGCAGATTGAGCCAACTTAAAAGAAAGGATAGCTTACATCACAATTGGACCGATAGGTAACGCTGCGATCGTGTCTCAAGTATGTTTAACTTTTTCACCCGGGCGAAGCTGGGCGGGACAGCTAGTTGTTATATATAGAGCCTAGTATAGAGCGCCAGTTTTCTCTAGACTTACATACCTTACATAAAATACATATATACATTTATGTTTATCTTTATATATATAATTCTTCTGTGAGTGTGTATGTCACTGAACTCCTCTCAAACGACTGGACCGATTTTGATGAAATTTTTTGTGTGTGTTCAAGGGGATCTGGGAATGGTTTAGATTCACAATTGGACCCGATAGGTGGCGCCACCATCTTTTTTTTTCCACCCGAGCGAAGCTGGGCGGGACAACTAGTATAGCTATATAATTCTCAGGTAAATGCTGATTTGGCTTACGTCACTGGCATGGTACGCAAAGATGTACTCAGAACAGATAGGCACCACACCTTTTATGCGGGCAGTGATGACAACCAAAACATTGCTTCACTTTTCAACATATTGACCACGTAAGCATACCGATATATAATAATAATATATATAATATATCCTCACGCCTTCCCACAAGGGTCCCCGAAGGGGTAGGCAGAGGTGTATAGGTAATACCCACACACCCACTTTCCGCCAGAGGTATATTAGGTGCCAACGTGACAGATGGCGAGTCCATCGCCGTTACTCAAACACGACTATTACATACGCCTTTTGAATTTCTTCGCAGACGTATGCAGGTTTCCTCTCGATGTTTTTCGTTCACCGTAAAGCTCGTGGTGTGACTAATCACTGAACTTAAGTTCAGAAAAACTAATTGGTATAGACGGGATTCGAACTTGCGACCTTTGCGTCGCAGGCAACTGCTCGAACCACTCGGCCACCACGGCTTAACTTATGCCCAGATTTCAATGTCTCTGTCGTTTGTTCCAAAATACACTGAACTATTTCCTTGGTGTTAGGTGTATTACGTTATAATGTAGGAAAAGTCTGGATAAATATCACATTTACGCGAATTGATACTTCGACCATGTAAAACTGTTTTATGGAGTATGTACTTATATATTCTTTTTTCTGAATACAAGGTAAAAAATCGAATTATTTGCTTTGATGCTTGTCATTGAACTGTTGACTAGTACATGTTGACAAACCGGTTGACCGGTTTTTGTCTGGGAATCGAACCCACCACCGGTGTACCAGGCTAATCGCTAAGCCTCCGCCCCTGATCAACGGGGTCAACAAATTGGATAATTGCTGGTTATGACTGTAAAGTTCTGGATGATTCGGCCATGCGCCAGCGATAACCTCAGTGTAGCATAGGCGGCGGTAACCGCTTACCACCAGGCAGATAGCATGAGTGTTAACCACTTTAGTAGTATTAAAAGGAAAAACATGTGTAAATAATAAAGGTATGGTGATTTTTTTAACAGGTTTGCATTGAATCATCCAACGGTGAGCTATTGCCAGGGCATGTCTGATTTGGCGTCGCCTTTGTTAGTGACAATGGGCGACGAGGCACACGCGTACATCTGCCTGTGTGCCCTAATGACTCGCCTGTTCCCCAACTTTCTACTAGATGGCGAGGCCATGACGCTCAAGTTCTCCCACTTAACGGAATCACTACAAGTCTACGACCCTGACTTTTACAACTACTTGAAGTCTCAGCAAGCAGACGATTTGCTCTTCTGCTACAGATGGTTGCTACTAGAAATGAAACGAGAATTTGCTTTCGAAGATGCCCTAAGAATGCTTGAAGTGCTTTGGGCATCATTGCCACATAAGACACCTACAGTAGAATTGTCTTTAAAGGAGAAAGAATTTGATCCCACAATAGAAATAGACGATGATCCGCCTCCCTTAAGCCCGCTAATGAAGACTCCTCGCGAAAACGCATACACAAAAGTGTGTGCGATCAGACGTCAAAGCTCCAGCTTTAGCTTGGCAAACGTCAGAGCCCCAAAACTAGCTACGTGTAAACAAATGAATCATAGTTTGGACGAGAATGCTTCTCGGAAAGGTGGTAGTAACATAGCCCTTAAACATGCGAAAGAATTTCAAAGCTTAGACGATGCGAGCTTACAGGTCCAAAAACCAACATTAGATAGGAATGATTCCGACAAAAAGGCGGAAAACAATCTATCATCGAAGGATTCCAAACTACATAAAAGAAGGAGTATGAAAAGCGTTCCCGAACATGATAAACCTCTAGATTCATCAAGTCCACAGACCACGTTGTGGGCAAGTGCAGGTAACTTGGTCAATGGAAATTCGCACCGAGAAACACCACTTGGAAATCAAATAAGATTGCTAACAGATAGAATTTCGGTGCATAATAATAAATTCTTCTCCTCGATGGAAAAACTCGATGATGCATCAAATGCGGACTCTTCCAATAAACCACGGGTTAAGATGATAAAAAATCTTAATGAGTTCCTCAACTTTGCAACTGGCAGTAAAGTGGGAGCTGTTACTCACAACAAACTACAAAGAACGCATTCAGCTATAGAAACAACATCTAATGAATGTCCACGAATAACACTAACTAAAACGGGTTTTGATGGTGCAAGGAAAGAAACGGACAATAAATTTGTTAAAAAAGTGAACTCTGAAATAAATGACGGCAGCAGTCCTGACGACTCACAGGAGTATTATCCCATGACCACTTCAATGACGAGAGAATTAAGACTTGAACTGGAACATTTAGATCGCCATGTATTCGGCGCCTCGTATGTAAATAGATGCAGTTTGATATATGACTCTCCTTCAGATTCTACTAGCACTGAAGATAAGCCAACACACGACTGCACTGAGGTGAAAATTGATTGCGTCGTAAAGGATGGTAAAGTCATACGAACTATGGCAATGGAGACATTAGAACCATTAAAAAAATCACCATTGATAGAAACTGTAAAATCTAACGCCAGAAGTGCTGAGGATATTTACGTGTGGGAGAATCCCTTACACAGGAATACACCGATCACGCGGACTACTGCAAGCTGCCCTCAGACGCCCGATGAACAAGCCGAACTCGACTTTGATGGCGACACGGGCGAGATATTTGAAGAACATTCCGGTAAAAAATCCGTAACGCCGATAAGACTGTTAAGAAAAAATCAGTCTTTAGAACCTCAATATTTATATGGAGATTCCAAGCAGCCTAGCGCCGACTCCAGCGAATCCGGGAGCTCCGAAAAAGACTTACAATCAGTAAACATAGAAGCCGTTGAAAAAGCTCAACAAGAAATTAATAGCGCATCCAAATCCAATAAGTTTTTCTCAAACATGTCCCAAGAATTAGAGAACGCAAAAAAGAATTGTGAATCACTTTTAAACGCCAAACAATCGAATTTACACAGTGTCACGTCGACGATAAATAACTTTCAAAAGAAGTATGAAGTGTTCAGGCCTCCGTTAGCGAAAACTGTGAGTGTTTCTTCGGGTAGTGAAAGCTCAACAAAATATAGTATTAGCAACCTCCCCCCGCCCTCTGTTTTCGGAGGAGGGAACCCCTTCTTGATGTTTCTGTGCCTCACCGTGCTTCTACAACATAGAGATTACATAATGAGGAATCGTATGGATTACAATGAACTCGCTATGCATTTTGATAAAATGGTTCGAAAACATGACGTGAACAGGGTGCTGAACCAGGCGCGGCAGATGTATTCTATATATTTAAAGCAGCAAGCACACAAGACTGGCGATGTAACGACATAAATAATTAATGGCACTTATGATCTCTTCTAATAATTTAATTGCTCATATGATAATTAGTTATTTATAATATAACACCAGTAGGTAATAAGTGGTATAACAGTATAACGTATAAATGTACTCTCAGTAATGTGTATAATGGCAATTTGAAATAATAGCAGCTCATTTAGTATTGATTAATTGTGAAATGTTGACAATTATATAGTAAACCATATTTTTCACTACACTCCATTTGAACCTATTTAGTCTAGGGCTACGTACCGCTAGGAAGATTCGATTTACTATGTTAGTGAAGGCATTTTTTTTATCTATCATTAAAATTGAATGCGACTACGTCTCGTCGTTAACTGAATATATTAGGACCCTGCCCGACTGACAAGGGCTCGTTAGCAACTACCACGGAAAATTACTATGCTTGGGTGTGCCTGTATATCTTTATATTTCGAAAGTTTTTAGTATAAAATAATATACGTAAGATGTATTATGGCGGGATGCAAGAGGTTACAATGGATGTATTGTGTAATATCATTGGCACTTTGTGTATTATGATTCCATTTATTGACTGATTTTAAATATTAATGACATAAAAATTTTATTCAATGCCTGATATGGTTTCATATATGAATTATGAAGTGATTGATACGCATACATTACATTAATTTTTTTTTGTGTTTTGATTTATCCAAAAACTTCATGAAACATTGAATGCTTTATATGTAAATACTTTTGTATACTTATATACCAATAGTGAACAATAATTATGTATACAGGAAAGAACTAGTCCGTGTCGCGATAAATTAGAAAAATTAAATGCAGAATTACTGGGATTAAGCCCAACTCTACTACTCTTCAACTGCTACAATTAGATTGTTTTTAATGGGTAGGTAATGACGTGGTTTCCAATGGTTCGAATTTGCAATATTTGTGTTTGAAATGGGGTTTGAATTAAATGCGAACAACTGAATGCATTTAAAGGTACTTGATGCCTTTTAATATGTATTCTCTCAACTCCAAATAAAATAACGTGTAAAATAAATTGATTTGTATTTTCTGGATAGATATTTAAATAGAAGTGACAAATAAAAAAATGACAATCAAAAGATATTGTTAACTGTGCAGACGAACTGAAATGTGTAGCGAGACAAAACTATTTTTTTGTGCTGGAAACCATTTAATTTTAACCAGCTTATATTACAATTTTCCAACTTACGTCTTACTGACGTCCTTTTTTCGCTAACTGACAGTTTTTTTACTTGTTTGCCACTGTCAAAGTTTAGTTTTAAGGTTTTACTTTTGACAGTGGCAAACAAGTACAAACTACTTCGTCGTGTCGCCAACAGATATAATGAAAGAAGGATGTGGAAACCAAACAGTTCCAACACTTCCCCTACTTCTGAATACTTAATAGGTCATCATAAATGTTAAATTAAACCTAATCCTTTCGTTAAACACTGATGTCTTTGCTTCGATAGAAACTTAGTTAAGACATCTGCCTTCATTTCATTTGTCGGTATATATTGTATACCAAATAATACCAATAATACTGACCAGTCCAGCCCAGCTCCCTTGCTAAGCCGAGGTTCGTACCCCACAGGGGGTGCCCTTAGCTGTGTTGCTTAGAAATAAAGTGCCTGGCTGGAGGCTTAGGTCTCGCCATTGACCGGTTAAGTAGCAAAAGTTCCCGGAACTCACGCTACGAGAGACAATACAAAAAAAAATACCAGTAATACCACTAGCAACAGTATCCCTTATAAAATTATGTCTAACATAAATGTGCTTTGTTCGTGAGTGATGAACTTTATTTTTTGTTAGCATTTGAGCTCCCTGATTATCGCTATAAATACAGACACCATTATCCAAACCAAACACTTCCTTCAATATGTTTTTGAGATATATGGATTCTTTTGCAGCATCACTAAGTGCCATATATTCGGCTATTCTGTTTTTGACAAGGCGACCGTTTGTTGTTTACGAGATTCCCAAGATATAGGTCCATTTATATAAAATACATATCCAGTGTAGGATTTGCGGTCATTTAAACATGCACCATAATCAGCATCAGTATATCCCGTAAGTGTGAGTATATTTTTCTTCTGGAATTTGAGTATAAGATGTATTGTCTCTTTTAAATATCGTAGAACTCTTTTTGCTGCATTCCAGTGAAATGTCCCATAGTTAGAATTAAACTGACTTAACACACTTACTGCATGTGTAATGTCTGGCCTAAATCCTACAGATAGATAGATCAGAGAACCAACCAGTCTTTGATAAGGCAAATGTTGAGCTGCTTCTTTATCTTCATTTGAAGGATTCACTAATTTTAAATTAGGATCAGCAGGTGTACTAGCAGGTTTTGCATCAGTCATAGCAAAATTATCTAGTACCTTTTTAATATATTCTTCTTGATCAATGGTTATTCCATTTTCCTCTTTTATGATTCTCATTCCTAAGAAATGTTTTAAGTTTCCTAAATCCTGGACCTTAAAAAATTGTTTAATATCTCTTTTAAAGTTTTCTTTCATATCAGCATTATTACTGAGAATGCAAAAATCATCAACAAAGATTGCAACAATTAACATGCCAGTTTGATTAACTTTATAGTATAGGCAATGATCATGTTCAGACCTTTTCATTCCAAGTTGCATCATTGCTTCGTTAAGTTTCAGGTTCCACTGTCTAGGCGCTTGTTTCAAACCTTGTTGTAAAGTGCTTTCTTTAAGTGGCATACCTTCCCCTTGTTGCATTCTTTAGTGAAACCCTCAGGTTGTTCCATATATATTTCTTCATTTAGATCACCGTTGAGAAAAGCAGTTTCAACATATATTTGATCCATTATAATATTCCATTGTGCTGCGAAAGCAAGTAGTAATCTAACTGTTGAAAGGCGTGCAACGGGTGCTAATGTTTCATCATAATCTACGCCGTAAGTTTGTGTAAAACCTTTTGGCTACTAATCGTGCCTTATACGTTTTCTCCGTTTTCACTTTTCTTTATCTTGAATACCCATTTACAACGGACTATTTTTCTACTTTTAGGTCTATCCACAAGGACCCATGTTTTGTTAGTTACAAGTGGGTCATATTCGCTTTGAAGAGTCTCTTGCCATTTATTTTTATCATCAGAGTTAATGGCTTCTTTAAAGGTTGAAGGGATATCATCTTCTCCAGCTTTGTAGAGAACTATATCTTCTGACCACTTTTTCGGGATTCTGTTTCTCAATGGATATCTCCTAACAGGTTGAGAAACTTGATTGTTTGTATTATCCAGAATTTCAGTAACACTGTTGTTAACTGTGCAGACGAACTGAAATGTGTAGCGAGACATAACTATTTTTTTGTGCTGGAAACCATTTAATTTTAACCAGCTTATATTACAATTTTCCAACTTACGTCTAACTGACGTCCTTTTTTCGCTAACTGACAGTTTTTTTACTTGTTTGCCACTTATCAAAGTTTAGTTTTAAAGTTTTACCTTTGACAGTGGCAAACAAGTACAAACTCCTTCGTCGTGTCGCCAACACCCCCCCTAGTAATGCTTCTGCATTACGATCCATTCATGAGGGTTCGGGCGACGTGCTTTCTCGACCCGTCAAGCGTCCCGATAGGCTTTTTAGTTTCAGGCAAAACATCAGTAGCAGCGCCCATTAGTCCGCCGACTCGTAGCAGCGTGAAGTCACCCTGCCATAAGTGTTCTTCATACTTCAAGATCGTAGGTCCATGTAACCATTCCTTCTCCAGTGTAGAAAGATCGTACATCTCTTGTGTACCAATGTCAACGACGTTAAGCTTAGCGGGTAGTACGTATCTCCACTCATCAGGTTGTGACAATTCATCGACTTCGTTCGTTTTATCTGCTGCGTCAAACACCAAGCGCAGTTTCTTTTTATTTGGATTATCCACCCCAAAATGCGGTAAGTACCAAGTTCGCTCTGTGCGTTCAGTATCAATCGACTTTCGCGCAAAATTGTTGTCCAATAAATGCTGAACGCGTTCTTTATACCGCTCCTTAAGACCATTATCCCTTCTCTTTCTTTTTTCTATACCTTTAAGCCGTTGCAATGCAGTAGAATAATTGAGCATTTTGCAAATTTCATCTCGCCACGGTAAACCTTCAAACCATCGGCCGTTTTTGCCGACTTGTCTAGCTGTGAGACCGCTTTGACGTCATCAATGTTCTGGCGAGGCTTGCCAGATATTCCTAAAGAATCGAATGCAAATGAACGTCTTACTATATTGTGCAGGTCTCTCAGCTCGAGGTTATCCCCAGAACCATATACCATGTCATGGTCGTCGGTCGTTGTTACACACAAGGTTGAGTGTAAAGCGAGTGGGTCGCGCGCGTGTACAGCAGCGGCGGTGGCATCTTTAGCTGCACCCCGCAAACATTTTTGTAAACGCCATAAATTTTGTTGTGGCTTAAACTTGCACAACGTAGTAGATTCGTGTAGCCACTCCGGTGCATCTCCAGAAAATTCAGGCAAATCCCGTGGGGTATTAAGGCGACTAAGCAAATTAGAATCCGATTTGTTACTCACGGCAGCGACGGTGATCTCTTTAAGTGCATTAGATCCCACATTCAACACATTTTCACTGTTAGTAGGTTTGTGCGGGTCTCCCGACGGTGACAACATACATTCCGCTACCGGCGACGGCAGCTGTGCAGTAAACGGTACTGCTGTCTTTGTCTGTGCGGGTTGCTCGCATGTTAATGCATTGGGATCAGAGTGCGTGGGTATTGGGCATACTTTTTCACCCTCGCTTTTGGTATCGAACTCCAGATTACTGCTTTCCATCCATAATTCCACATCTGTGTTATTTTCTTCATCTAGTGGACTGTATTAATATTTTCTTTCTAAGTCAGCTAGATCTGCGGCTAATTCTTTATCGATCAGATCCATTGTAATTTTTGCTTTCAGTCTTTCGGCTTCCAAAATCAGATGTGCCTTTCTCGCACGTATTGAGGAAGACGACTGATAACTTTTTATGTTGCGCGGCAATGGCGGCCGTGGCAATTGTTTATACATAATGCTACCACCCTGTAAGTTCGCACATTGCTCATCGCAGTTCCTTTTCAAATCCATACTGGTAGTTGGCACTGTAGCTGATAGTAAGTCTGCTTCATGTAGTACACTCCGTTGTTCGTCTTGAGCGTGGCCATCATGTTGTTCTTTACGCAACATACTCCGCGTTCTGAACATAATGTGCGGAGGCGTGTTGAACATTTCATCCGGCTCGAAGGACCACTTTGTTAACTGTGCAGACGAACTGAAATGTGTAGCGAGACAAAACTATTTTTTTGTGCTGGAAACCATTTAATTTTAACCAGCTTATATTACAATTTTCCAACTTACGTCTAACTGACGTCCTTTTTTCGCTAAATGACAGTTTTTTTACTTGTTTGCCACTGTCAAAGTTTAGTTTTAAGGTTTTACCTTTGACAGTGGCAAACAAGTACAAACTACTTCGTCGTGTCGCCAACAACTGTCGTAAAATTCTTCTTCAGTGTCGTCAATTCCAGTAACCTGTGTGTGTGTTAAAGGTTCGATCGCGATGTTTTTGACTTCTCCTTCAATTAGTATATTTTCAGAATCTTCTGCAACTATAATAGGTTCAGTCTCGATGTTGTTGACTTCTCCTTCAGTTACTATATTTTCAGAATTTTCTGTAACTATAATAGGGACGGATTCTGATTCTTGAGTTCCAACTTTGTCAGCCATATTATTTTGATGACTTGACTGTGGTTGGAATAAAAAGTCATTTTCAAAAAATTTCACATCTCTTGTCTTGATAAGTGTTTTTGGATGTTCGGAAGCAACTACTCTGTATCCCTTAGTTTCGGTGCAATAACCTATAAATATGCATAGTTTGGCCTTAGCATCAAATTTCATTCGAAGAATTTTAGGTGTGTGCGCATATACTCTGCAGCCAAAAATACGAAGATGTGAAAGATCCACTTTTCTTCCTGTCCAGATTTCTTCAGGGGTTTTCCCTCTAATAGCCTTAGTCGGTGAGCGATTTTTCAAGTAAGCCGCTGTATTGATTGCTTCTCCCCAATAACTCGAGGTAGAGCAGATTTTGAGAGCATAGACCTGGCTTTTTCAACTAAGGTTCTGTTGACCCTTTCAGCCAGGCCATTTTGCTCTGGATTGTGAGGCACAGTCGTTTGGTGAACTATACCGGACTGTTTCAAAATTTCTTTCATTTCCGAATTCAAATATTCACCACCGTTGTCAGAACGCAGAATTTTAATCTTTTTGTCAGGTTGGTTCTCGATAAGCTTTTGAATTCGCGAAATTTTTCCACAACTTCAGATTTTTGTTTAATTAGGTAGGTAAATGTTTTTCTAGAATAATCGTCGGTGAAAGCCACGAAATATGAAGCACCCCCCAAAGATTGGGTACTCATAAATCCGCAAACGTCACTGTGAATAATTTCAAGCAAATTTGTCGATTTTGAATCTGACGTTTTGAAAGGTTGCTTTGAAAGTTTAATCTTTAATAGATCCAGTAGGCTTTGGATACCTGACACCAAGAGCTAAGTGTAGTCTAAGCAATTCCATAGATCTGAAGTAGAAGATGACCAAGGCGTTTGTGCCATAACTTTTCTTTAACTTCTGTTAAATTCGCGTGAGCAGTATGTAAATCACGTTTGTACATACCATTGACATTTGAGGCTGTGCATAAAACTTTTCCGAATACCTTACACGTTTCTCCATCAATAATGTTTCCTCCAAATTTAAAAAAAAGTACGACCTTTCTTTACCAATGAGTTCACTGAAAGCAGGTTCGTTGACAGGTTCGGAACATGCAAAACATCGGTAATATTGGATAATGGTGTCTGTATTTATAGCAATAAATTGGGAGCTCAAATGCTAACAAAAAATAACGTTCATCACTCACGAACAAAGCACATTGATGTTAGACATCATTTTATAAGGGATACTGTTGCTAGTGGTATTTTTGGTATACAATATATACCGAGAAATGAAATGAAGGCAGATGTCTTAACTAAGTTTCTATCGAAGCAAAGACATCAGTGTTTAACGAAAGGATTAGGTTTATTTTAACATTTATGATGGCCTATTAATGTATTCAGAAGTAGTGTTGGAACTATTTGGTTTCCACATCCTTCTTTCATTATATCTTTTGATAGGCCACTTTGTTTTTGTCTTTTTATATTGTTTGTCACTTCTGTTTAATTTAAATATCTATCAAGAAAATACACGCTCTGCTACCACACGTTATTTTTTTGGAGTTCAGAGAATACCTATTTAAAGGCATCAAGTACCTTTTTGGTAGCAGAGCGTAGTTTGTATTGAAATGGTATACCAAAATTTATGTTTAATTAAAGATTGATAAGTCAAAATACTGCCTAAAGTGAAGGTTTTACGTAGATTATTATATTTCATGCAAACACCCAAATTATTTGAAATGTACTTTTAATAAGTTGATTAAATTCCAAAGAGCGTTTGTTTGAAACAATTGTGATATTCTTATTACATTAATTTTATTTATGTACATATTTTTTAAGACATTCTCAAACAAAATTACGTGTATTAATTTACTACAGTATTGTAATAATTCATCAACATCTATGTCCTTGAATTTAAATAGCATTTAATATTTAGCCTCGTTAGATTTTATCGTTCCGCTCTTGTGCCCCCGCTGCTTGACCTAGATCTGAGACTTACACGAAAATGAAGAATTGTCTATGGTCCCTAATGAACTGGCCATCTCATATCTGATCCAATCCTTTTTCGCGGATATTTGAATCATCCTATTGTGGAAGTAAATATTTAAATCGGTTGAAGCTAGTGGTCATATTTACGGTGATGTATCTTATTACATATGGATTAATGAATAAATATTGATATTAAAATGTGTGATCTTGCCTCTATGGTACTACAACTTGACAAAACTGTCAAAGGTCAACGACTTAGAGCAGTGGGAACACAAGATCGATGATTTTATTGCTTTTTGCCTATACACATACCAATGTACTATAGTGACTATATGTCCGCTTAGGAGAGGTCATCTAATGTTGTAAGCAATGCGATTCTAAAGGGCAGCAGTACTTTAGTTACCGCTCATCATCTAACTAAATGCTGGTATGCCAGTTTTAAATAAACATCCAGGAGAATGTTTGCTCCAATTAAATTATCGAGCAACGATCAGCACGGACCTTTATTTATAATCGCTTTGTGATTCTCTTTTTCGGGCGGGTTGCGTTGAAGAAAATAAAATTATTCTAAGTACTTATTGAATGCTAAATGCGGATTGTAAACTATTTGATCTTGTAAATAAAATAGTTCATTCAATATCTGTTTTTCGGTTTAATTTCCAAAATGGTTTATATTAAATCATGCCGCGGCCCTCATACGTGGCATGATTTAATACAAACAGGTCACATACAGCGCGATTTCTTTCTAGACTTACAAAGCTTTTTCGGTGTATCCACATTCATCAGTCTCCTCTATACACCTGCCGGTTTCGAGTACTCGTGTGCTCAAACGATTTGATCGACCCAGACACAAGAGATTTGAATAAAACAAGCCTAGATAAAACTTGATAATTTATTAAAGCCCAAGTTGCCTAAACTTAAACATAAACACACAACTTATTGCCTACACTATAATATCACAATCGGTACCATCGTCGAGGTCGGGAACTAGAACAGACGCGAAAAATTTATAATGAAACAGAAAATTTCGTTCGCAAAAAGTTTATAATACATGGCGCAGTTACACGATCAATATGTTCGACCTGTGAATACTATTCTGGACTTTAAGGTAGTTTACATTTGGTTTACTTCCTCTTGTTGCCGCCGCCTCCCGACATGATCATCGCCATACGAATGAAGATGTTGAGCACGTCCAGGTATACTGAAATGGCTCTGTGGACAAAGGTTTACTTGCTGAACTCAACAAAACATTTTTTTTTGTTATATAAGCATGCAAATTCTTGGGGATCACAGTGGAAGCGTGCACGTCGCGATTCCTGCCAGCCCAAAGGGCTGCAATTCCACTTGATGCGCATAAGCCGGACGGATGCTAGGGCGTGCCCCCGAGGCGACGCGCACCAGTCCGTCCCCGCTGGTGCGAAAAATCCAGCACATTGCGGTGATGGGGACCGCCATCCAGCACATTGCGGTGATGGGGACCGCCACCCATCACGCGGAGTGCCTCACGGCGGGAAGTGGAGAGTAGGATGGGTGTATGGAATGTAAGAGGAGGTATGGCTGATAAGATGAACGAATTGATCGATGTTATGACAGAGAGCGAGTTAGATGTTGTGTGCTTGTCTGAAAAAAAGCGGAAGGGTAGTGGAGTAGACGAACTCCCGGGCGGGAGTTTAGCACTGTGGTCAGGAGTGGCAAACACCGAGCGCGCCTGCCAGGGAGTGGGAAGAGGAACAGGTGTGTGGAGAGAGACCTTTTTGTGGCGAACAACATGTTCGACCACAAAAGGATTCATCGGTATACATGGGAACGGAAAAATGAGCGAAACATGATAGATCTGTTTCTAATAGATCAGCGACTCAGAACACAGGTGATGGACACCAGGGTGTATAGGGGAGCTGACCTGGGAACGGACCACTTCCTAGTTATAACTAGGATAAGAGGTCTGTTCGCGGGCTGGCGATCCCGCGCTGGGGGTCCCTGTTCTGTAGTCGCAGACCGCATCAAAAGCTGTAGGCTTCAAGATGCGGCTATTAGAGACAGATATCAAGAAAGGGTATCTGAACAGCTAGCCTGTCCCCCGACTGTGTTTGAGAGTGTCGATTTTTGCTGGCAGTTCCTCAAGTCCAGCATATTATGCGCCGCGAAAGAGGTTTGTGGCATTTCGAAAGGGCGGACAACCAAAAATGGCTGGTGGGATGATGAAGTGAAAGAAGGTTGCAGGGCAAGACATTTTGGCTATGTCCAGCTCAAGTGAAAGTATGAAAGAAAAGATGAAAGAAAAATATCGCCTGCAAAAAAATCGTACGAAAGAGATAATAGCTCAGAAGCGTGAGAGGTTCCAAATGACTGTAGACGAAAAACTGTCACATAATTTCAAGGACAATGCAAAACTTTTTTGGAGGGAAGTTAAGAAGGTCAGATATTGTGTTACAGCTAGTAGTAGTAGGATGAATGTGATTATTTCGAAGGACAATGACATACTAACTGACAAAACAGACGTCCTCAGGCAATGGAGTGAATTCTACAAAGATATGTATGATGATGATGCCGCTGATCTACTCATAGAGCTGCCTCCAACAGAATCTGTCGAGGATCCGACAGCGGATAAGTTAAGTATGGGAGAGATTCTAAGAGCGATAAGAAGTCTGAAATGTGGAAAAGCAGCGGGAATAGATGGGATTACGGCTGAGATGATCAAGTACGGTGGACCAGCGGTCTGGGACGTCATCTATTTGCTATGCAATCTTTGCTGGGAAAAGGGTGATGTTCCGGACGACTGGAGGCGAGCAGTCATCGTGCCTTTCTATAAAGGAAAGGAATCACGATTGGACTGCTCAGACTACAGCTATACTATCAGCTTGGTCAGCTTAGCTAGTAAAGTGTACACGAAGATCCTGACGATAAGAATGCAAGAGCGATCCGAAAGGTTTCTCTGGGAATCCCAAGGTGGATTTAGACCAGGAAGAGGATGTATGGATCAAACCTTCTCGCTTCGCGGAATCGCGGAAAAGTTTTTGGATATTAACCAAAGGGTTTTCTGCGCTTTCGTCGACTTAGAGAAGGCATTTGATAGAGTCGTACGAAAGGAACTCTGGGACGTGTTGCCTGGATATGGAGTGAGCAGTTCCCTACTGCATGCCGTGAAATCACTCTATAGTGATAGCGAGGCATGCGTTAGGATTAACGGTGAGATGTCACCCTGGTTTGCTGTGAAGTCGGGGGTCAAACAAGGGTGTATCATGTCTGCCTGGCTGTTCATTATATATTTAGATAACTGTCTGAGAGCACTAAGAACGAACGGATGTGGAGTGAAAATGGGAATCTTAGTGGTGCCTACTATACGCCGGAGCAGCCCGACTGGTATCATTACCTCCACCTTACAGAAGATCGCAGCTAAATGGCATTACCCTCGGGTGTGTCGTGTTCCTGTGGTGAGTAAGGTCGCCAGGCTCCAAGAGGAAGCGGTGTGTCGGCAGCACAGGACCAGTGGTGCAATTCCGCCGTGGTGGTGACCAGGCGCGGCATGTCGGTGCGGTTGTTAGGGAGACCCGGTGAAACGGCTGTCCGCTGGCCGCCCGCATATAGTAGGGGTCCCGAACCCAGGGATCACCTAATCTCCGCCCTGGGAGGCTGACCCGCACATGTGTGTAAAGTCCTTGGTGTAGTGGTCGTGCCGGAGGAGGAGACCGGAGTGGACCCGGCCGCTGCATCAGGGGGGGATCGGGGGCCCTTCCGACTTCCGCTCCGGCAATCCGCACTACCTGTACATCACTGCGGCGGATTGAGACTGCGCTTTGTCCTCTTTGATGCCGACACAACGATTCCTCTTCTTCCTTTTCAGCACCCTTAGAAATCTAAAATGGCCAAATTTAAAAATAGTAGAAGTTTCCCAGCGGCCTCCCCTTCCATATTAAAAATGGACTTTTGCAACATCAGGGGACTTCATTCTAATCTAAATGCAGTCCACCAACACCTTGAGACGACACAGCCGACTCTGCTATTTCTGACGGAGACGCAGATATCCTGCCCTGATGATACATCGTACCTGAACTACCCCGGGTACAAGATGGAACACAATTTTGTGCGCCGCGCCGGGGTATGTATGTACTTCCGGGAGGATATTTGCTGTCGACGTCTCCACGGCCTTGAAGACAGAGACCTGTCAATTTTGTGGGTGCGCGTAGACTATGGTGGCAACACCCGAATCTACGCGTGCCTTTACAGGTCCCATAGCGGTGACACAGACACAGTTCGCCTATTTGAGCACCTGCAATCGACAACGGACAAAGTACTTGAGCAGTACCCCTCCGCGGAGTTGGTGGTTTTAGGAGATTTTAACGCTCACCATGTTGAGTGGCTTGGCTCTCGGTCCACTGACTGCGCGGGGAGGGCTGCTTACGAGCTTGCCCTGGCTTATGGCTTCTCGCAGCTGGTACACGAACCAACCAGAATACCTGATATCGAGGGCCATACAAGCTCTTTACTGGACCTTCTGCTGACCACGCGACCGGACAGCTATTCCATCTCGGTGGGTGCGCCGCTTGGCACATCCGACCACTGTCTGGTCCGGACGCAAGTGCCGTGCGCAAAGGCCGAAGTGCCCCGACCCCCGGGGCGGCGGCGCATGTGGCACTACAAGGCAGCAGACTGGGATGGATTGCGTGAGTTTTACGCATCGTACCCGTGGAGGCAGATCTGCTTTGCATCAGAAGATCCAGACCCCTGTGCAGCAGCCGTCGCTGAGACGATACTGGCGGGAATGGAATGCTACATTCCAAACTCGCTAGTAGCTACAGGGGTAAAGAAACAGCCGTGGTTTAATAAGCCCTGCAAGGAAGCTAAATTATCCAAGCAAGCCTTGTATGAGGCGTGGACCACGGCTCGATCCAATCTGGACCCCAACATATCTGATGCAAAGCGGAAACTTAATGCTGCCTCGAGGCACTGTAAGCGAGCGATTGCCAGGGCGAAATTCGATTTCGTCGGCAGAATTGGTAAGAGACTCGCTAGCTACCCTTCTGGCAGCCGTGCTTTTTGGTCCCTTGCCAAGGCTGCTGAGGGAAACTTTTGCCAGTCGTCCCTACCACCACTCCGTAAGCCGGATGGTAACTTGGCCCACAGTGCCAAAGAGAAAGCGGATCTATTGGGCTCTCTCTTTGCCTCGAACTCGACTATGGATGACGGAGGCGCCACACCGCCCACTATCCTGCGGTGTGAGAACTCTATGCCGGAGATAAGCATAACCCAACGGGAGGTCCGGCGGGAGATGCTGTCTCTGGACGTCCATAAGTCGAGCGGGCCAGACGGTATTCCGGCAGTGGTGCTTAAGCAGTGTGCTCCTGAACTGTGTCCTGTTTTGACGCGCCTATTCGCGCTTTCCTACTCCACCCAAAAAGTCCCAACTTCGTGGAAGACCGCCCACGTGCACCCAGTGCCCAAAAAGGGCGATAGATCAGACCCATCGAATTACAGGCCGATCGCCATCACCTCCCTCCTCTCCAAAATTATGGAGCGAGTGATTAACACGCAACTCCTGCGATATCTAGAGGGTCACGGTTTGTTGAGTGACCAACAGTATGGCTTCCGCCACAGTCGCTCAACGGGTGACCTTCTAGTATATCTCACGCACCGTTGGTCACTCGCCATTGAGAGTCAAGGTGAGGCATTAGCTGTTAGCTTGGATGTGGCGAAAGCGTTCGATCGGGTCTGGCATCGCGGTCTTCTATCGAAGCTTCCATCCTACGGACTGCCAGAGGGATTATGCAAATGGGTCGCCAGCTTTCTGTCCAGCAGATGCATAAGAGCCGTCGTTGACGGTAGCTGCTCCGAAAGCATGGAAATTAATGCTGGCGTCCCGCAAGGCTCTGTGTTGTCCCCGACTCTGTTTCTTCTGCATATTAATGACATGCTTTCTATTGAAGGCATTCATTGCTATGCAGACGACAGCACTGGGGACACTTACTACACGGGCCGTGCTAATCTCCCTCGTTCCACTGTGGAGGAAAGTCGCGAACGACTTGTGTCTGAAATCGAGAGTACACTTCGCAGTGTCTCCGATTGGGGTCGACTAAACCTAGTTCACTTCAACCCCACTAAGACACAAGTTTGCGCGTTCACCGCAAAAAAAACTCCATTCGCTGTGGCTCCACAATTCCAGAACACTCCCCTGAACATCTCGGAGAGCATTAGGATCCTTGGGGTCGATATTTCTAGCGACGTTCAGTTCCGTGGTCATTTAGAGGACAAGGCTAAGCTGGCGTCGAGGAAGCTCGGTGTGCTCAACAGAGCTAAGCAGTACTTCACACCGCAACAAAGGCTGCAACTTTATAAGTCGCAAGTTCGGCCACATATGGAGTACTGCTGCCACCTGTGGGCTGGAGCCCCTGGATACCAGCTTGGGCCTTTTGACGCGGTTCAGAAACGCGCCGCTAGAATTGTCGACGATCCCATGCTCACAAGCGGCTTGGAATCACTAAGTCTGAGGAGAGACTTTGCCTCCCTGTGTGTGTTCTACCGCTTGTATAACGGGGAGTGTTCTGCAGAATTGTTCGATATGATGCCCACTTCCACCTTCTACCACCGCACCTCTCGCCATCGACGGGGAATTCATCCCCATACCTTGGAACCACAAAGGTCTCGCACTGTGCGCTTCCAAAGAAGTTTTCTTCCGCGAACGCTCAGGCTGTGGAATGAGCTCCCCGTTGAGGTTTTCCCTGGAGAGTACAGCATGGAGTTCTTCAAGAAGGGTGTGAAAAGATTCCTGCAGGGTCGGCAACGCGCGAGTGATACCCCTGGTGTTGCAAGCGTCCATAGGCGGCGGTAACCGCTTACCATCAGGCGGACCGCATGCTTGTTTGCCACCCAAGTGGTATAAAAAAAAAAAAAAAAAAAAAAACGCCGATGACGCGGTTTTACTGGCGTCATCAGAGAGCGAACTGCAGTCACTATTTACCATAATGAAAGAAGAATGTGAAAAGAATGGGCTGCGCCTAAACGCTGGCAAGACTAAGGTTCTAGTATTCGAAAGAGATGAACAAGTGACTGAGTGTGCTATATCGGTAAATGGGCAAATTCTAGAGCAAGTGAATGAATGAAGTGAATGTATATCTAGGAAGCATGTTCACACGAGATGGAAAGTATGAAAAAGATATTGAAAGAAGGATAACTGCCGGAAATAAGGTGAATGGAGCCATGTCGGCGTTGATGGGCAGTAAAAGTCTGAGCAAGAATGCTCGAGTTGCTGTCCACAACGCGATATTGGTACCTACCATGTTCTATGGCAGCGAATCCTGGGTATGTCAGAGGAAGTATGAAAATAGCTTGAATGCAGTTGAGATGCGATCTCTTCGAAAAATGTGCGGAGTAACGATATTAGATCGAATCAGCAATGAAGAGATTCGCAAATCAACTGGCGTGAATGAGGGCGTGATTGTAAAGATGAAGAAAGGCATGTTACGTTGGTTTGGACGGACACATAGAAAGGATGAGTGAAGAAAGATTGACGAAACAGATATACAAAGCAAAAGTGTGTGCAAGAAGAGGCAGAGGAAGGCCACGTTCCAACTACCTGGATCAAATCGATCGGACTCTCAAGGACGGGAACGTTAAGAGTACTCGAAACCGACGAGCATGTATGAAGAGACTGATGAATGTGGATGAAGCGAAAGAGGTATTTAAGTCTAGAGAACTGGCGCTCTATACTCTCTGCTTACCCCATTAAAGACTTGGCGTGATGATATGTATGTATGTATGTATGAAAAATCTTATAAATCACTGCAAATATTATTGTTATTTTATCCTCCCAAAAGGGGACTGTACTTATTTTCAAGAAAAAATCATTATGTATGGGCTACTGAGGTTTGAACCTGCACTCTTGACAATGCAATTTTAGTCACCCGGCCACCACAGCTCATTAATAAAACAGTCAGCTGGTACATACGAGTTGATGGGGTCATACGCCTGGAATCCATACATGGGGTGCATCTCCGCGCGCTTGATGATAGCTTGCGTGTCGTATAGGAGGAAACCGCTGAACACAATCAATCCACCGTACAGGCTCAGGGAATAGAGACCTACAAACAAATAGGTACATTGTTATAAAATGTCATGTAAGTAACAATACAACTAATAACATACTACAATGCGTCAATATAGTACTTTGAAGGCCATACTTCCTTAATATACATGTTGGTAGTTAGTAAATGGTAATCGCATTTATGTATTTACTATTCATAAGTTTGTGATTTGGTTAAGGAACTGGACGAAACACGAGTGTTTTTCGCAAGAGCATGTATAAAAGCAGTGTATTAGGTATCCATTTTTTTTACTTGTTTTATGGGCTGTCCCTGGTGTGCCCTAATACAGGGCGCGATCTTGTATTATGTACTAAATGTGTGTAAAGAAACATGCTGCAAGAAATTGCAATAAATAAACTTTAATTAGACCTGCGCCGAGGGCGGATGTGGGCGGCAGGAACATGCCAGCCAATGAGGCGGCGAACACCGCACCCAGCCCCATGGCCAGTGGCGCGCGCATGTTGAGGAACTCGCCCGACGGCGCGCACACTGCGATGGTGCTCAAACCACCCACCACGCCGGCCGTGTACCTGCGACGTGAACACAACACCAAAGGTTGAATAACATCTGTAAGGATTATATCCTAACTCTGTAAACCCAAAGAGAACACAAGAGAACCACCTCACAGGGTAAGCAGTGATCAGGGCGCAAGTAACAGGATATACGCCTACAAAAACCCCCTTAACCAGATGGCCAGTCCAACACTGTCCAGCTGGACCATACTAAACTTGTATCTGTATTAAATATAGATATTACCAAGCAGCGCGCATTAATACTGGTCCCCCAAGGAAGCACATGGGGGCGATGACAGCACCCATGATTGCGGTATGCACCACCCACGCCAGCTGCTTGGGCCCCACGCCGGGCTTGTACTCCATGCCGCGCACCACCATGCCCGAGCCAATCATCAGCCCCATTGTCAATATGATGGACTGGAAGAAACAATAGGGTTTAATTAACTTATATTTCGTTGCAGAAGTGAGACTGGCAAGTCTGTTCACATACACACATACATACATATCATCACACCAAGTCCTGTACATGGTGAGTATAGAGACTCTATCTAGACTTATCTGTTGCTTTGTCCACGTTAATCAGTCACTTCATAAATGCACGCCGATTTCTCGCCGATTAATTTGATCTAGGTAGTTGGATTGTGGTCTTGTATGTATTGCCCATCTATGTTCATAAACCCATAACCCAATTTAATGTCATGTCTCCCAGCAATTCTCACCAATATTAAATTATATCTGAAGACCCTATTACTATCATCGATGGACTAACAACTAGTTTACCAATATATTCAAACTGTATTGACATCAGGCAGAGACTATGGTTAGAAAAATATATCACAAATCCCATAAATAGTCATCAAGGTGACATTTTTATGCCAACCAAGTGCCAATTAAATTAACCATAGCATAATAATTACAATCATACTTTGTCTTCATTCTAAACATTATTTTCCTTCTGGTCCAGTGGTCAGAGCTCCTGGAAAGCTTGCAGTCATGTCAGTTTCTCATCATTAAATATATACTAAAAACAAAACTATGAAGTCCCTTATTCTTACCATCCATCCATTACGCGCAACCAGGTTAAGCAATGCAGGTGTTCTGAATACTGTGATAGCACTTCCAGCTGTCAACAAGAGGGAGCCAGCAATGTATCCATAGGTGGCCTTGATGCGGTCCTTTACATATTGTGGCCATAAGCTGAAATATTACACAAGAATTTATAATAATAATATATCCTCACGCCTTCCCACAAGGGTCCCCGAAGGGGTAGGCAGAGGTGTATAGGTAATACCCACACACCCACTTTCCGCCAGAGGTATATTAGGTGCCAACGTGACAGATGGCGAGTCCATCGCCGTTACTCCAGCACGACTATACATACGCCTTTGAATTTCTTCTCAGACGTATGCAGGTTTCCTCTCGATGTTTTCCTTCACCGTTAAGCTCGTGGTGTGACTAATCACTGTACTTAAGTTCAGAAAAACTCATTGGTACAGTCGGGATTCGAACTTGCGACCTTTGCGTCGCAGGCAACTGCTCGAACCACTCGGCCACCACGGCTTTTAAAGAATTTAATATAAATCATTAATAATAAAGTCCAGAGGAAAAAAACACAATTCTGTGCTAACTGAATGATTTGTGCATTTGATAAATACACAAACCATTGATAATTTTACCAGACAGACAAATTGTTTGAATCTCATACCCAAAGGAAATAGTGTTCATCTTCATACTGTTGGTAAAATTCCCAACAAGATTAACACTATTTCATATTAAGCTTAACATACACTTACATACATACATATCGTCAGCGAAAGAGGTATGTAAGTCTAGAGAGAACTGGCATTATATTTTCTCTGCCTACCCCGTTAGGGACTGCGTGATGATATATATATATATGTTCACATAGGTATTATTAGAATTATATAGCATTAAGATTCAATGATGTTGCTATCAAACTCATCCATCAAAAAACAGCTTATCTATTGTTTACAAAGATAGGCTGTGACATGACTTACTGTGCCTCCTGTAGTGTGCCAGGTTTAGCTCCAGTACCGTAGTAGCACAGAGCTCCAAGTCCCACTGCTGAAGCTCCTGCCAAAGCACCTTTTCCTAAGCTGAAAGCTGGAAACCAATCATAAACATATCCATTAAATTCAAAGATTGACAAGTTAGAATGATACCACTGGTGTTGCAACCGTAAGGTAACCGTAAATCAGGCAGACCGCATACTTGTTTGCCACCCATTTGGTATAAAAAAGAAAAGGTTAAGTACATCTTAGGGTTCATTGCCATTTATAACGCTACATTGAATTTATGGGTCTGAAGAGTTTTGAATATTAATCATCTTATTTTTTTGGACCTGTGTCTTAATTAAAATTGTTGATGCAACAACCTAATTGATTTTGTAATTATGATGTAATTATGTCATTACCATTGGGGCCAGCAGGCGCCATCAACCTCTCCCACAGTGAGGGTTGGGTCCGTGCTGCAACTCTTGAACGGGCTTCCCGGGCATAATTTCGCACTACGTAATTTTTAGGCACAAACTTTTGTGGCACTGGGGTCTTTAAAGTATGCGTTATATTAAAGGCCGATCGCGAAACGCACATACGGGACAACATTGTGGAGAACCTACGAACGAAAAAAATGACTTACAAAAAAAAATTATATGAACTACTCGTAGTAAACAAATTGTTTTTTTGAACTCGTTCTAATAATTATGGTTAAGTAAACCAATGTAATTCGAATGTAATCCAATGTAAAAACTACTATGACTGTAGAATCAAAATAATTAAATCGAACTATTTATTTTATATTCAGATCTAGATACTCAATACTGATTTTATATACCTAACTGATACAGGTTACAGGTTTTTGTTCTGAAGTTTTCTGGAAAATCTAAAGGAAATTTGACAGATATCTTATATACCACAGAGTCCACAGATAATCTTTAGTTCAGCTCATTCTGTTTTAATATCGAACTTATGTACTGTTTTTTTACACAGAACAAGGTGCATATTTCATTATTTCTTTTTCTGCGTTATAAGGTCATATTTTGATAAATTTTATTTAAAATAAGTTTTCATTTATAACGTGGATTTTTCATATCATATGTGGACCAGTCTTTGTTGGAAAATAAAAGGTTAATTAATAATAAATCTACGATGCCTAGCAAGCTCCATTATCATCGAGATTTTAGCAAATTTGAATACACCGCTAGGTAATAAAAATAATATTTACATGGTATATTACAGAATACAGAGGAACGGTGACAGTGCAGGAAATTAGAACTTAAATCAGGTCAGTTAAAAGCTTCCTGAAGCAATTTCATCTAACAAAAACGTAAACAAGCTACTTTCTACTTTCTGAATATTTTGTGAGAAAACTTTGTCTTGATTTTATTAAAGTCAATAAAGTTAATTAACCTGCTTTATGTTACCAAATACTGTGTAACTGTACTGTGTGTACTATTCAAATACCAAATTCAGCTGTATTTGGCTTTACTTGAAAATCAAAATTGTTCATACCATCTCATTTTATGTAGCCGTGCTGGCCGGCAATACAAATATTGCAAGTTCAAATCCCGACTGTACCAATGAGTTTTAAGTACAGTGATTAGTCACACCTCGAGCTTAACGGTGTAGGACTAAAAAGTTTTGTACTTTACCTGTCTTATACTTTTTACTCAAAAGTAAAAAAATATCAGACCGGCTTTTGAATATCTTCTCAAAAGTTTTGAAAAGATATTCAAAGGCGTGTGTATAGTCGAGTTGCATTATTTTCTACTAACTAACGAATGTGGAATCTACTTTCTCTTGTTACTATAACAGTGTACTGTCATTGTCAATGTCAATTTTAAAATTGTTGAATTATGTCATTGTGAGCAATTGAGCATTGAGCATTGTGAGAAATAATCGTAATCTCTCTGTAGCACGTGGGTCGCAGCAATAAACTTTTAACGAGGTTCTATACTTGTTGCGATTGCTGAACTTCCGCCTGAAAGTAACGCTTAAATTATATTCTTTGAACTCAGTATTATTTATTAGGCACCATGAAGAAAGTAAAAACTGAAGCCGCTCGCCCGGCTGAGGAGCCATCTGACAATTCAGGTTCGTTTGTTGGTTGAAATCGTCTATTATAGGTTTGAAGATTTGAAGTAATTATTAATAAGTACCTATTACAGATTCTGAAGGGGAAATGGACGCCGAGACTCACAAGAAATCCTTAGAAAAACTTAAAAAGATAGACCCTGATTTCTATAACTTTCTGGAGGAAAACGATGAAAACCTGTTGAATTTTGGTGAACAATCCGACGATGACGCTTCAGACAATGAGGGTGGAGAAGATGACGAAGATATGTTGCACAAACCTGGGCCTCTGACAGGTGGCAGTGATGAAAGTGACTTTGAGGTATGTGTACATCTATCTCTAGATGTTTTTTTTTTGTGCAAGAGCTGGATGAATTATTAAATAATTATTATATATTATATACTGAAGGAAATAATATTTTAAAACTTTCACTTTGTCATGTAGTTGAGTTGTTATGAAAATAACTTCGACATTATTTGTCTTGTGTATATCTAGAGGCAAAATTTAAGGTAAGTGCAACTTTTATTTATAGGATGAAGACGCCAAGCCTATCCAAGGGAAAATCACCCTTAAAATGGTGAATCAGTGGCAGACAGAGCTACAGAGTGAACATAAAATAAAACTGAGCACACTCACAACAGTTATAAAAGCTTTCAATGCTGCCATGCTGAGAGTCACCAGTGATGATGGCACATCACGGGGAGAATATAAAGTAGAGGGTAAGTTTTCTTATTATACATATTGTCATGCCAAGTCCCTGAAGGGCCCTACTACTATAGGAAGAGTAGAGTGCCAGTTTTCTCTAAACTTATATACTTACCTCTTTAGCTTAATCCACATCCATCAGTCTCTTCATACATGCTCTCATGTTCTTGAGTATCTAATTGATTAGATCTCAACTGCATTTATGCTATTTTCATGCTTCCTCTGACATATGCAGGATTTGTTGCTATATAATAAGGAGGGTACCAATATCACATGCTAGATCCACATCAACACTTTACTTTACACCCCATTCACCTTATTACTGGCAGTTATCCTACTTTCAATGTCTTTTTCATATTTTCCATCTTGTGTCAACATGCTTCCAAGATGTACAAATTCATTTATTTGCTCTAGAATTTGCCTATTTACCAATATAACACACTCAGTTACTTGTTCATCTCTTACAAACACCTTAATTTCATTTTAATTATGCTCCATGGACCATCTGCAATGTATATTATATTTATTATTTCAGGCTCATCAGTATTCAATGCCGTTATACAAATGTGTGTGCTCTATGTGCCTAGTGCTATCAAGAAATACCTGGGCATGGAGCAGTCGGGAAAGGACCCAAAAAAGTGCAAACATTTTGTTAAAATCAAGGGTCCTTTAGTAACCTACCTCAATGATTTGTTGAAACTACTTAGTGGGATCACATCAGACAACATTCTAACAGTGCTGCTGAAACATTTGCATCAGATGTCAGTTTATGTTGCATGCTTCACTAGAATTGCTAAGAGATCACTCAAGAGGCTCATTGGACTATGGAGCAATGGAGAAGAAACCGTGAGGGTGTTGGCATTTTTGTGCATACTGAGGATAACACGAAACCAGCAGACTGTATTGCTTGACACAGTTCTAAAAGCCATGTACTTGACTTATGTGAGGAACTGCAAGTTTGTCAGTCCCTCTACATGGCCAGGGATCAACTTCATGCGGAGGTCTTTGGTGGAGATGTTCACATTGGACTTGAATGTGTCTTATCAACATGTTTTTCTGTACATCAGACAGCTAGCAATACATTTAAGAAATGCCATTGTTGTACAGAAAGTGGAAAACCGGCAGGCTGTATACAACTGGCAGTTTGTCAACTCTCTTAGTCTCTGGTCAGATTTGCTCTCAGTAACATCAAACAAGCCACAACTGCAGCCTCTTATTTACCCTCTGGTCATGGTTATAACAAACACCATTAAATTGGTGCCAACTCACCAATACTATCCTTTGAGATTTCACTGCATTGAAATATTGATTTCCTTGTCGAAGGAATCAAATACATTTATCCCCGTGCTGCCCTTCCTCATAGAGGTATATAATATAATATATATTTCTTCTATTTGCAATGTTTTCAAGTTCACAGCACTATTAATAAATTTTCATATAACCAAATTTCAGGTATTGTCATATGATTTCAACAAAAAGCATAAAAAGGTTTCCATGAAACCCCTAGACTTCTCATGCATCCTGAGATTGGCAAAGTCACAGTTAATGGAGAATGGCTTTAAAGATGCTGTCATAGAACGATTGTATGCATTGTTTCTAGAGTATACGGCGAATATGTCACACTCGATAGCATTTCCGGACATAACGTTGATTGCCGTCATGCAAGTAAGAACTCTTATCATATTATCTTTAATAATAAAATCGGTGGTTTATTTTTATTTTGGCTCTAGGCTTAAGCTATATTGCTTAGCTTTTGAAAACTCTCTTGTGGTTAGTTCCTGCGTAAAACCGGTCGCGAACTGTAGATCGCCGTTATGTGAGTGCTTGAAAAGTTCTTAGCTTGGAGCCGTGGATCGTGATGGTGGCAACGGAAGGTCATGACCATCCATTAAATAGCTCTGTTTGTAGATAGAGTTGCACCATCTGGCACGAGCTGTCGAGCGCATAGTGAGGATGTTATAGGAGTAGAATAACCATATTCACCTCTAGACGTGTTTAGGCGAAGTGCAGCAGGGCTTCTCTGTAGATTCTGGGGGCTTTAACGAGTTCAAGGTCTCTCACAATCTGACTGAGCCCACTAGGTTGGTGGATCAGTTACATATGGAGGTTGTGTATTTGTTTTTTGGTTTTGATATGTAGTATTATGTTACAGATAAAACAATTCCTCAAGAAATGTTCCGTGTCAAATTATACGAAAAAATTTCGTCAGTTACTTGATAAAATAGTAGAAAATTCAAAGTTTATTGAGAAAGAACGCGCAAAGATTAGCTTTGCGTTGAGCGAGGATAAAATGATCGAAGCCTGGCAGACCAGTATTCGGACTAAAGGAACGCCTTTGCTTACCTTCTACGAGAACTGGAATAAAATAAACAAAATACAGAAGCGTAAGAAGGTCAGCAAGAATGACGAAATAGCGGGAGATCTCCCAATGATTAAGAGGCCAAAGATATCAGAGGATACAGCACAAGCTGTGAAGCCAGCAGAAAAGGGTCCATTAGTGCTGTTCCCATCCGACAGCGAAGATGAAAAAGACCACTTTGAAGTAGACGCCGAAGACATTGCTCCCAAAGTGAAAAAACCAAGAAAAGAAAAGAAAAAGAAACTTACCAAGAAGAAGGCATTTGAAAAAACACCTGTCGAGGACGTACAAATCGACCAAGGCGATGTTGTTCAGGACCTTAGTGTTAATGATTGGTAATAAATTTATTAACAAACTTATATTGATACATGACTTTCATTAAGCAATGCTCAATCAAACAAGTATTATTTTAAAATCGATAAACTTTTATTAAGTAAATTAATTATAAATTAAACATGTATTTATTAATTATGATCATAACTATAACAAGAATAAGACTAAGAATCGTAAGAAAAGTCCTCCATATAATATAACATTAACACATTACATACATAAAAAATATGAAAAAATTGTTAAAAAACTACTTTAGGTTACCTAAGGGGGTAAAAGCACGAAATTAATTAGTTGATGCCTTGTAAGAAATATGTCCACTGCACCTTAGGTTCAGATGGTTCGTAGCATTCGATGGTGAGGCTCCCCGTGGGCGCCGATCCCCAGTCTTGTGTTGGAGACTTCTCTGCTAAGAATACCGGGACTTTCATCTCCTGGAATAGATAGCTTCCATATAGACCCTTGCTAGTGAGAGTAGTTATAGAAGTACATTATGATTAGAATACTAGTTGCGTATCTACGTAATTATGAATACCAATGCATTTAAGTGTATTTCAATAAGCACAATCGCATTTTAGCAAATAGTTTTTTTTTTTTTTTTTTTATACCACTTGGTTGGCAAACAAGCATGCGGTCCGCCTGATGGTAAGCGGTTACCGCCGCCTATGGACGCTTGCAACACCAGGGGTATCACTCGCGCGTTGCCGACCCTGCAGGAATCTTTTCACACCCTTCTTGAAGAACTCCATGCTGTACTCTCCAGGGAAAACCTCAACGGGGAGCTCATTCCACAGCCTGAGCGTTCGCGGAAGGAAACTCCTTTGGAACCGCGCAGTGCGAGACCTTTGTGGTTCCAAGGTATGGGGATGAATTCCCCGTCGATGGCGAGAGGTGCGGTGGTAAAAGGTGGAAGTGGGCATCATGTCGAACAAGCTGCTATCCAGGGGCTCCAGCCCACAGGTGGCAGCAGTACTCCATATGTGGCCGAACTTGCGACTTGTAAAGATCTTAAATTCCCACGTCTAGTTCATGGCTTAGTGTTCAACAACGAAAGTAGAGGTACCCTCAGTTTAATATGTATGATCGCGAAAATGCCATAAAAATTACTGCGTCTTCGTTAGTTTAGTTCTAATTTGACCGTCATGGGACCTTATACACCTTTGTACCGATATATATAAGTTACAACTGATAAATTTGAGTATTCATTCTCACACACCCATATATATAATATACTCATTCATAGTCATCTGAATTAGTATTTTACAACCGAGCTGACAAAGGTACAGTAAACAACCTGTATGGGGTTAATTTTACAAAGGTAGAGTTTTGATGACCGTAGGGGACCAACGAACCTAGCAGTCGCTAGATTGAGACCTAGAATAGCTAGAATCAGCGAGTTAATTATATTTTCAAATAAAATTAACAATAGGCAAAATTTGTTACAAACCTTTTTACCTCTCAGGGGTTCATAAAGTGATTTCACATAAAATACGTCGCGGTCTACGGATATTTTGAACATAACTGTGTCTGGGAATACATTTTTAAATTTGATCATCGTCGATCCTCCAGCTTTTATTTCATAAGGACCCTGTGGCTTTGGTTCCGTTGCGATTCCTTTAATATTGAACCTATAGAAATAAGGAATGTTTGATATATAACATCCGTGCATTTCGCAGTCTTGTAGGTACCTGCTCATACTCCAAAGAAAAAAAAGCTAATCTCACCCATCCTATTGTTGAATTTCAATTCCTTGACTGGAGAAAACTTAAGACAAATATGCACTAATGGACTATATTGCGTTCAAGGAGTTATCCAATTATTCTATATTAAGTAGGGCGGTATTTCGTTGGATCGCATCGAGCAATAATAAATAAACTTAGACTAAAATATATCATTGAATAACAATCACTTTGCATTAAATGTGCGAAAGCGACGAAGTGAGATGTATATCTCATCTATGAAACTGTCTCTTCGCACTTCTTAATACAGATGGCAATTAGCGCGTCATAGTAAGGCCCCTTGTTTATTATTGAGCAGCGTTGTACTGCTGGAGTTGGAGCAAGAGCTGATAGCTGAAGTGGTCTAGACCCTTGCATATTTATAAATTAAATTAATATATATATAATAAGCCGTGGTGGCCGAGCGGTTCGAGCAGTTGCCTGCGACGCAAAGGTCGCAAGTTCTAATCCTGACTGTACCAATGAGTTTTTTCTGAACTTAAGTACAGTGATTAGTCACACCACGAGCTTTACGGTGAAGGAAAACATCGAGAGGAAACCTGCATACGTCTGAGAAGAAATTCAAAGCCGTATGTATAGTCATCATATATCATATATCAAGAAAGGGTATCTGAACAGCTAGCCTGTCCCCCGAAAGATGTGTTTGAGAGTGTCGATGTTTGTTGGCAGTTCTTTAAGTCCAGCATTTTATGCGCCGCGAAAGAGGTTTGTGGCATTTCGAAAGGGCGGACAACCAAAAATGGCGATGGTTGGTGGGATGATGAAGTGAAAGAAGAAGTTAAAAAGAAGAAGGATGCAAGGCAAGACATTTTGGCTATGTCCAGCTCAAGTGAAAGTATGAAAGAAAAGATGAAAGAAAAATATCGCCTGCAAAAAAATCGTACGAAAGAGATAATAGCTCAGAAGCGTGAGAGGTTCCAAATGACTGTAGTCGAAAAACTGTCGCATAATTTCAAGGACAATGCAAAACTTTTTTGGAGAGAAGTTAAGAAGTCCAGAAATTGTGTTACAGCCAGTAGTAGGATGAATGTGATTATTTCGAAGGACAATGACATACTTACTGACAAAACTGACGTCCTCAGGCGATGGAGTGAATTCTACAAAGATATGTATGATGATGATGCCGCTGATCTACTCATAGAGCTGCCTCCAACAGAATCTGTCGAGGATCCTATAGCGGATAAAATAAGTATGGGAGAGATTGTAAGTGCGATAAGAAGTCTGAAATGTGGAAAAGCTGCGGGAATAGATGGGATTACGGCTGAGATGATCAAGTACGGTGGACCAGCGGTCTGGGACGTCATCTATTTGCTATGCAATCTTTGCTGGGAAAAGGGTGATGTTCCGGACGACTGGAGGCGAGCAGTCATCGTGCCTTTCTATAAAGGAAAGGGATCACGATTGGACTGCTCCAACTACAGAGCCATCAGCTTGGTCAGCTTAGCTAGTAAAGTGTACACGAAGATCCTGACGATAAGAATGCAAGAGCGATCCGAAAGGTTTCTCTGGGAATCCCAAGGTGGATTTAGACCAGGAAGAGGATGTATGGATCAAACCTTCTCGCTTCGCGGAATCGCGGAAAAGTTTTTGGATATTAACCAAAGGGTTTTCTGCGCTTTCGTCGACTTAGAGAAGGCATTTGATAGAGTCGTACGAAAGGAACTCTGGGACGTGTTGCCTGGATATGGAGTGAGCAATTCCCTACTGCATGCCGTGAAATCACTCTATAGTGATAGCGAGGCGTGCGTTAGGGTTAACGGTGGGATGTCACCCTGGTTTGATGTGAAGTCGGGGGTCAAACAAGGGTGTATCATGTCTGCCTGGCTGTTCATTATATATCTAGATAACTGTCTGAGAGCACTAAGAACGAACGGATGTGGAGTGAAAATGGGAAACTTAGTGGTCAACTGCCTACTATACGCCGATGACGCGGTTTTACTGGCGTCATCAGAGGGCGAACTGCAGTCACTAGTTACCATAATGAAAGAAGAATGTGAAAAGAAGGGGCTGCGCCTAAACGCTGGCAAGACTAAGGTTCTGGTATTCGAAAGAGATGAACAAGTGACCGAGTGTGCAATATCGGTAAATGGGCAAATTCTAGAGCAAGTGAATGAATTTGTATATCTTGGAAGCATGTTCACACGAGATGGAAAGTATGAAAAAGATATTGAAAGAAGGATAACTGCCGGAAATAAGGTGAATGGACCCATGTCGGCGTTGATGGGCAGTAAAAGTCTGAGCAAGAATGCTCGATTTGCTGTCCACAACGCGATATTGGTACCTACCTTATTGTATGGCAGCGAATCCTGGGTATGTCAGAGGAAGTATGAAAATAGCTTGAATGCAGTCGAGATGCGATCTCTTCGAAAAATGTGCGGCGTAACGATATTAGATCGAATCCGCAATGAAGAGATTCGCAAATCAACTGGCGTGAATGAGGGCGTGATTGTAAAGATGAAGAAAGGCATGTTACGTTGGTTTGGACACATAGAAAGGATGAGTGAAGAAAGATTGACGAAACAGATATACAAAGCAAAAGTGTGTGCAAGAAGAGGCAGAGGAAGGCCACGTTCCAACTACCTGGATCAAATAGATCGGACTCTCAAGGACGGGAACGTTAAGAGTACTCGAAACCGACGAGCATGTATGAAGAGACTGATGAATGTGGACGAAGCGAAAGAGGTATGTAAGTCTAGAGAGAACTGGCGCTCTATACTCTCTGCCTACCCCGTTAGGGACTTGGCGTGATGATATGTATGTATGTATGTATAGTCGTGCTTGAGTAACGGCGATGGACTCACCATCTGTCACGTTGGCACCTAATATACCTCTGGCGGAAAGTGGGTGTGTGGGTATTACCTATACACCTCTGCCTACCCCTTCGGGGACCCTTGTGGTAAGGCGTGAGGATATATTATTATTATTATTATAATTATTAATATCTACATAGTTTTTGATTAGATTGTCAAGACTTTGATTTCGTATATAATTTACGTAAGTAGGTAAGTATAATTGAATACATACACAAATTCGCCAGCGACTAAAGAAGTGAAGACAACTTTACAGTTTTGCTCTCCCAGTTGAGTTGGTTCGAACCGCACCAAGAATTTCCCCTTTTCAAAGGGAGTTAAGGTGTATTCTCGTTCGACTTGTATAGATGGATGTGAGACCTGTTATGAAATAGTATCTCCTTAAGGGACTTGAGTAATATATATGGCCTAAGATATGTCCATTTATGGTCATAACGATATCGAGGTCTCAAACACCTTATTTAATAGATAGACACAATTTCTAGAAACGAAAGCAATTTCAGCTATAGGTACCTAAGTTAGTCATGTAAAAAGCCCGGTTAAGTATGCGTTTATTATATAGTTTAAGGGAGCGGCCGATTGGCACCTATTCAATGTGTACATCGATATATTGTAGTTATTACACCTCTGCCTACTCCTCCTGGGATCTTATTTGGAAGGCGTGATGTTTAAAAAGTACTGTATTTTGAAGTACTTACCTATCCATTCATTAGAGTAGGTTCAACGTTCATTTAAAAAAATAAGCTAAAAAAAAAAAAATTTCAAGCTTCCGTCATAGGGCAGTTTATGATTGCATACCGTACTAAGAAAGTCCGCTCGGACATCAGTTCCATTTTGTACTCTAAGCCGAATTGGTATCGAAGTTCCAAGAGGAGTAGTAAACTCCAAATACTTCTCTTTAGCCGGCAGGCACTTCAGGATCATTCTGTATAAGTAGCATCCGGCAAGTGGATTGGAGACCTGCAGGAAGTCTTGCGTCTCGCCTACTACTAGGGGCGTGTACGTCATAACTAGTGTCGCCTGAAAAATAACATCATTACCGTCAGCCATATCAAAGTGAAATCTCGTTTCCATGACTAGTACTAGGTAGACAAAGATGTAGTAGTCCTCTTAGTTTGAGTGGGAGAGATCCTGCCTAATCCATTCTCCACTCCGTGAGGGACTCGGTTTCATGACGGGTAGGTACCTCAGAATTTCTGCAAATTTTCAGCTGTTCAGGGCATCGGATTTGGTCACAATGGACATAGAAATCAGTATCCTTAGCGAGAGGGTTCGTAACCACGAGTTCCATCAATTTAGTCTCGCGTGCTCGCGATACAAACGTCATACTGGCGACGATTTTATTCGGTGTCACTGTCGCCACAATATTGTAAAACTGGTACTCGCGAGACATTTCGTTGATAAAAATCACCTGAAATAAGATATTATATATCATCATATCGTCGAATATCTACGCCATCATATTTTAGCGTTACGTCCCGCCGCGCCTGTGCGACCAAAGAAGAGCTACCTTCAGCAAATAATCAAGTTATGAATTGTTCTCCTTACTTCCAAACGAGATTTTTCGAGCTAGGATAGATAACACAAATTTATTGATATTTATGTACTATAACTATTAGGTAATTAGGAATTTCTTATCGTTAATTTTACATACTTTTAGATACATTTCACATTCTTCGTAACAGACAAATTTCCATCGGCAGGTCGCGGCTGCTTCTCCCCATACTTTGATCGTCTCCGGGTACTTAATCTCATAGTATCCTTCGAATTTATCTGGGATTACGCTAACTATTTCCGTAGACACTACATAGGATTCAGGAAACTATGAAAAAAAGTTTTAATCAAACAAAGATAACCTCGCAAGTATTATGATTGATCAAGATGCTCTACCTCAGTTATATTGTTAACAAATAAGTCCTCAGTGTGAGTTTCCTTTGCATCAATATTAAAGTAAATAGTTCCATTAGGGTTGGGATGAACTGCTGCGCCGATCAACGTGATAAATAGTGCGCTCTCTCCCAGGGGTGAGAATAGTACCTGGCTCTGCAAATAAACATTATAAACTCAAGTCTTAATAACGAAATATTGAAAGTTTGAAGTAAAATAATGTTTACCTCGTGTTTCCCCATAACTTTTGGCTTAAAATGAATGGGAATATTAAACGTAGAATTGGCTTCAACGTTAAACTCCCTCAACGTCTCAAAAGGCCCGCCAGATATTTCTGACAGGACCAACCACATTTCATCGGAACTAGAAGGTGAAATGAATCCGTGTTAAGTTTGCTACCAAATGTAAAGTAGTTTATGCATACCAACTCACGGATTGGTTACGGTGACATGTTCAGTGTGAACTTCGCGCACAGGGCACTCCAAGTATAGTGTCTGGTTCTGTACCGCTCCTTGGTCCACGCACGTTGCATACATGGCCAGCTCCAGGGGCATATAGTTCTCTATGTTACAACTCGCCTAAACGCAACATCAGCATCAACATCATCAACAGTATTGTACCTACTAAGACAATTTTTAGGTTCTAAGTACGTATCATTACTTACCCAAACTTTAATGAATGGATTGTGATTATGCGGTCTAAATGTTACTGTGAATGTTACACTAGTACGCGCTGCTGCAAACCCTTGCAGAGGACTTATTGTAAATTCTTCAGATATAAGAGGTTGCCACCAAAACCTACGAAAAACCAAAAATAATTCTTCAAAGGTACTAAACTATGGACACGGATATAGCACAATTAGTGTTTTTTACAAGTAGGTACCTGGCACCAACGTCTCCTTTGTTGTGTAACATTACTTTGAGGATCTTGCAGCCGCGCTTGCGCACACGCCCGAACTGCAGTGAATTCTGACTAAGACAGAAACTCATTCCCGTGGCACTGCCACTGAGTCGCACCAAGGGTCTCTCGAATTGGAATACTTTCATGTTCAACTGAATTTTTTGAGAAATTAGTATAATAGAATTAAATTACTATTTTTTACATTAAGAAAATTATAACATAGTTGAAACAAACCTGAACGTCTAGAGTACTTATTAAGCCAACGGGCTTGAATTGTATTTTCAGTGGTACTTTTTGATGAGGTTTTATACGACATTTGCTAGGGATCACTTTTAGAGAGGTCAGCGCATTAAGCACGTCCATTGAAATTTGTTCTCGTATCTTATTATCTTTGTAGCTTTGTAGCATTTTCACTCTAAAATAACAAATTTTCGATTCGAATTATATTGATTGTGACGTGGGTGGAGGTACTACAGTCGAGTAACTCTAATTCTGGATAGGCTATTTATCATCAGTGGGTTTCATGTATAGACCTTAAAGCCTACGAGCGCAAGTAAATAAGTACACAAACATACGCATACATACGCATTGTATTAAACGTGTTTCTTGAACATATTTTAAATAAGGGCGTATTTTACCTGGATATCGACGCAGGATTAGCCGGAACGTTTGTCGTACTGGGGCTGAGGCATATGCTTGTCGCTTCAGAAGGAGTTTTGTCCTCAATCAATGGGTACGTGTCTTTAAATATAAAGCTGGCATCAATTGCAACCTTACTGTGGTTCATTACATCTATCGTGCGGACTATTTTGTCGCCAACCTTCACCGGGCCCAGCATAAAGCTCTTCTGGCAGCCTTCATACAGATCGTAAAGAAGAGGCACACCTAATGAAAATAAGGAATTTCATTTTAAATTCACATTTACATTTAATTCACATTTAATTTCCAAGCCACTGGAAAACGGCTGAAAATTTGCTTAAAGTATTTATATTTTTTATTGGTTTATAATCATAGGTGTAGATGTAGGCGTAGGCAGAGGTGTGTGAGAGATATATTTTTGTTTGTGTTGTGTAGATGCTCTTCATATAATTCTATGTATTGTATAAAGGTGTGACTAATCATGCAATGATTCGAACTTGTAATCTTTGTATTGCAGGCAACTACACTGACCATTGACACTGACCACTCGGTCACCACGGTCATTGTTTTATTAAATCTCACCTTCGCCTTTAATCATTATTATTTCTTCGCAAAGTGAATTCACCCAAAATTGGAGTTTAATTTCATACTCCTTTACTTGTTTAGGTCGAAAGAAGATGGGAATTTTCATTTGTTTGCCAGGTTTCAAATTTGTGATTTGTTTAAAGTCCACAAATAATTCTGGCAGATTTGCGAAATTAAGATCAACACTGTAAAAAAAAAAACAAAGTCCATTACTATTGATAACCTGTTAGAAGGTGATAAACAGAAACATTTCATACATTATGGGAGCTTTATCGTCGTTGACGAATGCAATATTCTTCTTGTAGGTCAGGTCTGGAGCATTGACGATGCATTTGCCAAAGTCGTAACTCTTGCATGAGAAGTGGTACAATGGTTTCTCTATCTCCGCATGGATTAATATATTATACTGAGGACCATCAGATATCTGTAACAATATAGCTATGTTAAGCACTTTATTTTCCATAGTATGTTGAAATGACGTGAACTTTATAATAGGAAGCTTATAAAGGCACCGACAGCAGTTAACAATAAATTTAGATGACGAACGGGATAATCCAATACATTAACTAGAGACAGTCATCGAATTTCAATAAGGCCTGAAAGAGATTTAGTATTGTTAAGCCTTGGTAAGTACGCCTAGTCGTGGTGAACCCAACCTTGACTGTTAAATAAAATGAATAAACCAAATATTTGTTACCGATAAAGTAACTGGAAACGCCTTCACGGGCACTTGCTTGAGAGTAAAGTATAGAATACATTCCGTTTCATTAGCTGGCGTGACGTGGCCACTCCTGGGGTCCACGCTGACTTCCAGATATTTCTTTACGTTAGTCGTAGAATACTGCCAGTCATAGAAAAATGTCGCAGAGCCTTCATTACTTATCGTAAATGGAATCCTTCTTTCGTAAGTCGAAGCAGTCTGCGTATAATGAGAATATAGTGCATATTAGCCCAAAGAAAATAGATAGATCGTTTCAAACTCAAATAAATAACAAGTTTTGTCACCTGATCCAAATGTATGTTTGTTAAAGCCTCGCTGTTCAAGATGTGTTCGTTTCCAACAACATAATACGTAACTTTAGGCCTTATGGAATTGCTCAGAGCATTAACACACAAAGTCAAGTATTTGGTCATATAAGTAATGCTACAAAATATCTTGAATGATAGCGGACCATCTTGTATCGGAGTATAAATCATTCTGGAAGAGTAAGTTAAATAAACCACCTTATTGCCAAAACATAGTTTGCCAAGAAAAGCCATCATAATTGCAAAAATATGAGAATACATTTTTGTATTTCGATATAATCTCTTCTCGTCTTTATAAAATAAATCACAATATAAAGTATGAAGGCACAGATAACATTAATTAATAATTTCAGTGAATAACACCGAAACAGAAAAGAAAAATAGATTACGTCTTTACCTCTTTATACTCATATGTTCACGCATTCATTGCTGACGCACAACTGCATAAGAACTCCAAGTGAATGTTTCATAAAGCGAAAGATTTATGCTCGAAAGATAGTTGGAGTACTTGTAGGAGTATTTTATTACACGTGAGTTATAAGATACTGACACAACTTTGACTTAGAGATTTTTTAAAGAGTCTACAACGGCTTCTGGGCCCGTTACATTAGAGGGCATATCTATATATATTTTTTTTTTTTTTTTTTTTTATACCACTTGGGTGGCAAACAAGCATGCGGTCCGCCTGATGGTAAGCGGTTACCGCCGCCTATGGACGCTTGCAACACCAGGGGTATCACTCGCGCGTTGCCGACCCTGCAGGAATCTTTTCACACCCTTCTTGAAGAACTCCATGCTGTACTCTCCAGGGAAAACCTCAACGGGGAGCTCATTCCACAGCCTGAGCGTTCGCGGAAGAAAACTTCTTTGGAAGCGCACAGTGCGAGACCTTTGTGGTTCCAAGGTATGGGGATGAATTCCCCGTCGATGGCGAGAGGTGCGGTGGTAGAAGGTGGAAGTGGGCATCATATCGAACAATTCTGCAGAACACTCCCCGTTATACAAGCGGTAGAACACACACAGGGAGGCAAAGTCTCTCCTCAGACTTAGTGATTCCAAGCCGCTTGTGAGCATGGGATCGTCGACAATTCTAGCGGCGCGTTTCTGAACCGCGTCAAAAGACCCAAGCTGGTATCCAGGGGCTCCAGCCCACAGGTGGCAGCAGTACTCCATATGTGGCCGAACTTGCGAATTATAAAGTTGCAGCCTTTGTTGTGGTGTGAAGTACTGCTTAGCTCTGTTGAGCACACCGAGCTTCCTCGACGCCAGCTTAGCCTTGTCCTCTAAATGACCACGGAACTGAACGTCGCTAGAAATATCGACCCCAAGGATCCTAATGCTCTCCGAGATGTTCAGGGGAGTGTTCTGGAATTGTGGAGCCACAGCGAATGGAGTTTTTTTAGCGGTGAACGCGCAAACTTGTGTCTTAGTGGGGTTGAAGTGGACTAGGTTTAGTCGACCCCAATCGGAGACACTGCGAAGTGTACTCTCGATTTCAGACACAAGTCGTTCGCGACTTTCCTCCACAGTGGAACGAGGGAGATTAGCACGGCCCGTGTAGTAAGTGTCCCCAGTGCTGTCATCTGCATAGCAATGAATGCCTTCAATAGAAAGCATGTCATTAATATGCAGAAGAAACAGAGTCGGGGACAACACAGAGCCTTGCGGGACGCCAGCATTAATTTCCATGCTTTCGGAGCAGCTACCGTCAACGACGGCTCTTATGCATCTGCTGGACAGAAAGCTGGCGACCCATTTGCATAATCCCTCTGGCAGTCCGTAGGATGGAAGCTTCGATAGAAGACCGCGATGCCAGACCCGATCGAACGCTTTCGCCACATCCAAGCTAACAGCTAATGCCTCACCTTGACTCTCAATGGCGAGTGACCAACGGTGCGTGAGATATACTAGAAGGTCACCCGTTGAGCGACTGTGGCGGAAGCCATACTGTTGGTCACTCAACAAACCGTGACCCTCTAGATATCGCAGGAGTTGCGTGTTAATCACTCGCTCCATAATTTTGGAGAGGAGGGAGGTGATGGCGATCGGCCTGTAATTCGATGGGTCTGATCTATCGCCCTTTTTGGGCACTGGGTGCACGTGGGCGGTCTTCCACGAAGTTGGGACTTTTTGGGTGGAGTAGGAAAGCGCGAATAGGCGCGTCAAAACAGGACACAGTTCAGGAGCACACTGCTTAAGCACCACTGCCGGAATACCGTCTGGCCCGCTCGACTTATGGACGTCCAGAGACAGCATCTCCCGCCGGACCTCCCGTTGGGTTATGCTTATCTCCGGCATAGAGTTCTCACACCGCAGGATAGTTGGCGGTGTGGCGCCTCCGTCATCCATAGTCGAGTTCGAGGCAAAGAGAGAGCCCAATAGATCCGCTTTCTCTTTGGCACTGTGGGCCAAGTTACCATCCGGCTTACGGAGTGGTGGTAGGGACGACTGGCAAAAGTTTCCCTCAGCAGCCTTGGCAAGGGACCAAAAAGCACGGCTGCCAGAAGGGTAGCTAGTGAGTCTCTTACCAATTCTGCTGACGAAATCGAATTTCGCCCTGGCAATCGCTCGCTTACAGTGCCTCGAGGCAGCATTAAGTTTCCGCTTTGCATCAGATATGTTGGGGTCCAGATTGGATCGAGCCGTGGTCCACGCCTCATACAAGGCATGCTTGGATAATTTAGCTTCCTTGCAGGGCTTATTAAACCACGGCTGTTTCTTTACCCCTGTAGCTACTAGCGAGTTTCGGATGTAGCATTCCATTCCCGCCAGTATCGTCTCAGCGACGGCTGCTGCACAGGGGTCTGGATCTTCTGATGCAAAGCAGATCTGCCTCCACGGGTACGATGCGTAAAACTCACGCAATCCATCCCAGTCTGCTGCCTTGTAGTGCCACATGCGCCGCCGCCCCGGGGGTCGGGGCACTTCGGCCTTTGCGCACGGCACTTGCGTCCGGACCAGACAGTGGTCGGATGTGCCAAGCGGCGCACCCACCGAGATGGAATAGCTGTCCGGTCGCGTGGTCAGCAGAAGGTCCAGTAAAGAGCTTGTATGGCCCTCGATATCAGGTATTCTGGTTGGTTCGTGTACCAGCTGCGAGAAGCCATAAGCCAGGGCAAGCTCGTAAGCAGCCCTCCCCGCGCAGTCAGTGGACCGAGAGCCAAGCCACTCAACATGGTGAGCGTTAAAATCTCCTAAAACCACCAACTCCGCGGAGGGGTACTGCTCAAGTACTTTGTCCGTTGACGATTGCAGGTGCTCAAATAGGCGAACTGTGTCTGTGTCACCGCTATGGGACCTGTAAAGGCACGCGTAGATTCGGGTGTTGCCACCATAGTCTACGCGCACCCACAAAATTGACAGGTCTCTGTCTTCAAGGCCGTGGAGACGTCGACAGCAAATATCCTCCCGGAAGTACATACAATTGAGGTTGATGTTTAAAGGCCTACCATATTACGAACAGTAATGTAATATGATTACTTTATTGGTGTTTCTGAATGCGGCTTGAGCGTTCCAAATTCCGGGTCCATTATTACTGGAGTTTTGCCAGATTCGTTGCAAAGGGAATTCCCCTTGAACTCGAATTTGAGGCTTTCACTTTCGTTATTCTTCAGCATCACCACGTCGGTAATGGTGAAGCCAACTAAGGAGTTCCTTATGATGAGGATAGTGGGCACAAATACCACGTCTGGCTCTCGCACGAGGCCCACCACGAGGACGTGCATCACTATGTTGTGAACTGGTATGATGAACTTCCAATGGGACTCATATACCTGCAAGTAGTACATCATGGGAGTTTGATAAGGAATGTGAATACATAGCGTATTTCGTTTTGTGATGGATCTCTTAAAGCTACAGTACAGGTGCCATTGAATGATGTGTTCTTACCCCTGGAGCAGTGGGAGCAAACGTGAACGTCACTTCTGCAGAAGTGCCGCCCTCGACGTATCCTTTCAACATGTTGCAATGCACTGGGACCAACTCAGGCTTTTCAGATATCACCATTTCAAATATAAATTCATAACCTTCGTCCGTAGGGTTTATAACGTTGAATGATCTGTAAGTTTCAATTCTATTCATTGACAATGGCCTTTGTGTGAAAATAAAAGCTTAATATTTTTTATGAATAAGGAGTAGGTAAATGTGCTAATATGTTAGATCAAAGATCAAGACCAAATCCCATAAATGGGTGAACTTACATATATTATTTAATTCATTTTATAATTATTCAGATCCACGATACATTAAAATGAGATCTAGTACAGAAAAATCCACGTACTTCTTATAGCACCCCGCTCCTAAAACATCAAACTCTAACACATTCATGTGGGCAGGCAATGTGACGCCAGTGACTTTCCTTCTACCCGAAGTCAAATAATCACTCTCATCTATGTTTAGATGGCAATACGGAATCAAAGACTTTGCTATTATCTTACAAGATGTATTCTGGTCGTAAGGATCCAAATTATCTGCAAATTACACAAAGTAAAGCGGCGGAAGGCAATGACTATACAGAAAGTGTTGCTTACTACATACCAATATTACTCTTCAGCCGAACTTTGAAGTCAAATGCGTCGAGAGGAGAAAAGGACACTTTGAAGGACTGACTAGCTGCCGGCGGCAGACAAGCCGCCGCAGGCTCTATTCGGAACGGTAGATCTACTTCAAACCATGTGTCCACGCTTCCTCTTTCCATGTTTTCGCTAAATAGTGTTACTTTACTGGGGACTAAGAGCATGAAATAATAAATATTATTAGTACTTTTGAGTTGGTTTGTTACGTATTCATACGTTTTAACTGATCAGTATTTAATCTAGCTGCAAACCTACACGTCCAGGACACAAAAATTTATATGGTTTTTGATCCTAAAAAATATTCTTCCCGTGGAATCACAGTTAATGCTATTTAACCTCGGGTAACATGACGGAGTTCAGCTAGTTGGTTACATAATATTATACAATTCTCTATTCATGCTGAATTTCCAAAGAGCGTCACGCTACGTTTTAAAAGTTACCTTTGTTAAAAGTTGCATGCGATAATCTAATGATTATGCGTTGTTGGTCAGTCAAATTTGGCACAGTACAATATATAGAAAATAATAAGGTGTTATAATATGAAAGTATTATATGAGACATATTAGTATTTACCAGGCTGTTCGTTTTTTTCAGGTGTTGTTGTATTACCATCTCCAGATCCGTCAACGCCGCCGTCTTTTACTGGCACTTCAATGCTAGGCTCTAATGCCTGAGATGTAAATTATGTAAATAGGTGTAATAAGCGAGCTCAGTGCTACTTAGTACTGTATCATGCAACGCTTACCTCTTTCGACGAGTATTTGTCAATTCTTTCAGGGAACTCATCGTCAATATAAAAGGTCCATGAAATTTTCATGGGTACCTTACCGATGTTGACAACATTAAAATCAAAATCTCTGGTCTAAAACAACATACACATTTTGTTCAGTCCTTCATACACCAACACATTTTATATGTAATGAAAACGTTGTAATAATATTAAGACATGCACCTGATAGATGTAAGTATCTCTAAGAACTATTTCATCTTTCAAGCTGCAGGTGTATTTGGTGTACTCGGTCATAGCTGAGTAGATTACGGCAATGGTCAGTGTTCCCAAGCCAGCCTCGACAGGCAGAGCAGTATGTTCTTCAATTACAGTTACAAACCGTTCGCTAAAGTTTACGTCTCTGAAATTAATTTTACATTAAATAGAAAGAAAAGCAAGCTCACAAGTCCATAACATGAGGCTAAAAAAAGTGAGACAATGTTTCTTAAAGTAGGACACAACAACGGCTGTCCTGTTCAGAAAAGAAGTTGCCTGACTGGAGCAGTATCTCCACCTTAACAAAGATCCCAGCTAAGTGCATTCCTTTTGGATATCACATGAAATGGCTCAGCTAGTAGACCATATATCCTCTAAGTAAGCACAGTGACTGCAGCCAACAATGGATGAGGCAGCACGCGATATTGCTAACGCCTATAGACGGTTAGTTTAGGTAATGCCACCATCAACTATGGTAAACATTGATAGGCGTTATAAGCGACCATACTTCCATACGCATGGTTGTTTCCCACAATTATAAAAAACTAAACCATATATTTTCCAATTAAATAATGTCATTGTTACCTATTACGGTCGAATACAGTCACAATTTGGCGATTATCCCAAGTTGAACTTTTCAAATCTATTGTTAATGAATCCTCACTTAGTGCCATCAATGTACACACCAAACTCTCCTGAAACATAGGCAAGCTTAATAGCGTCTAAAAGCCACAATCAAATTTATACTGAATATAACACAGACTATTAAAGTAACATTAATATAACACTAAAGCATTCAATAAGTGTTCCGTGTACCTTCCGATTCCGTGAATCACCCCTTTTCTTTCTCGGATTCTTTCCCGGAATAAAACATATCACATATATCCCATGTTAAGCTAAGCTACCTTTGTGCTAAATTTCATCCAAAAATTTTCACACACATTCACATCTATGATATTAGTAAGATTCGGCGATATTAATACATTAGGCGTATATATTTATCTCACCCTGTTTATTGATATGGGCTGTCCAGCGAAGAATATAACCTCCAGATCTTTTTCTTCGCCTGGAGAAATGTAACCAATAGACGGTTTTACAACTATGTGATCTATTTCTTCCCAATGAAATCTGTACACTTTATCCGAATTGTTGACCATAATGGCGGACCTCTTTTGCAAAGTATTTAGTTCACAGCCACCTACAAGAGTATAAATGGTATAAGCTGCATGTCTTTAAAGTTGCTTGCTGCGACATACGAGCAATCACGATCCGAATAAAATGAAAAGTGAAATGCCCGACTGGATCTGTAAACACCAGACAGGAGATCCCAAATAGGACTTTTGGATGTTATTGAGTTCCTTTAATGACTAAAAAAGGTTTTCCATAACTTGACATGGTATGGCTGTAGGCTTTTGTTTTTTATTCTGCACTGCACGCGCGGGTGATACCTAAATCTAGAAGTGCCTGTACATAGGTTACGATAACTATTTACAAATAGATCGTATTTCAATGCCCGCCAGTTATCTCTGGATCAATGTCACTTTCAGTACTTCCACATTCATTGGTATCTTAATATTGCCCCGCGGTTTCAATAAAAGTAAATAGATATTAAAAGCTTGCTTTGGAGGATTGGAGTATGTTTCTACACACAGAGGTGATTTATGAGATATTGATTATGTGTATGTTCTTCTAATCCTGCTCAGTCTAATAACTCCTCAGCGATTCATAAATTGTATTGCATATTTATTATAAAACAGAAGTTAACGATATCCTGCTAACTAACCAAAATCTAACACGTATTTCAGGAGAGATGGCTCCAAGCCAGATGAATCGCTGTGTTTAATAGAACCTACAGAAGATACATTTTTCTTTTTTGGATCTATAGTTCGAGATTTCTTCTTTTCTATCGTTGGTCGAGTCTTCCTGCGGCTGTCTCCCGTAGACGGTGTAGATGGATTGCTGTACAAAAGTAACGCATTAAGCAGGACTCATAAAAGTTTTTTTTCCACATATCATTATAATTTATAGATTACCCGTCAGTGGAAGCCTTGTAAGCTTCAAGATCTACGTCCATTGAGAGCATTTCCAATCCAGTCAGAATGATATCCTCCATGAATGCCTCGGCTTCGCAAACAACCTGTCATTATATGATATAATGAGATTATTATGAAGAATTACTATTAATTTATATTTTAAACTAGTAGTCCCGCCCAGCTTCGCTTGGGTGAAAAAATAAAAGCCACGGACCCAGTGGCGCCACCTATCGGGTCCAATTGTGAATCCATTCTCAAATTCACCTGAAGATACAGAAAATTTCATTAAAATCGGTCCAGCCGTTTACGATTATATAAACGACATACAGAGACAGACAAACATTCATTTATATATATATAGATTCACATTTGTAATTATTGTATAACGCCACATTGCAAAGGGCCAACCAATAGATTGTGTTGCTTCCACCCTTTGAGTAAGGTTTTAAGCTATGCTGACCGATGAGGTATTCTTTCATCAATAGGAACAAGCAATGCTCTATATAGCTTATGTCCATGGCCAAATATAACCCGTTTAGCGGGCTACCTCTCTATGGCGGAAACATATAAGCAGTCTTAAGTCCGAGCAGACACAGACTCGCCGTATACAGGATAATCATCTTTGCGAACACATTCGATAAGAGAATGGTCGCTAAGTAGACTAGCGCTGCGCTGCGATTTAATACGTATTCCATAATTCCATATATGCCATAAGTAACAGAACATATATTTACAATAAAGTATTCGTAAGGATTTGCGTCTATTGTAAGCCAGACATCGCAATTAATTCTGCCTTTTTTTATTGGATTATAGTGTACGATTAAGGTAGCGACTTCATCCGGTTTCAGTATAACCTTTATGTTCACGTTCATTTCTTCTGAAACATACTATTTTATAAATATCCACACTAGCTATGCCTTTCGAGATATACGCCATAATTATAAGGGGGGTGTCCGGCACGTGAGCGATATAGTAACAATATAGTCACCCACACACTTTCAAATTTACGCGTATATATGCTTACAAATAGTAGCCAGAGATCTAACAACACCACCTTTTGCCAGAAATATATATAGATGCCAACGTGACAGTCGCCGTTTCTCAACCACAACTATACAGACAACTTTGAAATTCTTCTTAACCTTATGTAGGTTTTCCCACGATGCTTTATTTAATCGTAAAACCGTGTTACGCTTAAATGCTTACGTATACGTTAATATAATCTAGTTGGTACAGATTTCAGATTTTAACCTGAAATCTTAATTTTGCAGGTGATTAACCATTTCCACGGTTTTTCTAATAGTAGTCTAAAGAAGAATAATATATGCTTACCAATACTATCTGCCATAACCATATGTTCTGTATCTGATGCAGGTGTAACCCAAAATATAGGTCTTTCCTCATAATGGCCTTGCTTAATGTCTACTGTTACCATAGTTTTTACAGATGTTATGCTTTTGAATTTAATAAACCCCTTGTTTACAGATCCTAAGCACGTTACTGGATACTTGAGGGTAGCCGTCCTACGGTGCTTAAGAGTAGGTGTTACTAAATCTATTCTTGGTATAACGCCTTCACCTATTAGGCAAATTTTAAACGATTGTTCTTGATTATCGAGTAATTTCAATTTGATTTCTAGAACTGCTCGATACTCCTGAAAAAAGTTGGTTAAATATTGGCTTACCGACGAATGTTCTTAATACAACGGAATCCTGTAACATTCTAAAAGGAAAGTTACCTGAAGACCTTTTGGAGTGAATATTATGCCCAGATTCTTGTGCAATAATGGCTCAATGTGCGTTTCATATTTATCCAAAGAGAAAATGCGTTGACTGGTATTAGGCTGGTAGTGAAGAGTCATTGCGAGGACGCAGGCAACTAAACCGTTGTTATAAAGGTCGATGCAACTTGTATAGCTCGTGTTTACGGTCACGCAGAAGAAATGTAACGTAACTGAATTCTCACAGAAAACACAATGTGGCGAAGACTGGAAGAGTGCAATTACAGGGGTTATTAAAAAAACGATACTTTATTGTACATACATACATACATATCATCACGCCAAGTCCCTAACGGGGTAGGCAGAGAGTATAGAGCGCCAGTTATCTCTAGACTTACATACCTCTTTCGCTTCGTCCACATTCATCAGTCTCTTCATACATGCTCGTCGGTTTCGAGTACTCTTAACGTTCCCGTCCTTGAGAGTCCGATCTATTTGATCCAGGTAGTTGGAACGTGGCCTTCCTCTGCCTCTTTATTGTAATATTTTTTTTCTTATTTACTTGGATTAATTGCATTTGTTTTGGAACGTTTAATTCCATGAGTAACTTCGGCCTTATTAACCTTCTTAAAAAAAGCAGGTTCTCAATTCGACCATACACATGTTTGTTTGTATGTATGTTATGCGATAATACTGAGATTTTTTAATCGAATTTGAGGGTATGTGGATATGTGAGAAAAAGTACATATATTTTAATCTCACCTCTGGTACTTTATATTCTGACAAATTTTTTACAATTAGATGCTCTCTAAATGTAGTTTCCAAGTTCCAGAAATCCAAAGACGGCATAGCTCCGGTGCCGACTAATTTAAGCGGCACTCCTTGAGCTTCCGCTGGGCAAGTATCGCTTATTATGAAATGTATTGTTTCCTCAAAAGTTTTTGCTGCCGTTGCTATAAATTGAATCTGAAGAGTCCGACTTGTACCAGGAGCGAGGAGGTTGTCGTCGTTCATGATCAGGAAATTACCACACTTCATTGGTGGGTTCTTTATTCTGTCAAACAAGAATCCTATTCATCTGAACGCACCGCAGTACGAAGGAATATAGTTGTATGGCCATGTGATTTCGTACATAATTGTGAAGTCATGATATATGAATTGCGTTAGTTCCTGAACTGAATTGATCAAAAGATAATTTAAACATAATTTCACAATATAATCTCAACAACTTTACTACGAATATTCTATTGTTATTGCACTATAAACGAAGATGAGCTTGCAATACTGGTGGTATGTCTTGCGTACTGCCTACCTCAAGGTTACCTATTATGGTTACCTAGATTGTAATAGATACCTATTACAATGCTAGCAGACAAACTATAGGAGTGCACCTCTGCCAATATGTGTACACGACACGACTAGTCTTCCTTTTTTACTAGAAAAATAAGAGGTTTACTTGTGATCTTTCCCTTTGGTCGGTACGGGAGGTGCATCGGGATCTTTTTGGTATTTCTTCGGTAAAATTATCTCGTATGTAACGGGACATTTGCTGGTATTGTTGAGTATGACCTCCCTCAAGACTCCACTTCCAACTGCTATGATGTGGAAATTCAACTCGCCCAGTGGAAACAAAGTGAATCTAAAATCAATTCCAGATAGACATTAGTAGTGCCTGCTCAAATCTATTCCACGATTAAATAAAATCTGAGTCACATAATTCTTACAATCAGTGTTTAAATGTTTATCATTGCTTGTTTGTTCGGTGAGCCTCTGAAGACAGAAGCGAATTAAGAAAAAAACAATGTACTATAAAGATTACCATGAATATACCTTCGGATCAGAGTAACTTTTTCTACACAAATTCGTAGTTTTTTACTAGGAATTTGTGCTTGTGTCCGTTCAAAGATTTTTTGTCCGTGACATTGCAAGTAACTCACGTATTATAGAAGGAAGCAATGGTCACGCAGACTGGGAACTTGGCCACGACCACTTGATCCTTGCTGCCGTCCAGCAGGGAGCACGTATACGCCGGTACATTGACCAAGTTCATAGAGGTAAGGGGCGTGCATTCGAACTCTATCGCAACCATCTTCAGCGTTGGTGGGATCACACCGCACTCAGGATTGGCTTCGAATGACTTTAATAGTGCCGGCTCAGGGAAATTCTTCACTTTCTTTAATCTGTTTTAAAATTGTATGATAAAAAATATATAATTTAATGAAATGTGTGGGTAAATAATCAAACTACAAACTTTCCAATATATAAGAGTATATACGTCAAGAGACCAACTTGTAATAAATACTATATTTGCCACGGTTGAGCAAATACATCTCTTGAAACACGGTGGAGTTCACTTTGACGTTCCCATAGTTAAGGAAGGATTCGTTCGGATTCTCGTAAGCACATTCCACCATCACGTCGTAGCACTCAGCTGACAGGAGCAGTGTATCTATCATCATTGGCTCTCCACGACCATTTTCATCATATACCTGAAAATATAGAGACATATTACATAAAAAATACATTAGAACAGCAGGACTAAAAATTTCTAGCGGTATCGACAAATAAAATCAAAAATTAAAAACAATATTTGCATGGCGTGAACGAGGGTATGATTGTAAAGATGAAGAAAGGCATGATACGTTGGCTTGGACATATAGAAAGCATGAGCGAAGAAAAATTGTCGAAACAGAAATACAAAGCGAAAGTCTGTGCGAGAAGAGGTAGAAGAAGACTACGTTCCAACTACCTAGATCAAATCGATCCGACACTCAAGGACGGGATCGTCAAGAGTACTCGAAATCGGCGAGCATGTAGAGAAGAGACTGATGAATGTGGAAGAACCGAAAGAGGTATCTAAGTCTAGAGAGAACTGGCGCTCTATTCTCTCTGTCTACCCTGTTAGGGCTCTGTCTGCCTACTCTGTTAGGGGGACTCTGCGTGATGATATGTATGTATGTATATTTGCGTTCCAACAATAAATATGTAGCTTTTTTAGTAATTACGTTTAATTAGCAATTATTTCATTATGTATTAATGTATTCTTTAACAACCCTTTAACATATTTTTTTATAGTTAAAAGCGATGTCAGTTGATTACAGCTTACTCATTTCAAAATCTGTTATATACTTAAGTAATGAGGAGTTTAACCTACTTCAATAGTCAGTGCTTTGTTCGTTATAACGCCGACGCTACAGGCAATGTATGTAATTGGAACTACTTGATTGTCATAACGCATCACTAAGCCGGTTGTTTGACCTATTATAAAATTCTCAATAAAATCTTGTGCGTTTTGAATCTTCCACATAATTGGTAAAATGGAATCATTTTTTACAATAAACCTATCATCTTCGCGACGATATAGCAGCAGTCTTCCATAATCTAGAACCAAGATCAGTATTAACATCAGGTCTAATGGATATGTCAAGCTACTCAATATATTAGTTGGTCTTACCAATAATCTTAGTGAACGGCAGTATTTCAACTTTTGGTACCACTCCAGTGCACGATATACACACAGTCACAATATCCGGGTTATCTTTGATGCAGAATAGGAGTACGATGCTATGAACACCTACTTCTACAGGTGCTGCAGATATCGTCAACTTACCCCGACACCCAGGCTGAAACATATTATTACAAACTAAACAATTGAAAAAACTGTGCAGTGTAATTCACTTTATCACACGCATGAACTTGTTTTGCCTCACCCTGTTACAAGTTGGGAACAATTTTAGCCATTTAATTTGGCGCTTTCATCCGGTTTTCACTTAAGAGCGATGGACATCTTTTAATACCTACATACATATCATCACGCCTAGTCCCTAACGGGGCAGACAGAGAGTATAGAGCGCCAGTTCTCTCTAGACTTACATACCTCTTTCGCTTCGTCCACATTTATCAATCTCTTCATACATGCTCGTCGGTTTTTTAATGACACTTTTAACACCTACTACGTCTTTTATAGTAGGTAGGACTCGATTCAGATATTATAGTTACCGAAATCACGTGATTTATAATAACGACTACACCTAATTAGTGATTTGATACTTACCTCTAATATTATAGAAGTCTTGTCAATTTCAAAAACATTTGTTTCATCTAAAAATTCAATTTCAATATCGGCTGTCATTAGTGATGCGTTTTTTAAATCTAATGTGTACTCTTCTTCATATATTCTGTGGATTTATTATTTTATAGCATTTCAATTATAATAAGACATGTAACTTACAACGATATTATCCTCAGACACATTGATTTATTTGTTCGCTCTATATCTAGTAAGCCAATTTCAGTTTTTTAGAGCACTTTTTATTCATAGTGGTAAATACGATAGGAATTAAGGCAAGGGTTTGTATGGTTTTAAGTAAGTCAATAGTTACTTACCTATGTTGGCCGATAAATATTGGACCAAATTCAAAGAGTTTTTGATCTTCCAAATATGTAATTTTATATACATTATCATCCAGAGTTCTCCTTGCAAAATTCTGAAACATCTTTTTCGGTCGACTATCCAACCTGAAATGAATCGGAGTGTAGTAATTTGCTCGAGTAACTCAGGACCGATATATTTGAAATAAATACAAATCAAGCCTACCTCGGGAGATCACAAATTCCAGTCGCATTAACATCCACCCTCGACTCGGGCCATCCACTGACTTCCACAAATCGCTTAACCGAGAAGTTACCCTCGTCAGACGGACTAAACGTGTATTTACAACGTACTAGATCGCCGGGCTGGAGCACTAGTCGACTGGCGGGTGCTACATACAATATTCATATTGTTTATAAATATTATAATTATAAGGTTTTAACTTATTAAACTAGGTACATATAATGTTTATATAATAAATAACCCTTTTTTTCTTCGTAATACGAAGAATTTATAATTTGGACATAGAATTATAAACTGTGCAATTTCACCTTCTCAGGCATCTCAGTTTAACAAAACTTTTTTTTTTTTTTTATACAACAAGAGTGGCAAACAAGCATACGGCCTATCTGATGGGAAACGGTTACCGTAGCCTATTTACGCTCACGATACCGAAGTATCACTTGCGTGTTGCCACTCTGTGTTCGGAGAGTTATAGTGTGTTGGCAGCATAATGGGTTTAATCCCTCTGCTTCCAATACAATGTAACAATCCTCCCCCCTCCCCAAGGAGCTCATTAGTGGAAACCTTATTCACCGCGTAGGAACACAACACAAAAAATTGTGTTATTTGGCTACGGACTTCTATAAGGTAGAGGTCCTGCCCCAGTCGGGCAGCTCCGAATTCGAACGGGAAACCCGTTATGCCCTACCTCTCTTAAAATAAACTAAATGTGGGTAAGACACCCGCAACTCACCTGTTAATGACTTGACGCTATGAAGAGGAAGAGGGTAGGTTGTATCCGATTCACTCTCTTCACCAGTTACTTTTTCATAGGAAGCCGAGGGTATATCACTAGTAGAAGTTTGTGATGAAGTTACCTAACACAGATATAAACCTTAATGCAAATGCAAATGCATAGCAAAATTGGAATTGCTCTATCTCTTTCGCTCTCGTCTATATGTCCCACTTTACACGTAGCGGATAGTTTTGTTTCAATCAAACAAACTTGTACCTTCACACTGACCCTTTAACGGGGTGGTCCGTCATATTTACAGCAAAATATATCACCGGTGAAACTGGGTTACTATCTTCAGACCTGCTTAGGGGGCGTCCATAAATTACGTGAGATGTTTAAGGGGGGGAGGGGGTTGAGCCAAACCTCATCTAATCTTACATTGGAGACGGGGGGAGTCTCGGCAAATATCACGCTATTTTTCATTTTGATTGAAACAAAAAAAAAAACTATTTTGCATCTAACACAAGAGCTGCAGAGCACAGGCGAGCAGCCCGCAAAATGTTCCGCAAAGTGCGACCCTCACGGATTGTCACAAGACGAGCTAATGAGTTACTGTGCGCAAGCGCCAACGGCTTAGAGTGGCTAGAACAGAAAATAAAAAAAACACCTCACGTAATTTAGAGACCCCCCTTATTCCTTCGGGCTCATTGTGGGAAGGCTTGAAAATTTTATAATTAAATAAATCAAGATCTCACAGATCACGAGGATCTATATTTAAGCGTGTGTTAGCAGGATACAACAATGACTCCTCAGTAAAAAAATCCTTGAAGTATTAAAAGTAAACTGGTATTCAAAATACTATGTACCTTTTTACCACATACACAATGCCATTTCGATAATATATTTAAGATATTGTCTTGAGTTGAATCGTCCAACAAGTTAAGATCAGTAAGTTGATTACATTCGCATTTCTTTATCTATAATGAAAAAAATAAATACAGCAACTTTTATACAAAATAATATTATCTTAATATATATATTTCTTGTGTGCGTGTGTATGTGACTGAACTCCTCCTAAACGACTGGACCGATTTTGATGAAATTTTTTGTGTGTGTTCAAGGGGATCTGGGAATGGTTTAGATTCACAATTGGACCCGATAGGTGGCGCCACCATCTTTTTTTTTCCACCCGAGCGAAGCTGGGCGGGACCACTAGTCTTTATATATATATAATTCTTCTGTGATTGTGTATGTCACTGAACTCCTCCTAAACGCCTGGACCGATTTTAATGAAATTTTTTGTGTGTGTTCAAGGGGATCTGGGAATGGTTTAGATTCACAATTGGATGCAATAGGTGGCGCCACCATCTTTTTTTTTTCCACCCGAGCGAAGCTGGGCGGGACAACTAGTATACATATATGAACATGCGAAGCCAACTATATAAATTGTACATATACCAATTCATAAGTTTCGGCCTGAACACAGTGTGCCGAGTAATTCGAGTAAGTAGTTGCCTGCAACACAAACAATGCAAGTTCGAATCCCGGCGGTACCAATTAGTTTTTCTGAACATAATTACAGTGATTAGCCACACAGCGAGCTTTACGGTGAAAGAAAACATCGAGAGATAACCTGCAAAAAATTGGGACGAAATTCAAAGACGTATGAATGGTCGGACATAGGAACGGCGATGGACTCGCCATCTGACGTTGGCACCAAAAATATACCTCCGACGAAAAGTGAGTAGTGAGTAGAGAGAGAGTACCTACACAACTCGGCTTACCCCTTTGAGGACCCTTGTGAGAAGGCGTGAATATAGACAGATAGATTTATATTTCTTACCGGTGACTCTTCTAAGTAGCACCATTGTAAAGGTTCCTCGTGATGAATAGCTGGAAATGTTTTCGGTAGTAGCACCGTGTATTCTTTTGTATTCACTGGACACTTTAAGATATCCAGTTCTTCTTCGTCCTTCAACGCATCTTGAACAAGTGGCGACTCCACGAACATCTTCACTAAAGCATCTTTGTAGTGTGAACAGGGACACATGATTAGAGTCAATGGAAAACCTCTTTCAGTCAAATTCACTTCGGACGCCATCTATTGATAGACCATGTTTTTTGTCATTAAACAATACATTTCTAGAGAAGATTTATTTCTTATTCAGGTTACTTTATATGTATACCAGCTGTACCCCGCGGTTTCGCCCGCGAAACATTGATTTCCCAAAAAAAATATCCATATCTGTGCATTTTATCCAATTCCGTTCAGTCCGTTTTGCGTGAAAGAGAAAGAAACATCCTCACAATCTTTCGCGAGTATATTTTTATTAGGATATACCTGAAATTGTAAATCCGACTTTTTCTTTGCCTTCTTTTGAGCGGCACCTACAATCTGGCCATTGAAGCCGTATATTGGCGTTCCTACTTCGCCCTCCTCGATGATCCAATTATTTGCAATATTTATAAGATTTTCATATACGTTTTTAGTATAATCGTTGTACTTTGCACTAATTGCTAGGAATTCATTTGTAGGTTTTCCTAAAACATTTCAGGTTGTTAATAAATAACTATAAATTGGTAACCATACATTATATAAATATATTAGGTTAATAAACCTTTATTATCTTCTTTCTTTATTTTTTTCTTTGAGTCAGAATGGACATCCACTAACGATCTGCTGGTATCTAGCCACAAATAAACATTAATTAGTGAGTGCGAAAATTAGGTCAGCTTTCATTACCAAGAAAATGATATACCTTTTCCCGTTTTTTCTTTCTTCTGTAATACAACATCGCTAGAAATCCTATAAAATATTTGAAGGTTAAAAAACATCCATGTATCTAGGTATTTAGTAACACACAACGTTTTGGATGAAGTCAAATAGACAAACAGTTTAAAAGAAGTTCTAAGGTGTCAGAGATAACTTTGTAACTGTAACGGCTTTCAACGGAAGCAATTTTGCAATGGAACTCCTTGCAAATATTTCACAGACAGATTTAAGGCTTAAGGAAGAGCTAAACGCGATATCTATAGATGACCGTGCAGCGAAATTGTGTGAAATGGATGGTAAGTAACCATTGGTTTTGATTCGAGTATTAACACTCACCCAAACTTTACACGGTACTTTCGTCTTCTTTCTTCTAATCCATGTGTAATATAAATTAATTTTAGATCTTCGGGGGCATTTTCATACTCTTCGTGAGTCATTTCTTGAAAAGATTGAATAATTTCTTCTATTTCATTGTCATCGTATATTTTTGGCACATTCCTACGATAACGTTATTTATCACGACTATTAGCTAAGTATGTATCACTATTCATATCACACAAATAAAAACTATTAAGAACATACTGTTCAATCATATCGTTTTCCCTTTGAGATTCCTCGTAGGCCTGAATCCATTTACTGAAGTCAGATTGGCACAGGACAAGATGTATGTTCCATATCTGCTTGCACTTCAAAATAGTGGTAAGAACTAGTTGTGGGACCTTGATTATGTAACTAGTGAGGCAATCTACCACGAAACCTTTATGAAACTTCGCTAGGCCAAAATAGTCAGCGAGAAGCTCTTGCAGTAATTCCTACAACAAAAAACATTATTCGCAGGTACACAGATATATATATAAAAGCATGAAATATTAAATATATTTCATGGTTTCTATTGCCTTTCTAAAAATCAGACGTGGGAATCGAATATGGAAGACGGACGAGCTTAATTACCATTTAAAATATGTTTTTAGGCTGTATATTTATTTCGGTGAAGTGAAGAAGGCTATCTATACACCTCTGCATACCCCTTCGGGGACCCTTGTGGGAAGGTGTGAGGATTTATATATATTTATTTCGGTGACATCGAAGAGATCGCGTCTCAACTGCGTTTATGCTATTTTCATGCTTCCTCTGACACCCAGAATTCGTTGCCGTACAATAAAGTATGCACCAATATCGCGTTGTGGACAGGTACTCTCCTTGCTCAGGCTTTTACTGCCCATCAACGCCAATATGGCCCATTCACTTTATTACCGGCAGTTATCCTTCTTTCTTTCTTCTATCATTCATCTTTGATTTTAATCAGATCAGAAATATCTTAGATTAACGCGTCGAAACAAATAAACTCTGCCTCTTTATAGCTTTAAAAAAATACCATTTGAAATATTGTTGTTGATCCCGCTACGGTAAAAACATTAATGGCCGAGTGTGAGTCGTATGATGAATTTGGCGATCTTTTCTTCTTTTTATCGCTTGCCTTGGAGCGAGGTGTCGTTCCCAAATTTTTAGTATTCACTATGTAATCGATCTTTTTTGAAATAATTTGGAATTCGTCTTCAGTAGCTCCAAAAGCTTCTGTAACACATTATTATAGTCAAAATTTTCCTTGTTCTCGTATAACAATATTTATCAATCAGCATACTACTTTACTATCAAACTAACTTCACCCACCGTCAGCATCTTCACCTAGTTCTTCAGAATCGCCTTTGTTGTCTTGTAGAAAGGACTCGTAGCTTTCGTTGATAGCACCCAGCAAAGTAAATTTAGCTGAGCTCTCGCTTACACACAAGGCTTCAATAATACTATGATCTAGATTAATTGTGGGAATATCTAATTTTTTTCCGATGGAATATGCCATTTCCTGACATTGCATTTCTAAAAATGTTGAATATGAGAATAGATTTCCTGAGATGCTATTTATATAGTGTATTATTGGTTAGTTAAATAAGAAGTTAAGATAAGGTATGCTTACCTTCACATGGAGATCCATGAACAAAAATTAAGAATCCTTTGAAATGCTTATCACATCCACTTGTCGTTGATGCTTGATCAAAAACATGTAAACACTCTTTCAGTGGATCAATATTATTATCTTTTAACTTTTTTATTTCATCTAAAACAAGGTATATTATTATACAGATAGACAAATAGAATATTCACAACAAAAAAATCGTTTTAAAAAATAATGAAGTCAAACCAGCCAGGATTTCGGCTTCTGTGCGAAATTTTCTTGGGGCTGCTTCCGACCGACTCGATGTCGGTGACTTAGCAGAGGGTTTGGGGCTCTTCGCTTTTCTAAAAAAAGGGATTAGTATAATTAACAAATCCATAAACTCAACGGATAAATCAATAATACATATACATACTTCTTGTCTGCAGCTACGGTTTTCATACTAGCTTTCATAGCGGCTGCTTCTTCGTCGATGCCCCTGAAAATGTATTTATTTATTACAATTAAATAAATTTAAACAATTTATTACAAAAACACTACTTTATTATTCATCGAGGCTTTTGAAGTTAATAGATGTTCACGTGCTATGAAATTTTTAATTTTAGTTAAAACGGAATGTCTCTAGATATAGTGATTATGGATGCTACGAGTATATAAAAAAGACGGATGAATATTGATGAAGCGAAACAGGTCTATAATTCTAAAGAGAACAGGCACTCTACTCTCTCAACCTACTCTATTAGGCGAGATGTATGTATATATACTAACTATTTATTAAAGAATTTATGTAAGAATGAAATATTCAGAAATGATGTACCTAACTGTATTCACAGACTGTTAATAGCTACTCCACAAATTCTAAACTGATATTATTATACATACTTTTTGACATTATCTTTCAGCTTCTTATAGAAGTTGTCTATTTCATAAGGCAGTCCTGCACCTGGCTTTATGGCGGGCACTAGCATTTCATCGGGCTTATTGTAATATTTATATAGCAATTGATAAATTTCTTCCTCTTCTTTCCACTTTCTGAAAATGCGCCTCTAATTATGATACATTTATCAAATATAGATAAGGCAGTAGCTAAAGTAGAACGTACACGTCGCTGTGGGCTATTATGAGCTCGATGGGAAAAGGACATGGGTTGGTCAGGCCGAAGAAGATACTGGTAGTGTCCGCCCAAGGCAGCGTGGGCGGGAAGTTCACGTTGGGGCCAATTATGTGCACATGTGGCAGGATACCCTTGCCTGACACTGGTATCATCATTCTGGTAGGATTCATGTGGAATCTAAATATCAACACTGCCTCGTAAATCATCTGTGAATATAATCATTACTTTAATCGCTGCATAAAGCAATTACTCGTATAACTGTTTTCGTACCCAACTCTCTGATCGTACCACTTCAATACGATGTGCTAAACTAGGTAATATTAAATCGCAACGAATTTTATGTATATAGAGTACAGTCTTACGTACATTGAATTTAGTCAATATAACTTCCCTGGAGAGTACAGCATGGAGTTCTTCAAGAAAGGGTGTGAAGAGATTCCTGCAGGGTCGGCAACGCGCGAGTGATACCCTTGGTGTTGCAAGAGTCCATAGGCGGCGGTAACCGCTTACCATCAGGCGGGCTGCGTGCTTGTTTGCCACCTAAGTGGTCCAAAAAAATAAAAACTTGATACTCATGCTAAAAAACTTGAGAGGTGTCAAGGGACACCCGGATGGAACGAAGTTCAAGAAGCACACGTCACTCACACGGGGGTTATAAATATACAGCAAAAAAAGAACTAAAATAAGTGAAACTTAACTTGCCAGCATCATCATCCAATACCATCAATACCAGCAGAAATACCGCAGTATTTATTTTTTATTATAAATTAGCATAACAAAACAATCCGTGCAAATTCGCGCGTAATAATGGCTAGTGGTGTTGCTGATATATTAGTATTAGTTAAGATATCACTAATATTTGACGTATTCATTTATTAGAATCTGGCCATCTATGATATGCTAATATTTCTCAGTCAACTAATATCTCTAGTGACCATCCAAAATATATCGGATTATAATATTCGTAATACTTCGGATTCACTCGACTCAACTCGGCCGGAGTGATCCCGAACGTATTACCCGCTCTCATCGCCTTCGCACTGTAAGCAGTGATATCGTAACGACGCTGAGATCCTATCAACGTAGTTTTAAGGTGCAAATTCGAGTGACATCGCATTCAAGCGAGACGAAAAATTTGCTTTCTATAAGAGAGAGAGAGACAGACAGACTCGTGACGTCAAAAAGTGTCGTGAAAACTTTTCGTAAGACAAAAAAGTGTCGTGACAACTTTTCGTAAGATTTTTTTCCGTCTAGCCCCCTTTCACAACGCGCGATAAGGAACTTCGTTCCAAAAAAATGGTTTAAGATCAAACCTCTATAGTGGGCTTAAATGCCAAACTGAGCCATCCTCCTTCACCGGGCTCATACTTTCCCGAACTATCCATCACCATCATAGGACTGGTTCCAGGAGCCTTCAGTCTAAGCGTCGCGTACCAAATACAAGTCGGCTTACCCCTAAAACGGTGGTATTACCATACATCACAATTTACAAAATTCAAACACATGAAATGAATAGTCGACGTACTCACACATTCTTAAGCGGTATTGAGTACACGATCTTGTCCCCACATCTCACCGATCCAAAGTCGACTGACGTCACATTGGACACCAAGTACGGCACAGCGCACAGAGCTTTAATTTGGATGGGGATGGTAACACCATATGGAACCTTAACAGTAATATATATTAATATAGTAATATATACATATATGATCAAGCTTGATATTTGGCAATCAGATATTTTTAATGAAATAAGGAAAATTATTAATTGGCTTGTGTCCCTTTCATATGAAGAAACCGAAAAGCTCTAAAATATGTAACATAAAATACTAACATAGTTAATTCTCTAATATTACACACGCCTAGTTTCATAAAATCCTCACCTCATCCACACTCACACACACGCAAACAAACATAAACACAAACACCCACACACTCACGCCCTTATTCAATACCTACCTATCCTTATTTATCAAATTTTCAGTGAAGATTGTTCACTTTAATTGTGTCAACTAGGAACTCTATAACATCTCTTTCTGGGGATGAGTGTTAATGTCTGCGACGCAGTTTGATACTACTGAAGGCATTGTCGCACATTTATGTATTTGTAAATTATGACTGTGTTTTCTGTTCTTAGATAAATAATAATAAATATTATATATTATGGGTGGGTGTGTGGGCATCACCTATACACCTCTGCCTACCCCTTCGGGGACCCTTGTGGGAAGGCGTGAGGATATATTATTATTATATTAAGATGCCTTTTCATTCGGTAAAATTATTTTTTTATTTATTTTACTGTCAACCTTCCAAGAAGTCTCCGTGAGGTAAAGATTAAAAAGATATTTCAGAAACAAAAACCAAAATACCTCTATATTAAATGTTAAATCTAAATGCTCTTCTAACTCAGGAAAATCGGTCGATGTAGGTAAAAATATAACATCGAATTTTCCACTTTCACCTGGACCTAGCTTTCCACAAAGCTTTAACACTAGCCAGACAGGTATATTTGTTCCTTTAGCAAAATGCAACTTTGTTGGTATTGGGCCGTAGTTTGTTACTTCCGTTGTGCATTGTACCTTGGAACAAGGGGATTAATTATTGAGTATTCTCATTATAAAAAAAACAAACGATTTTTTTAAATATAATGATCACAGACTAGGTCCTTACCTTAATAATCTTAATAATTAACTGCATCTTGATCTCGAAGGGGTAGGCAGAGGTGTATAGGTAGTACCCACGCACCCACTTTCCACCAGAGGTATATTAGGTGCCAACGTGACAGATGGCGAGTCCATCGGATTTGAATATCTTCTCAGACGTATGCAGGTTTCCACTCGATGTTTTCCTCCACCGTAAAGCTCGTGGTGTGACTAATCACTATACTTAAGTTCAGAAAAACTCATTGACAGTCGGGATTCGATCTTGCGATCTTTCTGTCGCAGGCAACTGATCAAACCACTCGGCCACCACGGCTTTGTACGGATCTGATTTTTTTTATACAACAAGAATGGCAAACAAGCATACGGCCCACCCGATGGAAAACGGTTACCGCAGCCTATTTACGCTTACAATACCGAAGTATCACTTGCGCGTTGCCACCCTGTGTTCGGAGAGTTGTACCGTGTTGGCAGCATAATGAGACTTATCCCTCTGCTGCCAACACAATACAACAACCTCCCCCCACCCCAAGGAGCTCATTACATATATTTATAATATTATATAACTCAGTTAGACCACAACCGTTACTTACCGTACTGCCAGTTATGACGACTCCATAGTCTATAACGTAAGGAATCGTATGGAAGCCTGGTATTGGTCCCGTTTTGGATGTGTTTGAATACATGTTCAGCAACTCCGGTCGCAGGTTGATGTGGTTTGTCACGAGCATCCTTTCTATTGCTAGTTCTATATCCATTATAGACGGGTATCCATCCTGTTTTAAGTATACACTCTTAGAATACGTGCAGTATAAAAAAAAAGTTTTTGTCGTTAAAAAGTTACTGGGGTATTTTTAATCTTTCTCTTAGACTTACATAAACCCTTTTTTTAATAAGGGGCAGGATACATTGAGCTTTTAGTAATAAGCATAGCATATATTACCCAAGAAGAACATATATGCCAATCTAGCTGAAAATCTGGATCTTCGAAGCATTGCTCAATCAAGGGTGAATTCATATGCTCTGAAGTTCCTTTTTTCGTAAAGAATTCACTTATTGCCGCCATATACTCTGAAGTTAGGGCAGGAATAGCCAGGTACCCAAGTTCATGATCAAGCTAAAATATTAAATCCATTAGAATCGACAACATTCGTTACAAATGATTTCCTAAAACGTTCTGTTTTATTAGCTACAAAATCGTAGAACTAGGATTTGACTGTTAATTGTATCACAGAGCTGACTGAAAGCTGTGATACAATAAAACACATCAACATTTTCGCACGACCATACAATATAGTCGAAAACTTACGTTTTCAAAGGAATGTAGACGAAACTGTATTATCTGTTGTGGAAAACTAAGTACGAAATATGGTGAAAGGCACAATGTAGATACGACGATATTATCCAGAAGATAACATATTTTTTACGTATGTACTGAGATGCTAGGTAGACTTGTTAAACATTATTTTAAATTGACATAGTTGGATTATTGTAAGACATAACAAATGCATATATTACTTGCAAACTACTCACATTTGCAATTCCTGGTCTCGGCAATGTTAAATAAACCTGTGGAATCACTCCCCAACCAAACACCTCTATAGGAATATGAGGCAGATGCCCTATTTCCAGCAAGAACACGCGTTTAAAATATCCAACTACGCCCGTCCGCATCACAATCTTCATGTCTGCTTCCTCTTCGGGCTCTAAAGTCTTTTCCGCTGGCACCAAACTGAGTATCGTTCCTTGCAATTCGTTCTCAAATTTCGGCTCATTCAAATACGTTTTGTATTCGAATGGCAACTGTGCGATATTAGAAATGACTAGTTGTTCATACGCATGTTCGTGGAAAGATCTTATCTTAAAGTTTATTTTCTGAGTGTTAATTTTATACATTAAGTCTGAACTTTGACCAGAAACCATGATTGATTCGGAAGGACCTCCTAAAACTTCGCACTCAAGCAGTGCACGAACATTTATATTTGGTGTAGGTTTGAAAATAACATGTATATACTGAACTTCGCTAGGTTTCAGCAGGCCTCGATTCGGAACCAACTGAAGTACATCATTTATGTTTACATTGATAGGTTTGTCAACTTTTTTGAACTTATAATTCCATGCAAATTCGGGTACAAAGTCTCCATCTATCATTGGGATAACTTTTTTTAACACCTTCATTCTGAAAACATCAGCATCAAACTCGGATTCTTCTAAGGTTAAAGATTCAGGTACAGCTCCATCGTGTAAATAAAAGGTATCCTTTATGTGTTCGTCATTATCGATCATTTTACCTGATGATTCTACAAGGGTTCGACATGGGACAATTTCATGCATATCACTTGCTGAAAAGAGATTTCAATCATTATCTTTATTATCATTCGCGGTGCTTTAGCAGCATGAAACATTAAAAAAACATACCTGTAGTAGGCTCAGTCTCAGATAAAGTCTTCACGTCACTAATAGTACTGTTATATTCCATCTTCAGTACTTCAGGCTGTTAAAAAAATTGCAAATTATACGGTTTTATACAGTCTACCTTACTGATTACAGCTTACAGATACATCCCAACAGAAGATGTAATAACCTACCACTTCCATTTTAGAAATAATACATTTCTTCCATTGAAACCTATAGCAAACAGCCAATGGCGTCACATTCTGTATCTTAATGGTCCTACTTTCCATGCTCCCATTTAAAATGCATTGAAATTCTACTCTTGGCGTAAAAATGAACATATTCGGAAAATTTATTCTACCTATAAATTTAACACCGTCCTGCAAAATACAAAATTATTGTAATATGAATTCTTCTATTTCCAGTTGTATTCTTACTATTCATTATTTACCTTATTTTTGTGTCCTTTAAATTTTATTCTCATCAAATCACAATACACTTTTGATTTCAAAGACAAATGCTTAGTAGTATCGAACAAAACTTGTAATTTCATCACATCTTGATCTTCAAGGCGCTCTTCAACAGCGTGTGTCAGATTGAAAGCCATTTTAATTTTATTGATATCTTGAAAGAATTTAAGTGGTCCCTGTCGTAACGGTTCTACGGGTTTCATTGTTAAATAATCAATAAATGTGCGAGATTCCTTGGGACCTACTTCACTAAGAATTTTAGCAGCATTCAAATCTGATTCACTGTAGCATATACAGCAGCATAGTTTTTCTTCTTCAGCTAAGATCTTATACGTGTTCTGTTTCTGTATTATAGCAAAAGGAGGCCTCACACTCAAATCCAAATCTAGCGGCAATTTTGAAACATTTTTAATAGTTATTATATCTGAAATAAATTTCACATCATTGATAGTTTTCAATCTATTATGCTTTGACATTCAATAAAACAATAATTTCTTACCTGTCAACTTATAATATTCACTGTACGGGCCATGATCATATTGAAAATCGATGAACGTAGATGAAAGCTCTATTTTGGGGTCTACAAATTCTGCCACAATAAGACATTCCAGCAGTAACTCCTTCTTGTTTATACCTTCGACACTCCCCACTAAATACCACACTTCTTTGATGGTCGTGACTTTGTACGATATGCCTGTTATGGTCAATTCGACTTTTTCTCCACTAGCTATTTTGAAGGATTTCGGATCCAAATTGAAGAAACTCCTAGATATAATAATTGCTCACTATATATTTGTGCCAATGAATCGTAAAAAGAAAATCATCGTATTACTGAAATTTATAATGGAACATACGCGGTGTGTTGTTTGCTTTTCGGTGCTTTATAAAACTCGTTCCACTCTAACGCATGCAGGCGGGTTCCACAGTTTTCCATTATCACTTTACAGTTTAATGGCATTTTGGTGAAATGACGTCCGAGTACAATTTTGTCTCGCAGCTCTCCGACTATTATGCTTGTGCCAACGCCAATTGCAGACAGCGGTATAAGCTGCAAAATTAATTTTATGTAATACTTATGGATAACTTTCGTCTTTTGGTATATACGTGTATAATTGTGAAAAGACTAAGATTTGTTTCAATGGACGTACTCATTGTGATACCTTCCTAACTAAAGTGACTTCTTACTACTCTATTATAGTTGATGTTGATCCCTTATTTTCCACCAACACTTAGGATTACCTCTAGAAACTCTTTAAGCATTTGAATAACACTATGTATTTAAATGTAATCTTTATATATATAATTCTTCTGTGAGTGTGTATGTCACTGAACTCCTCCTAAACGGCTGGACCGATTTTAATGAAATTTTTTGTGTGTGTTCAAGGGGATCTGGGAATGGTTTAGATTCACAATTGGACCCGATAGGTGGCGCCACTGGGTCCGTGGCTTTAATTTTTTCTCCCAAGCGAAGCTGGGCGGGACAACTAGTATATATATATATATATATATAAAGGTATGATTTTACTGAACGAGTATCCTTGTCATGTGTAAATTTAAACACATTAGACTTTTTTCTCCTCTAACTGCTACGTCAGTTTTGAGTCTAATTGTACTTACAATATCTTTAACTTTCTCAAGCTGTATAACGGCTTTGTTTGTGTAAGTATGGGCATCGATTAAATAAAGAGTTAGGTATAATTCTGTTTCGGATTCTGGCTCTATATATCCATCTGAAGGATATATCTGCCATCTGCCATCTTTATTCAACTGGAAAAAAGCAACCGACTGTAATTTCAAAAGGATAGGAAGAACATAATATATATATAATAATATTATGGTATGGCCATATTTTTTAGCAGCAAGTACGCGTGTATGCTAATATAAAAAAGTAATTCGTTTTTTATAAAAAAACAAAACAGATATTGACTCACAATAGACGCTCTAAAATTGACGTTGACGGGCGAGTCATTGCACAGGGTGAGTGTCTTCTGCGACTTTGCCAGCAGCTTCACCTGCCCCCAGTGCAGCGCCATGGGGGCGCACGTGACTATGGGCCGGACGCCGCATCCGGTTATGTTGCAAATATCTATCGGATTGCTCATGCCAAACAAGCGCATCCTTTAAACAGAAAGGTGTATCTTAATATACCTAACTAAGAAATAATATAACTAAGACAAATTAATCAATACATGTCTTATGGTAACTAGACAACGATATATTTACTTATATAGATAGATGTGTACATAAATGCATAGGACTCCCAAGACTACGGTGCAAATACTCGTATGTGATGACATAAATCTACCCAGAATCGAAACCACGACCTCAAGTTTTGCAGCTCCAACCACTAGAGCAGACGGCCGTCGTAAATCATAATGCGAATTGTTGTTGGCCATAAATAAACAGTATTTTTACCGTATAACATACTCTTGAACGCCAAGTACACTGGTTTTTACAGTAATTGGTAGTCGTATGGTACTGTTTGGTTGAATCATCCCTTCTTTTACGCCCACGTGCACTTGTAACGTGGAATCCACCTGCAAACCATAATTTTCAGTATTGACAGACTCACGCGTATGCTCCTTGCAATGTGTTATAGCAAGAAAATAAATAACTCCTTTTGCAAACCATTACATGTAAATAAGATCTTCTTATGTAGGGGGTAGAGAAGGCTAAAGAAGAATAATTATAATATGTATAGTCTATGCCTATATAAAAAAGGCAACCAAAATAAATAATGAAAACCGAGAAGTTTCTCAGTTTCTTGTCCTGAATTTTTCTTTGACACGGTGTCAAAGATCATTTTAGATTTAATATGTAATGTTTAGTGTTTTCCGTGTCCCGTATGTGGAATATAATATTTTTGACTACCCTTTTTTTGTTGAGTGAGAAACTCTGAAGGTACCGTCCTACGGAGCTGTCACGCATACCTCAAGGATATACTATAGATACTTCACAGTTCAGGGCTAGAGTTTGGGCTTGTGGGAATATATTAATTAAGTAATAATAATAATAATAATAATACCTGGGACAATTCCACACAAATTGACCTAGTCCCAAATTAAGCAAAGCTTGTGTTACGGTAAGTAGACAACGATATATTTACTTATATTGATAGATATATACTTAAAAACATAGGACATCCAAGACTAAGGTACAAATATTCGTGTTCATCACACAAATATCTGCCCTCAGCGGGATTCGAACCCGCGACCTCAAGTTTCGCAGTCAGGAGCTCTAACCACTCGACCAGACGGTCGTCAAAGCACTTATTACCTGATGCTCATCTAGTATAAAGTAGCCGTAGAAATCATCAAATGCAACTTGTATTTCCTGTTTGTAGAGGAAGTCAATGAAGCAGGCTCGCAGTCTAATGTCTGCAGCGGGAGTGACTTTAGGAACCATGGCATTGAACAGCACCGGGAGGACTATCGGTGGACTGTCGGACTTCTCCAGTTCCAGTTCCAAAGCTGTTTGATTAGCTCTGATCAAATTAGCGATGAGCGTAACCTGAACAAGATCAACATAAATAAAAAACCAACCTATGTATATTATGCCAGTATTTAATTGCAGGTTACATTGACTGATATACACACTATCATAAATTGAAGTAATCTTTATATGTACAAAAATATAATTCGCCGCAGGAAGCTAAACACCTGGACCGACTTTTAGTATAGTTTTGTCGTTTAAGCTTGCTCATTCATAATTGGATCAGGATCAGGATATTATATTTATTTTCATTCAAGCGTTGGTATTGTATATATTTCTGCTAAATTACGCGTGTGTACTATGTGATAATAATAGATTTAAGACTTACCTTCAAAGAAACCCTTGACTCAGGATCTATGACAATTTTGGAAGGCACAATGTTGAACTCGCGGGGCCATTGAGGCACCAACGGCTTCGGTGAAAGGGCCACAGCATAGTCCTCTAGCGTAATGCTGCTAACTTCAGGGCCGTCCGAGGATATCTTCACGGATGCATTTACTTGCACTATCGACTCGTTGATAACTTCAAATTCTAATGTTTTCGGTACACCTGTTACCATTCAGGATTTTGATTGACCTCATCTCATTTGGATTATATTTCACGGTCTAACAATTGAATGCTATTTATAATAACAACGACCAATGTTCTAAAGCACGATCTCTATGTCATACCAATTACACTTACAAATATAGAAATAATAATACTAAACTTACCAACACTGACCGTACCAAAATCCAAACATGGGACACTGAACATCAGGGACGGATACGTAACTTCGCCTCTATAAAAGAGACAATACATCAAAGACATGGTTTTTTTTTTTTTTTTTTTTTTTTTTTTTTTTTTTTTTTTTTTTTTTTTATACCACTTGGGTGGCAAACAAGCATGCGGTCCGCCTGATGGTAAGCGGTTACCGCCGCCTATGGACGCTTGCAACACCAGGGGTATCACTCGCGCGTTGCCGACCCTGCAGGAATCTTTTCACACCCTTCTTGAAGAACTCCATGCTGTACTCTCCAGGGAAAACCTCAACGGGGAGCTCATTCCACAGCCTGAGCGTTCGCGGAAGAAAACTTCTTTGGAAGCGCACAGTGCGAGACCTTTGTGGTTCCAAGGTATGGGGATGAATTCCCCGTCGATGGCGAGAGGTGCGGTGGTAGAAGGTGGAAGTGGGCATCATATCGAACAATTCTGCAGAACACTCCCCGTTATACAAGCGGTAGAACACACACAGGGAGGCAAAGTCTCTCCTCAGACTTAGTGATTCCAAGCCGCTTGTGAGCATGGGATCGTCGACAATTCTAGCGGCGCGTTTCTGAACCGCGTCAAAAGGCCCAAGCTGGTATCCAGGGGCTCCAGCCCACAGGTGGCAGCAGTACTCCATATGAGGCCGAACTTGCGACTTATAAAGTTGCAGCCTTTGTTGCGGTGTGAAGTACTGCTTAGCTCTGTTGAGCACACCGAGCTTCCTCGACGCCAGCTTAGCCTTGTCCTCTAAATGACCACGGAACTGAACGTCGCTAGAAATATCGACCCCAAGGATCCTAATGCTCTCCGAGATGTTCAGGGGAGTGTTCTGGAATTGTGGAGCCACAGCGAATGGAGTTTTTTTTGCGGTGAACGCGCAAACTTGTGTCTTAGTGGGGTTGAAGTGAACTAGGTTTAGTCGACCCCAATCGGAGACACTGCGAAGTGTACTCTCGATTTCAGACACAAGTCGTTCGCGACTTTCCTCCACAGTGGAACGAGGGAGATTAGCACGGCCCGTGTAGTAAGTGTCCCCAGTGCTGTCGTCTGCATAGCAATGAATGCCTTCAATAGAAAGCATGTCATTAATATGCAGAAGAAACAGAGTCGGGGACAACACAGAGCCTTGCGGGACGCCAGCATTAATTTCCATGCTTTCGGAGCAGCTACCGTCAACGACGGCTCTTATGCATCTGCTGGACAGAAAGCTGGCGACCCATTTGCATAATCCCTCTGGCAGTCCGTAGGATGGAAGCTTCGATAGAAGACCGCGATGCCAGACCCGATCGAACGCTTTCGCCACATCCAAGCTAACAGCTAATGCCTCACCTTGACTCTCAATGGCGAGTGACCAACGGTGCGTGAGATATACTAGAAGGTCACCCGTTGAGCGACTGTGGCGGAAGCCATACTGTTGGTCACTCAACAAACCGTGACCCTCTAGATATCGCAGGAGTTGCGTGTTAATCACTCGCTCCATAATTTTGGAGAGGAGGGAGGTGATGGCGATCGGCCTGTAATTCGATGGGTCTGATCTATCGCCCTTTTTGGGCACTGGGTGCACGTGGGCGGTCTTCCACGAAGTTGGGACTTTTTGGGTGGAGTAGGAAAGCGCGAATAGGCGCGTCAAAACAGGACACAGTTCAGGAGCACACTGCTTAAGCACCACTGCCGGAATACCGTCTGGCCCGCTCGACTTATGGACGTCCAGAGACAGCATCTCCCGCCGGACCTCCCGTTGGGTTATGCTTATCTCCGGCATAGAGTTCTCACACCGCAGGATAGTGGGCGGTGTGGCGCCTCCGTCATCCATAGTCGAGTTCGAGGCAAAGAGAGAGCCCAATAGATCCGCTTTCTCTTTGGCACTGTGGGCCAAGTTACCATCCGGCTTACGGAGTGGTGGTAGGGACGACTGGCAAAAGTTTCCCTCAGCAGCCTTGGCAAGGGACCAAAAAGCACGGCTGCCAGAAGGGTAGCTAGCGAGTCTCTTACCAATTCTGCCGACGAAATCGAATTTCGCCCTGGCAATCGCTCGCTTACAGTGCCTCGAGGCAGCATTAAGTTTCCGCTTTGCATCAGATATGTTGGGGTCCAGATTGGATCGAGCCGTGGTCCACGCCTCATACAAGGCTTGCTTGGATAATTTAGCTTCCTTGCAGGGCTTATTAAACCACGGCTGTTTCTTTACCCCTGTAGCTACTAGCGAGTTTGGGATGTAGCATTCCATTCCCGCCAGTATCGTCTCAGCGACGGCTGCTGCACAGGGGTCTGGATCTTCTGATGCAAAGCAGATCTGCCTCCACGGGTACGATGCGTAAAACTCACGCAATCCATCCCAGTCTGCTGCCTTGTAGTGCCACATGCGCCGCCGCCCCGGGGGTCGGGGCACTTCGACCTTTGCGCACGGCACTTGCGTCCGGACCAGACAGTGGTCGGATGTGCCAAGCGGCGCACCCACCGAGATGGAATAGCTGTCCGGTCGCGTGGTCAGCAGAAGGTCCAGTAAAGAGCTTGTATGGCCCTCGATATCAGGTATTCTGGTTGGTTCGTGTACCAGCTGCGAGAAGCCATAAGCCAGGGCAAGCTCGTAAGCAGCCCTCCCCGCGCAGTCAGTGGACCGAGAGCCAAGCCACTCAACATGGTGAGCGTTAAAATCTCCTAAAACCACCAACTCCGCGGAGGGGTACTGCTCAAGTACTTTGTCCGTTGTCGATTGCAGGTGCTCAAATAGGCGAACTGTGTCTGTGTCACCGCTATGGGACCTGTAAAGGCACGCGTAGATTCGGGTGTTGCCACCATAGTCTACGCGCACCCACAAAATTGACAGGTCTCTGTCTTCAAGGCCGTGGAGACGTCGACAGCAAATATCCTCCCGGAAGTACATACATACCCCAGCGCGGCGCACAAAATTGTGTTCCATCTTGTACCCGGGGTAGTTCAGGTACGATGTATCATCAGGGCAGGATATGTGCGTCTCCGTCAGAAATAGCAGAGTCGGCTGTGTCGTCTCAAGGTGTTGGTGGACTGCATTTAGATTAGAATGAAGTCCCCTGATGTTGCAAAAGTCCATTTTTAATATGGAAGGGGAGGCCGCTGGGAAACTTCTACTATTTTTAAATTTGGCCATTTTAGATTTCTAAGGGTGCTGAAAAGGAAGAAGAGGAATCGTTGTGTCGGCATCAAATAGGACAAAGCGCAGTCTCAATCCGCCGCAGTGATGTACAGGTAGTGCGGATTGCCGGAGCGGAAGTCGGAAGGGCCCCCGATCCCCCCCTGATGCAGCGGCCGGGTCCACTCCGGTCTCCTCCTCCGGCACGACCACTACACCAAGGACTTTACACACATGTGCGGGTCAGCCTCCCAGGGCGGAGATTAGGTGATCCCTGGGTTCGGGACCCCTACTATATGCGGGCGGCCAGCGGACAGCCGTTTCACCGGGTCTCCCTAACAACCGCACCGACATGCCGCGCCTGGTCACCACCACGGCGGAATTGCACCACTGGTCCTGTGCTGCCGACACACCGCTTCCTCTTGGAGCCTGGCGACCTTACTCACCACAGGAACACGACACACCCGAGGGTAATGCCATTTAGCTGCGATCTTCTGTAAGGTGGAGGTAATGGTGCCAGTCGGGCTGCTCCGAATTCGAACGGCAATTAACCGTTGTGCCCTCCCTCCCTAAATGGTGGTGGAGACACATGATAATGGTGCACATTATCGTCTAATAAGCGAATAACCACAACGTAATTATTTACCTATAAACACATAATGCAAAGCATGCTGTGCATGTATGAAAAGATTGATAAATGTGGATGACGCGAAAGAGGTCTGTTAGTCTCGAGAGAAGTACGCTACTCTCTCTGCTTTCACCGTAAGACTCAGCGCGATGATATATATATATATATTTATGTATGTACTTACTTCAAGTAGAGTTTCAGTATAATATTTGTGTCGCGGATCGCAAAATTTATTTCTTCAAAATACGGTCCTTGATTGGAATTACTGAAGGATATTACGAAAACATCTTGTTCACCCGGGCGAAGACAAATTAGTTTTGGAGTGCAGGTTATAACACTTCCGAAAAGTGCTGAGTCCTCTTTGTATACGATTACACCATTTATGTGACCTGGAATTCAACGAATTATATAATATGGGTACGAGTTGCATAAAATCAACTTAATCTAAAAGTGTGTTACCTTTATTCATAGCTACAATTTCATAGTGATATGTCTTATTGATATAAACACTGTCCATATCTAGAGTCTCCAAGTTCAATTGAATTGCCGGAGGAAGAGAGGCCCCAACCATCCTCAGAGGCACTCGCTCAGAGACACCGTCCAGGTCCAAGTAAGCAGTCGCAACAAAGTCACCTATTTCTTTTGGGTTAAACGTTATAGTCAACTCTGTAGATTTGTTGGGCCATAGTTTGCCTTGCTGTAACATTATGATGCATATTATTAACACATATAATTTATTTGGAACCAAAATGAGTTGAACTTTGGAATAACATGAAAATGTATACTGACTATTGGTAATATGGAGAAGTGTGTATCTTGAAAGAGCAATGATTCATCGGCTACTAGCGACTGTATCTCGTCATAAAAAATCCTCGTGTACACTCTGTCGTGCTCATCACTGCTCAGAACATCGTATTGAGCTAGTTTTGTGTTTTTCAACGCTTCGTTTTCCTTTATATTGTAATACATTGTTGCCAATTTCACTTTGTCTTGGAAATCTAAAATTATTAAATTGAATCAACTCACAAGTATACGTTCAACTACGGATATATATAGGTATGTACAATATATTATAATCACCATAAAAAACGCAGTCATTCTTCATACACATATAAGTGAGCAAATTATCAGATTTGTTCGTAATCTTGATAGTCTGCTGGCGCACCATCGTGTTGTACGTATCGAGGAATCTGACGACATCTTTCTCCAACACTACACTTACCTTGTGCGTTGCTCCAGTTAAGTTGATGCGAAAATTTTCTCCTGAAGATATAGTTCCTTGCTATAGTAATTAAGACTTGTTTCATTTAGGTACATAATATGCAAGTAATTATTTTACCTGTTTCGAATATGACAAATAATGTACCACTTATTCCTCCTAAGTGCATTGTTTTAAATGTTACTTTTATGTCCACTTTTTGATCTGGATTCAAGAACGCACTCTTTGGATAAACTGAGAATGGGCTGATAAAAGAACCAAATAATATTAATAAATTAAAAATAGCTCGAATCCTTCATACCTTAACACTGAAGAGAAAGTGATAATCCTACCATTTGGTGTGCATCGAAAAGCCAGCCGACACTAAGCCGATATTGCGGATTGTAATAAAAACTTGTGATTCCACTTTGAGTGGTGTTCTTGGAACACTTATTGCATCTGGGAAGTTGAACACTGGACGAGGTCCCATCGCTATTAATGCATTTAAAATCAATATTATATTCAAGACTAAAACACGCCAAAATATACGCGTATTATATATACGAAGACGTGACAAGTGAGGTGGATATCAGAAAATTAAATAACTTGGTTATTATTAACGGCTAGAGATGATAGAAAACACACACAAAGAAAATTTATTGTTATGTTAGAGATGCGAGTCATGTAATAAAAAACAAATAGCAGGCCGTTTTAGACTTACCGATCAAAGGTAAGACGTACTGGTCCACATCAGTGTAGAAGGTGACCCTGTGGGTATAGTCCTCAAACTGCACCGGGATGAAGGTGATGGCGAATGAGACGCTGATGCCGGGGGCCAGCCGCGACAGGAGCGTGCCTCCGCAAGGCTTGATGAAGAAGAACGAAGACTCCTTGTATACCATGTTTAGGAACGTTGGTGCCTGTTTAACACATGCAACTTTGCTTTAAGTGTACCGGCTTACATGCATTCAGTACTAAATTAAACAATACTATATTAATAGATAATAATAGATCCTACATATAGGTATGTACATGGACTCTACGTAGAATAACTGTGGTAGGAGAATAGCGGACCATACGTCCCTTATACTGCTAGCATAGTAACTCCATCCAATTTAAGGTTGGCAGTTTACGTATGTTACCTGAGGTATTTCCTTATGCTTATGGACTATATTAATATATAATAATAATAATAATATATTTTCAGTGCTCGTCAACCCAATGCTGGTCGCATGTTTGCTTTCCACTTTTGTAGTTGCAAGCACCAAATTAAAAGTATTGATGCACAACATTACCTTGCTAATATTTTTAACAGAGAACTTGGCAATAATTTTCTCATTCGGCTTAAAGTTTTGGAACACCAGCAGCTTGGGAGTGAAGCTTAGCACAACCTTGGAGCTCTTGTTCCCGCTGCGAACAATGTTCTCTACTTCGATGGTGTTCAGATTTCTCAGTCGCTCCTGGGTGCTCATACTCATCTCTCTTTCATATTCTGAAGGTGTAATCTATAAAAAAAAAATCTCAAACAAATGTCAGCAATTATTTGAAAAAGTGGTAGGCGCAGCACGGCCGATTTCAAGTTCTGTCTAATTAGTCGAAATTCATCTCAAGATATTCTAACTCATTAAACGCATTCAGTGAAATATATTGTACAATGTATTTTGTCATATTTCATAAATCCTCACGCCTTTCCACTGTGTATAGATATATTACCCACAAACCGACTGTCCGCCAGAGATATATTTTAGGTACCAACGTGACAGATGGCGAGCCAAGTTAAGTCGCCGTTACTCAAGCACAATTATACATACGCCTTTGAATTGCTTCTCAAACGTATGCAGGTTTCCTCTCGATGTTTTCCTTCACCGCAAAGCACCACTTTCGTGGTCTGACTATTCACTGTACTTAAGTTGAACTCCTTGGTATTGTCGGGATTCGAACATGCAATCTTTACGTTGCAGGCAACTACTTAAACCACTCGGCACCACTATTCTTATTATATTTTAATCTTTCAAGATACATACTTTTTTCAAATTTCAACTTTACCAACCTCTTCAGATGCCCGCAGCAATTTCTTCTTAGCAAGAAGATGATATAATTCAGATGTGAAGTAACCATTTTGCTTAAATGTGTGTAATATTTCCATATTCTGTTTATGATTCCCGTAGAGGCATCACATATATAGTGTCTCCTTTCTCATGCGTCGTATGCAACAAATATAGCGATTGGTATGCTTTTAAAAGTTGCTTTATCAAAAGGTAAGTGTATTTTTAATGTTATATATTTGTTAAGATATGGCAGATGGGTTTATGTTATATTTATTAGAAGTGTTATGTATGTGGCATTAACAAGGTTACCATGGATACCTGACGTCATGAGAATTGTCATATAGAGATTCCGCTCATATTCACCATAAATATGTACTAGCCAGCAACAGAGCACCAGAGCAGCAACAGAGCCAACGTGAAAACTCGCATTTTAGTACGAGAGATCGTACTTATGCGAGTTTTCACGTTGGAGAATTTTTTTCTTAATGAAAACTCTGCTCCGCTGCTGTACTCCGAAGTTTCGTCGGTTTTAAAGTATGATTTCATCTGTAGACTTTTTTCGATTTTTTCTTGGTGTAAAACATGTTCATGTGATAATCCATTTTATAATTAGTGATTAGGTAATCTAAGCTCTGTAACTCCTGCAACCTTCATAAGTTTCGGCGTTACGCAATTCTCCCCGCACTTTATACCAGGAAGTGGCGATCGCAATCCTTGTGGGATCGTGGAACTGTAGACGACTGTATATATTATATAATCATTGTCTAGTAGTAAGTAGGTTTTAAAGAATGTAAAAATGGGAAACGGTAAAATAGTAGAACCCATATGACACCCACGCGTCAATACGCGTTTGACATTTTAAACAGTTCCTTCATCGCCATGTAGAATATTCATAGCATGTACAAACATACATAATTATCCCCAAGTCAAATCCCTTACGGAATATTCATGGTTATCTGTACTTAATGCTGGGCTGTTTTTGAGGTATTCCTTTCGATATGTTGGATGGATGATACTACTAGGTAGATACTACTAGTAGGTCTGGTTTCCAACAAGATTCCTCGAAGCATACTGAAGTATGCTTCGAGGAATCTTGTATTTTGTATGTATTTTATAATTTAAGACATATTCGTATAAACCAATGTTAATAATGGATCATGCTTAACCCCGTTATGGATAAAAGAAAAAACACTTGCTGTAATAAGTATATTTAAATCATAAATAACCACGTAAGTATGTAGTTACAATGAACGAAAATCACTTAGGAAATACATTACATAATTTAAGTAAACTTATATTCCTTGAAGGAAATAGGTCCATTTAGCCTTTGGATCGGCTGGGTCGTAGCTCTCAATAGTGAGGCACCCAGTGGAAGCCGATCCCCAGTCTTGTGGGGACCTCTCGGCTAAGAACACTGGTACTTTCATCTCCTGTAACGTATACAACATTAGTAACAAAGATCACAAATTTTATAAAAGCATTTTGGACTCAATAGTCATTCGAATATAGAGAAGACCATATTACATGAAATTGCAATTGAAATATTAATTAAGGTTTCAGTTCAAATGTTGATATATATTTTTTTGTTATATATAACTACCTATTCGGGTAAACTTCAAAAAAAGGATATAGGGATTCAAAGATTTCCTGCATGTTATTAACATCAGACTTCCTTGTTTGTCGTTTTTTGAGGTCGTAACGACGTCAACAATTTAAGCTTTGATAAATTTACCAAAATTTAACTCTGTTAGAAAACCTATATTAGGAAAGCTACGAGCTACCCTACCTTTTTTCCTCTCAACGGTTCATAAAGAGATTTTAAAAAGAAGACATCACGGTCCACGCATATTTTAAACATTCTAGTCTCTTCAAATATATTTTTAAATTTAATTGTGGTCGACCCTCCAGCTTTTATTTCATACGGGCCCATTGGTTTTGGCTCCGTTGCTACTCCTTTAATGTTGAACCTACGATGAAACAAAGTATTTAGTTATACAGGGTTCAGCAGTCATAGCTTAGACGTACATGTTAGCGTAAAATGATGATATAAATTACCTATAACCATCTCTCATTTTTCTTATATATAATTATAACATGTTTTTTATAAATGGTTATATGGTGAAATATATAATTATTTATTCATACTTACACAAATTCACCCGCTACTAACGAGGTGAATACCACTCTACAGTTTTGTGTTCCGAATTGAGTTGGCTCGAACCGAACTAGGAATTTTCCTTTTTCAAATGGAGTTAGAGTGTATTCTTTTTCGGCCAGTATACATGGATGTGAAACCTGTTTAAATATAAAACAGATAATCATAATCATGTACGGAAGTGAAAGTTGGGTATGGCAGAAGAAGCATGAAAGTCGAATAAATGCAGTTGAGATGAGAGCGTTAAGAAGTATGATAGGAGTAAAACTGAGTGACAGGATAAGAAATAGTGAGATAAGGAAACGTTGTGGTCTGAAAGAAGATGTAGTGACAAAAATTGAGAAAGGTATGCTGAGATGGTAAACCATCTCAGCAGGCCAAAGCCATGTCGAGAGAATGAATGAAGAACGATTGACGAAAAAAGTGTATAAGGCGAGTGTGAATGAAAGTGTTGGAAGGGGTAGACCTAGACGGACGTTTCTAGACCAAATTAGGGACGTCTTGGAAAAAGGTCAGGTCAAGAGTACCCTAAACCGAAGAGCATGTATGAAGAGAATAATGAAAGTGGACGAAGCGAAAGAAGTATGTAAGGATCGTAGCAAGTAGAAAGAAGTGGTCTCTGCCTACCCCTACGGGAAAGAGGCGTGATTATATGTATGTATGTATGTATCATTTAAAAATATAATGAGTACCCAAAAGAACCACTTAAGTTCAACGGCTATAACGTTATTATATAAAGTCAAACAAACAGGAAAGCAGTGTATTGTCAGATACCGTGCTTAGAAAGTCAGCTCGGACATCAGTTCTATTTTGTACTCTCAGTCGGATTGGTATCGAAGTTCCAAGAGGAGTAGTAAACTCCAAATACTTCTCCTTAGCCGGCAGGCACTTCAGGATCATTCTGTATAAGTAGCATCCGGCAAGTGGATTAGAGACCTGCAGAAAATCTTCCGTCTCGCCGACTACAAGGGGCGTGTATGTCAACACTAATGTCGCCTGAAACATTTATTCAAGCATTACTATACATACGTCTTTGAATTTCTTCTCATATTCAAGCAGCTTTCCTCTCGATATTTTCCTTCACCATAAAGCTCGTCGTGTGTCTAGTCACTATTAACTATTAAATTCAGAAAAATTCATTGTTACAGTCGGGGATTCGAACTTGCCATCATCTCATTCGAACTTGTGTTGCACGGCTATATAAAAAAAATATCTTATCTACTCCGAAACGAATCTAGGTGAGACAGATAGTTTTGTGTATATAACATAAAAAAAGATTGTTAAAACTCTCGGCGTGGAGATAGCGCACATAACCACGACCAAATCAGATATTTGATCTTTACTTGCATCATTATGTATGGTTAGAGTCACCTCAGAGTTCCTGTAAATTGGTAGCTTTTCAGGACACTGTATTTGGTCACAGTGGATGTCGAAATCAGTGTCCTTAGCTAGAGGATTAGTAATGACAATTTCCATTTGAGCAATCTCTCGCGCTCGCGATATAAACGTCATAGTACTGACAATTTTGCTCGGCTTTACCGTCGCTACGATGTTGTAGAACTGATACTCGCGTGACCACTCGTTTATAAATAAAACCTGCAAAATATAAACGTTAGTAGTGGGTTTTCCAGAACCTAGGTTCTTTAGTTCCTAGTACTAATTTTGATAGTGATAGTGGAATAAGAAAAATTTATATGACTGAAACTTATTATAGATTGGCGCTTAGAAAGTAAAAAAAATCTTTTGATTTCGATGTATTTTTAATAAAGTTGCATTAGCGCCATCGGAGGCAGCAAATTGAAAACGAAGGGCAAACATATTTTTTTATTCATACTTCTTTTCAGTCAAAAAATTGCAGGAAATTGCACAAACATATACAGCATATATAAAAACCCAATATGTATCTAATCTACGAATATATACTAACTTTCATGTACATTTCACATTCTTCGTAACAAACAAATGTCCATCGGCACGTGGCAGCTGCTTCTCCCCACACTTTTATCGTCTCGGGGTATTTCAATTCATAATAGCCCTCGAATTTTTCCGGTGTTATTTTAACTACTTCAGTAGACACTAAGTAGGACTCCGGTGACTGAAAATAGTATTAAACATCATATTTGATATAATTCACCTATCACTAGTAACGTTGTAAAACCGGCTATTCCTAGACACAATGAAAATTGCGGCCCAGGATGTATCCGGCTTTGGCGAGTTAAGCATTCCACCTCAGTTATGTTGTTAACAAATAAATCTTCGGAATGAATTTTCTTCGCATCAACAGTAAAGTAAATAGTTCCATTGGGGTTGGGATGGACTGCTGCTCCTATCAATGTAATGAATAGCGCGCTCTCTCCTAGGGGTGAAAATAGTACTTGGCTCTGTAAATAAAAACCCGCTTGAATTCCTAACGTTAGTGCTAAGCTATTTACGCCACCAACGTACACTCATTAAATTCCAACAACAAGATATATTTCTAATTACCTCGTGTTTACCAATACTTTTTGGCTTAAAATGAATGGGAATATTAAACGTAGAATTGGCTTCAACGTTAAACTCCCTCAACGTCTCAAAAGGCCCACCAGATATTTCTGACAGGACCAACCACATTTCATCGGAACTAGAATGTGAAATGAGTACGTGTTAATTGTGCTGACAAATGCTAATAAAGTTTTATGCATATCAGCTCACGGATTGGTTACGGTGACGTATTCAGTGCGAACTTCGCGCACAGGACACTCCAAGTACAGCGTCTGGTTCTGTACCGCTCCTTGGTCCACGCACGTTGCATACATGGCCAGCTCCAGGGGCATATAGTTCTCTATGTTACAACTTGCCTAAACGAGAAATATTCACCAAATTAAAATATCCAAAAAAATTTAAAATTATGTTCAGCGTTTCTGTGATACTAAGGATTTATTAAAGTGTCAGAATTATTACAAATAGTATTTAATATTATTTTGTTTGTATTTTTCTTTACATAGATATTCTTTTATAAATAAAAGAATATCTATGTAAAGAAAAATAATATGTAAACATAGATACATAGTCAAATTACTCTTACCCAAACTTTAATAAACGGATTGTGGTTATGAGGCCTGAATGTTATAGTAAATGTGACATTTGTGCGCGCAGCAACATGACCTTGTTGCGGACTTATTATAAACTCATCAGTTATTAGGGGTTGCCACCAGAATCTGCCCGAAAATAATAGTCGTTATACACAGAAAAAATACAGGGTAACGAATAATAACTCATACGATAAAGGAGGTATGTAAGTCTAGAGAGAACTGGCGCTCTATACTCTCTACCTACCCCGTTAGGGACTCGGCGTGATGATGATGATGATAAAGGAAACCTGCCCCTCCTTGACAAAATCCATTTCTGATCACGCCCAAGCTATCCTTTAGCAATGAAATTATCTACTGAATACTTTTTTCGCAGCTAATATCATCGCCATAAAAAATATAGAAATTGAAAGCGTAGGCGTACACAGTAAGGGGTTTTTTATTTTGGTGGCCTGGTACAGCGAAGGAAAGCATCTTGACGGAACCTGCATATGTTTGAGAAGAAATGCAAACTACTACTACTTTCTAGTCTCTTTGGAGACTGTTGTGGGAAGACGTGAAGATATATTATACCTGGAACCAAAGTCTCCTTTGTTATGTAACATTACTTTTAGAACTTTACAGCCCCGCTTGCGCACCCGCCCGAACTGCAGCGAATTCTGACTGAAACAGAAACTCATTCCCGTGGCACTGCCACTGAGCCGCACCAGGGGCCTCTCGAATTGGAACACTTTCATGTTCAACTGCAAAAGTGTCAAAGCATTATTTGAATAATGACGTACCAAATTTCAAGATCGCTTCAGCACTTTAAGTTTTTCTATATAAACGTTAAAACCATCATCATTTAAAGAAGCGCAGTTTCAAAGGATTTCTTTTCGAGAACGCTCTGGCTGTAGACTGAACTCATAGTGGAGGGTTCCCTAGAGAACGCAAGAACCCCGCACCCTTTTTCAGGTAGGGTGGGAAAACATTCCTGCAGGGTCGGCAACGCCAGCATCCACGATCGGTGAAAGAAACAAAATTACACCAAAATCTGTTTAGACTTCTGTTTAGACGTGAAAACGTAACAGATGGACAGTCTGATACACGTTTGTATTTATTAGATTCATATAGTTTTAAGCTAACCTGGACGTCGAGAGTGCTTATCAGACCAACAGGCTTGAATTGTATTTTCAATGGTACTTTTTGATGGGGTTTTATACGACATTTACCAGGGACCACTTTCAATGACAGGAGAGCATTTTGTACGTCCATTGAAATTTGCTCACGGATCTTATTATCTTTGTAGCTTTGCAACATTTTCACTCTAAAATTATCAGAATTGATTACAACGATTAAGAAAACGTAGGTATTTAAATACATATATAAAACGCTTGGATGGAGTATCCTGAAATGATAAAATCAAAATGAAATCTATTTAAATCTCGTTTCATAATAGACACATTTATATGTACCTACTTTGTACTTTATACGAATCTGAACTTTATACGAAAAAATTAGAAAATATTTTTAACAATGTATGTTTGACAATTAACTGATTCTGGTTCATTAGAATACTCATTAGAGGCGGTTGTGTGTATAATATTTTTATTCTACCTAGTATATTTTTACAACGTGTAAAACATGTATACGAAGAAGTAAAACTAAATACGAACACTCGAGGAAGTGATACTATTATGATATATATGTTAGTCTGTAAGGTATTTATGTAATATTTTAGGATAATCTGTATATATATAAGGATAAGGTTTATATTATATGGGCACTTTAAATTGTAACATCTATTTTAATGTGTTGCCTGAAATAAAATTATTTATTATTATTATATTAAATCCTCCTAAAAATTTTAATGTTTATGAGGACGTTTGTTCCTCTATTGCGTAAAAGCCACGTAACGGAATTGGATGAAAGTTGACACACATAGGATATGTTTAATTCCGTCAAAAGAACTGATGAAATCAAATCTTACGCGGATACATATAGGTATATATTTTATTAAAAACCTTGATGGGCCCGCATCTGTCGCTATTTTACTCGTACTGGGACTGAGACATATGCTCGTCGCTTCTGAAGGAGTGGAATCGCCAACCAATGGGTACATATCTTTAAATATTAAAGTAGCATCAATTGCAACTTTACTGTGGTTCATGACTTCTATTGTGCGAACTATTTTCTCGCCCACTTTTACGGGTCCTAAATTAAAACTCTTCTGGCATCCTTCATACAAATCAAATAGGAGTGGAACACCTGACGAAAAATAATAAAAAACAGTAAGTAATAATATAATAATAATATATCCTCACGCCTTCCCACGTGTCCCCGAAGGGGTAGGCAGAGGTGTATAGGTAATACCCACACACCCACTTTCCGCCAGAGGTAAAAATCATAGATATTTATATATATATATCTATTCGAATACCTAATATATATATATATATATATATATATGTATGTATAGATATTAGAGCCGAGATGGCCGAATATTTCGAGCAGTCACCTGCAACACCAAAATTGCACGTTCGGATCCCGACTGTACCAATGAGTACAGTGAGAGGAAACATTGCACATGCATAGATTTGAGAAGAAATTCAAAGCCGTATGTATTTGTAGTTTTGCTTGATATATGGCGATAGACTAGCCGTCACTTTGGCACCATAAATATATCTCCAGCGAAAAGTGGGTGTGAGGATACACACCTCTGCCTAACTCTTCTGGGAGCCTTGTGGGAAGGCTGCAATATATATGAAGATATATATTACACCTTCGGCGTCCACTCGTATATGCCACATTGGATTACTGATGAAAATATCAAATATACTTATAGACTGATTTGATCCGAACCTTCTCCTTTAATTGTTATTATTTCTTCGCAAAGAGAATTCACCCATAATTGAAGCGTAAATTCATACTCCCTTACGTGTTTCGGTCGGAAGAAGATAGAGAATTTTAGCTGCTTCCCAGGCTTTATACTGTACGCCTGTTTGTAATCAACAAATAGTTCCGGTAGATTTGTAAAATTGAGATCGATTCTATAACATAATGAAAACTAATTGACGCTTAGCTTAATAATCTTCGACTATATTGCAATCTTCAATATGAATTCCATACATTAAAGGAACTTTATCGTCGTTGACAAAGGCAATATTCTTCTTGTAGGTCAGGTCTGGAGCATTGACGATGCATTTGCCAAAGTCGTAGCTCTTGCATGAGAAGTGGTACAATGGTTTCTCTATCTCCGCATGGATTAATACACTGTACTCAGGACCATCTGTGATCTAGAAAAAAATACATGAAAATAAATTTAAAGAGCTTTTTGACGGCCGTCTAGGATAGTGATCAGTACTCCTAGCTGCGAAGCTTTGAGTTGCGGTTTCAATTCAGCTGAGAGGGTATATAACATCGTGAGTGGCTTTACCTACCGATAGTTTAACAGGAAATGCTTGCACAGGCACTTGTCTCAATGTAAAATGCAGAGTGCATTTCGTTTCATCTGCTGGCGCGATATGTCCGCTCCTAGGCTCCACACTGACATCCAGATATTTCTTCACATTAATCGTAGAGTAGTGCCAGTCAAAGAAGAACGTTGCAGATCCATCATTCCTTATTGTAAATTGTACAGTTCTCTCATAAGTCGAAGCAGTCTAAGAGCGAAGTTGTCGGTACAGAAAACATTACATTAAAAGTGATGATATTACGTATGTTTTTTATTTTACCTGATCCAAATGTATGTTAGTTGTGGCTTCACTGTTCAATATGTGTTCGTTACCAATTAAATAATATGTAACTTTGGGCCTTATGGAGTGGCTCAGGGCATTAACACACAATGTCAAGTATTTGGTCATATATGTAATGCTACAAAATATTTTGAATGATAATGGACCATCCTGTATTGGAGTATATATCAGTCTGAAAGATAATACGGCGACATTGAATTTAGTGTATCAAAGCGACATAAAACAAACATATTAACATAATCAAGAGCTTACTTTATTGGTGTATCTGAATGCGGCTTGAGCGTTCCAAATTCCGGGTCCATTATTACTGGAGTTTTGCCAGATTCGTTGCAAAGGGAATTTCCCTTGAACTCAAACTTGAGGCTTTCACTTTCGTTATTCTTCAGCATCACCACGTCGGTAATGGTGAAGCCAACTAAGGAGTTCCTTATGATGAGGATAGTGGGCACAAATACCACGTCTGGCTCTCGCACGAGGCCCACCACGAGGACGTGCATCACTATGTTGTGAACTGGTATGATGAACTTCCAATGGGACTCATATACCTGCAAGTAGTACATAATGGGAGTTTGATAAGGAATGTGAATACATAGCGTATTTCGTTTTGTGATGGATCTCTTAAAGCTACAGTACAGGTGCCATTGAATGATGTGTTCTTACCCCTGGAGCAGTGGGAGCAAACGTGAACGTCACTTCTGCAGAAGTGCCGCCCTCGACGTATCCTTTCAACATGTCGCAATGCACTGGGACCAACTCTGGCTTTTCAGATATCACCATCTCGAATATAAATTCATAAGCTTCATCCGTAGGATTTATAACGTTAAACGATCTGTAAATAAACGATAGTCATTGATTTTGGTTCATATTGTTGCTTCCTTTACTTAATTATTCATTTAATTTACTTCTTATAGCATCCCGGTCCTAAAACATCAAACTCTAATACATTCATGTGGGCAGGCAATGTGACGCCGGTGACTTTCCTTCTACCCGAAGTCAAATAATCACTCTCATCTATGTCTAGGTGGCAATACGGAATCAAAGATTTTGCTATTATCTTACAAGATGTATTCTGGTCGTAAGGATCCAAATTATCTGCAAATTAATAAAAAAAAGTTAAAACAAACGAATGGTAAAAAAAGCTAAAACAAAAGAAAACGAAATATTTTTTTTTTTAAATAAGCTTAACAGTGATTAATCAGACCACGAGGTTTATGGTGAAGGAAAGTATCGCAAGGAAACCTGTATACGATAAAGAATAAATTCAAAAATGTATGTATAATTGTGCTTGAGAAACGGCGATGGACTCGCCATATATCAATTTGGCACATACATATTTCTCTTTGGCAAAAGAGGGATCTAATACAGCCCTGGGTTACTCCATTCGGTTAGCGTTCAAGGAATCCTACGGAAAGACGCGATATATATAAACTTACCAATATCACTTTTCAATCGAACATTAAAGTCAAAGGCTTCAAGTGGAGAAAACGTGACTCTGAACGTCTGACTAGCGGTCGGAGCAAGACAAACTGTCGCAGGATCTACTTGGAACGGTAGTTCTACTTCAAACCACGTATCTACACTATCCCTTTCCATCTTGTTGCTAAATAATGTTATCCTGCTGGGAACTAATAAATAAAAAATATCATTTTAATAATGTTTCAACACTTACATATTCCTTTTCACAAAATACTTATATGGTATCTTCATAGGTGCCATATCAGGGCTTTAATTTAATTAATTTATTTATGTCTTCATTATATGACAATTATAAATTAATATAAAAAAAGAATATGAAGACGGGCATGTTACGTTAGTTTGGGAAATACAAAGAATGACACAAAAAAGGCTGTCGAAACAGACATACAATGTGAAAGATTCTCTAAGAAGAGCAAAAAATGGACTTGGTCTAGGTAGTTGGAACGTGAACTTGAGGTTCCAACTACCTAGACTAAATCCATCGAATACCCAAGGATGGAAATGTCAAGAGTACTCGAAACCGGTAAGCATGTATGTATTATGGGTGTAGATTTAGTAAAAGTTTTGTAAGTTGTAAAGAGTCGGTATGTAATTTGTTAATATTTATAATTCACCAGGTTCCACTGCTTCCTCGATTTCAATCATATCTCCAGATCCATCAACTTTGCTGCGGTGTCTTACTATAGATCCCTCATTATTGGATTGAACCTGAAAGTGTTGAGACGATTTAAAAAAACCTATACTTGTTTTTATGGTCATGGTATTAACAATTTAGATTCATATTATAGTACCTCTTTAGGCGTAAATTTATCAATTCTCATTGGATAATCTTCATCTATTTGAAACTTCCAGGAAATTTTCATGGGTACATTTCCTACATTTGTAATTTTGAACTCAAAGTCTCGCGTCTGTAAAAAAATTTATAAACATCAACACGCATGTCATCACGCCAAGTCCCTCGCGGGGTAGGCAGAGAGATAAGGACAGTAGTAGTCTTGTTAGATCAATTTGATCTAGGTGTTTGGAACGTCGTCTCGCTGCCTCTTCCACAAACTTTCGCATTTTATATCTGTTGCATCAATCTTTCTTTACACATCCTTTTATATATCCCAACCAACGTATTAACCTTTTTTCATGTTATAATCTCTCACGTCATATTTACACACAAACGTTGATAATATTTGTAGTACCTGATAGATGTAGGTATCTCTCAAAACTATTTCATCATTCAAACTGCAGGTGTATTTGGTGTACTCGGTCATAGCTGAGTAGATTATGACAATAGTCAGTGATCCCAAGCCAGCGTCGACAGGTAGTGCAGCGTGCTCTTCGATTTCCGTCTCAGTTCTTTCGTTAAAGTTAACGTCACTGCAATTGTGAAAATTCTTATAAATACTGTCTGATGCCCTAGAAGTAATAATTATAATAAATGTTATGTATGTATATTTATACTTATTGTAGTCAAATACAGTCATTATATGGCGGTTATCCCATGTTGAAACTTTCATATCTGTCGTTAATGAATCATCGCCCAAAGCCATTAAAGAACATATGATAATCTCCTGTAAAGAAAACGACTAGCCTTTATTAAATTGTTCATTGCATACACGTAAAATGTGAATATACATAAGTAATTTATACATAAATGTATATTAACGGACTCATACTTTTTTTATTGATATTGGCTGTACCGAGGAGAACATCATCACCAAATCCTTTTCTTCGCCTGGAGAAATGTAGCCAATGGATGGTTTTATCAGCAAGTGTTCTGTTTCAGCCCAATTGAACCTATAAACTTTCTTCGAGTGATTTTTCATGATGACTGATCTTCGATGCAAAGAGCTTAATTCACAACCACCTAAAATAAAAAATAAAATATTAAATTTCTAAATATCCTTGTATCGTTTGTTCGAATAAAAATACTTTGCAGAATAATTTTAAAAATGTATGGGAGAACCTCTAGGTCTAAGTCCTCTAGGAAAGGTCAATCAATATACAAACTGTCGAAAGGCCACACACTTTAACATTTTTTTTTTATAAAAAGCGCTAAAACTTTCCTTGCTAAGGTATGTAACCTTACTGGGAAAGTCACTAGAATGTCCATAACATGCACACAAGTTACCATAGTTTTTATAAAGAATGGTTGCCAAATGGTGGCGATACAATTCACAGAAAAAACTAATACTGACCATTGCGGATCGAGCCTGATATCTTGTTTTTGCAGTTGACTATGTAAAATGTTATCTGAACAAGTATTTATTACTGAAACTCTGACAATCTGATAAAAAGAATTCGATAACATAACTCTATACCCTCTGCCTACCCCGTTAGGGACTTGGCGTGATGATATGTATGTATATGTATGATAACATACCAAAGTCTAAAATATATTTCAGAAGTGAGGCTTCCGAGCTCGTTGAATCACTTTGTTTCACGGAACCTGTCGATGAGATTTTCTTCTTCTTTGTTTCTGAAACTTGAGACCTTTTTCGTTCACTTTGCGGTCTTTTCTTGCGACTGTCCATTGTAGATATTGTAGATGCAGTCCTAATAAATAAATATTGAATGGGATTAATTGTAGTCAGCTCCTTAAGAAGGGTGTACAATAGACTTTTCAAATACGCAAGCTTGCATATGCTTACCATCGCGGGATATTTTAAATATTTATCGATATATGGCGATATGGGGATAACGAGATATTTTATATATAAATCGTTTACGGCTATAGTTGATAATTATAAATGTATAAATTTTCAAACTTATATTTATATATATTTACCCTTCAGTCGCTGCCTTGTAAGCTTCAAGATCTACGTCCATTGAAAGCATTTCTAACCCTGTCAGAATAACGTCTTCCATAAAAGCCTCGGCTTCACAAACAACCTAAGAATTAAGTTAGTGTTCTAATATCGACCATTAAGTGCAAAGAAATGTTGTTTCACACAATCAAAATACACTTTTTGCATTCCCTGTGATTACAACAAATTGTATAAAAATAAAGTTTTTCACATCAAACAGGTTAATACTTCATATGGTGCAAAAGAAAATGAAGCAACGTAGGGCTCAACTGATCTCCCATTGATTATTGGAGTTGCATCTTACTAAATATGCTAGAGAGGACTAAAGTTTTACAATGAATGTCTTTCGGAACTTAAGAAACTATTACCATAAAATATTCGTAAGGATTTTCTTCAATTGTAAGGCAGACATCGCAAGTAGTTTTCCCTTTTTTAATTGGACTATAATAAATGTTTAGAGTGGCAACTTCAGCTGGCTTAAGGATTATTTTCATAATAACAACGTTCAAATCATCTGAAAATTGTAAGCAAAATGTATTAAGACGGCCGTATCTAGAGGTTAGAGCTTTTAACCTTGAGGTTGCGGTTTAAGATTCCCGCTGGAGATGGATATTCGTATGATGAAGTTGAATATCTGTGCTGTAGTAAGACTACAGTGCACTATGCCCGATGTATTTGAGTGTATCTATCTACAAATTAACGTATATTGTTGTGAAGTTTCACAGTACACGCTTTCGCAATATGGGTCTGATTTTTTTAAACTATCATTGTTCAAAAACCAATATAACATGACAAATGCTGACAAATATAAATTTGGCTTACCACCTTTGTCATCAATGATCATGTGTTTCGTGTCTGGTGCTGCTGTCACCCAAAATATTGGTTTATCATCATAATGTCCTTGCTTAATGTTTGTCACAACCACACTCTTCACGGAACTAATATTTTTGAATTTAATTTGTTTATAACTAACAGAACCTAAGCATGTTATTGGATATTTGAGATTGGCAATTTTTTGTTGTTTCAATATTGGTGATATCAATTCTATCCTAGGTATTACTCCTTCGCCTATCAAACAGATTTTGAATGATTGTTCCTTATTATCCAATAATTTCAGTTTAATTTCCAGGACTGCGCGGTACTCCTAAAACATTATGAATTAAATAACAGATATCAACATTAGATTTTTTATTTTCCCATGTTCATAACATTACCTTCAAAGCCTTTGGAGTAAATATAATACCGAGATTCTTGTGCAATAAAGGCTCTATGTTCGTTTCATATTTATCCAACGAGAAAATGCGATGATTTGTATTAGGTTGGTACTGCAGGGTCATTCCTAGGACGCAGGCAACTAAGCCGTTGTTATATAGGTCGATGGAGCCTGTGTAGCTCGTATTGACTGTCACACAGAAGAAGTGTAACGTAACTGAATTCTCACAGAAGACACAATGTGGTGCTGACTGAAAGTGTTACAAATAATACCCAATACTAATATGGCTTTGGCTTTATGATATATCGTAAAATTCCTAAAAGCTTTATTAGAAACACAAAAGGGGATACCCGTTGGGCTAGGAGTAATAAGGTCCATATATGCCAAGAGTGGCTGTGACCCTTAAAGCTATAAAAATATTTATATATAAAATATAATTTAAAAGCCGTGGTGGCCGAGTGGTTCGAGCAGTTGCCTGCGACGCAGAGGTCGCAAGTTCGAATCCCGACTGTACCAATGAGTTTTTCTGAACTTAAGTACAGTGATAAGTCACACCATGAGCTTTACGGTGAAGGAAAACATCGTAAGGAAACCTGCATACGTCTGAGAAGAAATTCAAAGGCGTATGTATAGTCGTGCTTGAGTAACGGCGATGGACTCGCCATCTGTCACGTTGGCACCTAATATACCTCTGGCGGAAAGTGGGTGTGTGGGTATTACCCATACACCTCTGCCTACCCCTTCGGGGACCCTTGTGGGAAGGCGTGAGGATATTTATTTTTATAAAATATATATTTTTTCAAAAGATTATGGGTAAATTCATGTATACCTCTGGCACTTGATATTCTGATAAACCTTTAACAATGAGATGCTCCCTGAAAGTAGTTTCCAAGTTCCAAAAGTCTAGGGTAGGCATAGCTCCAGTACCGACAAGTTTGAGCGGCACTCCCTGTGCCTCAGCTGGGCAGGTATCGCTTATTATAAAATGTATCGTTTCCTCGAAGGTCTTAGCTGCAGTAGCCATAAATTGAATCTGAAGAGTCCGACTTGTGCCCGGAGCGAGGAGGTTGTCGTCATTCACGATTAAAAAATTTCCACATCTCAATGGAGGATTCTTTATTCTGTTTAAACATATATTTAACATAAAAATAGTCATATTAGGTTACTCATAATAGTTTTTAAATAAAGATTTTCTTACGTCAGATGTTTTATCTCTTTTATTTCATTCCCATAGTCTCCCTATCGTACGAATGGCCTAAGTATTAGCCAGCCAGTTTATTTAATGTTGTAATAGACGCTATGGCTGAATATCATTCAGGCGGTTAATTCAACGACGCTGTTAAATAAAGAGGCTAGGCTGTTGATTGAACGGCTAATTAAGCCAGTTGGCTGCGACATACATACTTTAAATATATACACCGAAAAAGTCCGTAATCACTAAATATAATTTACTTATGCTCTTTTCCTTTGGTCGGGACGGGAGGTGCATCGGGATCTTTTTGGTATTTCTTCGGTAAAATGATCTCGTATGTAACGGGGCATTTGCTGGTATTGTTGAGTATGACCTCTCTGAAGACTCCGCTTCCAACTGCTATAATGTGGAAATTTAATTCGCCCAGTGGAAATAACGTGAACCTGAAATATAAGGGGGTATAAAAAAAAATATATTCCATAAATAACGAAAGATTACATTCTGGAAATGTTTTAAACTTTTTTTGTGAGATTTTGGTAAATTTTCCTATTCTACATCTCGGTCTTCAAAGAACAGCTCCTATAAATCGACTACGTATGTATTTTCAGCTATAACTCAGAAAACGTGGTGATTTACCCTACTTCACAGTATCTAATTCAGTGAATGTACGCACTACTCACGTATTATAGAAGGAAGCAATGGTCACGCAGACTGGGAACTTGGCCACGACCACTTGATCCTTGCTGCCGTCCAGCAGGGAGCACGTATACGCCGGCACATTGACCAAGCTCATAGAGGTGACAGGCGTGCACTCAAACTCTATCGCGACCATCTTCAGTGTTGGTGGGATCACACCGCACTCAGAATTAGCCTCGAATGACTTTAATAGGGCCGGTTCAGGGAAATTCTTCACTTTCTTTAATCTGTTTTACAAAATGATCAATAAAGTAATTTATGTAATGTAAGTACGAATGCATAGGACAATAGACCAACTTGTAATAAATACTATATTTGCCACGGTTGAGCAAATACATCTCTTGGTACACGGTGGAGTTCACTTTGACGTTCCCGTAGTTGAGGAAGGATTCGTTCGGATTCTCGTAAGCACATTCCACCATCACGTCGTAGCACTCGGCTGACAGAAGCAGTGTATCTATCATCATGGGCTCTCCACGACCGTACTCGTCATATATCTGAAATATACAATCTGAAATCCTAAATGCGAAAGGTACCGAATGTGTCTAAGAAAATAAGCAATCGTACGTAAGTACGGCGTAGTAACGTAGTAAGGCGTTATTGACATCAAACCTAGATAATTAATAAGTTGTTAAAACCCTTTCGGGGAAGCGTGAAAATAACAAGTTAAACGCACTTCAATAGTCAATACTTTATTTGCGATGACTCCAACACTGCACGCAATGTACGTTACGGGGACCACTTGATTATCATTGCGCGGAACTAAGCCTGAGGTTTGGCCTATTATAAAGTCTTCTAGAAAATCTTGAGCGTTTTGGATTTTCCACATAATTGTCAATATTGAATCATTTTTCACTATGAACCTGTCGTCTTCACGTCGATATAGCAGGAGTTTGCCATAATCTAGAACCAATTCACGTGCATTTCTATAAAATATTACCATGTAAAATAGCTACGTGTAAAATGTTGGGGAATACGGGTATACATTAGAATTACCGATAATCTTAGTGAACGGCAATATTTCAACTTTTGGTACCACTCCAGTGCACGATATACACACAGTAACAATCTCCGGGTTATCTTTGATGCAGAATAGGAGTACGATGCTATGAACACCTACTTCTGCAGGTGCGGCAGAAACCGTTAATTTATCCTGACCACCAGGCTGAAATAGAATATATCTTTTTCATTTTTTGAACATAGAGGATAGAGGGCGAGAACCTTACATCCGCGACTTTAAGCATATCATCGACCAGTACTTATTGCTGTTTATACCAATCGAAACCGACGAGCGTGTATGAAGAGACTGATGAATGTAGACGATGTGAAAGAGGTCTCTTCCTACCCCGTTAGGGACTCGGCGTGATGATATGTGTGTATGTATGAATGTATATGCCAATCACCAACCTTTTGAAAATTATGCATTTTAACCATTCACTTACTTCCAATGTAATAGACGTTTTGTCAATTTCAAAAACTTGTGATTCTTCTAAAAAGTCTATTTCAACATCAGCTGTCATAAGCGAGGAATTCTTTAAGTCCATAGTATATTCTTCTTCATAAACTCTGTAAAATTGATGACGATTGATATCTTTAAGATAAGACTATTCTCTGATGCATTAAAACTACCTATGGGGCCATAGGTAGTTTTAATGCATCAGAAAATAGTTCAACTTCTAACAAAATAAAAGCAGCAATGAAATTTATATTTAGGACACCTAGGTTTGATTTGATTACATCACGAACTACTTGTAAATAATGCAAAGTACTAGTAAATAACGTAAGTGATATGTTAGTATTAACAAAATTGATGGTCATAGAAGGTACGACGGGAATATATAATAGCAGTACGATCAATTTACCTATAGCGTCCAACAAATATTGGTCCGAACTCAAAGAGCTTCTGGTCATCCAGATAGGTTATTTTATACACTTTCTCCTCAAGAGTTCTCCTTGCAAAATTCTGAAACATTTTTTTCGGTCGACTATCTAACCTGAAATTAAATGAACTCATTTGCTCACTCATTAACTCATGACCGATATATTTAAAATATGTTCAAATCAAGCCTACCTCGGAAGATCACAAATTCCAGTCGCATTAACATCCACCCTCGACTCAGGCCACCCACTGACTTCCACAAATCGCTTAACCGAGAAGTTACCCTCGTCACACGGACTAAACGTGTATTTACAACGTACTAGGTCGCCGGGCTCGAGCACTAGTCGACTGGCGGGTGCTGTAATATATAAAAAGTTAGTCTCAACCAAATTCTCCTTACCGTTTGAATCAAACCCAACCGCCATCTGGGATTTGTAGCCCTCAAGAGAGAGATGAAGAAAGATATAGTACATACATAAAGACTCACCTGCTTTAGATCTAACGCTATGCAATGGAAGGGGAAGACTGATTTCCGCATCACTTCGCTCATCAGATAATTTCTCAATTGAGGTAGATGGTATCTCACTAGTAGACGTTTGAGACGAAGTTACCTAAAAATACGCAACAAATTTAAATTACATTCCATCTCGAATATTGAATTTTAAAATGTACATATATGATTGTCTGTACACATTGCATCTGCTCTGCTATATGTTTGCGTCTATACTGCTTAACGGAAATTAATGTTTTTTTTAAAGGATATACTAAATACATTGTTCGTTTTCTTGCAAATATCCACAAGAGGAATCAAATCAAATCAAATTTGGTTATTCAAGATCTCAATCAAATTATATTAGGAAAATGAATTAATTACCTTTTTACCACATACACAGTGCCATTTGGATAAAATGTTTAATATATTGTCTTGAGTTGAATCATCCAACAAATTGAGGTCGGTAAGTTGATTACATTCGCATTTTTTTATCTGTTACAATAAAATGTGTGAGTCTTATCGTAGTTCATATAGCTTATGATGAAAAAATTAAGGATGTGTGAATGTATATGGTGCAAGCGATGCCTGTATTTGCTCATTCAGTCTTCAATAATTTCCAATCATTTAGTATGCACACCAGATATTATGTTCATAGCACTACTTATCGTCCGCGCGAAACTAGTTAGAAGCGCCTTAGGTATATTAGTGGTGGGACGGAGGGGCGGGAGCGGTTGCTGTCATAACGCACTTGGGATTTCAATAACAAGATAAATCCGCCGATAGATAATATAATAATATATCCTCACGCCTTCCCACAAGGGTCCCCGAAGGGGTAGGCAGAGGTGTATAGGTAATACCCACACACCCACTTTCCGCCAGAGGTATATTAGGTGCCAACGTGACAGATGGCCAGTCCATCGCCGTTACTCGAGCACGACTATACATACGCCTTTGAATTTCTTCTCAGACGTATGCAGGTTTTCTCTCGATGTTTTCCTTCACCGTAAAGCTCGTGGTGTGACTCTGTGATCACTGTACTTAAGTTCAGAAAAACTCATTGGTACAGGCGGGATTCGAACTTGCGACCTTTGCGTCGCAGGCAACTGCTCGAACCACTCAGTCACCACGGCTATGTGATGATGAGTTAAAACTTATATTCAAAGTAGGTACATACGTTTTTTCAAAAACGGAAAACCTATTTTGATAGTTTGGAATTTAAGTGACTCAAAATCATAATACCGTCCAGAATCAAGTGATTTAAAGAATATACCAGAAGAATTTCATTTGTTTTTGATTAATTTTAGATTATTTTCGAATAAATCAAAAACAAACGAAATAACATAATTTCATAAATGCTATATTTTTTATTATTCACTTCTATTTGACTTCACTGACTGGACATAATACATCTGCTTTATGTTTTATTCAGAACGATTTCTCGAGATAAGTCATCTCTATCTATAACCTCGTTGCGTCTAAAAGCGTTAAGGTCTAGGAAACCCGCCGCCTCACCCCCGTCCCACCTAAGGGGAGGCAAACTAGTTCCGCGCGGACTATATAATACATACCGGTAATTCATCCAAGTTACACCATTTTAACGGTTCTTCGTGGTGAATAACTGGGAAAGTTTTCGGTAATAATACTGTAAAATCTTTCGTATTCACTGGACATTTCAAGATATCCAGTTCCTCTTCATCTTTCAACGCATCCTGCACAATTGGTGACTCGACGAACATCTTTACTAAAGCATCTTTGTAGTGTGAACAGGGACACATAATAAGAGTCAACGGAAAACCTCTTTCTGCCAATGTCACCTCAGAAGACTATAAATAAATGAGAAAATATAACTAAACGAATACATCCATTTATAAATACATACCTATAAACGATCTTGTGTCAACACTGCTTTTTACTATTACATAATTAAAATAACTATAGCTACAAAATCAAAGTACCCACATATGAATTTGTTCTATATCCCGGGATTATGTTTTTTTTCCTGAACTTATGTTCCGTGCTTAATCACACCTCAAGCGTTTCGGTAAAGGAATACAGAGAACGGAAATCTGCATACGTTTTGGAAACAAAATAAAGACGTATGTATTGTAATACAGCAGTGGCGATAGACTCACCATCTGCCATTTTGGCATCTAAAATATATTTCAGGCGAAAATATGGTGTTATCTTAAACCCCTTCGAAGATCCGGTAGGCGTGAAAATACATTTAAATTTGTTCGATAATACGGCAGATAATGGTATCCACGTGATACAATTGCGGTAATATTTTTTTTCAGACCGACTGAACTGCATCTTACTGGAACCGAAATAAGTAGAAATTGGGAACGAAAGCTTAATGAGAACTTGCCTGTAATTGCAATTCTGATCTTTTCTTCGCTTTTTTTTGAGCAGCACCTACAACTTGACCGTTGAAGCCAAATATTGGTGCACCTATTTCACCCTCTTCGACGATCCAATTATTTGCAATGTTTATGAGAGTTTCGTAAACATTTTTAGTATAATCGTTATACTTAGAACTCATTGCCAAGAATTCAGTCGTAGGCTTACCTAAATGGAATCAAAGTTACTATTCATAAGTGTAAACCTCTTAATATATGATTTATTTTTACGTATTAACTTCATACTTGTTTCTCTATATTTATTACTAGGGGCCCGTCCCGGCTTCGCACGGGTAGACATAAGTTTTTTTTTTAATAAATATTTATATATATAATTCTTCTGTGAGTGTGTATGTCACTGAACTCTCCCAAACGACTGGAAAGATTTTGATGAAATTTTTTGTGTGTGTTCAAGGGGATCTGGGAATGGTTTAGATTCACAATTGGACGAGATAGGTGGCGCCACCATCGTATTTTTTCACCCGAGCGAAGCTGGGCGGGACAACTAGTAATAATATATAATAATATTTTTTTATAAAAGAAAATATAGCCTATGTCACTCAGGGTGAATATAGCTCTCCAATTTTTAAATCGGCATGTTAGTTTTTTAGTTTATTCATTACAAACATACACACACACAAAAATACATATCTTTCCTCTTTATAATATTAGTATAGATAGACATCATTTGTGCTTACAAATGATGTCTATCGGGCTTGTATTCAAACCAATTTGTATGCAGACGAAGCACATAATAGAAGTCAATTCATATACTTGGTTTACATAAAATGGCTTATAAAGTTTATGTCGTTACCTTTGTTGTCGTCTTTCTTTAATCTTTTCTTGGATTCTGATTGTACATTTAATAACGATTTGCTGGTATCTAGTCACAAACAAATATATGTGAAAAGAATCATGACGTGTATTTATCTTAATTTTTTAATAATAATGTTATTTATTACCTTTACCCGTTTTTTCTTTCCTATTTAAAAGTAACTCACTAGAAATGCTGAAACAATAGTTGTATTAAGTCGTGCTTGAGAAACGGTGACGCACTGCAATATATCCCGACGTAAAAGAGGGCTTATACATTTCTACAATCCGGGGATCCTTCTGAGAAGGCGTTAAGATATAAAAGTTTTTAAGTACATGAGCTGCATTGGGAGCCATGGAAAAGGATGAAGCGGAAAGATAATTAGTAGATTTGCTACAAGCATTCATTTGAAACCATCAGAACACACGTGACTTAATATGCAGCTGGAGAGCAAATCCTAATACGTTTTAATTCAGTGTTCTTCTTACCGATTCTTCTCAAGGTGCTTCTGTCTTCTTGCTTCTAAACCATAAGCAATATAAATAGATTTTAGAACTTCAGGGGCATTCTGATACTCTTCATGAGTCATTTCTTCAAAAGATTGGATAATTTCTTCAATTTCATTGTCATCATATACTTTTGGAGCATTCCTACCAAACATCGTTGTCAACTCAATTAAGATAATAGACACAATTAAAAAAAAAAAAATTTTATTAACGTGTCAATCTTGCAAAATTATTCCGACAGGACTTTTTTACATCGCACTCCGAAGCGTAAAAGCCAAACAAAAAGGAAAAGCAAAAGATTTCTTCTCAATTAATCAGTAGTGAAATAGCGCCTATGGAATAATGAGCACATAAAATTATTACATACTGTTCGGTTAAATCATTCTCTTTTTGAGCGTCCTCGTAAGCCTGAGCCCATTTTCCGAAGTCAGACTGGCATAGGACAAGATGTATGTTCCATATCTGCTTACACTTCAAAATAGTGCTAAGAACCAGTTGTGGGACCTTGATTATGTAACTAGTGAGGCAATCCACCACGAATCCTTTATGAAACTTCGCTTGGCCAAAGTAGACGGTGAGAAGCTCTTGCAGTAATTCCTACAGCAATTTAAGGTATTTAGATTATAGAGAGTAATTCTTGGTATAATGTTGGGTTATATAGTATCTATTACTAAAAAAGAAATTATTTAGTTTGTTTCAAGTTATGTATGTATGAGACTACCTCTTCATATTTTATAACAATGAGAGTTCCTTATTGGAAATGGGAGAAAAATTGCCTTACTGTCTTAATATTTAAATGAAATCACAAATTATATTAAAAATTAAACTATTCACCATTTGAAATATCGTTGTAGATCCCGTCAAAGTTAAAGCATTAATGGCCGTGTGGGAAGCGACTGAAGAATTTGGAGACCTCTTCTTCTTTTTATCGCTCGCTTTGGAACGGGGTGTCGTTCCTACATTCCTAGTGTTGACTATGTAGTCTAGTTTTTTGGATATAATTTGAAAATCATCTTCGGTTATCCCAAAAGTTTCTGTTTATAAAACTTGTAATTAGTTTATTTACTTTAGAAGTATTAGAAATATGTACTACATGCGAGCAAAATTTGCAAGTAAACTGTGTATACCTTCGGCATCTTCAATCAGTTCTTCGATATCACCTTTGTTGTCTTGTCGAAACATTTCGTAAGTGTCATTAATGGCATTAATTAGAGAAAATTTCGCGGGAGTTTCGCATACACACAAAGCTTCAACTATGCTATCATCAAGATTAATGGTGGGGATACGCAATTTTTTTCCGAGGGCATACGCCATTTCTTGACATTGCATTTCTACAATTATGAAAAACACATTATACCCTACTCGGAATCATTATTAACAGTAGCTCTATCACGGCAGCCTCATTTAGGTGGGAAAAACCTTTTTGGTCCATTTAATAATCTAAATCTACATTAGTCTGGCAGCAATTTTTTTGAAATCGTTTAGTTTTGTTAACCTCGTTCTTACCTTCACATGGTGAACCATGGAAAAATATAATAATGCCTCTTGTATGTTTGCTAGAGTCACTGTGAGTTGATGCTGAATCGAAAACATGCAAGCACTCCTTGAGAGGATCTTCATTATTCTCTTTAAGTTTTTTAATTTCATCTAAAATGTTAATAAGATTATGATTATCGGTTATTAAGACATATTATTTTGACAATGCAATTTGACCATACCAGCTATAATTTCAGTTTCAGTTCTGAAATTCCTAGGACTGCCATCGGACCGAGTAGACGATTGAGACTTAGATTTAAAGCTCTTTGATTTTCTGAAATTAAGAATTGTTATCGTCTACTTTTGTCATTACCCTAAATACATTTTTGCGAATTCATTACCCTGGCATTTTATTATACTCATTAACTTGCAACTCTTTTTCATCGAAAATACGTACGAAATAAGTAATTGATATTGTGCTTTATAGATGTTTATGTTTCATGTCACGTATAAACATATATGGTATGATAAATAAATGAAATTAAGTTCATAGAAACTCATTAGGTGCACCTGTAGATTTTTACTCTATAGGTTATTTATTACTCAAAACGGTTATTTTATATTACAAACATACATACATATCATCACGCCAAGTCCCTAGCGGGGTAGGCAGAGAGTATCGAGCGCCAGTTCTCTAGACTTACATACCTCTTTCGCTTCGTCCACATTCATCAGTCTCTTCATACATGCTCGTCGGTTTCGAGTACTCTTAACGTTCCCGTCCTTGAGTGTCCGATCGACTTGATCCAGGTAGTTAGAAAGTTCTTTTATATTAGAATAAATATTATTTACATACTTGCTATGCGCAGCCGCAGCTTTCATACTTGCTTTTATTGCAGCTGATTCCTCTTCAGCGCTTCTAAAAAATAAATGCATCTAGTTGCAAATATGGATGTGCCTCTCAATTAATTATTCATAATTTAATACAAAATGTTATCCCAAATATATATGCTTATAAATGAAGGTAATGACGACGATGATGATGGTCGGCAAGCAATAGAATCATTAAACCTACAAATATTTAAAAGTTACTCGATAAATAGTACCTACAGAGGAATAGGGGTTTTACTTACTTACTTACTTACTTATCCTCACGCCTTTCCACAAGGGTCCCCTAAGGGGTAGGCAGAGGTGTATAGGTACACATACACATAGAGTTTAGGAAAGGTCGCAAATATGTAGCATACATCAAAAACTCGATTAGCCCGACCAGAATAGTTGCTTTGAGCAAGTTAATTTAATTCGAATTCAAAAGTACAAGACTATGTGTAACTGTCCAAAATTTTGAATAGTTAATGGGATTAATAAATATATTAAAAAATTGCATACTTTTTAACATTTTCATTGAGTTTATTGTAAAAGTGTATTATTTCCTGCGGGAGACCTGCACCGGGCCTGATAGCCGGCACTAGCATTTCATCGGGCTTATTGTAATATTTAAACAGTAATTGATACATTTCTTCCTCTTCTTTCCACTTTCTGAAAAGGCATATCTAAGTGTGATATACTTGTCAGATATAGATGTGAGATAAGACTCGTTGGTACTCAATATAAAACGTACGCGTCGCTGTGGGCTATTATGAGCTCGATGGGAAAAGGACATGGGTTGGTCAGGCCGAAGTAGATGCTGGTAGTGTCCGCCCAAGGCAGCGTGGGCGGGAAGTTCACGTTGGGGCCAATTATGTGCACATGTGGCAGGATACCCTTGCCTGACACTGGTATCGTCATTTTGTTCGGATTCATATGGAATCTAAATATCAACACTGCTTCGTAAGTCATCTGCAAATGCATACAATTATTCAGCACCAATCAAACGTCATATAAAAGGATTATAGAATGACTGCTCTTAAGGGCTTTTTTGGCATTGATAAATTAAGGTTACAGCATTGATCATTAAAGAAAAATATGCTGAGTGGATACTTCCAAATACTATAATTCTAAAGTTACAAATTTGTCAAGAATCAAACCTCCATAGTTGGTTTAAAAGCCAAACTTAGCCACCCTCCTTCACCAGGCTCATACTTCCCCGAGCTGTCCATCACCGTAATAGGATTGGAGCCAGATCCTTTCAGTTTCAACGTTGCATACCATATACAAATAGGCTTACCACTAGAATCATAAACCATTAATACATTACTAGAAACATAACAATTAATCCCCTTTACGGAAATCGCAATCAAATATCACATAATTTTATAATGTTTTCATATCCGGTGGCCAAATGCTTCCGATACTCACCTTTTTGCTATAAATTAGTCATGTCAATATTAAAACTTTTTTATTCAACATAAGGGACACAGGGAACACTCATTGAACGTCACATACCAAAATATATAAGTACAGTTACCACCGTTGTATGTAGATAGTATATCCTATTTACTCACACGTTCTTAAGCGGTATTGAGTACACGATCTTGTCCCCACATCTCACCGATCCAAAGTCGACTGACGTCACATTGGACACCAAGTACGGCACAGCGCACAGAGCTTTAATTTGGATGGGGATGGTAACACCATATGGAACCTGAATTACAATTATCAATATACAAATATGATCTCCGGCTTTCGAGCGAGAACCCCAACGGTCTGTACCAATAATGGGTTTTTTCACCCAATATGTATCACACCGCAAACTTTATGGTTAAGGAAAACATCGTGAGACCCTACATACGCTTATGAAATTCAAAGATGTACTTATAGTCGTATTGAGTAACAGCGATTTATACTAAAACTATAAAACTGTACAAGGGATGCAAGAGAATTTGTACAGAAGTTCCTGAATAAAATGTGGTCTCAAGGTACACATATACTTACCTCCAAATGAAGCGTTAGCTCCAGATATTGTTCCAGTTCAGTGAAATTAATGGATGTAGGTGAAAACACAACATCAAACTTTCCGCTCTCGCCCGGACTTAGTTTGCCACAAATTTTTATCGCGAGCCACGTAGGAATATTAGATCCTTTTGCAAAATGTAACTTTACAGGAATGGGACCATAATTCGTTATTTCTGTAGTGCATTGTACCTATGAACAACCGGATCAATGATACATATTCTCATTGTTAAAACACCGACGCAGTCGATAACAATCGTAACTTACCGTACTACCAGTTATAACAACTCCGTAATCTATAACGTAAGGGATTGCATGGAATCCTGGTATAGGTCCGGTTTTGGCAGTATTTGAATATATTTTTAATAACTCTGGACGTAGCTTGATATGATTAACCACCAATGTCCTTTCTATTGCCAACTCTATGTCCATGATTGAAGGGTAGTCATCCTTTAAATTGAATGTTATTGATATCGTGAGCGGTATACTAAGATCGTTTTAAAGAGTGTGAGGAATAACAAATAACTTTACGGCAATGCTATTTACCCAAGACGAACATATGTGCCAATCGAATTTAAATTCTGGATCTTCGAAACATTTTTCAATTAAAGGCGAGTTCATGTGCTCCGACGTTCCTTTTTTTACAAAAATCTCACTGATTGCTGCCATATACTCCAGAGTTAGACTAGGGATAGCGCGATAGCCTAGTTCGTGGTGCAACTAAAATAAACTTTATATCATTTCAGGAAAGCAATGGAATATTTCACTTTGTTGAATGACGTTTAACAATCTACTCACATTGGCTATACCTGGTCTGGGCAATGTTAAATAAACCTGTGGAATCACTCCCCAGCCAAACACCTCTATAGGAATATGAGGAAGGTGTCCTATTTCTAGTAAGAACACGCGTTTAAAATATCCCATTATGCCCGGACGCATCACAATTTTCATATCTGCTTCCTCTTCTGGCTCTAATGTTCTTTCTGCCGGCTCCAAGTCGAGTATTGTACCTTCCAATTCATCCTCAAATTTCGGTTCATTTAGATAAGTTTTGTATTCAAAGGGCAACTGTGCGATATTAGAGATGACTAGTTGTTCGTACGCATATTCATGAAAAGATCTTATCTTAAAGTTTATTTTCCGAGTATCAATTTTATACATTAAATCTGAACTTTGGCCGGTAACCATGATAGATTCTGATGGTCCACCTAAAACTTCACACTCGAGCCATGCACGAACGTTAACATTCGGTGTCGGTTTAAAAATCACATGTATATATTGAACTTCGCTAGGCTTCAGCATACCTCGATTTGGAACCAACTGAATCACATCATTTATGTTAACCCTAATAGGTTTATCAACTTTACTAAATTTATGAGACCACGTAAATTCGGGCTCATAGTTCCCATTTAACATAGGAACTATTTTCTTTTTTACTCTCATTGCAAAAACTTCAGGATCTAACTCGGATTCTTCAATAGTAGAAACACAAAATGACTCATGTCCATCTTGCGGACAAAAGGGATTTTTTACGGTCTCATCATTTATTTTGTTCATTGATTCTAGTGGTAATCGGTTTGTCATTATTTCGCGAACGCTTACTGAAAAAATATATCTATTTTAGTATTTATTAGTTACATATATAGTAGTATTTATTTATGTCAACCTACGACACTGGTGCGTGTTGTAGGCTATCGGTAATTTCATTAATTATTTAGTTTTTCGTTACAGCATCTTATATTGAAATGATCAAATTACCTGTTGTGGGCTCAGATTCTTCGGTGAAACTTCTCCTGTCAGTAGTGTCACTATCATACTCAATCTTCGGGATTTCAGGCTGTAGAAAAACTATATTTACTTACAAATTCTTCTTCAGTAAGTAATTTACTGATAAAATAAAGTACTGATACCAAATTACCAGGAAGATTGTATTGTTTAAGAAGTCATTTACTAGGTTGTATGTCGGTATCCCATACGTATTTTTGAGCATTGGGTAGAGTAATTTGCCATACCGAGAGGACTTTGGTAAAGGAAAACATCCCAAGAAGACGTATACAAAATATAGTGCTGATAAAAAATATCTCTGAGAATAGTAGTTCTTAATCTTATGCATTTGAAGACTGTTTGGCAGTTTGTTTATTTGCAGTCAGGGTTTATTTTATAGAAACACAAACATACCACTTTCGTTGATGTAATAATACATCTTTTCCACAGGAGTTGATAGCAAACCATCAGAGGCGTGACATTTTGTATTTTAATTGTTCTACTTTCAACGCTTCCATTTAAAATGCACTGAAAATCTAATTTGGGTGACATAATAAACAAGTTCGGAAAATTTATTCTACCAATTACTTTAACCGCGTCCTGGGAAAAAATACAAAAATTTGTTAACTTAAAGTAAGTTTGCTAAAACCTTAAACAAAATTAAATGATATTTTTTTAAATTAGACCTTATTTTTGTGTCCTTTGAATTTTATCCTCATCAAATCACAATACACTCTCGATTTCAAAGAAACGTGCTTGGTGGTATCGAACAAAATCTGCAATTTCATAACATCTTGATCTTCAAGGCGCTCTTCTACGGCATGTGTGAGATGAAATGCCATTTTAATTTTATTGATATCTTGAAAAAACTGTAGTGGACCCTTTCGCAAAGGCTCGACAGGTTTCAATGTTAAATAGTCAATAAAAGCGCGCGATTGCTTCGGACCCGCTTCACTTATAATTTTGGCAATATTCAAATCTGATTCATTGTAACATATGCAGCAGCATAGCTGTTCCTCCTCTGGTAATATCTTATACGTGTTCATTCTTTGTATTATGGCAAAAGGAGGTCGGACGCACAGATCCAAATCCAGAGGCAACTTGGATACATTTTTAATAGTTATAATATCTGAAATTAACAATATAAATAGCAAAGGTACGTCAATTAGTAATATACAACAGGGTTCTTACCCAAGCGTGCTTTTATCATAATTATTCAAGAATTATTATGGAACAAATGTATGATGTCTTACGAAGTCGGTTACGTTACAGCTAACGGTGCACTTTTAAGTAATGATGGCACTAGTAGTGCGTAAAAGGACCTCAGAAGGTCAGTTTGATCCATTGGCGTTATTATGGGACTAACGATGTAAAGATTGTGTATGTATATCAGGTAATACCTTATTATTATTATACAAGTTAGGCGGCCGTTGGCTCAAGTAGTCAAAGCTCCTGGGTGAGTAGTCAGAGGTCGCAGGTTAGAATCCCGTCAGGAGAGCATATTTGCGAGTATTTTTATCTTAGTCTTGGATGTCGTATTTATTTCTTTCTACATCTACATTCTATGTAGGTATGTATCTCGTTGTCTAGTTCCTACGTTTGGCTTAGTTTGGAGCTAGGTCAATTATACGTGAATGTTTTCCAAGGCATTATTATTAATATAGATAAAATAAAAAAAAATACCTGTTAGTTTATAGTATTCGCTGTAAGGGCTGTAATCATACTGAAAATCAACAAATGTCGATGACAGCTCTATTTTGGGGTCTACAAATTCAGCCACAATAAGACATTCCAGTAATAACTCCTTCTTGTTTATACCTTCCACACTACCCACTAAATACCACACTTCTCTAACGGTAGTGACTTTGTACGATACACCTGTTATTGTCAATTCAACCTTTTCTCCACTGGCTATTTTTAATGACCTCGGTTCCAAACTGAAGAATGCACTAGAAACGTTTTAAATTTGAGAATTGTCATAAACAAATAGAATCCTAAACGGGCGGACAGTTTAATTTTGAATTTCAATACATGCTTATATTTTGTCACGCCTCATCGCTCACGGGGTAATCAGATTAGAGCGCTAATCCTCTCGTGACTTACAAACCTCTTTCGCTTCACTCTCATCAGTCTCTTCATACGTATATAAATATAGTATTAGAAATAACGCAAATAAAATTTATATGAGCACTAAAGAGGGCATGGTTGTGCTAGCAGAAGTAGTATCCACCTAAGGTAAGCGGTTACCCCCGCCTGTGGACGCTGCAACACCAGAGGTATCGCTCGCGCGCTGCCGAGCCTGTGTCTTTGGGGAAATCTTTTCACAACCTTCTTGAAGATCAGTATAAATACCTACGTTGTATTTTGTTTACTCTTAGGTGCCTTGTAAAACTCGTTCCACTCCAACGAATGCAAGCGGGTACCACAGTTTTCCATGATAACTGTACAGTTCAGTGGTATCTTGGTGAAATGGCGTCCGAGCATAATTTTGTCACGTTGCTCTCCAACAACGATGCTCGTGCCCACTCCGGTCACTGTCAACGGCACTATCTACAACGGCAAGCAAGCATGACAAAAAACTCCACTGAGAAATTTCGAGTTGTGTCTAATCTAAGGTGAGCCCCGTGGGATCACCCACGTTATATTTGATTATACACATTCATATATGATTACTGCTGTTTGCAGCTTTCATCAGCAACAGCTTCTGCCGATACTAGTCTTCGAATTTTTCACATTTGCACCTACGTCTGGCGAGAATATGATTTAACACACTTTGTCGTTCCGCAGCCCTCATAGAACTGCGAGAAGATATAAAGAAAAAAATTGCGTTTACTTACAATATCCTTGACTTTTTCAAGTTGAATCACTGCCTTATTGCTGTAAATATCAGCATCGATCAAGTACACTGTAAGATATAAATCTGTCTCCTCCTCGGGTGCAATGTACCCTTCAGTAGGATAAATTTGCCATCTGCCATCTTTGTTAAGCTGTCAAAGGAACATTAATTATAAGGATTAGTAATCTCTCTTGAAAAATTACTACATTCAGCTCAAGTTATAAAAGTAATGAACTCAAAGGCGCTAACAATAGATGCTCTAAAGTTGACGTTGACAGGCGAGTCATTGCACAGGGTGAGTGTCTTCTGCGACTTTGCCAGCAGCTTCACCTGCCCCCAGTGCAGCGCCATGGGGGCGCACGTGACTATGGGCCGGACGCCGCATCCGGTTATGTTGCAAATATCTATCGGATTGCTCATGCCAAACAAGCGCATCCTTTAAACAGAAATATTTAATAAGATATTAATTTACCCATTTCTTTTACATAGTACATATCATATATGTATATACTACCGTATAACATATTCTTGAACTCCAAGTACGCTGGTTTGTATGGTAACAGGAAAATAAATCGTGCTGTTCGGTTCAATTATTCCTTCCTTTATGTCCACAGTTACTCGTAATGTAGAATTTGCCTAAAAATATTGTCAGTTTAATTCTAAGAGTCAATCACTTAGAAAAGCAGTTATACCTTGTGCACGTAAGCTAGAAAAGCAGCAACTTGGAGAATGACAGATATTATTAAGGTCAATATTCATTTAGAAGCTTTTCTAACTATATGGGGCAAATTATTTCACAGAGCATATTACAGGACAAGTGACAAACATGTTTCTCATCTGATAGCTAGCAAATTCCACAGTCTTTTCCAATTCCAAAGTCCAATTTAACCACTTTACAAAAACACATGATTCTTCTGCTTCTGATTCCACAACAGTATCATAACGATACTGTAATCTTGACATTAAGTTATAAAGAGATTACTCGCATAAACTACACTAATCATATTTTAAAGCTGTGCTTATTAAGTGCAATAGTAGTTCTGCACATCGGTAAAATATTACCGTCGGCGACAAAGCGATGTGACACCAAACAAAGCCTACCTTACTGCAGTAGGTATAGGTTTTGGATTGTATAGAGTCTTGCATGTGTCTCCAATGCGACAATATAATGTATACTGCATAACTGCTTTATTATATAAATATATAAATAAAATTAAATAACTACCACCTGATTCTCTTCCAAGGTGAAATAACCCCAAAAGTCACGACACACAACTTGTATTTCCTGTTTATAGGGAAAGTCAATGAAGCAGGCTCGTAGTCTAATGTCCGCAGCGGGAGTGACTTTAGGAACCATGGCATTGAACAGCACCGGGAGGACTATCGGTGGACTGTCGGACTTCTCCAGTTCCAGTTCCAAAGCTGTTTGATTAGCTCTGATCAAATTGGCCGTTAGAGTAACCTGCATATAGGAATAATACAAACATTAAACTAACAACTCTGCACACATTGTTATCTAAAGGCATGGTAACTCTGTATGAAAACAAGGGCTTAGGTTGATCTTTAATTAATTCTCAACTACATCCACGACCTGTCCTCGTCCTCTTGGAGCGCGTTCCACATCGCACTTTCTCACGTCCAGTATCATCCAAGATATTCTCGGGACTTAACCAAACAAAGTCCAGGCATTTATTTTACGGATGATGACACGAGTTTACTGATATTTGTTATCAAACAAATTGCAGGATGTTGTGATAAAACACTTCTCTCATATGTATTTTCGGGATTCGAAAAATTTTTGTTCGTCGCATATTACGTCTAAAAATTTTGTCCATCCGTAGAGTAAAGTTTACCCTTACCCTCAAAGAAACCCTTGACTCGGGTTCTATGATAATTCTAGAAGGTACAATGTTGAACTCTCGTGGCCATTGAGGCACCAACGGCTTCGGTGAAAGCGCGACCGCGTAGTCCTCTAACGTAATGCTGCTAACTTCAGGGCCGTCCGAGGATATCTTAACGGACGCATTTACTTGCACTATCGACTCGTTGATTACTTCAAAGTGTAAGGTTTTCGGTAAACCTGAAATAACTCGTGAGACTCATTTGTGCAAGATACATCTTACGAATCAATAAACACACCATCTTTATAAAAATTGTGTGCCAAGTGCACAATTATAATTAGGTATGTTTTCTCCAAATAATATTAAAAGTTGTGTGTGTAGGTACATATATTTGCAGAGATAGAGTACATTTCCATTACCTAAATAAATTTGATCGACGAACAATCATAGGAACGTTAAGAGTTCTCGAAACTGGCATGCATTTTGAGATTCAAGAATTTTGTTACGATTGTGATCTTAAAGTCCAGAGTGGAGGTATTCTCTCTGCCTATTCCATGGAAACTCGGCCTGTATTACGTACATACGTAATACAAGCTTTTCTATTAGTAGTCAACCCTGATTATATACTAAGCAAACAAATTTAAACCTACATTAAGTTAATAATATTAATTAATTAATTATTTCATTGGCTAAACTAAATTAAATAAAGAAATTACTTACCGATACTGACTGTACCAAAATTCAAACACGGAACGCTAAATGATAACGATGGATAAATTACTTCTCCCCTGGAAAGATAGGTAAATATGCTCGATAACGTATCTTATTAATGAAGTCTAATAACAATATAAAACATGTGGGCACAAATTAATGTATTTCATTAAATTGTTATATATCTTAATGCGTCGTAAAGATCCCTGAAGGGGTAGTATAAGGGGTAACACCTTCTTTTAATACTGCCGTTAAGGATTTTCGTTCAGTGTAAAGGACGTAATGGGATAAATGGGTGCGGGGGCTATACTAAAGTTCTTAAAGTCAGTAAGTTCATAAAATCTCATACAGACCACAGGGGTTGAACCTGCACCCTTTAATTTGCAAACAACTACTAAATACATTCAAATACTTACTTCAAATAAAGCTTCAGTAGCACATTTGTGTCCCGAATTGAAAAGTTAATTTCTTCAAAATATGGACCTTGATTAGAGTTACTGAAGGAAATTATAAATATCTCCTTGTCACCTGGACGGAGACAATGTAGCTTAGGAGAGCATGTAATAACACTTCCGAAAAGTGTTGACTCCTCTTTGTACACAATCACACCATTTATGTGACCTACAAGGCAAATATGTTCTCTAAATACATTTTCAAATCGTAAAAACATTATTTTCGTCATTGTTCCAAACATATGTTTAACAAACAAACAAACCTTTATTGATAGCTACAATTTCATAATTATATGTCTTATTGATATAAACACTGTCCATATCTAGAGTCTCCAAGTTCAATTGAATTGCCGGAGGAAGAGAGGCCCCAACCATCCTCACAGGCACTCGCTCAGAGACACCGTCCAGGTCCAAGTAAGCAGTCGCAACAAAGTCACCTATTTCTTTTGGGTTAAACGTTATAGTCAACTCTGTAGATTTGTTGGGCCATAGTTTGCCTTGCTGTAACATTATTATGCATATTATTAACACATATAATTAATATAAAATGAGTTCAACTTTGGAATAACATATGAAAATGTATACTGACTATTGGTAATATGGAGAAGTGTGTATCTTGAAAGAGCAATGATTCATCGGCTACTAGCGACTGTATCTCGTCATAAAAAATCCTCGTGTACACTCTGTCGTGCTCATCACTGCTCAGAACATCGTACTGAACTAGTTTCATATCTTTGGAAGACTCGCTGCCTTTCACATTGTAGAACATCGTTGCAAACTTAACTTTGTCTTGGAAATCTATAATAAGGTAATACCACCATTCAGATTTCATAAATATTAAAATTAATAATATTATTTATTATAATATTAAAAATAAGTCTGGTAGTTACTTACGCTGAAGCCGCTGTGATATATGTTTAAGATGAATTTTAATATAAAGATCATTGGAACTGCGGTGAAGAATCAAACTTGAAAGGGAGAAATTTGTGATGAAACTTTTTATGAAGAATTAGGAAGTTATTACAACTTCCTAAACTGGAATCGAAATAGCGAACATAAACACCATAATAATTTTATTTTTACCATAATATACGCAACCGTTCTTCATACACATATAGGTGAGCAAATGATCAGACTTGTTCGTAATCTTGATAATCTGCTGGTGCACCATCGTTTTGTAAGTATCAGGGAACCGTACCACTTCTTTCTCCAAATCAATACTGACCGTGTACGTTCCTCCAGTTAAATCAATTCGAAAATTTTCTCCTGAACCGAATAAAATAAATATATTCAATAAAATAGATTCCCGCATAGCATACAGGTAAATAAGGCACGTAGTAAGTAGTTGTACCATAATCTTACCCGTTTCAAATATTATGAAAAGTGTTCCGTTCATTTCACCCAAATGCATGGTTTTGAAAGCCACTCTGATGTCAATCTTTTGATTCGGGCTTAAAAACGCACTCTTAGGATATACTGAAAATGGGCTGAAACACCACAATGAGTTTAGCCAAAAAAAAAAGCTTCAAATTTAACACAGTAAAAACATACCATTTTGTATTCATCACAAAACCAGCCGGCACCAAGCCGACATTGTGTATCCCAATATAAATTTGATTTTCCACCTTAAGAGGAGTTTTAGGAATGCTTATAGCATCCGGGAAGTCAAACACTGGACGAGGTCCCATTGCTACCAACAAATTTTAGTTCTATTAAACAGTTACACGTACCATATTCATTCATGAAGTGGTAAGTCATGCAAATTATATATCTGTAGTAGCGATTAGTAGAATAGGAAAGAGTTTCTGGGGAGTTCTTTCATGTTCCGAAACGGCTCGGCAATTTCTTTAGGGTACTTTTATATTTCATATACGTATATTAAATTTTCATGAACCTTCTGAATTTAAGGCAAGTAATACCAAGGCCACACGTAGTCATATAAATCGTGTCACGTAATGGTTCAAAAACCCTGAAAGTCTTACCAATCAGAGGTAGGACGTACTGGTCCACATCGGTGTAGAAGGTGACCCTGTGGGTATAGTCCTCAAACTGCACCGGGATGAAGGTGATGGCGAATGAGACGCTGATGCCGGGGGCCAGCCGCGACAGGAGCGTGCCTCCGCAAGGCTTGATGAAGAAGAACGAAGACTCCTTGTACACCATGTTTAGGAACGTCGGTGCCTGTGGTAACACGTATCTCTATTTTATTGTTAATACTAAAGGCCATTTACCAAATACATTAATGGTCAAATAACAATAAACACTGTATTCGAAATTGAAGCTTTCCGTTACCTTGCTAATATTTTTAACAGAGAACTTGGCAATAATTTTCTCATTCGGCTTAAAGTTTTGGAACACCAGCAGCTTGGGAGTGAAGCTTAGCACAACCTTGGAGCTCTTGTTCCCGCTGCGAACAATGTTCTCTACTTCGATGGTGTTCAGATTTCTCAGTCGCTCCTGGGTGCTCATACTCATCTCTTTAGCATAGTCCGAAGGTGTTATCTGTAAAATAAGTATGTGAATATATCTTACACATCATCGCTTTTCAACGTTTTATGCACTTCGAGACCTTAAGAGCCAGTAAGTAGAATATAATTAACCGTACATATCATCACGCCTTCTCAGGCGAGAATATTACTTCGAACCACCATGATGATCCTATTTTACCCAATGTAATAGATTTTTTTATAAAACATCTTACATAAGTTTCACGATATATTTTAATCGCATTGAGCATTTTAGTGAAAATTAACCAATTTTACAAATTTTGAATTCTCATTGCCCCTTAATGAATTGACACCAACCTGTTCAGATACGTCCAGTAATTTCTTTTTTGCAAGAAGATGATACAATTCAGCTGTGAAATAGCCATTTTGTTTAAATTTATGCAATATTTCCATGCTGAGCACGTTCACAATCACATTAAAATCAACAATAAATAAAGCAACGTTAACATCGATCCATCGATCCACCAACGATAACATTGGAATATGAGTGACAAGCTATTTTTAATAATAAATAATTAATTGTAACTATGGTTACACCATTTCAAATACAAATGGAATTAATTGCAAGAATCCGGGAGTAGCAAAAAACAAGTGATTTATTTATTTATGACTAGCTGCCCCGGCGAGCTACGTACCACAAAAAGTCAAGAATTTTTTTGATTTTACATATATCCTTGTATTTTTTAATTTTTATCTCTCCAAACCTTCCTCAGACTTATCAAACACAACAAAAATAAATCATCCAAATCGGTTCAGCCATTACAATTTTGCACACATTTAGTGATTCATTTTTAATTATATAGATTATATGAATATACCTTCTATAAGCTGGCAACACATACGTAGACTGTAACGTTAAAGTTATACATTTAGATGTTTATTTTTCATATGTTATTTATAGTTTCTGACAAAAAAAACTATTACTTTTTATTTTTAGACTATTGTCATTTTGTTATCATTGTTATTTTATAACATCGTCTTGAGGATCCACTATACTCGACACCTTCTAGAAGACAACAGACATATTTTCTGATACATCCTGTATAGAGAGAGATAGATAGCATTTTTACTTAATATCCTCCGAACCTGAAAACATCTTCAGGTTTTTGATAATATTGATAACATCTACATGGAATCCATGCCTTCCACGAAAGAAATATCATGAAAGGCCTAGTTCTGCTATAGTTCCTGCAATTCAGGGGCAGTACCAATTCGTAGGTACTGCCTACAATATATGGATATCGTAATGTTAAAAACATTACCTACCTAACATTTATCTGTAAAATGTATCAACTATCCAAAATGATGTCATATTTTAAACATTTAAGTAAATACGTTACTGAAGAATTTATTATAATCCTTAAGCTGTAAAATAATAAAGATTAACATATTTATTCCTAGCAATAACTTTCATGGTATATTTTAATCGTATTAACGATTGCGAAACAAAAACATATAAATTAAGCGTCGTGACTAAAATAACAAAGAAAATATTTCTTTGTATACCTACTTAGATCTAATAATAAAACTTCGGTCAGGTCAAGTGGTATAATTGCAAGCCAATATAATTTCCCAAGGTATGTGACTCCGGAGAGAGCACGCAAGAGACGAGTGCGGAAATAGCAGCGCGTCGTAATTTTAGTAGAATCGGGGCAACGCGGCCGCGTACAGAAATAGAGGCGGCAGCGCGTGCGTCTTCGCGCTGTCAATTTCGTCCGGATAGGGTGCACGATTAGCAGTCCTCGTCGTCAGCCCCAGCCAGGGGCCGCAATCTAGGGGTCCGCCCCGTCGCGGGTGCAGTGTTGTGTCAATGCGCAGTTGCATCACTGCCCTTCACGTCCAGTTATGTCGTGTGCACAAACGTGCGTAACAGTGCTTCTCTGCACTATAGTGATGAATTGAAGGACCACTCCTGAGACAAAGGTGAGAGTTAAAATAAATATGCCTTTGTATTGCTATAAATAAAAAATCAGTACACCTTTATATATTATGTATAACAATTATCAGTACTTGTACCGCAGCATTCGGCCCTCGTAAGAAACTTCGTTCATTTACAAAAGTTCATTAACATTCCTCATTGGTGTTTAAAGATAATGTTTGGTAGAGGCATTATGAAGTACCATTCAATTATTTTCTAATAAGCTTATGCGTTAAATATACTGTGACCTACTAAGTATGTATATGATAAAATAGTGAGTACAGTTTCGATATTTCGGGATATGTGTTGCGGAATATGGGTCGCCGCCCGCTACCGACGCGGCAACGCCCGCTCTATCCCGGTCACAGCTGCCGTCCGCACTTGTCTTGTTTATAATAATAGCGTCATAATACACACATATATATCTACTACAGCTATGCACTCGCCTCATTTTTTTCTGTGTTCTGTGAAATATTTACTTGTGCAAGCAAATCAAAAGATATTAATTCATACATTCGCCAAATTTATAATCAGTCTCTTCGTACATCCTCGCCGGTTTCGAGTACTCTTGACTTTCAGAGTTTACTTAGAGGAAACTGGCGCTCTACTCTCTGTGCCCCCTGCGTGAGAGAATCGGCATAATATGATGTGATAATCGTTATAATACCAGTTGATTAACTCCTTGCTGTTGTCATGTACAACCTACACATGATGACCTAGTGAGACTACTTACGAATATACATTTATCGATAAGCTCGTGCCTACTTGTAAACTTGCAATAGCAAATCTAAGTTCTTGGAAATGTATCGCAAGTAACCCATAGCGCTAGGTACCAAAGAGATGAAACTACATATATAAATTACATAGTATGACTTACATGTAACGAAAACACAAAGTAAGACGGGCCGTCTAGTGGTTAGAGCTCGAAACTACGAAACTTGAGTTCGCGGGTTCGATTCCCGCTGAGGGCAGATATTTGTTTGATGAACGTATTACGAACGATAAAAGTATTTGTACCTTAGTCTTGGATGTCTTATATATTTATGTATATATCTATATATATAAGTAAATATAGCGTTGTCTAGCTACCATACAACATTTGAGACTAGGTCAATTTGTGTGGAACTGTCCCAAGGTATTTATTATTTATTATAGGTTAGTGACTTTGGCCGTATACATACGACTGAGAAGTAACAATAGTGTAAATACAAAGTCACTTTCCCATTTCAGAAAATAAGAATGTTGAAAGGCCGCGGTCGTGACACCCGTGCAACGGCTGGCTCGCATCCAGCCCCCCTCACGATGCGACCCCCGGGAAACGTGGCAGGTCGCCCCCCGGGCCCTGGCCATAGGACCCTCATGTCACCAACTCGACCTGAACCTGATTACGAAGTTGTGGAGTTTCCCACAGATCAGTATGTCAATGCCAAGCTGCAACCGCCGCCACCGCCGCCCCCGCGACCTACAGCCGGTAAGGGCGATTCTATTTTTCTTTATTAATTTACAGTAAAACTGTATCCAATAGTTTCCTCCCACATTTGTGACACTCGTCACGTCATTATTCGTCTACGTATTTCCTTTGTGACCGGAAAAGCCTCATTGGATGTATCCTAAGTTAAGTATGGCGAACACCACTTGAGGTGGAATAACAGTTGTTAGATATCAAAGTATGCTTAAGTTTAAATGAAATCACACATCAGTGAACCACATCAGCTTATGTTATGTAGTATTATAGAGGTGTATATGTAGTACCCACACACCCACTTGCCGCCAGAGATATATTTTGGTGCCAACGTGACAGGTGGCGAGACCATCGCCGTTACACAAGCGCGACTATACATACACCTTTGAATTGCTTCTCAGACGTATGCAAGTTTCCTCTCAATGTATTCCTTCGCCTTTTTCCTTTGAAAATAAGTTCAGATAAACTCATTGGTTCAGTCGGGATTCGAACTTGCGATCTTTATGTCGCAGGCAACTACTAGAACCACTCAGCCTCCACGGCTGTGAGAAAAGACTCTAATTAGACTAAATATCACTTTGTGTAATGATTGTAAAGTTCTATTTCTATTTTCACCTTACGTGTAGGTGGATTAGAATGACATTATAACATTTGTAAACAACATTGTTACATTATACTTATTGACACTGTACCTTCTATAGTACATTATGTTATATGTCTTGATGTCTAATGCTTTAAGATCAAATTAATAAAATAAATGTCGTAAGTAGTAGGTATATGCACCTACCTCATACTACTCGCTGCACGCGCCCTGATTAGAGTATTGTGCGAACCTTGCCAAATTTGGAGATATTATTATTCTATTTGTATTAGACGGACTAATCGAATTTATATATAATAATCAATATCAAGTTAAGGGCGGGTGAATCCATAGCTAGTCGCATATATAACAGTGTGTGACGTTAAGAGATTTTCTTTCTTTCTCTTGATGAAGGAAGAGTCCTAGCGTGCTATCTACTGGCTATGTGTAGTTAATACATAGATTGACCAGCAAACTCTAAGTAGGTCACCCAGTGGAAGCCGGTGCGTCGTGCGGCCTGTGCGGCGGGGGCGGCGCGCGCGTGCGCTGTGCCGAGTGCGGGCGGCGCGCCCTCTGCGCGTCCTGCGACGATATGTACCACCGCCACCCCAAGCGCAGGCACCATCAGCGACAGGTACCTGTACTACCTACTTACATACTACATAGTCCAATAGCTCCTTATAATCCTTAAAAAAAATCATAGACGTATGTGATGTCGTGCACATAGGACTGGAACAGACGCGCCATATTTCATGTTGGCAAATATTAACACTTGCAAATAGGTATGCATTCCCTGTTCTGAATTCTTGTTTTATACATACGTAATACCATAAAGTACAAGTAGTAATATACATGTTTTACTTTTGTGTGCAGGCATTAACGGCTTCGCAAATACGCGAAGATCGACCCCCACTGCCGCCGAAAGTCGCTGCACCTGTGCCGCCACCGCGAAGACATAAAGTGAATATTTCTCCTACATACCGAGCTTATAATATATAATACATAAGTTCTAAAGTTTCATTCGTATCGTTATTTAACGTTACAGATCGGCGTAGACAGATTAAGTGCCAGCCCTCGGTCTTCTATAACTGATCAGCGGCGCGCTACCCTCGGCCACCTATCTGTGGCGGGTCATCCCAGCCAGACGTCCAACCCGTCGCTGAACAACCACCTCGCCCAACACGTGGTCCATCAGTCACCGGGGCACGCGCAAGGGAATCTAGCTCCGGCGCATATCGGCAGCGTGCCTTATTTACCATCGACTGTGCCCCACGCGCCTGTCCCTCTCGGTCACACGCACGCTCAGTCCCACACGCTTGGTCACCTTAACAACGCTTGGACTCAACCCCGGAACTTGCAACAGGGATATAACATGTCGCCGACGCCAAATATGGTAAAACAATCAGATTTGCTTCAGATCAGCTGTAACTAGGTCATATACGAAAATGTACGGGCCGAAATAAAACGAAGCTTGTAGATACGACTGACTGGTAGTATGGTCACACATGTGTTTAACATCTTACACACAAATTTTCTTAGAAAACTAAGATACATAAGGCATAATGTCATAATGGTATAACACCTATTTAAAAATAATATTTTTGCCTCCAGCCAGCTCCAGCTGAAGCCTGGGGTAATGGTGAGAACTTTTCTCCCGCGAGTCAAGGCTGGGTACGACCGTTGCGAAGGGGAGCATCCGTCCTGGACCTGGGGGGAGGCGCAGGCGCATGCGCGGGCTGCACGCACTGCGCGCCGGGCTGGCGGTACGGCAGTTGCGCCAGCCTTGACCACGCCTGGCCTCAGGCCTGGCCGCAGCCCGCCTGCTGCACTCCGCACCCCATGCACCCTCACTCACACCACCACACACCGCATACGCCGCAACCTTATAGAAGAGGTAGTCGACTAATGTTGTCAAATAACCCAGTAGAACCCTGAAATGGGATATGGTTCCTATGTTTGCTTATGCCAGATTTTTCGTAGTTGACAGTCGAGCGGTGTCAAGGGCTGCCTCTCGCGGTGGCTCGCGCGCGGCCTCTCCAGCAATGAGTGTGAGGTCGCGGGCCTCGCGCCGCACAAAGCATCGCACGCCATCGCCGCCGCCGTTACCTTCTAGTGATGCAGACTCCGAAAGCGAAAGTGACAGCGATCACGGACCCACAAACATCTACCAAAACAACGAAGATGAAGATGCCCTGGGCCCGCCGCCGCCGCCGCCTAGCACATCGTGGCAATGCGAGCACTGTACGTTCGTGAACGAGCCGGGGATTCGTGTGTGCGCAGTGTGTTGTCGTACACCAATTGTCTCACCAACAGTCGTTGCGAATAAACTAAATAATAATATGGAAACACTGAAAATCAATGATAATCGTTCGACGCCATCCTCCCGCACTATAGAAAATCAACGTCTTGAACTAAGTAAGTAACGTCTATTCAACACAACTTTCCACAGTGATAAATGAAGAATCCTTCACTAGAAACGATAAAAAGGGAACTTCCATAGCGATTTTCTTTATACTTGGAAAAGTACATGAGTAATGTATATCTTTATGTACTTGACGTATTTTCACACCTACGGGCAAGGGTCCACAAAGGGGTAGGCAGAGGTGTAACGCAACACCGTATTTCCGCATTGGTGGCATTGTGATAGATGACGGGTCCATCGCCGTTCAGGTTTTGCTCGCTATGTTTTCCTTCACCGAAAAGCTCGTAGTGTCACTAATCACTAGATTCAGAAAAACTCATTGGTACAGTTGGTATTCCAACATGCAGTCTTGTAGAACTTTGTGTCATTGGAACTACTCGAACCACTCGGCCACCACGGCTTATGTATACGCATATTTATTGATTAAATTATTGCCTACCCCGTTAGGGACTCGGCGATATGATATGATGATGATGATTAATTATTTAGATGGACAAAAAACTGGAGTTAGATCGAAAACAGAACGCAGCTCGATCGCTTGTGGCCCATCTCCACCTCGTGAAGAGAAACCCACCAGGAAACCAATAAACCGTCTGGTGACACCTACTCGTGACCAATCTACAGGCGACACTGCGGAGTTAGTTCGAAAACATCATGATATGGCTGTCGGACCCTCGCCACCCAAGGAAGTGAAACAAAACCAAGCAGTGGAAGTATCGCCGACAGGTGAGCAGAGCAAAACTATGAAGGTGTCACCGTACCGTGAGGCAAAGGACACGAACGCGAAACGACATAGCGTATCGGTCGGCCCATCGCCCACGAGAGAAATTGCAGCCTCAATTGAAAAAAAGTCTACTGGAACATCACCCCCGCATGATACTGTTGTTGAAGCCCACTCGTCATCAGCATCTACAAAGGCGAGAGTGTCTAATACTGGCACATCACCACCCCCGCAAAGCATCTCGACGCAGGTATTTTAATTACACATACTTTCCTATATTTATAGCCTCGAATTTCTACAATATCTCAGGGTTTACATAAACATCAATATTTTGTGTGTAATAAAAATTACACATAAAAGTTTGATGACGATACTGGACTGAAAATAATTGTCTAAACGTGACCTCCTCAGACGTACGAAGTGCCTAATAGTTGGGAGCGTGCACCGTCTGCGGTGCAGGCCCGCTCCCGTCGTCGCTTCCGTGATGAAAATCGCCGTGAGCGCTCCCACAGCAGGCACTCCATGTCTAGCGACACCCGGGTGAGGCGACAAGTATTTAATGTGAAGAGTAGAAATAGCACTACTGGTGCAACATTTCTGTTCATGTATTTCCTACAAGAACTAAGCTTTCCAAACCTCTATAAGGAATGGTTATGCTGGCAGAAAATGACACTGTTCATTCGTTACACCTGCTAGCTCATTTACATCTCTTAGTCAAAGATCACATTGTCCAAACGCCTATAAGATAAGCACATTAACGAGCGGCAGACCACACAACAATCAACAAGCCTACGGATGCGAGACCCACATACTAAGCTTTTTTCATTGTACTAGGAGAGCGAGAGAAGTGTGCGCACAAGCGGGGCTGGTGGCCGGTGGGAATGGCGTGAACGTGACAGCAGTCCCGGCGGAGAAGGTAGCGAGGGTTATAACCGCCTATCGCGCCGCGCCTCGCATCTAGACCTGCGGCGAACGCGCTCCAACCGAAGAACTAGCTTTTATGGCTCAGAGGTACCTACTTATTGTATTTTATTATGAAGGTTTAGTTAAGTTGGCTACAAAGCCACGTATGTCGCACAAAGAACATCGATACGATCGACAGTACGTAAATACCCCAATTACAGGCACCTTCCCCCGAGCCGCAATCTACAACTCGAGCCGTTTCCCTTGAAGCCCTTGCCGGTGTTGGGGCGAGGCGAGAAGCGGAAAGGGGTCTTGAGCTGGCTCGGCTGATGAGTGAAGCAGAACAGCTTGGCTTCAGTGCGGCGGAAGTGCAGGCGGCTTTGGCACAGAGTCCCGCCGCTCCGTTGGCGTGGTTGCGCGCGCGCTGGCCAAGTCTGGTAGCGGGGGTGCAAGCCGCCGCTATTCGCCTAGCACCAGCCGCGAATATCACTGAAATGGATGCGCGCGCCGCCCTCGCTCGTCACCGTGGGGCCATGTGGCCCGCTGTCACCGAATGCGTCGATAAACATCGCATAAAGGTACACAATAACATAAGCGATTTTGTGAACGGTCACTAAGACTATCCTGGCGAAAGGTATATAATGATATACTTGTTTTAGACAGAAGCAATGAACCTAGGTGAGGAGCGACGACTACGTGGACACGTGTGGGGGCCTCCCGCTGGCGCTGACGACGAGGCGGCGCCCCCTGAAGTGTTCACGGACCGTTCACACCGCAAGCGCGGTAATCTCAAACAAACCACCCAACATTAGCATAACGTTACATAAGCAGATCGCACCATCACCAAATCACGTCATAATCTTCACGTTTACATTTCAGCAGAAGATAGTTCAGATGAGTTCGAAGCATTCTCTCCAACAAAATTAGAAGACGACCAGTGGATGTATTTGCCGTTAGATATGCAGCAAAATAATATGTACATGTCGCCAACGGAGTTTGATTTGTTGGATATACCAGTTATCAAGGAATCGGATAAAAACAAAACTGATATTATTGCACAACCCCTCGAACATGTACTCAAACAAGATAATGTTCCAATAACGGGGAAAAGGCTAGTTAAGAATGACTTGTTATCAGCGAGTACACAGATTAAAAATGTAGAAGATATTGAAGCAAAAATAGCTTCACTGGACCTTATTCAATCAGAGAACGACTTTATAAATGCTTATAATGCTTTGGCAAGAACTAGTCCGTTACCAAACGTTAGTGGGCAATCAAGTAAAACAAATAATTTTTCTGAAAATTATGTAACTCCTAACCAAGAAAATCTACCTTTTGGTGAAAGTCAGCCTGTTATTCCAAATGATGAAATGACTACGACTGACGCAACGAACAATATTGATAGGTTGCCCAAAAATACAAAAATCCGACCAGAAACTAAAGAACCAAAAGAAGTTAAAAGTTCTCAACAAATCAATCTCAGAAGACATAGGGCAAAAGTGTTAAATAGCAGTGATAGTGAAGAAGATGCGAGACAAGCACAAAAAAATTCACACCTAATCATGCAGGAAAATAGAATTAGTGGAACTGAATTAAAAAATAATAATTTTAGGCCAACACCATTGAAACCTGAAGCATCTGCAGTACATGAAAATACATTAAAATCGGAAGAAAAGTCAACAAATCTTAACGATATCGTCGATAATACACAAAAGCTTATACAACAAATGAAAGAAGAAATTAATTCCGATATAAATTCTATTGATGGCAGAAATATATCGGAGAGTGAACAAGATTCTAGTTCTCATACTGAACAAGAATCAAGTTACAGTGAAACTGATGAGGGTTCTGAAAATTTGACGTCAGATGAAAAAGAAATGTCTAGCACTGACGATGACGATGCCCCTGGCCAAAATGAATACATTACACGTAGAACAAGTTCCGAAGATAACGAACAATTTGAAGAAGCATTGGATAACTTAGATAATCAAATCGAAAATTTCAGACATGCCAACATTGAAATTCTGGACTCGATAGCAAGAAGTTTACAAAAAGAGCACACCGTTGCAGTAGAAATAATCAATCCACAGTCAGTAAACCAACAAAAACAAGATTTAAATAATAATTTATTCGTAGCTGTAAATTCTTTTGACGAAATTTATGAAGAATTGAGTGTTACTAATTCGTTAAAAAATATGAAAAATATTACAGAACTAAATAATGAAAATGATTTTACCGAAGCGCCATTACAAGATATAACTGTACTAGAAAAACATGTAGTTAACTTTTCATCGTTGAAAGTAGACGCTCCACTGAGGGTTCTACATTTTGAAAATAAGTACCCGATATATCAGGCTATATTGCAAAACATAGAAGAGGATCCAGAAAGTAAAAATGTTGATGTAATGGTGGATACAGTTTCTACGTCAACAGTCGGGATTCATATCGAAGATGAATCAGAATTAGTTGAAAATGATCTACAATCCCCATCACCTGATATTGTATCTGATGAAGTCACTCTACACGGCTCTAGAAACAATTCACCCGAGGCAGAGAGCCGTCATCTTGTTACACCAAATAGCGATGAATCATTACAACAAAGTAACTTTACACATATTCCTCTCAATAGTGAAAATATCCAGCAACGGGTTATTACAATCTCAGAGGAAGATCGACAGAATAATCTAAATTCATACGGTGAACCGTCTGAACAGACGATCTCAGTTAAATCACACGGCAACAATAAAAGTAATCCCGTTACAACTAAGTCAAATATTCCAAAACTTATAAAACTTGCTCAAAACGCTAAAGCTAAAATTGATAAAAGCTCTCCTAAAGCGATAGTTTCGAAAGTACCCATAAGAAAAACTTCTGTAAAACAATATCCTGCTCCGGCACCTCCAAAAGCTCATTTCGGAAACATACAAAGTGGTCACGTTAAACAATTACAAACCAGACTTTTTAATAATAAATCTGCAGACTCTCCTAGTAACAAAGATAATGATTTGCTTGAATCAAAACCGTCGACATCAACACAGCATAAGAAAAAACTCGCGCCTCCTCCACCCGTCCCATTATCCCAAAATCGGTCATCGCCACCAAAAACACAAGATGCCCAAAAAAAATCCAACTACTTCCGCGAAACTTGTAGAACCGAAGACGAATGGACGGATAGTGATTCCGAAGATTCATCACAATTACAGATAGTGAAACCAATCGAAGAAGAAACAAGCACACCACCATCACCGCCTCCGCCAATTACTGTCCGTCGTGTATCGGGACAACTTATTGACTTGGCCAAAGTTCAACTTCCACATGGATCACCCGAGGTATGATTAATAATAACTGTATTTTAATTAGAAGTCTGTTTATAATATTAGATTCACTAAAATTCAGGCGTATTATACTTTTCTCTAAATATATGTAGAGACAAGCTCGAATGCTGCTAGCCGAGGGTGCGACAGAGACATGGGAGCAGGCGCAACTCGCAGTACAATTGATAGCGCAAGGCGTGGAAACCCCTAATGCTTTGCTGGCCGCACTCGAATGCGCCGACCTAACATCAGCACTCAATTACCTACATCAAGACTGCGAGCTCTGTGCGTCACGTCTTCCTGAGCATGAAGTGAGTATGTATTTATAACAAAACAAATGGTGCCGATTTTCCGAAACCCAAACACTGAAGACTTAGATTGTCGTTTGTTTATCGACCGCATCGCGAATACTAGGTAATTCTCAGCTAATGCAAAGCAAAAATCGAACTCCGGCTGTCTGTACCAACGAGTTTTTATGAGCGACCCTTACGATGAAGAAAAATATGGTGAAACCCTTACTTTTTTAAAAACATTCAGGAACGAAGGCTCTTGAGATACGACGTGACTTTTTTTAAATCATTCAGAATCGAAGGCGCTACGTGTGACTCGCCATGTGTTGAAACCTAAACTTTCACCTGTACCCCTTCGGGGAACCTGTGGGGTGTGTGGGGTGGTGGGAAGAAGCCAAAGGAGTATTTTTAACCTGATGTGTATAATATCTTATATATATATCCTTTTTTAACTTACAGTTAGTATACACGGTATCGATGTTTCAGATGGTATCAATGTTGCGGTGCACCCACAGATGTTGCCGCGAGTGCGCGCGCCTATACTTCACTGTACAAATCACGGAAAGAAGTATAGCGGATTGTGTGTGCCCGTACTGCAAAGTACCAGAGCTAGAAAGCCTTCCCGAAGACGCTTGGCTTGAATATTTTGCGCACCTGGATATCTTACTCAAAACCCTTCTAGAAATCGACGTGCACGAACTATTTCAAAGAAAAGTATGCTTAATATTTACAGCTACTACGCACAAATTAATCATCGGTTATTCAAGCTAGTTAGTATAACGAGCTATTTCTGTACAGTTGCGCGACCGGACCCTTGCAAGAGACCCCAATTTTAGATGGTGCATGGAATGTTCATCAGGATTTTTCGTACATCCAAAACAAAAGAAGTTGCGCTGTCCCGAATGTAAATCCATAAGCTGTGCTTCGTGCAGAAAACCGGTAAAATATATTTTGTATTTTTACCTATCTACACAAGAAATGTACTACAACAATGTTTACAAAAGTTACTCTTAGTGACTTCAAATTCTTTTAATTACATTTAAATAGTGGACAAGCAACCACGACGGACTAACTTGTGAGCAGTACGCAGTGTGGTTAGAAGACAATGATCCAGAACGCTCCGTTGCTGCAGTCCAGCAACATCTACGTGAGAATGGCTTAGAATGTCCACGTTGCCATTTTAAGTATTCGCTGTCACGGTAAAATACTTCAAAATTAATAATAAATTAAATTACTTTCAGTAGCCGAAAGCATTTTTAAATTCCTAATTTCAGTGGTGGATGTATGCATTTCACATGCACGCAATGCAAATACGAGTTTTGCTACGGATGTGGAAAGCCGTTCACTATGGGAGCCCGGTGCGGTCTGAGCGAGTACTGCGCTAAGCTGGGCCTTCATGCACATCACCCAAGGAATTGCCTTTTCTATTTGCGCGACAAAGAACCTCATGAACTGCAAACTCTTTTACAAGTATGTATCTTCGAAATTAATACATTTTTTTATTCCTTTTCACAGTCTTCACGGAGATAGGTACATATGTATATGTATTGGGTGCCAGCGATAACTCACGACTTTCGAATTATTCGTCATGCGTATGCAGTTTTTCCCATAATCCTTTCCTTCATCGTCACCGTTTCAACTTGTGGTGAGACAAACCACTATAATAAATGATCTGTAAACATATAACGTTTACAGATCGGGTTTTAAACCTACAATATTGACTTTGACGGTTCATACTTAAACCATGGGTAGGTACTACTGCTTAAGATAATAAATGGCACTATACATTTCAGATGAATAATGTAACTTACGAAACGGAGGCCGCGGAAAGTAGCTCTGCCCGTTGTCCCTTGCAACTACAGCGCGAAACGCCGACGGGACTCGTGGACGGCACATGCGGGAACGAAGCTCCTGCCAATTATGCTGGATTGTGCAAGTGAGATGTTTATTACACACAGAAATTTTATAAAATAAAAGTAAAATTTTAGTTAACCAGGAAAAGTAAATAAAACCGGAGCTAATACCGCCCAATTGCTAAAACCTAGTAGGTACTAATTTGGCTATGACGTCGGTAGCAAGCGAGGATTGTGCTTGCAGGAACCATTACTTGGAGTACTTGAGCAGGCTGGTGAGGCGCTACTCGATTGATCCTCTCCCGATCCTGGGCGTGGACGACCTGGAGACGCTCGTGAGGCGCGCCGCCCTTCGCCTGCCGCCGCGGCCCTACGGCTCGCTCGAGGGCCTCTACAAGCGGAGCCTGGCCGAGGTGTGTTGACGCCGCTGTTCTTACAGGGGCCACTACGTGGAGTACCTCGCGGGGCTGGCTCGCGGGCTCGACCCGATCCCCATCATGGACGTAGCAGAGCTCGTGGCAGAACTGCGCCGACGAGCGCTGCCTCTGCCCGAGCGCGGCCCCTGGGACACCGACCCCCTCTATGCCGGGATGTGTGCCGAGGTACGCTCTGCGCCTCCGACACACGGTACCTAGCTATCGAAGTGGCTTGAAATATCCATCGACGTGGGATATGGACAGATTTCAACTCCTTCCAAATAGTCAAAAATACATCAACTATAGTACATCATGCCGAAGTGGTCTCTCTTCACAGCTTCCACAGCCAAGGCGAAACATTCGTCAACATATATTGTATTACCGCATAAACAGATAAATATTTTAGGAGTAGGCAGGTGTGTAGCCCTCACACCCTTTTCGCCGGATATAAATTTTCAGTTTCTAAACCACGTCTACATACTGACGTATACGTCATAGACCTGCATACGTCTTTGAATTCCTTTTCAATCGTTGGCAGGTGTCCTCCCGATGTTTCCCTTCACCGTAAAGCTCGTGATGGGATTAATCACTGTACTGAAGTTCTAGTACTTTGTTTACCCTGCCAATATGTACAATGTAACCGGATTTTTATTGTTTCAGATTGTGAAGGAGAAAATACCTTTAGATTGACACCAAATGACGCATCCAAATCCGTGGCCTTGGAAGTCTGCTGAACTCATCAATAAGAACAAGTCACACATGTGGTCCCAGATTTATATATATTAATAAATAGACTAATTTGTTCATAATATTTTAATTGAATTCTTAACTCTATTCTTAAACCTAGGTATGTGGGCCGTGTTCACCTACGAGCGAAGGGCTCGTCCATGTGTCTCCGGTCGCGTTGTATGTAATGCCTATTAGAGTGTATGCGAGCTTCGAGGGAGTCGGGTAGGGCTCGCTCGGGCTGCGAGCGGCGAGGCTGCGCAGGCTCAAGGCTGGGAGCGGCCCGCTGCTGTGCCACGCGGCGGCCTCGCTCCATCTCCCTAATGGCGCCAGCCGCCACCATCTCCGCGAGGCGAGCCTGGCGCTCTTCCTCACTCAGACCCCCACACTTGCCTCGATCCCGCCTATCCCCAACCTCTTCTCTCTTTATATGCCGCTCTGGGGATTTTTGTCTTATCTTGCTTTTGTTCTTTCTGTCATCTGAATCGCGGAAACATTCGGACATTGATTCTATATCAAATTTGTCTTTATCGATGCTGTGGTCACATTTTCGTCGTTTTTTATGCTTATCATCACTGTCAGATATGTCTTTGCCAGTGTTTCCATGTCTCTTTGATGTTTCTGAGTACTCCCTTTTTTTACTAGCAGGGTTTGAGCTTGTGTTTGCCTCTAGTCGATGTTCATAATTGGATTCTGTGTCACTATCCGGTGATTTCTTTTTCTTTTTAGATTTTTTTAACTTTTTTTTCTCCTTTCCTTCCTTTTTTTTCTTCTTTTTTGCTTTTTTTGGTTTTCTTTCAGGGGAGGAGTCTGAAGACGAATCACTAGAGGCGAGCAAAGCAGCAAGATCAATATTTTTTTCCTTACCTAATGAATTCAACTTAGCAACAAGAGCATCATCCAGATCTCTTTTATTCTTCTTAGACTTTTTTAAAGATTTCATTTCTTTTTTCTTTTCCTAAAAACAAAATATTATATTGTTATTTCACAGTATTAATAAAAAATGCTGAATAATAATGTATAAGTAAAATGTTACAATCATACTTGTTCTTTTCTTAGCAGCTCTGTAAGTTTGCGACGCTGCAGTGGGTTGTTCAAAAGAGCTGCTCGAGCAGCTCGTTCCCTTTCTTTGACTAACAGCAATGGATCCTCACGTATTTTTCGTGCTAAATCAACTTGTGTGTCTCCAGCAGTTGCCAGCATGCTAGACCCAACTACTCTTCGGGCTACAACTGGTATGGACTCAGCTTCAGATTTGTTTAGAGGATCATTCTTTTCTATTGCTTTCCCAAGTAAATAATCTTCATGCTGTACACTTTTGTCTGGTTTCTGGAACATAAGCAAATATGCTACTATACAATTAGCTAAAATATGATATAATGGTCTTGAAATAAGAACCAATGCTTTGATTCTGACCTACCTCAAATGATTTTTGGAAAATGTGGTTTAAGATAAAAGCACCAACTACCAGGATCAAATCGATCGGACACTCTAGGACGGGAACCTCAAGATTACTTGAAACTGATGTCCATGTATGAAGAGACTGATGAATGTGGACGAAGCGAAAGAGGTATGTAAGTCTTGAGAGAACTGGCTCCCTCTGCCTACCCTGTTAGGGACTCGGCGTAATGATATGTATATATCTAGAAGCACTGTGTCTATGATACATATAGCAGTATATGAGACTAGTATTAATGCAAATTTTTCAGGACACCACAGATCCCCTTTCCTTTTTCTACGGCCCAGATGTCTGGCTGTATTTTTTCTGTATGTCAATAGAGTATTAATTTCTGGATATAAGGTACCAGTTGATGTTGGAAATCCAAAATTAATTAAAGTGGTTTGTTACACTAGAAAACATTGTGGCCTTTATAATGGTGACAATTTAACAGATAAGGGTATTTGGTACAATATAACAAGAAGAAAGTTAGAAATAATTATGATCTATTAATTACTTGACAGCCCAATCATCATTCATCATTAAATTCCATTCCAGCATGATAAGACGAAAAATATAGACATATATACTCAGTGAGTATATATGGATATTTTTAGTCTTTCAAAAATATGTGAGTATTACTCACATATTTTTGAATTTATAATAGCCATAGGAAGTAGGATAGTACTTGACAGCCAGTTGCAAATGAAAAACTTAAAATATATAAATATGTCTATATATATATATGTATGTATATATATATATATATATATATATATATATATATATATATATATATATATACAGACATATAGGTCTCTACAATTTCATCTACATTCATTAGTATTGTCACACAGTTGCGCATTAACTTCAATATAACTTACATCATACATCCAGTGCAGGCGGCTATCATTTGCAGACCCGACAGTATTACGTTTGGCTAGCTCATTGAGTTCAGCTCGGTCTCTCTCCTCCACTCGTTCCTTTTGCAATTCCATGATACGTTTCTGTTCCTCTGCAGCTGCTTGCTCGGCTTTCCAAACACGCTCTTGGTTTTTTAAATTGTTTGGATGCCATGATTTTTTGGAGTTCTATAAATTGAGAAAGGTAATAATAGTAATTATATTGTGACATTTTTTATTGTTAATGTTCCTTATAACTAAAGTAGATCATGTTTATGATAAGATGTGTATAAAAAAACAGGACAAGTAATAATTTCAGGATGACAGAAACCCTAACTAATTAATCTGTTGCTGTGCAATCTAGTTTCCACTTCACACTGCTCACAAATTTATTTACTTTTACAAAAATTTAATTTCTCTGTGTTATGTAAATAATACAAAATAACCTAGCAGAATTGTCCAACGATGGTGAATTTATGTTCTTTATTAATGCTGACCTCTAATACTTTTTAGAATAGCCATTGAACAGGCATGTCATTGAGAACTATGTTCACAAATAGGAGCTGAAATCTCCCTTCACAATATCGAGGAATAAGCAGTCCAAGAGAAAAAATAACATGCTGGAAATCGTATACCAACCAAATCACCACCTCCCATTGTTAAAAACGATTTCGTTGCACAGAAAGACAAGAAAGACAGTATCGTGTTGTATACTTAATATAAAACAAGTCCTTTTATGAATGACATATTATTAAACGGAAAGACTGCGCAGTAAAAAACAATACGAACATAGGTCTACTACCAGAATCTGATGACAAATGACAATAATCATAAATAAAATATATGTATATTCTGTTTTATGAATTTTAATCTGTCAAAAGTGTCAAATCTAATTACGAGATCTGTCAACCGCCAAATGAATTTCATTCATACTGATGTCTTCTTGAAATCGGTGTTTTGTTAAAATCTAGAAAAAGCCTATTCGATTTCATGGCAGAAATATTATTTTGAATCTGCGTCACGGAAAAGAATCTGTAAATTAAACTTATTCTTTGATTTAAAAACGCGTCCAGTGGTTGTCGAATCAGTAAGTTGGTCTGAGCTACGTTTATATTATTTCGCCATATGAAACTTTCTGCGATATCCGGCATTATCGTACATCGAACCATAAGTGAGGGCACATGAAAATTAAATGGGCCTGCAAGTGATATCATTATCAAAAGGAGCCTTCTCAAAAATTGGTGAAGAGAAATTGCAAAACTGTAATAATACAACGTGTAAAGAAAATCAAGAACGTAATTGAAATTATAATACGCGCTTTATAATAAATGTCTCTTTATCGTAATTTTTTTTATTGCTTTTTTGTAATATCTTTGTTATTTGCATTATATAAATGACAATATACCCAATAATAGTGTATATAATGAACTACCCATTTATTTTTAATTTTCCTCAATTATAACAAAATCCACGTATACATTTTCATCAACATTAAAACAATATAAGTAAAACGAAACAGTATCGAGATCGTTTAATCCAAAGACTACTATTGGTTTAATCCCTTGCCCCGGTATTGCATACTACAATTTTTTATCTCCCCATTTGCCATGAGATTTTGGTAAACATAGACATTTTATATGATTATATTCTGCATATTATAGTCTATGTTCTTGGGCATAGAATAAACACTACTGTTGTCGTTATGATATTGGGTTTTATTGCACCTTATTATATATAGTTATAATATTTATTATGAATGTATCTAGTATAGTAACTGATCTCTACTATGAAGATCACTGGTAAATATAGAAATTGTATTCTTAATATCCATCATATCTATCTAATTATAATTTAGGACTACTATAATTATAATTTAACACAGGAGTAAATAAAAAAATAAAAAAAAGTCTGTGTCAGCTCCGACGCACTACTGGAGTTTACTCCTTACGAACGATTATAAAAAAAATAGATTAGTTAATAAGGGTAAATGAATGTATTTCTTATATTACTTAGAGTATGCATGACACATCTATACATTGATTTTTATTCATTGAGTAATTTTCTCAATTTTGAAATAAATATCAATTGATATAAATTTATATTTATATCAATTATAAATAAAATATAAAATTTACGATAAAACCTCCGCAAGTTGACAGTTGTTGTAGGTTTAATATCAGGTTAATACAATATGCAATTGAAAGTAAATATTAACATTAATTACATCGCCATTCTGTTATTCTCGTTGCCATGGAGAGTACGAGAGCACCAAAAACGTAACGCTGTCATTCATCAGTAGATTTTACCTCTCGTATTTTTCTCATACCGGGCGCCTTATATATGAAAATCGATTCTTTAGGAGTAACTTCCAATAAACTCCAAAAAATGAGACAAAATACGAGTTTTGCGTAACTGACGTTTTTGCGTAATTGTTCGCTTGTTTAACTCGGCATTCGCAACTTGCAATCTTTGCTTTTTTCTTCAAAGATTGCAAGTTGCGAATGCCGAGTTTTACTCAACAAGTACAATGATTTATCACACCACGAACTTTACGGTGAATGAAGATATCGCAAGGAAACCTGCATAAGCGTGAGGAGAAATTCAAAGACGTACTGTGTATATATATAGTCGTTCTTGAAAAATAGGGATTAGCTTGACATCTGTCACATTAGCACCTAAACAGAAATCTCCAATAAAAAGTGGGTGTGTGGGTAATTCACACCTTTGCCTACCCTTCGGAGATCCTTGTAAGAAAGCGTGAAGATATATTATTATTGTAACATAATATTATATCGATAAAACACAGTGCTTTAAGATATCTGTCACGGAATAGGTAGTTTTTTTTTTGGTATGGCAAGGTATTATTGTACTTACGTTCGTTGTAATAAAGACTGATTAAACGTTAACTGGCCTTTTCAGACATTTCAAACTAGACACGACCTTCAGCATTGAAGATACCGATTGAGAAGAAGAAGAAATGTTAACTGAGGTATCAATCAAATGAATATCACCGCAAAAAGATGTCTTCACGCCTATTACTCGCGGTATTACTTACATGGCCATCTTTTCGGCCCACTTTCCGCCAGATTTTAGGTGCTAAAGTAAAGTGACAGATGGCTAGTCCATAGCCGTTACTCTAGCACGACTATACTGTGGAATTTGTCTCAAATGTGTACAGGTTTCCTCTCGATGTTTCCCTTCCACGTAAAGCTCGTGGTGTGACACTAATCACTGTACTTGTGTTCAGAAAAAAATCCCTGATACAGTCGGGGCTCGAACTTGCATTCTTTGTGCATCAACTACTCGAACCACTTGGCCACCACGGCTTCAATTGTAATTACAATTAAATAAAATGTACTATCATGTCGTATTTCTTTATGAATTTCGGGTCGTCGGCGGCAGATATTTCTATGGTAGAACTAACGCAGTGCCAAATGAGGTCCCTCCCATCCCCACCCACGGTCAACAAGCCGTGGTAGCTGAGTGGTTTAAGTAGCCGCCTACAAAGTTAAGATTTCTATTTCAAACCCCGGTGCTTGAGTCAATTTGAGATCAATGAGATTTTCTGCACTTAAGTATCAACAGTGATTTATCTCAACACCAGCTTTTCGGTGAAGGAAAACATGAAGTCACCTCAGGCAATCGTTAAGAAGAAAAACTTGGCATCTATAATGTTTACAAAACTCAAACCTATCAGGGACATTGGTGGAGAGGCGTGATAGGTATAACAAGATATAAATAAAATAAACATCAAAACAGTTTTATAACCAAACTATTACATGCATAAGTTCTAAAGAAGGTGAGGCGTAATACACATACCGTATTAGGTTCACCTATTTGGTATCCTAACTTGATAATATAAAGACCACAACAGACAGAGCTATAATATACATAGTATATTTAGCAATTTATTACGGTGACGGTGGCTATGCTATGATATAAATTTTTGCACTCATTTAGCTCTGCGTTTTAGGTACTATACTGAAATATATCGTGCTACGTCTCTCGATATATTTTGGTGACTTATAATAATTAACATTATAGCTGCGTCTGTGTCACTCGCTGATTATATATATTTATATTAATACTAGCTGTCCCGCCCAGCTTCGCCCGGGTGAAAAAGTTAAGCTTCCTGAAACACGATCGCAGCGCCACCTATCGGGTCCAATTGCGAAGTAAGCTACTCTTATCTTTTAAGTTGAATCAAACTGCACACGATGTGCAAATTTGATTGAAATCGGTTAAGTAGTTTAGGAGCCCATCGCGGACAAACAACGTGACACGTAGTTTATATATATTAAGAAGAAGAAGATAATATGTATATTATAGCTCCGTCGGTTGTGGGCTTGTGTGGGTTCTACGGTTCACCAACTATACAATAGGTATATAATACTTTTTTGATAGCTTGGAAAAATGGGTGATGCGAAGGGACGGCGAGCGCGGCGAGGCGCGGGGTGACGGCGGCGGCACGGCGCGTTCCGTACCGCGGGTCAGTTGCGGTCGCGTTGAGGAAGGTTGAATAGGGGCGCACGAGCCGAGTGGCCTCAGTACTACGGTTCCGAACGTTCGGTGACCGTGCAGCGCGTGTCGTCTCCTCGCCCCGCGCGACTTCCGCACCGCGCTCTCGCCTGCCTGACCTGCGCCCTCCTCTCTGTGTTTACTAGCTACTTTTCTTCCTATAAAAACTTAAATTGTTCTATCTATTTTAGGCAGGTCCATACCGCACATACATATCTTATCTTATCTATTTTACCGCCTTACCATGATACCCCTTTCCTTTAGAAAAACGCTTGAAACCCACTGACCTCTACCAATAAATAAAATAACCAACCAAGCTTAAATGATCGAAATGAAACAAAGGTTACCTACAAACACTTAAATTAATTAACCTAGATATAGCCTAGACATACTTAGCTACGCTTGGCTTCATGCGTCTATAAAAATGGGAGGTACCCGTCTTGCATAACTGTCACTTAATTGCCTTGCATTAGATCGCAGGATATTAATGCTACCAAGTAGGTATTGGCTAAGTATACAATCAGAACACTAATTATCTTCCTGTAGTGAGTAGGGTTTCCTGAAAAGACTTAAATATTTTGTAAATGATCTGATCTTTTTAATAGTTACACAGAAAATATTATATTATAATAGTTAGACGTATAATTATTGTAGATAATTATGTTCTTTTACACAATAAACAACAATGGTGTATTTTTTTGTTGTAATACATAAGAGAGAACTACAAATAAAAACAAACGTAAAGAAATCAGAAACCCAATACTTTGACTAACAATTATTGTTTTCTATGCGAGTTTTTATTTATTCTATGCGAGCAATTCGTGAACGGCACTACCTAACTAAAGTATAATTACATAATATGTATTATATGCCAAGACCAAGCTTGCAAAACTATTTACGTCGGCGATGTGTCGTATTCCACAAGCTGAGAATACGAGCAGCAACAGGCAAGATGATACAAAAAAGAAATAAGCAATAATTCCACATATTTTATTCCACGTCTTATACACATGTCTATACTTTGGATTTATTTATAAGTATACGATCCGAATGCTATGATTTCTTTAAGGATAATACATAGTTTTTGTTTCTTTGCAATCAAAAGTAGTTAAATCCTAATTTATATTCGACTACCTACATTTGTATTTTAATTTGTAAGTTTTTTCTGAAAAAAAAATTTCATCGCCGTATGCTCAATCTCTTCATCTGAAGAATATAGCGTAGATACGTTATCCGAAACAATGGAAAAAAAAATAAGAGTACAGTAATAGACAGTCCTGTGACTGGGCATGGAAGCTTTTTTTTCTATGTAACAACGTAAAATATTTCCTTGAATTAATTATGATGATTTATAATGAATAATATGGTGCGTAATGCGTATATATCCCAGGTAGGTACACTAAATGCAACCCTGCTACTGGCACACAAGCTCTAAACTATTATTATGTGATTTTGTATCTAGTGCATCTGTTCGCCAATCTATAATGTAATAAACAAAATTTTTCTTATCCCCCAGAATAGGATTAAGCATACTTTCATCCTGCAAGGTCTGTAAGTCTACAGAGACCTGGCGCTCTACTCCGCCTCACGAGGGCCTCGTGGAAATTGATGATGTTTCCGCAAGATGAAAAACGATTTTATCTTTCAGTTTTTAACATAGTGACAGTGTATTGTGACTAGCAAATGAGTGCAACTTGCAAAGAACAAATGAAAGCCATTGACAACCTTATTAGCAACAGATTTTCCACCATATTGTGTTTCAGCATTCAAAAAATAAAAAGCCATAAAGGCCAAGATTCCTTGCAAGCAGTATTTTCAAATTACAATCGCAAACCTATTTCATAAAATTCTACATTTCACACATTCGCAGACAGAAAGCTTCCATTACGGCGAAGCTGCAAGTCTGAATCAAATATTCATTTATAACGTACTACAATGATTTGCATTATTATTAATAGATTATGCAAATAAATGTTGCATATGTTGCAATGTGTCAACATTTGGCGTTATAGTTATGCGGCGCATTCTCGGGCCGAGTTAATGTTATACATTTTAGTACACAGACTCGAGGCAGAGATGTGACAATTACGTACGTAAGCCCAATGCGTAAGCCAAACAAAATGATTTCAAGATTCAATGAGGTCCAAATACTCATGACATTGAAATACTTAACAATTTATTAGAGAAAACTAAGCTAGCTAAGTAAGTGCAGAATTATAATTATTATTTATAGCCAATTGTGTCCCACTGCTGGGCAAAGGCCACCCTCCTGTCCTTCCACTCCACGCGATCGAGCGCTACCTCCGTCCAATTGCACAGGTGCAAATTGAGTGCAGAATTACCATGTTATTATTTTAAAGTCTAAGCTAAGAATTTCGCGTTGGTATTATTTTATGCACCTTACTATTTGCACATGTCTATTATTGGGCCTTCAAAATGATAGACGTTTCTAAATAACTCTTTTTTATTAGTTTCGTGTGTTTGTCACGGAATATAAATATCAACCAATATGTATGGAGCATTGTTAAACACTCATTAACCTTCATGCTTTAAAAGCAATACGTAAACATTTGCTTACCACTGTTTCCAAGAAAAATCCTGTCAAAAGAAGAATCGACGAAACGAACTCCTCAGTTTTGTAACATCAGACATACATAGATTTTGTCTAGGGCCACAGTTACCGTTCTTATGTTCAGGTAAGCAATGATTTAATTGTATGTAATTGTTGGCACAAAGAATGGTGATTTCCATATTAGACTATGATTAATATTTTTCTGCTATCGATTAAGCTTTTTGTAGGATATTAGTTCATAGGCTAATACATATATAGACTTAGAAATGGTTTTATATTTTCGGAGTTTTAGGTAGGTATGTATACTCAAGCTTATTCATAAAACCTTGTCCAGGAGAGTTGCTAGTTTTGTGTAATCTAGTCGGAGGTACAATTCCCTTACATTTATCTTTGTCTTTACGTGTACAGGTTATATTCATACCTACAAGGGTAAGCTGAATTATATACATACATATATTATTATGTATGTGTATAATACACCCAACCGATATGCAGGACAGGAGCTTGTACCCGGAACTGATAGATTTACTATTTGATAAGTGTTTTAAAATCTATCTACTCTGTATCTAATCCTACAAATGTGCCTGATGTTAAGTTTACTAAAAGATAGCAACTACCTAACATGGTTTATATTATGTTGTCCTAGACAGACATACAGATAATAGAGGCGGCGAGAGGGAGAGTGCGGGAGGTGGCGCGGCGCGCGGGTCGAGACTCGAGCTACGCACGCGCAATGTAGCAGAGTTCACACGCGCGCTTCGAAACCGCGGTGGGCCTCCACGCGTACGATGTCGTCACCCCCTTCGCGCTGCGCACTCGCGTTCCCCCTATCTCGCCCAACGACCGCGCTCGGGTCGTGGCGGGCATTCCAACCAACCTTCAACAAACGCGCGCCGTCTATCGTGCTGTAGGTATTGTGTATGTATAATGAATGATACATACATATACATAAACAATACTTACCTCTAATCGACATCTAGGTAGGTACTCAGATACTGAAATATCACTACACATGTTTGACACAATTTATTAGGTACATACTTCAAATACTGATATCCAAGCTAGGTCTATTTTTTATACATAATATGCTAGTGAAGGCACACAAACACAGGGTCTGCCATTGAGGCTTTATTTCTTAACCAATGCACCTAGAAAATGCAGAAATAGAAATAAAACTATGAGTGACTGGTCCTTCCGGCGTAAGAAGTAAGCCTCAACTTTAATAACACAAAGTATTTGAGATAAAAGTGTATTTTGTAGCAGACAGAGAAGAGAGGGGGTTCTTATTATCATATGCATCTACTAAACCCAAATAACGATTTTATGATTATTTAGATACTTCACATTTATATAGGTGCTAGGACTACAGGTAACCAGCAAATATGGGTATCTAAGAATATTAACGTAATACTATACTTAAATATGTACAAGTAATACCTAAAATTTACCATAGACAGTCAATGGATCTTTTAAAGTAGGTAAGTAGGCTGGACGATATTTAAGTACCTAATTTAAAACCAAAAATATTTTATTCTAGATAGAGTCCATATGGAACACCTACAGTTACCACCAGATGTGAACATCCTATGTACGAGAAGTAAAATCAAAAATCAAAATCAAAATCTTTTTATTTCACATAGGCCCAGATGGGCACTTATAAAACGTCGAAAAAGAAGCACGGTTCGTAGGTTCCTAGTGTTGGGTAGCTGTTGCTAATGTCTTTGGTTATAATATACTTAAGTAGAAATTTATCATCCAAGAATAAAGCAATAAGAAATAAAAACAAGTACTTTCCGCTTAAGTAGAACCTAGAGATAAATAGCTGCCTACCTAGCCGGTGTCTCGTTACTCTTATTAGGCTTGAGCCCACTTACTAGTAGGTTGATCTAGGTGAGTACCTGAACGGCATACCCTACTAGAATTATTTTGCTGGCAGTCACGATGATCATGTTCGGGCAGGAACTGTGGCAACTGTCAAGAGCCGGCGAGGGGACTGCGGGCGGCGGCGGGACGGTCACGTCACGTTATACCTAATCTACCAGCGGGCGAACGATGGCTGGCATGGCTGGCTGGCGTCGGTTCTGGCTAACTCCCGCTCGCTCACTCACGCCGCTTGTTTCTTTCGCAACCAAACAAGACCACTGCGGCTGGCTCACCGCATTCGGCCTCGGACTGTCGTCGCGCGAGCGAGTGTTCTGTATATTCGGTCGCTTGCGATCTGTACCTTTGTGCACAACCTACGCCAACATTAACGTCATTGAACCAACTTTGAAAATCATCGTCATTATCTAACATGATAGGTAAGGGAACTAATACCTATCATCTCCTATGTACTTACAACGCTTTATAATTTTTTATTATTAGGTTTTTTTATGAAATTACCTATGCCTATGCCTTGACCTACTATTAGGAGTTAGGTCTATCCAGTTTTATTATTTTATAAAAAAAAAAGTAGTTATAGGCAGTAATAAAAACGCTTTAAAACAAGTATCACAAAAAATTAAAATTATGTGTGTGTCTGATAATAGCTGACGGACAAATATTTCCTTAAAATATGCCTTTCACGAAAAAATATGAATTTCTTCTATTACGTAGGATTTTCAGGATATGGTGTATCAATATTGTATATGTTTAGCGACCTTGCTAATCTTAATCCTATTGAACTAACGATTATTGATATTTACATAAAATGTATCAATATCCCTCAATTATTTTGTTCTACATAAATATAGTTAGGATACATGTTAATAGAACCGAATCATTGCATGTACCTACTATAACCGGTACAATCAAAGTGTAATTGTTTGTAAATTTCACGCTCATTTAAGACAAAATTTATTCATACGGGCACACATTATTTTTAGAATATAACATTAATTAGGTCTATTATGTATATGCCATTCCATCCATTAAAACAACTTATATAGGTGCCTTAATAATCCAGCCACCTAGTTATACGGCATGGCAGGGCAGGGTAAGCGGGCGAGGGGAACAGAGTGCGGAGTGCGCGGGGTCGGCGGCCGTACACGTGGAGGCCTGCACCGCGGTTTCGTCGCGATAGTGCCGCGGTGCAGGCCTCCACGTGCTATCAGAGGACATTCACTCGGCTTACACTCCGCTCCCCTCTTTCCGCTCATGCCCCTATGCGGCCGTATTATGTTGGTGCATCCTGATATTCCTGATCGCTGCATGCCATACACAACAGACACCGTACTGCGAACGGTCGTCGAATTTAATATTTTAATGTTACTTATGTCAAATATTACCAAGTTCTATATAAAATTATTTGATAGTGTATTTGCGCTTCACGAACATTAAAAAATTCTCACCAATTGCCGTTTAAGAGTACCTACTAGGAAACGTGATAAAGTTAGTTCTTAAAATGGAAACGCTACCTTTATTTCAAGTGAAACCCTATCGTTCGACAGGTGAGGAGGAACGCGTACATCAATGTGGGGAATGCGGCCTGACGCTTTCTACCAGAAGTGCTTTGACCGCTCATGCACGATCGCACCGGACCACCGCTGATGCACACCGCTGCGACGTTTGCCATAAGACATTCGCTGTGCCTGCCAGGCTCGTGCGCCACTACAGGACCCACACCGGAGAGCGACCTTTTGAATGTGAATATTGCCATAAAATGTTCAGTGTAAAGGAAAACCTGCAGGTACATCGCCGCATACACACCAAAGAGAGACCCTACAGATGCAGTGTTTGTGATGCCGCCTTCGAACACTCTGGGAAACTTCACCGTCATGCTCGAATTCATACTGGGGAGCGTCCACATGCGTGTCCACATTGCCATAAAACCTTCATCCAGTCTGGTCAACTAGTAATCCACCTCCGGACCCACACGGGTGAGAAGCCATACCGCTGCCCAGCACCCGGCTGCGGTAAGGGGTTCACCTGCTCCAAGCAGCTAAAAGTGCACTCGCGCACCCACACCGGTGAAAGACCTTACACGTGTGACATATGTCTGCGAGACTTCGGGTACAACCACGTTTTAAAATTGCACCGTTTTCAACATTATGGTGAACGTTGCTACAGATGCACCGTTTGCGATGGAACTTTTAACACAAAAAAACAAATGGAAGCTCATATCTATAAAGAACATGGAGCGGATACGCCTCGAGCACTTCCGATGCAATCAACAGCGCCGCTTGTAGTCGATGGAAAAGTGATGTGCGACTTAGTAGAAGCAGCTTTGCAACAACTGCCGCCAACTCCACCCAGTTCGCCGCCGTCGCCACAAAGCCCACTGATTGCGAACGCGCCGGCCTCCTGTTCTCCCTCACAACAGCTCCCGGTTCCAGCTGTAAAAACTATGCAGGACACCATTGCATGGTCCTCCCTTCCTCTTAGAAAACGAAAGCTAGCCCAACAACTGATACCGGAAGTACCTGTTGTACGCCACACATCAGTTATACAGTTTGCTCCTGCAGCTGCAGAAACGTCGTAGCATACATATGTACCGTTGAACTATTAGCTTGCGTATTTATATTAAAAAGTGCTTATGTTCTATTGGAAGGCTGTAAGTTGATTCTGTATGAGATTGTAGAACCTAGTATTTTAAGTTTTACTGATCTTGTATAAAATTAGAATGAATAAAAAGTTCGTTATTTATAGCACTACATATGGGTAACCAAGATAATGGCACTCGTGCAGTTGTTTTTAGATAAATTTAAGAGAGTTCAAAAAGACTTAACAAGTTGTCAGTGCATTTTGTGCGTAATTATTAATTAGGATAAGGTATTTTTATGTATCATTAATGTGTTAAAACTGGCGGTTGTAAGTAATAAAAGTACATTGACGCATAAATTGTCTTTATTTTTTTCCTATAAATTATTATTGCCTAGTATGAGGTATCATTTAAATCCAACAAACACTACATGTGCCCCGCAGTTTCAGCCGGGCAACTTTTTATTTCTTTGATACATACATATTCAAGTCTCTTCATACATGCACGTCGGTTTCGACTACTCTTGAAGTTAGGTAGGTAGCAGTCACTGTGCAAAGCTACCAATCAGCCACATTGGAAATAGATTGAGTGTCGACCGCAACAATGCTTGGGAAAGGTCAGGTAGATGAGGATTGTCCAATGAGTCGGCCAAATCATTGTGGCGGGTTATGATTTTTACACAAAACGACAAATAATATATTTTTTTTAAACGAATTACCTACAGATTTTATTTTCAAAATTATCTATGTTATAGGTACATATATTACGATTAGTGATTTTTAGATTTCGTCTATTTAGGAATATGTCTGTAGTTTATTTTGAACTAAACACAAATTTTAGTTTATACGGGCCCGTCTCATAATCCCGCAGCGAGATTTTGCGATGCGTAGACGCGCATATTGGGGCTAAACATCACTAATAGCCTTAATAAGCCTGCACTTGCTGTCGTCTTTAATTTCAAATCAATGATCAGACTATGTTATTAAATCAATTGGATATAAACTGTGTGGCTAATATTAAAATGATGAGCAAACCTAAAAATCCTGCCCGTTGGATCAACAATAGGCCAGTTGAGCCTATATTATATTCTTTTTTATAAATTGTACATTTCCAGTATACATATATTTTGCGTTTCCAAATTGCAATTATAAAAAAATTTTAAATATTATAAAGACCGCAGATAATTTGATTTTTAACACGCTTTTATAATGTTCCAGACCGCCCGTCACGACGAGAGGTCTCGAATAGATGGCGCGAGACCTCTTTAAAATGATGGTGAGCCTCAGGACCCCAACCAAGGTCCCAGAGTTATAATATGTAACCTGTCCCGAGACAGGCATATTTGCGGCGCTTGAGGCACTCGTGCTGAGCAGCAGCGATGCTGGTCGCCACCGATGTGTCAGGAAGAAAGGAAGGAGCTAGGGCCTCCGACCTCCGGCCAACGCCGCGAGCGAGACCGACCGGTTCCAGCACAGCTGCCACGCTGGCGCTGACCAGAGCCGTATCAAGTCATTGATGGAGGATTGACGTGACATACGACCGGCACTGTTGGCTCATTTCATTGTTTTTGTAAGTGCGGACTAAGGTGAACGTCTGTATTTAGGCAGGCCATAATCCAGGCCATAATAGAATAAAAATAAAGTACTAAGTTTGTTATAATTATTTTATTTTGAAGATATTATAATTTTATTTAATATTTGTATATTATAACAATTTATGTGACTGTATATACCTATATGAAGTTTGCACTGAAAGTTAGGCGAACCAATTGCGCAGACCAGACTTTAAAATTTTAAAGTACCCATGTGTACATTAACTTAGAAAGATACGTAGTTTTTTATTTCCAAAATAAAGCTATGGTAAACAGCAAAATCTTGTTATATTAGACGCAAAAAAACAGTCTAGGGCTTTTAAATTTGAATATATTAGCCTAAAAGTATAACTTTTATTCCAGAAAAAAGTATTATATACATACACATAACTCGTAAAATATTAATGGTTAATTTTATTAAATGCTACCAACTATTATTACTATAATTTTCATATAATACAAATGAAGCAAAACAGTATTTTACTAATAAAACTTTGCTTATATACTTAAATCTTGTTACTTAAAACAATGTACATTAATAGGAACTCATCTAATTTGCTTTCGTTTGCATCGGCTATGATCATTGGTCTGAGATAGAGGATAGAGATGCAATGTGATAGAATTGTCTCTGACCAATCCAAACATTATGTTTATGGCTTGCTGTCAGAATAGTGTCAAGTCAAATGTCATAGAGAATAGAAATGGCGCTAGTGTAATAACAACAGCGATTGGCTTTATTTTTCTCTTGGAAAGATTTGTTTTATATCTACAGGTGGAAAGATAATCTTGTTTCCAAAATGGTTGGTATTACGTTACTATTATTACGACAACATATCTTCTCGTATAATTTATAATATTTTCTCAATTAAAATAGTTTATACCGGCAAAACAGAATTATGAACGGTGTTATGATGATAAAAATGTTAACTTACTTTTCAGACTATCGGAAAGAATAATAAGATGCAACAACACATAAATTACCGTGTCCGGGTAATTTTACAAGATTCACGGACATTTATTGGGACTTTCAAAGCCTTTGATAAGCATATGAACCTAATATTAGGGGACTGCGAAGAATTCAGAAAAATTAAATCCAAGAACAGTAAAACAGCAGATAGAGAAGAAAAAAGAACGCTGGGATTCGTGCTGCTCCGCGGCGAAAATATCGTCTCGCTTACAATTGAGGGTCCACCTCCACCAGAAGAGGGACTACCTCGCGTTCCATTGCCGGGCGCCATCGGCGGGCCTGGAAGCGGACGTGCCGCCGGCCGCGGCTCTGGCCCGGGTGGGCCACCAGCTGGGCTTCAAGGACCGGCTCGTGGCGTCGGTGGGCCTTCGCACCAACATATGGCACCTGGCTCCAGGGGCCAACTTTCTGCACCTCCACAAATGCGCGGGGGACCTATGATGGGAGGCCCTCCACCCGGTATGATGGGTGCTCCGCCAGGTATGGGACGTGGGGGTCCAGGAGGACGGGGCGGCCCACCTGGCATGCGTCGCTACTAAATTCAGTGATGTTCCCTAGCTTATAAGAATGTGTGTGTAATGTATGCTGCAAAGATTAAAGTGATCAAGTGAAATAACAAAATCTATTAGTGCTGTAACCAACCACTGACTAATACTGTAAGTTACTTGTATTTGGATAGATTAAATAGGAGGTATTAAAATACTGCAGTTTCAGATTTTATTCATTGTACTGGTGATTTTTTCGTTGTCTTAATATGCATTATCAAACTATATTTTAGATATTAAAATAAATGGTACTCCACCAAACTTGTCTAACTTCTCATTTCAACAATAAGTAACCCCTAGGCAGGGATTGAAGTACTATCCATACACCTGATAGTCTTAGAAACTGCTTGCTTTTGATTATAAGTACACTTTTTTGTAAAGTTAAATAGACTGCTTTTTTTTGGCAATACAAAATATGAAAGTAGCGGTTTCTATTCAGTTCTTAGGTAATTATTTTCGAAAAACAATTATAATAAAATGTTAATAACCAGAACTCAAGAGAATTTGCCTGTATAAATTATAACTTAATTAGGTCCAACTTGTTTTGAATTGGAAGCTTAGGATCATATGCCATAATATCATAGATCACAATATTAAATAGCTTAGTAACAAATCAAACATGTATATTTAGTTGTCGATCTTTAGGGATACATAATTATAACAGTTAATAAGCTTTCCTGTATATATATCTCTGGCGGAAAGTGGGTATGTACCTATGCCTACCCTTTTGGGGACCCTTGTGGGAAGGCGTGAGGATATATTATTATACGCTTTGCTATGTGTAGCCAAACTTCAGGTCTGTTGGTATTGGTACAGATTTGGCTGAAATAAGAATATGTAGAGTCCTTTGCGAGATACACTGAGAGAGTTGAGCACTAGTTCCCTAACTTGCATACCTCTTTCATTTCATCAGTCTCTTCATACATACTCATCAATTTAAAGTATTCTTGAGTTTCCCATAGTTCCCATACTTTAGTATTGGTTGATTTGATGAAGCTAGTTGGAATGTGGTCTTATTCAACCTCCTGTATGGAAGAAAAGGCAGAGGAAGAGAATATTATGCACACATAATTTAATACAGATATAAAATAATATATAAAGTAAATATGCTGCCGTAACCGTTTCCCATCAGATGGGCCGTATGCTCGTTTGCCACTCTTGTTGTATAAAAAAAAAAATATATATTTTGTCATACTGTAAATTTATTTATATTACTTGCTGCTCCGGGTGTTTTACGGAAGTACATGGTTGCTGATGTGTCAATCCATTAAATAAGCTACCTACAATATGTTTGTAATATTCTCTTGCACTTGTTCAGTGCTATTATGTTCAATTTATTTGTTTATTTAATGAACAAAACACAATCAAAACACACACATTCAGGGGTCATGACTTGCTGCTATAAGATAATTTACTGGTCTCAGTATTTGTCCCCATTCATGTTCATTAGTAGTTGATTAAATAAAACTTGAACAAAATGTAAGATTCATCACTTTATTCAATATAATAATATAATTTATTCAATGCCATTGTTATAATTATCAATACTGGTCCAATAACATCTGGACATATTTAATTAACAAAATAACCATTAGTTTAATGAATGTTATACAACATTATACAGCCAATTTTAATTTTGAGGAGATTCGTTTACAGTTAGCTTTTATTGTCATGTTCTAAACAGCAATTCTTTGGTAACAAAAGTACATCAGAGTATTTACAATAAAATCAAGTTAATTTGATACTCGGTATCCTAGAGCACATTCAATTGTATTTAATATATTTCTGTATGTATATATACACACACACACAATTATTACACCGTGCCGTCGTGGAGCACCAGTTAGACAAGACTAGAGCTACAGACATTACATTATATGTTAAGCATGTCATAAGTCATATGGCTGGAAGGGCTTAGAAGTAAATATTAAAAAGTGAGCATAATACAATTTAATGACAGTAGTTGCAAGAAGGGTGGCACCGTTTGCCTTCAACTCCGCAGCGACAGCCGGCGCTAGTGTCGCCACGCCCGTTTGGTCCCCATCTCCGACCGCGCGTCACCCAACAAATTTCTGTTTTACAAGCAGAGCACTTCACCCAATCACAGCCCCATTTTTTTGTGATGATTGCACTACACTCTGGACACTCAAGAGCTTCTCCCTTTCTGATTAAAGTGTCCAATAAAGCTCGAGTGCTAGCATCTGTACCGCTCGCATCAGTAGACTTAGCAGTTTCTTTTAGTTTGGCTTGGTACTGATCACAGGTTTCACCCAAATGTATAGCCTGGAATTGTAAGCAAAGTGATGTTAAGATCTGAACCAACTGAGATTGTGTTTGCCATGCGGATCAACTGAATTGATTTGAAAAATCTTTTATTCTTCTGTCACAAGCATTGTAAATCTTAATGACTGTAAGTTCGACCAAGAGCCTATCTACTGAAACGATTTATCAAATAAGATTCCTTTGGCTTACTTTACTGCAGTGTATGAGACGTCACATGATAATTAAATCAACACGAACCTTTTATTTCCGGAATAAGGTCTTAGTTTTGGCAATTGAGCACTTAAAGGGAATCTTATGGTCTCGCTTTTGTCAGTTTTTTTTGTTAGAAACAACATCAAGTCTAACACAGTTCTAAAGATAATGAAAATGCCCGCCTGATAGCTGCCATTCAGACTAGCCCCTTAATGAATTATCTTATAGAGCTTAGCATTGTTAGGTGTATTAAAAGTGATGCATACATGATGCACGTCATTGCATTGAATCTCTTACCGAGTAGGCAGAGAGAGTTTCATCTCCATTCATCAGGTTTTTGGTAATGTACATGGTCGGCGGTTTTAATAGCCTATTTCATCTCATCCTATCCTTGATTATACAATAAATATGATCAAGGTGGTATTGTCAGTGATAAAATTAAATTAGTATATACCTGACAAGGCACGCAATTAGTGTTCTTGCATACTGGACAGGGGAACTGGCGGACACCAGGCTCACAGAGTGCCCAGCCAGTGCAGTCGCGTGTGCGGCAGTGGAATGCGTTGCGCGTTCCGCTTTCGGCTGCTGCCAAGCCTCTTGCCAACCACCGTTCATACTCGTCTGGTGACACAAGTGCTCGAATTTCGCGTTCCTGGAGCACACCCAAACACGTTGTTGCAGGGCACGAGACTACGGGCTCGTCGGAGTGGCGTATCACATCCGATAAGCAGTCGATGCAGAAACTATGAACACATTCGCGCAATACCACTCCTCGATTGGGTGCACAGTTCTCCATACAAATGTCACAATCGAATGTTTCAGTATTCGGCACGACTGCTTGTTGTTCAAGTTTCATCAATTCTGAGTAAACTTTGCCGGCATTGTCCATTTGATTGTTGTCCTTTTCTTCTATATCTTGTTTTATTAGGACTGGTAGTTCTGTGTTTGTGTCTGAAAATTAAATGTACCCACTTTCATATGTTTAGGATATCACAATAGCATGTTGTTATAATTGTCTGGTGTACTTCATAATAAAAAAAGGATGACAACATACCTGATTCAACCAAGCATAAATAAAAAGGAGCATTCAAATTAGGTCCAGCTAAAGACACAAGCGGAGTGTTATCGTCCGTACATAAAGCTCGGCCAACTATCCAACGCTGCAGTCGAGCGTCAAGGCCAAGCGTCTTCTCTGCTTCTTGTCTAAGCTCGCCCATAACGGCTCGCCGCCTAATACGTAAATTAACAGGTCCTCTTGCAGCGTCTTTGTCTTCAATCCATATAACTATACTGAAAAAGATTGGAATATTAGAAGTCTTACGTAGCCTGGTGTGCCGTATACAGTAAGGTGAGGTGAGGTTCCAGGTGATGGCTGAATGGTTGCAAGCGTCGATAAGCGATGGCAATCGCTAGTCGCCTTGCCACCTTAGCGGTATAGAAAATACTTACGACACTACATCATCATTATTATTCTGAGGAGTTTGTTTTGATGTTGAAGGCTTCGTTTGGACTTCCTGGTCGGCTCTTTTAATGATGTCTTTTGGTTTCACATTTTTAGACGATACAAGTGGATTAGCATGTTTTGATGTTGAGCCTGTATCTCGATCGATTCGGTTTACTCTTGCTAAGGGCTCCACTACTGGTAATGCACGTTGTTCATGCGAGCTTGTTGCTGTTGGCTTAAAGGTTTCAGGGCTGCCACGTTTGTCTGTCTCGCGAGCTTTTGTTTTTGATAAGTTTGATGAAGTTGAAGGTTCAGATACTATCTGCGAGGAAAATGATAATACTGAACACGATAACCGTAGTTGTGCCAATTTAACTGCAGCTTCTGCTGCTGCTTGCTCATCCCCGCCGGCTATAGATTTTTCAAGTTGATTTACTAAATCCCTTCGTCTCGCGTGTTGATCTAATCTCTCAACGATGTCGCTAGATGACTCTTGTGTCTTGTTTTTAACTGAACAAGAGATAAGGGAAGCCAAACGTGTTGGATTCGAATTCTTATCTTTCATGACTGGTCTCGAGGATAATATAATTGACTCTACGGTCTTATTCACTGGTTCCACTTTAGCTCCTACTGCTAGCTGGTCCTTTTCGGAATTTTCTGCAATGTGTTGATCTGACACAATTTTATTGTTATCTGCATTTGAATTTGTGACTATTTCAATGTGATTTGGTTTCCTTTCTGGACTTTTTGCCATAGATTTTTGGCTTGCTCTAAATTGCTGACTAGAAGTGGAACTAATTGGTATGTAAGCAGGGTTTAATAAAGTTGATATTTTTAGTGGTGTGTGCAATTTGCTTTTTTCGTTTACTATTTGCGTGTTGGATGTCAGATGTTCTTCGTTTTGCTTTTTGGTATACAACGCGTTATTAATAGGTGTATGTTTTTGTTGTTTGTCCATAATAATTTTCCTCTTGTCAATTTGCTTATCTCCTCCCCCCAATTGCGTTATCTCACTAGTTAGTACTACTGGTTTCGTTACGGTAACAGCTTTCGTAAAAGATAGAATAGAAGCACTTGTGGGCGGCTCTTCGCGCTTTGGGCCTTCTCCGCTTTTGCTAGGTCCTGCTGATAGTGGCTGAGCATCAGCTATGTTCTCAGTCGTAATTGAAGAACCGATACGAAGTGTCGGAGTTTCTAATGTAATTGCATTGTTTTCGTGCTTTGGCCTTTTCGGAAGAGAATCTTTCATCTCTTTCAGCATTTCTTTTAATTTTTGTTTTTCATCCACAGTGCGATTAGGGGATGTATTTGATGAGGCTTCCGTTTGAGTAGAATTGTTAGCGGCGTGCGCATTTTGTTCGTCAGGTAAACAATAAAGACAAGAGTTAACTGTTAAGTCGTATTTTCTTAAGCATCTTGTGCAAATCCATGCTCCACCTTTAGATGGCACCGAATGAATATGGGAAATCATTTGCCTTTGTTCGACACTTGACAGACTGTTACGGGCCAGTGCTTTCTGTTTGCATGATTCTATGATTTCAGCTGCTTGTTTGTCCAACTCACTTATACTTGGAAGTACTTTTACAGAACTGGTATCTATAGCAGAATTTCTTTTTCTATTTTCAAATAATTGCTTCAAGAAACTTCTCTCAGATTTATTTTTTGTTGATTTAGATGTATCCCTCTTTTTATATTTTTCTGATTTACAATCATTAGATATATCATTGTTGGGCAAAGATCGTGAATCAGTCATCGATTTGGGAATAGTAATACTGTCCAATTGGATACTTTTGAAGTTTTCTTTTAAATGTCTGTTAGTGATGACGGGAGGCTGAGGTGCTCGCCTTTTACGAGAACGCCTCGGCAGCGTAGCGGCAGGTGCGGCGGGTGGCGGCAGCGGCGCGCGGCGCTTGCCCGGCACGTGCTGCGCGCGCCGCGGTAGACCCTCGCTGGCGGCGCGCCTGTCGCGGGGGCAGGGCAGGCTCGACACCCCGTAGCAGCCTTCCTCGTTCCGATGCAGCCCGTACTTGCGATGCAGAGTCAGATCTTGCTCGTGGCGTCTCCGCAGGTTTCTGTCTTGAAGCCTCTTCTTGTAGGAGTCAGTCGGGGGCCCCTGCGGCGGCAGCACAAGAGGGTTCGGCGAGCGGTAGTAAGTAGGAGGTAGGAAGGCGAAACTGGCGGCGGTGCGGGCCGATCCGGCGCTGGACAGGCTATCACTGGAAGAGGCGCGTTCTTCGCGGCGCAGCCACGAGAACAGCGTCCACAGCCCGCCGGACAGCGGTCGTGCGCGAGCGGCTTCTGCCTCCACCTCACCTTGCATCACCCCTGGAACAAGTAACACGCGTTACTTGCCATCTGGCCTGTAGCTCAGCATGCAGACGTATTCACGTGTTACCAAACACAACAGAGTATACACTTCTTTCTCCCCCTAGGCAGGCGTATGTATTCCCGTTTAAAACAGGCCCAACAGAGGTACGTACCTAAGTGGATTTTATAATTCTGTATCTACATACAGACTGGATTCATATACTCCACTTCATCAAATAAATTGTATTTACTAGCATGTACCTACTTATATTATACATACGTTCTTATTTTATTAAGAAAATCGCACATAGATACGTACCTACGTATTCTACAGCATTATTTTGATATACATACCTACAGTGTATAAAATAGATTATGTGCATTCAGCAAGTTAACAATAGCGAAATATATGTTAAATATATTATAGATTTATAGTAAGACACTTACGTATCGGTGAAGTGATGCACAGCAATAGGCTCCGTCCTCTTAAACTACACTATTAACCCCAATTTCGGGCGGTGTTTACGGTGGCCTATTTAGAACAAAGCTTAAGGTCGACACTGATGGCATTTTTTTTTGCCTGGGTTGAAAGTCATCGCGCTTATTGCTAATGGCTGGCTGGGTTTGGACCGGAGAGCAACAATAATGTGTGCGGGCGAACAAAGCGAGGTCGCGCGCGGACACCGACGACTGACTTCAGCGCCACTTCACCCGCCCATAGCTATATTTAGCGGAACTTTGCGACTCAACGTTTTTGCTATTTTCATTTCATTCCCCGACTTCACTCAAATTTGGTTTCCTGTTGCTTTTTGTTAAAAAAAATAGGTTCAAAATACAAAAATTACGATGGTAACATACTATCTAGAGGTGTCCAAACGGCGATACATAAGTACAAACTACCTACAATAAAGTGTACATCAAATGTACGTTAACTATGTCATAAAATATTAACGATGGCCTTAATGGTACCTAAGATTGTCCATATATCTATTGTATCAACGATTAAGTAACTAAAATAAAAAGAAAGAAAATTATTGTACGGTTTTCAAATAGATATTGTTTAAACGCGTAAATAGATAATAACTTCTATGACTCATAGGCGTCAATTTGTTTATTTTTTATGATTATATAGGTACATTTACTGTCTAAGCTGTACTGTACTGAAAAGGGTAACTGGTCCAGACGTAAACAGGTTATTAAATTGCCAACTGTTGTCACATTAGCTAGAGTACAAGTAATATTACTCATTGTGCATATTGTTGACGGTACTTCAAGACAGTCACAACTATGTACATTGCGCAAAGTGGGTAGAGCGGGAGCACAGATAAATATGTCCTCTGGCTAGTCATTCAATTACTATCAATTTACCGGTTTACTTACCGGTCGCAATTAGGTATCTACGTGTATAAAGAACGGTTGAGTTAACCAAGCAAGGTAGATACGTGTCTAATACTTTCTTATGTAAGTTGTTATTTATGTATGGACAAATTAATATTAATAATTAAAACGGTTATGTGGCCGTGTGGCAATCACCTGCAGTAAAGCCAGATGGCATACTCGCCATCTGTCTGTTGACACCTGCTTATCTTTGGGGCTCCATGTGGTTGGGTGCGAAAATAAATTATTTTATAATTTAACCAGTTTAATTGCAACAATACATATAACACTCTATTAAAGAAATAGGTAATTATCTAATTATGGTTTTGTGATGATGAACCCTTAGCTTTGGCGGAGTGCCTCTCGCTGGAGCTCTGTACGACGAGTAGCGCGGCCGCCACCCGCGCTGTCAGCTCGGCCTGGTTGAGCTCGTGAGCCCACGGCACTCGGCCCCATCGCATTAGCTGAAAATGTTGATATTTCGAGACTTGAAACTACAATCTAGGAATATAGGAACTTATGATGTCGGAGTTAACGACGAAGTAGTGTAAAGGTACATCCTATATCTACGTATTATATCGCGTTGGAATCGAGCTCTTATAAATGGTGTCTTATGTTACTCAAATCTAGGCGATTGCCAGGCCAACACAAGCCACCTGGATATTCCCTTTGCAGTGGCTTCACCCCGCTCGCCTCACAAACTAAACAACGTAATATGTATGACCTAATTAACGCGATGCGTGGGGTATGCTAATGTTTTATGTTAACACTTCTAATTAGGCTAAATTTAATACTTAAAATAAACTCTTCAGTTTATTCATAGTCTATGACACAGTCACTATAAGGCTACACCTAAACAATTTTCCTTTACTGGCAGTTTGTTTTATTATAATAATAATAATAATAATATCCTCACGCCTTCCCACAAGGGTCCCCGAAGGGGTAGGCAGAGGTGTATGGGTAATACCCACACACCCACTTTCCGCCAGAGGTATATTAAGTGCCAACGTGACAGATGGCGAGTCCATCGCCGTTACTCAAGCACGACTATACATACGCCTTTGAATTTCTTCCCAGACGTATGCAGGTTTCCTCACGATGTTTTCCTTCACCGTAAAGCTCGTGGTGTGACTAATCACTGTACTTAAATTCAGAAAAACTCATTGGTACAGTCGGGATTCGAACTTGCGATCTTTGTGTCGCAGGCAACTGCTCGAACCACTCGGCCATCACGGCTCTTGTTTTATTAATCTAAATAAATACGTTATTAAGATGCTATAGTACCAAAATGGATATGTGTATTAGTTACGATTATTTAACTATAAGCCAGCCCACATTATAATATTCCCACACGACGGTATCTGAGCAAAGATCTCTCACACTCATGCGTAGACAAATGTTAAATGAATGTATATCCTTACGCGTTCCGACAAGGGTCCCAGGAGGGGTAGGCAGGGGCGTATAGGTAGTACCCACACACCCACTTTCCGCCACAGATATATATTAGGTGCCAATGTGACAGATGGCGAGTCCATCGGCGTTACTTTTATACCATACCATAGGTATTTTTTTCTTAGAAACGGTGATAACTTTGGTAATTTTAGTTTATATTAAATATGTGACGTTCATTAAGTGTTCCCTGTGTCCCTTACGTTGAATACAAAATTTTGATTTTTTTTTTACTCAAGCACGACAATGTAATCTCAGCCGTATGCAGGTTTCCTAAAGATGTATACATTCACCGTAAAGCTCATGGTGAGACTAATCACTGTTCAGAAAAGTTCAGAAACACTCATTGGGGTACAGTCGGGATTCGAACTTGCAATCTTTGTGTCAAGGCAACTACTCGAACCACGTGGCATTACGGCATTTTTCTCTAATCTATACTAATATTATAAAGAGGAAAGATTTGTTTGTTTGTTTGTTTGTAATGAATAGGCTCCGAAACTACTGGACCGATTTCAAAAATTCTTTCACCTTTGGAAAGCTACATTATCCCCGAGTAACATAGGCTATATTAAATTGGACCCGATAGGTGGCGCTGCGATCGAGTTTCAAGAATTTTACCTTTTTACCCGGGCGAAGCTTTCTGTGTGTTTCTGTGTGTCTTAAGCTAGATTCGAGAATGGTTTAGATTTACAATTGGACCCAATAGGTGGCGCTGCGATCGTGTTACGGGCAATTTAACTTTTTCACCCGAGCGAAGCTGGGCGGGACAGCTAGTATTTAATATGGATGGCAATTGTATCTGACCAATAAGCTTTTCGACACAAACTAGGTCGACAAAATACAGACTATCTTAAACTTTGAATTAAACAAAATTATTGAAGTTTCCGGCATTACTTGATATTCCTCTTCAAGACGGGCCAGCATGGCGGCATCTTCCGGCGTCAGCCTCCGCTCTATGCACGCCATCATCAGTAGAGGTGACTTCAGGGCTTCCACTCCAAAACAAATGGCTATGAAGCAAGCAAACGTAACGTAAATAAGAGTTCACATTAACAACTTCTTAAGGTTCTTTTTCCCTAAACTCATACCTTTAAGATATTATAAAATAAATTGTGCCTTGAACACAGGCAATAAAATGTATATGCCGACCTAATAGATGTCTCTTCCCTCCATGTTTGTGGGTGTGAAGGGTGTTTCAAATCTTTATGTATGTCGTCTTTCAGACACATACACAAATGGAAAATTAAATATGTAGGTTACTTATTTTAATATGTGTCTTAGACACATTTATCAATACTTTCCTGGAAGTAATTCCAAGTAGTCAGAGCATGTAAGCTTCCATTTCAGACAAAAATGTGATGAATGCAATCTTTAACACATGTAACCATGCCTTAAATCATAATATACACACGCCTTCCCACAGGGGTCTGCATAGAGAGTAGGAAGAGTTTTGTAAGGACACACCTTTTCCAAGGGTCTTTTATTTACTCCCTTTTCTTATTTTGGTTTTCAATAATAATTTATATTCACCATTGAGGGCTGTGAAGTCATATGAGAGGAAATATCTAGCAAGTACTGCCCGTGTCTCATTGGCCACTGGTGGGGGCTGCAAGTCTTTAGACATATCCTGTTTTACATTAAACCTCTCTTTGAACCAATCCAGTATGGGCGTCCATTTCTTTTCTTGCATAATCCGGAGCTCTTCCTCTTCCTATTATTATACAAAATTATAAAGCCTTTTAAGACATCAACTGAGCAAAATTTTTAAACATTGATTAATGCAAATTTTACAATGCAAACAAATTTTTTAAAATCATTGCATTGCTTCAAACAATATTTGTTAGTATGTGTGAACAATATATTACATCAAGTGTTCAAGAATTTAAAGACATATTTTCCTATCATACTTAATTATGCACATTGGTACAGTAGGAATTCGAACTTGCAACCTATTGCTATCTTATTCCAGACTATAAACTATGTCCACAGCAAGTTTTAGCCGATTCCATTCCGCTGTTCTGACATCCATCAATCCAAACCTTTACATTTATAATATTACTATAGATACGCAGATGTCACCAATGTCATTCAAAATACTTACACCAGAATAAAATAGGAGTGTATCTGTTGGATAATACTCAAGAATGAAATTTGCTATGTCATGTTTATTCAAATTCCCAGGATTGTCTGTAGCAGTATTGCATAAAGCAGTCTGAAATAAAAAGCTTTTATGAAAATACCATTTAAAATATTTGATTTCTCAATAACTGTTTTTTTTTATGAAACCAACTTAATATAATAATAATAATATAATAATTCTGGTGGCCGCTGGAGCCCTGGTGGCCGAGTGAGCCGTGGTGGCCGAGTGGTTCGAGCGGTTGCCTGCGACGCAAAGGTCGCAAGTTCGAATCCCGACTGTACCAATGAGTTTTTCTGAACTTAAGTACAGTGATTAGTCACACCACGAGCTGAACGGTGAAGGAAAACATCGAGAGGAAACCTGCATACGTCTGAGAAGAAATTAAAAAAGGCGTAAGATGGACTCGCCATCTGTCACGTTGGCACCTAATATACCTCTGGCAGAAAGTGGGTGTGTGGGTATTACCTTTACACCTCTGCCTACCCCTTCGGGGACCCTTGTGGGAAGGCGTGAGGATATATTATTTATTATTATATTAATAAATCTTATGATTTCCAACTAGGGCCCCATAAGAGGTAGGCAGTCACTTATCACCAACAAAACCAAATATTTATGTGTCAATGTGACAAATGGCGAGTCCATTGCAATTTTTCAAGCATGATACTTGATGTATTTAAATTACTTCTCAAATATATGCAGGTTTCCTCTCAATGTTTTCCTTCACTATAAACTTTGTGGTGTGACTAATCACTGTACTTAAGTTCAGAAAAACTAATTGGTATAGTTGGGATTCAAACTTACAATATTTGTATTGCCGGCAACTTCAGGAATAACTTAGCCACCACAGCTCATTAATAAAATAATATTTCCTTCTAGTAAAAATATCTTACCAAATGCATAATAGGCTGTGAGATCACGTCGCGTTGAGCATCCCATTCCGCAGCAATAGCCCGAGCCAGGGGCTCGTTTGGTAAAGCTAATACGTTCCCATTGGGGGTTTTTAAGCGCCGGTGATCTAGAGTCACTTCCCACTTATTATCGCTTTGAACTATCCCAGTGACGCGGTAAAATCTCTTACGTGTAGCTTAAAATATAAACACGATTTTATATATATATAATCATAGACTATTTAATTTAATTGTTGAACGACAAGATTATTCGAAACTTAGGGCTTACCATAATTTTGGAATCTTACACAACTAGGGCATCGTACTTTTATCAGCCTTGATACGGCTGTTGTAAAGGAGAACATGCCTAATAGTTTGGTACTGTAATTACAGAATTATATCTAAAATGTGTTACTGCATATTATATATTTGTACGGCAAATTTTTGTCAGTCCAGTCAGTCAGGTGTGTGTAAGTTCAAAGACTTCAAAGTTGTCGCTGTCAGTGTCAGCACTGTCAGTCAGCTTACGATTTTATTAACTTTTTCTATTATTAAGTGGATCTGTTTATCGGCCCATTTAAACTACAATATTACAAATTAATATTACTGTTAGTCCTTTGTGGCTGCATTAACCGACGTTCTACTCTTCCTGTCTATCCCGTCGGACACGCCGTGATGATATATATATATATATATATATATATATATATATATATGGCCTCTGGGTCTAGAGCCCATACTAGTTTCCAATAAGAAGAAAAATATACTCTTATGGCAAGATTAAGCTGGGAAATTGTATATTTTATTTTTTTGTTGCGGTGAAGGAAAACATTGACAGGAAACCTGCATATGTTTGAGAAGAAATTCAACGGTGTATAGTCGTGCACTTGAGTAACGGTCGGTGCACCTAAAATATATCTCTGGCGGAAAGCGGGTGTGTGACACCTCTGCCTTTCCCTTCGGAGACCCTTGTGGGAAGGCGTGTGGATAAGTTCAGGACATATATTTTTGTTTAGTTGGTAGTTAAGTTTAGTATCAGTAGTAGAAGTTTAGTAATGTTAAAAAGCGCTATTTGCACAAGAGACATTTAAAATCTTGGTCAATTAATTGTGTAGTGAAATCTACAGGACAAGTACCAACAAGTACACCACAAAGGATTTATACAAGTGATGATATTTCCTTTGGCTAAACTCGTTTATCTGTAGCAGAGTATGGCTTTGTTTTCAAGAATAAGTTTATTGAACATATAGCCAGACTACTATTTAACACTTGAAACATATAGCTATCTGTGCTGTGCTAATAGCGTTCTGTGGTCTGGCTTGCTTGCGAGATAGATAAATTATACGTTTTATTTTATTGTACTTGTAGCATAGTAGATATAGGTACGTTTGTTTGGTAGGAACTTTACATAATTTTTAAGAAAGTGGAACGAAGGGTACCTACTTAATTGGTTTGCAATTCTCATCTTATTGTGTTGTGGCTTTAAATTGTAACGATGTCTTCTATGGATTTTGATTTCCAATAGTTCAGTGTTAAATCTTGTGGGACAACAAGTGAAGTGACGCTACCTCCCAGTGTTTAGGTCACAAACAAAGCTATAAATAATCTGCTTTCGTTAACCGATTTGAAAAATCATATTTCCCTTCTTATTTGTGATGTTCCCGCATCCCATCAGCGCGGAAGAACAGAAGACGAACTTGATTCCGAGTGTGAAACTTCTACACTCAAAGAGAAAAGGAATATTTATACACCCTACTGCTATGTACAGAAATAGTGCACCGAACTACATAAAGAAAAGTGCACTTATAATATCGAGAAGTTTGAGTGGGTAAAGGTTTGTAAACAATTAACAGAGAGAAAATGAAACTCTTAGAGAGTGGCCGTTTGGAGGCACTTAGCAGAGCCCTCTCGATACTAAATGGGGACAGCGCCGTTCAGGGGCGCGTAGAGAGCTACAGCTGCAAGATGGCAGGAGCTGAGAAAGCCTTCTATAAACGTTTCACAGCTGATGGAGAAACTACTCATAATCTTCAAGCTCTGTCTCCTCCTGAGAGTGTGACATACAGGTACTATCATAGCCCTTCACTCTAACAAGTGATTTGACAAATGTAATAACTTTTGTACTGTTCCAGCCGGAGCTTGTCTGGGGATGAGGATGGAGTGCTCTGTGATACAATATCACGAAAGACATTGTTTTACCTCATTGCTACACTCAATGCTGCCTTTCCTGATTATGATTTTTCTATGGCTAAGGTAATGATCACTAATTGCTGATCACATAATGATAAAGATCTCAATGAATAATAAACTTATAATCACTCTTACTTCTATAGAGCAGTGAATTCAGTGCGGAGCCATCATTGAGTTGGGTTCAAGGTGCAGTTGATGCTGCACTGTCAGCAGTGGGTGGTATGCGTTGGCGACAGTTGCGTCCAGCACTATGGGCAGCCATCAATGAAGAGGTGCTCATGCCAGAATGCCGCATCTACAGCTACAATCCAGATCTAGCCAGCGACCCATTTGGTGAACCAGGCTGTCTTTGGACCTTCAACTACTTCTTCTATAACAGAAAATTGAAACGCATTGTCTTCTTCACCAGTAGAGCTATGAGGTCTGCTTGATTATGTTTTAATAGCTTGCTTATGTTTATTTGCGTTACAATATGATTTTACTGCATGACATTATTTTCCATTATTTGTAATGTTTTTTTCCATATTTACAGCCCTGTGTGTGCTGTGGACTCTGGTGTGGACTTTGCAATGGATGAGGATGAAGAGTACAACTGAGAGAAAGAGATAACTACCCTTAGTTGTATGTTTTTGTAGCATAGTTAATTGAGAATTTTATGTACATTGTAGGGCAGTTGGAGTAGAGATTTTTTTCAATGTAATTACCCCTAAACATGTGGATGAATGCAGGCTTCTTCCCTTAATTAGTTGAATTTGACTACAATTTTAGTTAAAATATTAATCAAAGTCACAATACTAAAGCTATTTGAAGGATTGATAAATTAAAAGGGTATTACACATATTAAACCTTATGTTATATGATTACATTTACTGAAAAGAGCATATAGTATTATGATGTTTCTGGAAATGTGTATAATTCAGGTTATTAATATTATTTGCAATGAAAGCTCAAAGAGCTTTGAGCTTTCATTGCAGAGCTGAGTTTCTTGAAAGGCCATCTAGTTAGCCCTTAATCTCATTTGATATGTCACAACTTATCTTTATATTTATATGCACTGTATAGTTTTATTGGCACCTAAATATCTGTCTGACGATGAGAGTATGATACTCAGCCTATCATTTCAACTACTCTTGTGGGAACACAAAGATATAACTATAACTTCTAATTCCTCAAGAGTAACTAAGAATTTTACAAGTTCATAAAGTGCACTTATATTAAAAAAAATAGAATTCAGGCTATTTGTAATTCAATTACCATCAGGCATTCCAGAAGTAATATAATTTATGGCAATCAATAGTTGTGAGCCGTGGTGGCCGAGCGGTTCAAGTAGTTGCTTGCAACAGAAGTATTATAAGTTCGAATCAAGACTGTACCAATGAGTTTATCTGAGCTTAGGTACAGGAATTAGTCATACTTCGAGCTTTACGGTGAAGGAAACCATCGTCAGTCAAACCTGCATGCCTTTGAGAAGAAATTCATAAAGATTTATTTATGGTTGTGCTTGAGTATTGGCAATGGACTCCAATCTGTCACATTGGTACCTAAATCTCTGGCGGACAGCGGGTGTGTGGTACTACCTACACACCTCTGCCTACCCCTTCGGGGACCCAGTAGTAGTATAATTGTATTTCTATACTGTATCATACACTTTTCCTTTAACATGGTTGGTCAAGAGCAGTATTTTGATGTTATAAGTATATGTATTAAGATTAACCTTTTTTTTTCTAAATTATATCCAACCCTTATGAGTAGAGGCGGTGTAAAGCGTGCCTCGCGGTGCAAAAGGCCTCCCAAGTCACAGCCGAAAATTAATTTGTAAATGTATGGGAAATCGAGTACCGCTACATGTTTTTTGTATAATAACTACATTAGATTTAATTCCCAACTTAAGGCTATTCCACTCTTCGGCGCACTAAATGAATGAAATAATAGATATTTCTGATAAACTAGTTATATTATTATACTTAATAACTTTTAATTATACTTAAAAACCGTGGTGGCCGAATGGTTCGTGCCGTTGCCTGCCAAACAATGATTGCAAGTTCGAATCCCCACTACTAATTATTTTTTCTGAACTTAAGTACAGTGATCAGTTACGCCACGAGCTTTACAGCGAAGGAAAACATCGAAAGGTCTGCATACGTTTGAAAAGAAATTCAAAGGCGTATGTATAGTCGTGCTGGAGTAACGGCGATGGACTCGCCATCTGTCACGTTAGCATCAAAAATGTTCCCTGGCGGTAGTGGGTGTTTGGGTACTACCTATACACCTCTGCCTACCCCTTCGCGGACCCTTATGGGAAGGCGTCAGGATATATTATGTTATAAATGCACCATCAGGGCCTCGCGAAATGTACCTTGCCCACATTAAGTTTACGGCTTGCGCCGCCACTGCTTGTGTGTGCAGATTTAGGATTGGATGGTACTCTTCCGGCCATACCATAAATTTTTAAGAAGCTATTTCTAACTAATATACATTAGTTGTAGCATATACAAGCATTGTTTGCAGCAAGTAATATGATTTAAGACCTTGTGTAATCTCTTCGTTTCGAAGTTGGTGTTTTATGTATACTGATACATAAAAATACACTTTATTGTTTATTCTAACGTAAACATCCTAATATGGATATAACATAGTTTGCACAATATCATTTAAGGTAGCTTATATTCAATTATTTAGCACTTACTTTTTTGCGTGAGTAAAAAGTGTTAGCATCAGTGCGTCTACCATGGGCTTTGCACTCGACTCGCTAGCGAGTTAACGCTTAAAATGTTGAACGTCCTGACCATATGACAGCGCCCCAAGCGTACATTTTAGGTACAAAATTTTCACTTAATTTTGTCACCTTGCTTAGCGTTAGCTCTATAGCGACTATCGAAGTAAAACTCATGACAGAGTTACACATTACAGAACTAAAGCACGTGAAAGCTAGGCTAGGTATGTGCGCATAGGAGCATATTAAAAACTAGCATGCATAAGTAGTAAAAAGCCGGCCAAAAGCGTACCATGCCACGCGCAGTGTAGGGTTCCGTAGTTCCAAGTATATATTATACCTAGGCCGACTATTACACGTCAACCTAAAGCCAACTTAGCCGTGATAGTTTTCCTTTTAAATTCATCATAAACCCTAGCGTGTTTTTTTTACAAATTATAAATAACCGTTAGCTGTCAGAGAAGCTATATATTTAAAGCTCCATATTTCTTAATTCGAAAAGCGAGAACATATCCCTACAATTTTTAATAAGATATTTAACGATATGCCACAATGTCGGCTCTGTTAATACATACGTACTACCATACCAAAATACAACTATTGTAGGTACTAAGCGTCGCTGAGCTAACCCGCGGACGGTAGGACAGACAAACAGACATGGTGAACTATAAGGGTTCGTAGTTTCCTACGGAACCCTAAATACTCCACAATATGGCGACACATCGCCATGAATGAAAATTTCCTGACATTAATTTGTTGTCGCACAATGTGTTCCACGCTTTAGTTCTGATATTATATTATTATAGATACTAGTTCACAACTTTATTCTTTATGCATATATTTGTGGCTTAACGTGATTAAAAATGTGTTTACTAATAATTATAGAAAATAAACAAACTTTTATTCCCATTATTTATCTTATTTTTTTATCCTTGTGAACCATTATTCACATTTCCTATGGTCAAGCAGTAAGCATAGCCTAGGAGGAACGTTTGGAGGTGGAACTCTCTTCAGCCTTAGTGGCAGACCTCTATGAGCTAGGGTTTATCTATATTATAAACTGATATTGAAAATCTAAGCGTATCCATTAGCGTTGGCTTTTGCTAATGTCCCTTGAAAAAGCCATGATGTATTCGACATTACATTCCAAACCTACCCCTTGATGGACTGTGATGAGTTACAGATGGCGCGACCATCTCAGTTTCTCAAGTACGAATATTATGAATTTCTTCTCAAAGGTGCATGTTTCCTCTTGGTGGTTACTTTCGCCATAGAGGAAACACGCTCGTGGTGTAACTAATAACTATAACTAAGTTCTTATTATTGGAACTTACAGATGGGATTTGAACTTTGTGCTGCAAGGCACTACTCGAACCACTCGATCACTACGGGTGTATGTATTAAAATGGGAGGAACTTTTCACTTTAAGTTAACCATCCACAAGGTGTTTAAGCAAACGGCACTTACATAAACACACCTATGTTGATACGAATCGCACCATCCTTTACCCTTGAAGCATGAGTGACCAAATTGAAAGGCAGCTGCTATTTTTTTTCAGAAAATATAATAAACAATCAAAACATAATAAATCTTCGAACTATACAACAGAGACAACGGACTCGGGGTGTCGAGACCGAACCGAAAGGAGTCGACGTAGAGCTATGGGGAGGGAGCGGTATGTACAGAGAGGAGGGGCCGCGTGGCGTCGCGGGGTCAGTGTCGTTTGTCAGGCGCGGGGGCGGGCGGTGGCGGCGCGGCGGGCGCGGGGGCGGGCGGCGGCGCGGGGGCGGGCGGCGAGGGCGATCGCTTGGCGCGCGGCCGCCACGCGTCCAGCAGCGCCTCCACGCGCTCGTCCGTGGGCCCCCAGCGCGCGAACCCGGCCGCGTTCTGCAACCACACGACCACCGTGCCGCCGCCCCATCTGAAGTATACCTCGTTTCTGCGGAACACATTATGAGTCATCAGTTACCTCAGTCTCCCATACGTTTTCACGTAGGTAGCTAGATGTTGGGTATGGTCAGGTGACTGCAAGCTAGGGCCGGGCAAGATAAACAAATGCGTTCATCCACTTACAATGAAATGTGTGCAATAATCTGATATTACTTGATACAACAAACATCAAAATTTTCACGAATCTCTACATATCAGCTCTTTGTAGTCGGTTATTAATTAAAAGCAAGCTATAAGTATCTTTCAAATCACCTAGTTAGGAAATCGGACTGACTGACTTACTTTGGAAGTACGTGCTGGAACCCGTGGCGGTACTCGTGTTCGAAGGCAGGGATCACCACCTGAAGATAACAATAATTATAGCAGTACTTAAAAAAATTACCGTTTCTGTTTCTTGCCAGTTCTTCTCGTACGGATATTTACCTAACCATCTTACAAAAGTCAAGTACCAATGAGTTTTAGTGAACTTAAGCACAATGATCAATGACAAGCTTTACAATAAAGGAAACCATCGAGAGGAAACTTAAATATATTTGATAAGAAATTCAAGATGTAGATATGTGCGAGTTCATCGCCACCTAAATGTATCACAGGCGAAAATCTTGCCGAGCGTCTTGTTTTACACCTGTGCCTACCGAATCGGGGACCCTTAATATCTAGGACGCCGTAAATATATATATATTTGATAGGTAGTACAGAATGTGACAGGTGGTACAAGTCGGCACTAGCCTGTTTCCGCTTGAAGTGGCTGGCCTGAAGCTTGTGCAGCGCATGCGCGTGCGCGTCGGGCCACTCGGGCAGCACCAGCACGAAGCTCAGCGGCTCGGCCGACTCCTGCAGCAGCCGCTCCATGTGGCGCAGCGCCGCCTCCAGCAGGGCGGCGCAGCGCGGCGGGTGCGCCACCAGCGACCCCGCCACCGGCCGCAGCTCCAGAAAAGGCCTGCCGCGCAAACACGCCCACTGTACCCGATATTCGGGGACGCACCTCGCAACCACCGTATACAGCTCTATTCATCCAGATGGAACTTACCCTCTGGAGCCGAAATAAGAGTCGGTGTCGGCGAAGGCGGAGCAGTACTGGCGGAAGTAGCAGTCGAGCGGGCTGGCGAAGCACTCGAAGGAAACACCGAAGCAGCGCTGCAGGCACTCGAGCACCGGGACCGGCAACGCCATCTGCGCCAGCTGCGCCTCGCCGCCCGCGCCCACCCACGCCGCGTACCGCCGCAGCACGCACCACACGCGCGACAGGAACTGCTCGAATTTCTTATCGTCGAAACAGCTGTACCGGTACAGGCACTCCTGAATTACATAAATATAATACTTAATTAATGCGAGAGTTGGGTATTATACTGCATATGTTTTCCCGGCACATGCTTTTGGCAGGGATGATAACCAATAAAAATTACCAGTTTCTGTAAATAAGTGGCGTTTAAGACTTGCGTCTCGCCAAGGTAGCGCAGCATCGCCTGGTCGCGGTCCAGGAAGTGGTCCACGAGGGGGGCGCGGGGCGCCGGCAGCGCGAACTGTACTGGGTAGCACCACACCTTGCGTAGTGCCGCTTGCTGTAGCGGTGCCGGCAGCTCCTACCAACCGATATACGCACTCACTTCTACCGTTCTATTCTCCTGTTTATCAAAGGAACATAATGCTATGCACTTAAATATTAACCCAAAAGATATAAAGGCAGGGCATAATATTATATTTTGCTGAAATAAATTTAAATGTGAATAAATTATTGGCCTAACTGTTAAGTCTTGCTAAAATGTATGTCTGTAAAAATACACCTGTTGCCCTGTAAGTTTACACCAAAAAATATGTCAAACCTGTATTCCATTTTCTTTCAGTAGAGCACTGTGCTTCTCCCTTATTTTTCGGGCATATTCAGCAGACAAATGATATATTTTAAGGCAAATACCCTCCACTGATGCTTTGACCGTCTCGGCTAGATGTGGTTGGCATTGTCTCTAGAGAACAAAAAAAAAATTACGTGAACATATTGAACATAGATAACAAAATTCTGTAATTATATCTCACCTCCTTACCATCACAGGGATCCCTATGTATTTAACACCTTAGTGATAATAAAATAAAAATTACCCGCAAGTGTGCTAATCTGTCTTGAAAATCATCATATGTTGCACCAACAGTGCGCCTCAGCCACTGGAAAGTATCCTCAGCATTCCACTTTACAACCTTCCGACTTTCAGGAGAGGCATTTCTGGACTCAATCATTTTTTTAGCTGCTTCAGCATACCGTGACAATTGTTTTCTAGCATCACCAGTAAACTTGGGATGTGTTAACTTAATAGGAATGTCATTCATAATTTCTTCATACATGGATCGAGAGATTTCTGGAAAACAATGACTAGGCAAGAGTGGGTCAGATCCACCCTGGTCATTAACTTTCCTCTCCATCAACCAGCGATTAAAAGAGTCTTTAGGAGCATCAATGCCTTCCCTTGTGTGACACAACTCCTGATAGCACTGTCTTAATTTATTTGCCATTGTGAACCGGAAACCTTCTATTTCAGGGTGTGGATGAGGGCAGATAGTAGGAGGGCGCTCATAAATCACCACATTTGTTGGCACTTCTATATCCCATGGACCAGCCAACACAAATTTTTTTGGTGGAGGACCACTGTCATCTGATGGTCTTCGCTTATTTGAACTCGGCGTCATATTCCCCCCTCCAGATGTGCCAGTGTGACAAATTCCCAATGGATCAGTTATTGGGTCGAAATCCCTCTTTACGGCAGGCAATTCCCACATAGACTCTCCAGAGAGCTTATTCCAAAAGTATGGTCGATTTTCACGTTTGGACCAGTACTTCCGCCATCCTTGTTGTAAGAGATCTGGATGCAGGTCAGCCGCCAAGTGCGGGGCGAGAGGCACTGGCGCGCCAGGTGTCTGTGGGGTTTCGCCTCCAGCACTAGGCGAGGACTGAATTTCAGGCGACGAGTCACTGTGACTAGTGGCCCCTTCCCAAGTGGAAGACCCAGCCACTACTTTGTCACGCACGTCATTCATATTGGCGCACTTCTTAACACTGAATACCGCTTATGCTAAGCGCAACAACTGTTCTATCTTTGGTATAAAATAATTTTAAAATGTTGGAGATTCACTTAGGCACTAATAAGTTTCCAATAAGCATATTTTAATATTAACTATGTATACAACTAATGTTAACGCCGAGAAGTAAAATTAAAAAATACAATGATCGCAACGATATACATGATAACTCATTTTTAACAATAAATTCAATTATCTATACAAAATGTATGTGTATATATAAAACAAAACATAGAAAATACTGAATCGTGTATAAATTACAGAAACTGGCGGAACACCCCAAGCACCGCCATCACAGTCACCAAAGCAATGACTGACAATTACATCTGGGTTGCCACTTACCAGTCGTTATGATTGCTACTGTTGGGTTGGTTGCCATTAAGTGATTGTGGAAAACCGTAATGTTCTTAATAATAATAATTATTATTATGATACCATTGAAACAATCGTAAATTGTAATAATTAATCATTACAAGAAAAAAAAACAATATTTAAGTTACTCTGTCAAGAGGAAATATAAATAATTAATTTAGATTGTGGCCTAATTGATAACTGTCGTTTTGGTAAACGTACAACTTCGCGGTACCTCATTTAAAGTTCGTACATTAAGTACGTACATTATTTTTCATAATATTATATAAACTTTTAGTTATTCATTATTTTATTGGTTAATTTTACACTTTACTTTCCGAGTCTGACCACTGTTGGATTTTAATGTTTAAAATGAGACAAAAAAGCGTATAAAACATCGTTTGCAATGTTAAGTAGTCTGTGGCAGTATACAATAATAATAAATACAAATATGTATAGTAATTCATTAAAATAGTAAGTAGTCTTTGGTCTGTGGCAAGTACGAATCTAATCATATCAAACAAAACAAATGTTCCAATTCCAAATCAAATCCCTCAGTTTATATATAATACTAGCTGTCCCGCCCAGCTTCGCTCGGGTGAAAAAGTTAAATTGCCCGTAACACGATCGCAGCGCCACCTATTGGGTCCAATTGTAAATCTAAACCATTCTCGAATCTAGCTTAAGACACACAGAAACACACAGAAAGCTTCGCCCGGGTAAAAAGGTAAAATTCTTGAAACTCGATCGCAGCGCCACCTATCGGGTCCAATTTAATATAGCCTATGTTACTCGGGGATAATGTAGCTTTCCAAAGGTGAAAGAATTTTTGAAATCGGTCCAGTAGTTTCGGAGCCTATTCATTACAAACAAACAAACAAACAAATCTTTCCTCTTTATAATATTATTATTAGCATAGACATCATTGATCAAATCAATCAAATTCACTGCTGTGCTGTGCTGTGCTCAAAGATTACAATGTATGCTGTGCTGTGGCTGTTGTGAAAAATATTCGTGTAAAGGTGGAAACTGGAAGAGCACGGCTGAAATACATTCTTTTAAATGTGTTGACAATTTAGATTAGCTCAACTATTTATTCCTATTAAATAGGTACCAAAAATAATATCGAGGGGTACTTACACGCTAGATTTTATCTGAACAACAGACATCAGGGTAACAGTGGGCACCGACCCAAAAAACCTTCTGGAATGGACAGACAGATATTCATATAACTGATCGAAATACGGAGAACATTTTTGTCGCTCCGTGGTAAAATGTCATCAAGGAATATCTTAGAAATTAACATAGACCCTATTACAGATGTTTCGCTCCGCAATTATAGTGACTGTGACGTAAAAATTGAAAATTGTGATATTGGTTACCAACATTTCTTTAATGAATACATGCTGAAGAACTTGCCTTGTGTCATCAAGAACTTAGGTTGCAACTGGGAATGCTTTAATATGTGGATCCAAGAAGGTGTTATAAATTATGATCACTTGATAGATACTTATGGGGAATTAGAGGTGCCTGTGGCAGACTGTATGAATGTAACACTCGATTCACAGTGTAAAAGTAATATGAAAGTGGCCGACTATATGTTATACTTAAAGGACAGCAGTAAAAGCAACAATAAACTTCTGTATCTAAAGGATTGGCATCTAAGAAGATGTAGACCCAAGGATTTATTCTATGATGTGCCTGAAATATTTGGTTCGGATTGGCTAAATGAATATGCTCAAGACAAGCAGGAGGATGACTTTATGTTTGTATATATTGGACCCAAAGACTCCTGGTATGTATTCATTTTACTACTATACTTTTGATTTATGCCCAATGAATTTTTACCAATTTTTTATAGCTTGTCCTCTCTGTGATTTCAGTATAGACAATTTTGTGATTTTAGTTTAGTATCTAATTGAGTATGAAGGGCACATAGGTTTGTTTTTTTTTTATAAATAAATACAAGTGCTTGAAAAGAAAATATTATTTCTTGCAGGACACCTTTACATGCAGATGTTTACTGCTCATATAGTTGGTCAGTCAATGTCTCTGGAAGAAAGAAATGGCTTCTTTTCCCTCCTGGTGAAGAAGCAAAACTAAAGGATAAATATGGAAATTTACCACTTATGTTCGAACCACATTTGGATGATGGTAATATTAAATATTTTGAAATTATTCAAGAAACAGGTGATGGTATATTTGTACCATCTGGTTGGCATCATCAAGTAGTAAACACATTAGATACAGTTTCTATTAATCATAATTGGATTAATGGTTGTAACATACTGGATGCATTCACAGCACTCCAGGATACCTTACTTTCAGTAGAGAAAGAAATAGATGAATTCAGAAATACTCCTGAATTTTCTGACCAATGCCAACTTATACTCAAATCTTTATTTGGTATGGATCTAGTTTCCTTTATAAGTTTCTTGTGTTACATAGCTGAGAAAAGATTACTTCAATTACAGGATAAGTTTTGTAAGGGGTTTGATAAATATACATTAGGAGATAGACTAATAACTTTCGATTTAAAGAATATATTAAAAATTCTTAATCTTATAAGTGATCATCCCACTTTAAATACATTTTTACCCAAAGAAAACCCTGACTTTGCATTATTAAAAAGCTCTATTACAGACATTTTGAAATAAGTCTTCAATACAACCTATAAATTTGATTTACTTTTTGCATAAACTATTTGCTTTAATATATAACTGTTGATATCTGAATTACTATATCCCAATTCCTTCAATATTTCTCTTGTGTGCTGACCTGGCTCAGGTAGTGTGTGATGGCCTGAAGACAAACCTGGTGTACGAGATAATTTTGGTGCTGGTTCAGGTACAACTAAGTTATTATGATCTCTATAGAAAGATCCTCCACTCCTGTAGTATTTATATTTATCAATAGATGCCAAATCCAAGACTGGAGTGACACAAGCATCTAAGCCCTCGAAAATGTTGATCCATTCCTCCTGTGTCTTTGTTAAAAACTTTTCTTCAAATACCTGTCTTGTTTTATCTATATTATCAGTTTGATAATATTCATCTTCAGGTAATTCCAATCCCTTTAAGAATTCTGAGTAAAATTGAGGTTCCAATGCACATACTGCCATGTACTTGCCATCTTTTGTTTTGTATGTTCCATAGCATGGGAGGCCACCATCTAAAGCGTTGGTCCCAGGCTCCCCTGACCAAATAGGTAATAGTTGGGACTTAAATAACCATGTTGCGAGGTATGAGCAGCCTTCTGTCATGCTATTGTCGACTACCTGACCTTTCCCCGAATTAGATCTTTCAAAAAGTGCTAAAAGTATACCAAGTGTACACAGTAAACTGCCACCAGCAAAGTCTGCTAATAAATTTATTGGTGCTACAGGAGGTTGTTTGTTTTTGCCAAGTAAAGACAGTACACCGGACATAGCAACATAATTTAAATCATGACCAGCTTGTGCTTTGTAATATCCATTTTGACCATAACCAGTCAACCTTGCATAAATTAAGCGGGAATTTTCTTTCATAAGCTTTTTAGGTCCTAATCCCAATTTTTCCATTATTCCTGGTCGAAAAGTATCTAACACAACATCTGAAGATGAACATAGTTTTTTCATTATGTCTACACCTTCTGGTGATTTTAAATCAATTGAAATCATCCTTTTTCCATTTGACATCACATCAAAAGGTGAAGCATTTATCTGAAGAAAAATAATATACATATGTGTATATGGCCAGTAACTTAAAATTAATTAGTGTTAAATAATGTTTTAACCATTAGTATTTACCTTTTGAACCACAGTTACACTAGCTCCAAAATCTGCAAGTATTGTACCACACAATGGACCTGGGGCTAGCCCCATGATTTCAACAACTTTCACTCCTTTTAGTGCCATGATTTGAAAGAGCTGCAAAAATATTAAGACCATATATTAAATGACCACCAATTGCCACTATTGAATTGAGTGAGAAAGAATAAGAGTGAGTGCCATTCCTCAATTTTAGGGGAGGGGTAGGCAGATGAGTCTTGTATCCACACACCCACTTTTTGCCAAAGATATATTTAGGCATTTGAACAGTCTTGATGTTGCAGGTGACTACTCAACCCACTTGGTCACCACCAATTTTTTTAATAAGTATACAACAGAATTATTATAAATTAAATGACAATGTATTGTGTATCAACATATCTTAAATAGTTTTGAGCAGTGTTCAATAATATTTATTACTGGCTATGCAAAATATACATCCACTCTAAATAAATATATTGTATTATTAGAGAAATAAATGGATTTAACTTCAAGAGGTAAATACACTCACTCAATTATTGTACATTTCAAATTATTATCCAAGTTTTGTATTCAGAGCATAGAGATCTACCTTAGTGCAAAATAAAACTACTTCCAAATGGCTCCGTAAGTAGGCAACTGAAGTACATTAGCGAAAAGTTGTAATTGTACTTTAAACAAGGATTAACATTATCGAGGTACTACACTACCTACTGGGGTCAAACTTCAAACATCCGTATACATATGAAATTCAATTTGCTGGTAACTTTCGTAAGCAATCACAGCGTTAACAGAAGTTGCCAGTGCACTGTTGCTCGCTAATATAATATAAGATAACAACTATTAAAGTGTAGCTTTGGAGACATACGTACAAAATAATTCAAGATATTTCTATTTACTAAATGTTTTTTAACAATATTATAGAAACTATCAAAATTTGGTACAAAATACAGACAAATCAAAGATTGGCAGTTTTGGCAACATTGGATATACAAATTTACCAACCCGCTTGTAGCGAGAGAACTCGAATGGAAGACCCGGCGATACCTCTATAGAAAAAAGTAGAGGAGCTCCTGGACCTCTAGTACCCAGTATTTCATTAAATGTCAGCAAACTGTGCGAATATGTAACATATAACCTGACATTTATGCTGAGCAAAGGTGGTGTCTTCCGACTTTAAAATAAAAAAAGCAGTGTAGTATTAGTAAAAAATGCTTCCAGCTAAAATTTTATGTGACTCAAATTGTTAAGTACAGTTAAACCTCTTTGTATCACGTAGGGAGCTCATGATGATATAAATATTCATTATCATTTTACACTATACTTTTGATCTCTCCCAAGCTTAGTAAAAAAAACATTGATGCGAAATACCTTTCGAGTCGAAAATCGTGTTCATTGTATAACATTTTAAAATGTATTATATATATTATTAATGAAAATTATTAATTTCTCGTCTATCGATGTATCATCGAGCCGACTCTTTGTATATTACATATTTAAACACACCTTAATCTATTGCAAGTAAAATGACCTCTGCATGAATTATAATAAATCATAAACAAATAGTTCAGTATTTAGCATGTGAACTTCATACGCATATAAACCATTATAAATGATTAAATTGTTTCATAAGGGACTCCGAAGAACTAGGCTGAAAATGAATAGCACCCGATGGCCGATCTCCGATGGAGATCTATTTTATTTATGTGCTCGTGTGATAGCGAGTCTGTCGCCTCGCGCCTGATATTTTGGGTACGTAATTAAATTACTTCAAATTTAAGAAGGGTACTATTGAAAGACCAGTTTCCAGTGCCGTAAATAAATTACAACAACAAATGCTACGAAATGTCAATTGTCAATTTTGTCCAATGATAATTTTATTGTTCCTAACCTCAAACTAAACTCAACTCAATGCATAACAATTTATCTATAGGTTGAATACTCATTTACTTTTTCTGATTGTAAAAGCAAACACCATCAATCGTGATAGATTTATATATAAATAATTCTAAGCGTATCGCCATGTCCACGTCGAGCTTAAAAATATTATGTAGTAGTTTAAACAAATTAAGGTACATATTTAATAAGTAGCGCACTTAAAAATAACTTAAAAGTTTATAAATTTAAATTACATTTTTAAAGGCTTGATCTTCTTTCCAGGATTGATCACGTGGTAACTCGTTCAAGTAGTTATTATAAGCATCCAAAATTCAGACCACCATATTGGTATGTTCCTAAAGACAGAGTGGTAAGTACCTAATAAAAAAAATATGATATGTATGTATCCCGAAAGTATATAAAATCCTTTAAATTTATCGTTTTTAAAAAGTAACCAAAGAGAAGAATGCCGGTAACAGGATGAAAGGACCATTTTGACATTTATATAAAAGTCAGCAAGAATGCTCATGTAGCTGTACACAATGCAATATTGTTGCCCACTTCATTATAGGGCAGCAAATCCTGGGTCTGCAAAGGTAGCATGAAAAGAGCATAAATCCAGTAGAGATGATATAGAAAGATGATTGATGAAACTGATATATAAAGCTAAAGTGTGTGCAAGAAGAGGTAGAGCAAGACGACATTCAACTACCTAGATCAAATCAATAGGACCCTGTGAATGTGGATGAAGCAAAAGAGGTGTGTAAGTCTAGAGAGAACTCTACCTCCTCTGTCTACACCGTTAGGGACTTGGCATGATGATATGTATGTATGTATTAATTCTCATGATTTTTTCATGAAATTTTATATTGGTAAAACTGCTGGGCACTATTCCTACTAAGTCTATTATCAATCAATGATGTGTGGCCTTTTTAGCATGGCCTGTAAAAGTTTATAATTGAATCAATATTTACCTCATGCCTTCCCACAAGGGAATAGGCAAAGGGGTGGATGTAGATTTTGCCTAGCAAGCATCAGAATTAAAATTTATCACCTACCATTTATCTTTTTCTTTTAAACAGTTTTATATTTTAAAGATACAAAAGTTTTGTCTGTATATCTAGCTCTTCTTCTTCTATCTTGCATTTATATCATGAGTTAAAAGTACATATGTTACTAATGTGCTCTATGTTTCCTTAGAGAGCTTCATCACTGAAACTCATTTAGCCAATTTTCAATTATAATATTATTGATTATAGATAACTGAGGACTATTTAACAAGTGACAACAAGCAATTCTTGGATGAGGTCATGCAAGACAAGTTGAAGATGCAGGAGGCATTAGTGTCACCACTGGCAATCACTGAGTCTGTACAAACAGCTCAGTGGAACACACAAACTCGCAGAGTAGGGCTTATTGCTCGTAAAATTGGCAACTATCCCCTATGGTCAAAAGATGGCAAGAAAATGCAAACCACTTTGCTGCAGGTTTGTATCATATATGAATAAAAATAAATTAATGTAGGCTATATATTACTATTCCAGAAACCCTCTGGGGATGTCAATCATATCCTGAGAGATTTCTGTGCTGATAGGATAAGGAATAGATCCATTACTACCCTAAATTTATTAGATTAATTTAACAGTTTTTTTTTTATACTACAAGAGTGCCAAACAAGCATACGGCCCACCTGATGGGAAACGGTTACTGTAGTCTATTTACGCTAACAATACCGAAGTATCTCTTGCATGCTGCCACTCGGAGAGATGTTCAGAGAGTTATACTGTGCTGACAGCATCATAGGACTAATCCTTCTGCTGCCAACATAATATAACAGTCCTCCCCCCTCCCCATAGAGCTCATTACTCGAGACCTTATTCTCAGCATAGGAACACAACACAATAAATTGTGTTATTTGGCTACAGACTTCCTTAAGCTATAACTTAATTAGGTTAATAATTAACTTATTGACTACTCACTGGACCACAAACACTGCATGAAGTATATAATATAGTTTGGACAGCTTCAACTGTGGGTTTAGTCTAAGTATGGGAGATACACTGTCTGTCTTAAATTACTGGTAAGTGTACATCTGGAACAAGAAGTACAGAATGTTAATATCTTCAGTCTTTGTACTTAATAATGTTATATGAAGTGATTGTAGGACCAAGTGTAAGGAACATTAAAATGGAATTTTTTTGCAGGTGCTTCTCCATGGAAATGACCAACCCGAACTGTGCACCTATGTGAAATAAAAATATTTTGATTTTGAAAAGAATATGCAGTGAATCTTCATTAATTCTCTTTTTCAGGTGGTGGATAATCACATAATAAAGTACATTCCTCCAAATGAGTTTAATCCTATGAAGACATCAAAACTTAATTGGCGTGAGAAACGTCGACTAGGATGTATGTTAGTGGGGTCAGAGACTGTGGATCCAAGTATAGTCACAAAAGAATACTGTGGCTTGTTTAACAGTGTAGGCATGCTGCCAAAGCGTCACCTGTTCCGGTTTATGGTTTCCCCGGAGTCCCGCTTGCCCACTGGGACACCACTGTTTGCAACACATTTCAGAGTGGGTGACCACATTGATATTCGTGCAAAAACGTAAGATTTTCAGTTATTATCATATGTTCATATGTCATATATGTAGAGCAAATTCTAGCCAGCAAGTCTAGCTTATCTTTATATCTTCACACTTTCCCACAAGGTCCCCATAGGGGTAGGCAGACTTGCTTATCATACATACATATCATCACGCTGTCCCTAACGTGGTAGTCAGAGAGTATAGCGCCAGTTCTCTCTAGACTTACATACCTCTTTCGCTTCGTCCACATTCATCAGTCTCTTCATACATGCCCGTCGGTTTCGAGTACTCTTGACGTTCCCGCCCTTGAGCGTCCGACCGATTTGATCTAGGTATTCGGAACGTGATTTTGCTTTACCTCTTGCTCACACTTTCGCTTTATATATCTGTTTCATCAATCTTTCTTCACTCATCCTTTCTATATGTCCAAACCAACGGCAACTCAACTGCATTAAAGCTATTTTCATACTTCCTCTGACATACCTAGGATTCGCTGCCATACAATAAAGTAGGCACCAATATTGCGTTGTGGACAGCAACTCGAGCATTCTTACTCAGACTTTTACTGCCCATCAACGCCGACATGGCTCCATTCACCTTATTTCCGGCAGTTATCCTTCTGTCAATATCTTTTTCATACTTTCCATCTCGTGTGAACATGCTTCCTAGATATACAAATTCATTCACTTGCTCTAGAATTTGCCCATTTACCGATAAAGCACACTCGGTCACTTGTTCATCTCTTTCGAATACCAGAACCTTACTCTTGCCAGGTTTAGGCGCAGACTTGTTTAAGTTTATTCGTACTATTGCAGCATGGATCGCGGATTCCAAGGAGTCATGAAACGATGGGGTTTTAAAGGAATGCCAGCATCTCATGGTGTCACCAAAACACACAGACGACCCGGCAACATTGGTGCTGGTGGTCAAAAAGCTCGAGTATGGCCAGGAACTAAAATGCCTGGACACATGGGCAACAGGTGGGGCGCATTCATAGCATGATTTGCTTATGGTGCACTCTGACTAGATACGTCATTAGCGGTATCTAGTTGGAACGCAGCTGAGATATAACCACTAATCTGTGTATTTATTGAATACAATTTCAGATGGAGAGTGTTACGTGGTGTCAAGATCCTTCGTATCAACACAAAACACAATGTGATCTGGACACTCGGAGTTGCTATCCCAGGCGAGACTGGCGCAATGTGTTACCTCTTTGACACAGTACTTCCGCTGAAGAAACACACAACATCCCCACCGTTCCCAACACACCCACCCGCCGACGATTTACCGTTAGAGTATTATGATGAATCTGTACATCCTTTCGAAGAGCCTTCAATATCCTACGAAGAAGTTTAGTTTTGAAAACTCATTTACATATTAGGATATACATGCACGTAATATGTGTGGATAAGATAGATTAAGTATTGCAAAAATTAACTAAGTAAAGGCTCCACGTTTTGTTTTGGAACTATGACGTGCTTTTGCCATTGTAATTGAATAGTGCGCAAGAGACAGTTGGAAGGACTACGAACATGAACACTTAAGCATACTTGAATTATGATTGAAATGGCACATTATAAAGCGCCAGAGGCCGTCAATAACCGTCGACGACCGTCTGGTCTAGTGGTTAGAGCTCCTGACTGCGAAACTTCAGGTTGCGGGTTCGAATTCCGCTGAGGGCAGATATTTGTGTGATGAACACGAGTATTTGTACCTTAGTCTTGGATGTCCTATGTATTTATGTATATATCTATCTATATAAGTAAATATATCGTTGTCTAGTTACCATAACACAAGCTTTGCTTACTTTGGGACTAGGTCAATTTGTGTGCAATTGTCCCAGGTATTTATTATTATTATATTTATTAATAATGTAACGTAATTATTGTTTACTGTTTACTTAATCATGGAAGAGCTATAAGTACAGAGAGCTGGCGCTGTACTCTCTCTGCCTCCCCCGTGAGGGACGTATGTAATGTTATGTATGTCCTTAGTTATTAAACTTGTTATAATCAATTGTTTATAATTTATTATGAACATTGAGATCCCCTTCCCCTTCATTGAACTGCGGAATTTTGTTGTTATAGATAACACTAGTGTGTTCAAATCCGTTCTGGTGATAAATCCATAATAAAGCATAGGCCTTAACAAAAATCACAGTTATCCATTCAGTCATATTCAAGGACATTTTTTAAGCACGATTTTGGAGTTCTTTATACAATAAATACCCATTTTCATAAAAAAACAAATATATTTGTTCAAGCAAAATAAGCACATACATACGTAAGACATTTGAAATCACCACAAAACAAATGGTTTATACCTAAACACACTCTTAATGTAAGTTGTATTAAGATTGTTACATAAACAATAGGATTAAAACTCATTTTGGATGCTGTGATAAACACTATCAAACTAAATTAAAAAAATAACAAACTAGGGAATAATTATATGTCCTCAAACTGATAACACAACAGTAAATTACAAGAATCAATGCATACACTTTCCCAGGGTCCTTTACATTTAAAATAACTTGCTATTTATAGATGTAATATACATCTACATTGTCAAGCCTTAGACTGTCACATTTATTGATGTTACATTGAATCCTTATATTATTTATCACTTAACTATATTATGTCAAGAGCAATATCAGTGAACCTTATTGTTGAGAAGGTGGTTGAAAGCCATAGCCTGGATATGGTTGTGGGGCTCCGGGAGGCGGTGCTGCCGGCGCCGGCGCTCGGGCGTACGGGTAAGCGCCGGGAGGGTATTGTGCAGGGGGGTAGCCTTGTTGGTATGCATGCGGAGGATAAGCTCCTCCAGCTGGAGGATAGTTCTGAGGGTTCTGAGGATATGTTTGTGGAGGTGGAGCTGTTGACACTGAGGGTGCAGGGCTACCAGGCTGAGATGATGGGTTTGAGTATGGAGGTTGAGAAGCAGGGGGATATGGGGATGGTTGTCCTGGAGGTGGATATTGTTGGCTTGGTGGCCCACCAGGGGCAGGGCTTCCAGATGCTGCTGTGGCTGGTGGCCCATTGTTGCCATGAGAACTTGAATTATAAGTTGGAGATTGAGCTGATGGTGATCCATATCCTGAACCAGTTGGATTTTGTGAGTTATAACCACTAGGTGGAGGTTGAGGAGAACGATTTGGTTGTGATGTTGGTGTTGAGCTATATGTAGGTGTAGTATTGGGGAATGGTTGAGATTGATAAGGTTGAGCTTGAGATGATGTTGAATTATAGGTACTCACTCCTACATTAGGGTAATTAGATCCAGGTTGGTTGGGGGGATATGCTGAGTTGCCAGTGTAAGCCGGTTGAGAAGCACTACGGACAGGGTATGGTGAGCCAGCTGCAACGGGACTACCAGGGGGAGGAGCATATGGTTGCTGTGCTGATGAAGGGGGGTAGCCTGGCCCTGGATGGGTAGAAGGTGGGTAATTGCTTGGTGATGTTGTTATGGGCGGTCCATAATTGGAATTGGGAGGATAGCCTTGAGGTTGTTGAGAGGTGTTAGGTGGCCCATAACCTTGCCCTGGTGGTCCATATCCAGATTGAGCAGGGTATCCTCCAGGAGACCCCTGATATTGCACATGATATTGATTTTGGGGGTATGGTCTTTGCCCATAAGATTGTGTTGGTCTTGTGGGAGCATTAGAGACTCCTGAAGGGGGTCTATAAGGTTGTTGAGGTGATCCAGGCATCTCAGGGCCACTTGCAGGTGGATTAATTGGTGCTTGTGGAACGTTGCCTGCAGCTAGTTGGTGTGGAGGCTGTAATAATATGTAATTTCACATCAATATGTCAGTCTGTCTACACTGCTTTCTACATACATACATATCTTTACGCCTTTTAGTTCAAGGGGTAGGCAGAGAGATTCATAAATTATATAATTAATCTGGGCTCATTATAAAAGAGCGGAAATAGCAAAGAAATGTTATACCATATATTGCAACTTTTAATTGTAATTAGATATTATATTCATATTTATTCTAATTTTAAATGTTTAAATTAGGGTCCTTTGGAACATGGACAACATACATACATCTAGTTATGTAGCTTTTGTGAGTATATAATAATTGTCAACTATGACAATTGTGCCTACATTAAAAAAATATCTGATCCCATTGCAATCCTGAAAAAGCTTTTTCTTTAAACGGGGATATAGAAAAAAGCACATCATACTTACTGGTAGAATACTTTGTATATTTTGATTCGCGTCAGCAACAGATGCTAAGTACACTAAATTCCTGTGTAAAACTTGTTGGTATTGGTGGCATTCCATGAGTTGGCCTTTAGCTTGGTATTCTTGAATAGTTTGTATAAGATGAGCATTCTCGTCCAACATTTTTTGTATTTGTGCCGGATTCAAGGGCGGTCGATTGCCTCGTGCAGCAAAAGCAACGGACATAATTCAATTCTGTTCAATATAAACAGGCGCAATCTAAGAACTCTATACTATTTTAAGTACAAAATGATCAATTGTCTTCGTAAGAGTTCCAATATTATCTAAATAAATAATCTATGACAAAGGTTAAATAAAAATTCCTAAGTTCCCAAGCCGGACTTATAATTTCATTTCACCAAACAACACAGTACATACATACAACACTCACAAAATATACAAACCCATAGACTACTATTAAATTAATATACTAGTACAAACCACAGGTAATGTCAAAGACTACTATTGAAGCTGGCTTATGTATCACACAACATGTGATACACATTTCTGTATCACATGTCACAGATTACGCTAAAATATCCATAGAATACCAATAGCAAAGTATATAACGAGGAAAATCAAGGTAATTTTCCAACAGGGTGATGAGAATGAGAAGTGCTTCGTGCTAATATTATTATAGCAATGTTAATTATTAAACGAAAGTAAGTATTTCAAAATATTTGCGACTGAAAGACTGAATAATGGTTCTTACATCGTTACGTCATGAAAACTCCTTAAATAAAGAGAATAAAGTGTGTGTCAGCTCCGACGCACGACTGGAGTTTACTCCTTACGAACGATTATAAAATAAATAGATTAGTTAATAAGGGTAAATGAATGTATTTCTTATATTACTTAGAGTATGCATGACACATCTATAGATTGATTTTTATTCATTGAGTAATTTTCTCAATTTTGAAATAAATATCAATTGATATAAATTTATATTTATAGCAATTATAAATAAAATATAAAATTTACGATAAAACCTCCGCAAGTTGACAGTTGTTGTAGGTTAATATCAGGTTAATACAATATGCAATTGAAAGTAAATATTAATAATATATATATATATATATATATATATATATATATAAAGTACTGAACCATTGTGCAATGGTGCATGTACTGATACAATCAAAGTCTAATATTTAAGATGTGTATGTAATTACTAACTCTAGGCTAAGTTCATACATGTAATCTACTAACCCATGGCCCCTGATGGTCGAAATAAATAATTTATTATTATTATTATTATTAACATTAATTACATCGCCATTCTGTTATTCTCGTTGCCATGGAGAGTACGAGAGCACCAAAAACGTAACGCTGTCATTCATCAGTAGATTTTACCTCATATTTTTCTCATACCGGGCGCCTTATATATGAAAATCGATTCTTAAAGAGTAAACTCCAAAAAAAAAACTATTGGTGTAGTGGTACCTATTTATTCTGTGGTAGGTTCATTACTTTACTCTATGGGTAGGTTGTCATTTTAAGTTTTGGGATTGTAAATTTATTTAAATTTACTGCATTTACTGCATGAATCGAATGCAAAATAGATAAAATGTATATTGCAGTAAAAAATTATGTTCTTATGTTATTACCATTCATCGTCCAAGCTGCCTCTCATAATCAAATACATATTTACGGACCGGGTTTGCAACCGGAAACAATCGTGTTGCCGGCAAGATATTTTTTTGTAAACTTTACACAAATTGATAAAACATCGTAAGTTAAAATTTATTTTATAAATTATAACAAATATTGCTTTGCTACGTGAGTGTTTCTTCAGAGGGGATAGGTGTTTGTGATGAGTATTACATACTTTCTCTTAATTTATGAACAGAACACTGACATATACTGTTTCATGATTGAGTTATGTTCTGTGTTGTAAATACAAGAAATGAACTGAAATTACCTACTTTGCAATATAGGTACCCTGATTTCAAAATATTTATGCGCTTCTGAGGCAAAATCCATGGCCATAGCCTATTGTGATGACTAATATGAGCATGAGCATTTTATTTATTTTCTAGATATACTACAGAGCTAGCAGGAAAGCTTGCAATTGAAATAGTAGGTAAATCAAATAAACACAATCACTGCCGGGCATGGGTGAACAAATTAGATCGAAAGGATGGAACTTTTATTGTAAGATACAAAATTTATGAAACATGTTACAATATGTCTATTAATGTATACTATGAAAGTAAGCCTGTGGAAGGCTCCCCATTTCAGTTGGAAGGTGAGCGTAATTGCACCAGAATATACATTTTGAAGGCAGTTTACTTTCAGAATGCATTTATGTATCTTTTAATCAATTTTATTACAACTATGACTAGTGAAGTTGATGTGATATAAAATTTACTATTTGCAGGGCCTATACATCCAGATCAATGCAACTGCCCCGTGGAGGATTTTCAATACTGGTTCAATGAATATGGTTGCACAAAAAACTATCAACAAATTGACGATGATTTAAGGTGGTTCCAGAAAGTTAACATGAACATACTTATAAAAAAGATAATTAAAAACTATCACAAGCCAGAAAGTACAAGTTTTTGCCATTATGTTATCAAAGATAATGAAATATACAGAGATTGTTATGGAAAACATGTAGGATTTAACATGTTTGCTGATAATATTCTTCTGTCACTAACCAGAAAGACTGTCTTGCCTGATATAGAGCTAGTCATCAACTTGGGAGACTGGCCCCTCATCCACAAAGCATCTGAACCACTGCCTGTATTTTCTTGGTGCGGCAGTAATGACACTATTGATATTGTAATGCCCACATATGATATAACAGAGTCAACTTTAGAGAATATGGGAAGGTAATAATTACATTACTTGTCAAAATAATTTTAAGCCTCATAAATATATTTTGAAGAACAATGGGTTTCACTAGAGATATATTTAAATAATATATTAAAACTTGATTTGTGATGAATAGTCTTTATTAAAGATTTCATAATTTTAAAATTTTCAACTCGAAAAGTATCCATTATCATGTATTTTTACAAACCCTATGCAAGTTAAGCAGTGCTGGTAGTGAAATATTATTTGATTATTGCAGGGTAACACTGGACATGCTATCAGTGCAGGGAGGAGTTGAACATCCATGGTCAGAACGGGAGCCACGCGCAGTATGGCGTGGTCGAGATTCCCGCGCAGAACGACTCAAACTTGTGGATATTGCTCGCGCAAATACCGATCTTTTTAATGTTTCCCTTACAAACTTTTTCTTCTTTCGTGATAAAGAAGCTGAATATGGACCAAAGCAACCTCACATATCTTTCTTTAAATTTTTTGATGTTTGTACTGGTTTTCTTTTATAATTCGTTTCTTACGTTTAACAGACAGTTTTATTAAATTGTCATGTATATTTTTCAGTACAAATATCAAATTAATATAGATGGAACAGTAGCTGCGTATCGTTTGCCTTACCTTTTGGCTGGTGGTGGAATGGTCTTAAAGCAGGACTCTCCGTATTATGAACATTTCTACAATCAACTTCAGCCTTGGGAACACTATGTACCCTTTAAACGTGATTTGGAAGACTTATCAGACAAAGTCCGATGGGCGATGGCAAATGATGATAAAGCTCAGACTATAGCTGAGAATGCCAGAAAGTTTGCTGTGGAAAATTTACTACCGCAACATATTATTTGCTATCATGCAGCCTTGTTCTCAGTAAGTATGCGCGCGCGCATCCTGAGCTTATTTTATTTTGCTAAAGGTCCTGATCTTAACTAAATGATATAAAGTGAATAAAAAAGCTACCTCATTGCAGGAATGGAGCAAGAGAATAACTAATGAAGTGACGATTGGAATCAACATGACACATGTGCCTCAACAAAAGTTTGCATGTGACTGTGGCAAGAAAAGATCTAGCAGTCATGATGAATTTTAAATTACCCTTATTTCATGACACCCTTTTTAGCTTTATGAGGACTGGAACGAAAACGAGTGACATGTGAAAATCGCATTGACATTAGCAATATACATAATTTGACGATTTAATTGGATGAATTTGAAGTCATAATATGATAATAGTGCTTGACTGTCCTCTGCGTAGACAACTACAATCAGCCCCAAATGACTGTACAGACAATTACCCAGGGCACCCTGTGTTCTTTTAGCCAAGGACAGGACAGTATAGTATGGATACCATACAATCTTTAAGGCTAATTCTTATTTATAATATTTTTTTAAATTACATTTAGAGGCTAAAGAAAGAAGTGGAATTGTATTCTAAATAAGCAGGCTTTCTTGCTGTTTTGAGAAAAATATTGTTAAAGTTGTTGCTTAATACAAGGGTATTCTCGAATAATGTACCTACATTAAAGAACGGCAGAAAAAAAAACACGAATTGCCCTAAAGACCTGAAAGTACGAATTTGCTTTCGCGCTTCAGTAGATTTTTATGTGTATCTATACCATTAAGTATATATGTAAAAACATGCCAAGTCCCTCGGGGTAGGCTGAGATAGAGCGCCTGTTGTTTCTAGACTTACAGAACTTTGTGTATATTCATACTCTGTCTTTTATACTTACATGCTCGTCGGTATCGAGTACTCTTAACGTACCCATTAAGTATAGGTAAATTGTGTTATTTTTTATGTTATCTTTTAAGGCATCTGTTATATGAACCTCGTAGTCGTAAAGTTTGTAAATAATAAAAATATATGGATAACACACGTGTATTTATTATTACTACACATATTTCCATAAGGACTGCCGAAAGGCATTTCGCCAAATACAAAATAAACAAATATTTTATATATTACTATGTTTTTTTATTTATTTATTTATATAAGCTATTTTACAGCATCATTGCACAAAATTAGGTACACTACAATATATGTACCTAGTTAGTGTTTTATAAAAAACAGTAATTTTGTCTGTGTAGTCTCGATAATCGAATATCTTTAATTAAGATGTCTCACATTGAGCAGCCGTAATAATCGCTTTCATACACTTGTATATACACATAATTGTTTGTCGAAGGGTTCACAGTGTTCGAAGAGTTCATAGACACTGCGTGAGCGTGATCAGAAAGGGATTTTGTCTAGTGGGGCAGAACGCCCTAGGCGGCACTCTGCCACAAGGGGGGGGGGTGTGGGGGAGGATTGTGAGAGTGAGGTGTGTGGTGGTGGCGGCGTGGTGCTAGCGGTACATGGCGACGTCCGGGCTGCGGTAGAAGCACATGTAGGCGTCGGCCAGCAGCCGCTTGGCGTGCGTGGGCAGCTGGCGGTCGAGCGGCGCGCCCGCCAGCAGCGCGCGCCCGCCCTCCTCGCTCAGCCACGACCCCACCTCGGCGCACCACACGATCTCCGGGATGTTGTACCCGTTGCGCTCGCCTGCAATACACACACACGCACAATCACACACGCACATGTATAGTCACCGCCATCGTCACGCCACCGCTACGTTACTCCCATCATCCTACACCGTACTAATGTTATAAATATGAAAATGTATGAGCATATTCGTATCTCCTTCAAGAAAAAAATTACTGAACGGAATTGGATGAATTTCATCCAATTCACACAGGCACAGGTATGTTTTAATCCAGAAATTAAATATGCAGGTGAAATGTTAGGCGGGTGAAACCGCGGAGTATAGCTAGTCTTAAACGCAAGGGACTGCGTGATGATAGGCATTTTCATTGAAATATATGGTTGTAAATAAGGATTTGAAGATTGATTTCAGAATGAATCTTGCACTGTTCTCAAACCAAGGAGTACGAAATTAATACGTTGGGACCGAGTATATAAATAGAATTAACGTAAGTGGATTCTCACCCTTCCTGTCGGCCATTGAGTCAAAGAAGCACCAGGGCGCGTCGTGGCCGACCCCCGCCTTCACAAACGCGACGTAATGACTAGTCTCAATGCACAGTACTGCAAACAACTCCATATACACTCGAGGGACTGGACATGTCTCTAAAACATTGGCGAACTCTTCACAGATCGTCAACGGTGTAGCCTACAACAAAAACCTGGTTAGTTAATACCCAGCGGCAACTGACTAGAGGACAATCAAAAATTATTTTAGGCCTGGAATTAATTAAATATTGATACAAATATGTTCACGCTTATCCATAAGTAAAGGTAACAGCAACACTGTACCGATATACTTGAGATATATTCAGGTGCCAACCGATGAAAGATGACGAACGAGACCACTGCTGTTTCTCAAACACCATTATTCCTACGTAGAATATCGCACGTCTAACTGTACCTATATAGACCCAGAAAAAATATAATTGGTAGATTACAGCCCGCCAGGGTTCGTATGCGCAATGTTGATTCATAACGGGCTCATGGCATTTCTTTTATTTTTACTATGATATATCGTAAGAGCCGTTGTGGTTCGAGTTTTACGGTGAGGGAAAACATGGAAGGGAAACCTGCATGCATACGTTTAAGAAAAAATTCAAGGGCGTATGTACGTCTAAAGTAACGTCGTGCTTGAATAACGGCGTTGGACTAGCCATCTGTAACGTTAGCACCTAAATTATATATCTCTGGCGGAAAGTGGGTGTGTCGGCATTACCTATACTCCTCTGCCTACCCTCTGAGAGTGATATATCGTAGTGTATTTCGGTGTAGTGCATGTCAGCTAGCCTTTCACAATGTATGTAGGTGCGTGGTGCGTACCTGATGGTCGGGGCGCGCGGCGTGCGCCAGGCGCAGGCAAGCGCTGCACAGCGCGCCGGCCTCGAGCGCGGCGCCGGCGCACGCGCCGCACTCCCAGCGGGCCAGCCCCCCGCACACCGTGCACTGCCGCGGCACTGCCACACACACAACCAACCACTCAACCAAACACGAGCGACCTGCTCATCAGCTGCCACTGAAGTAGCTGCATGCATTGATATATTTGTATTTTCCACGAAGGTCTCGTAACTTTTCTATCGAATTTTTGTCCAAATTTATTTTTATTACAATTAGAATAATATGGTTTTAGCTTCCACCTAGTAATAAGAGAATATTTACTTTTGTAAAAATTAGAGCCTTGGTGGCAGAGTGGTTCGAGCAGTGAAGGCGTGAGGATAAGAATTATATCCTCACGCCTTCACACAAGGGTCTCCGAATGGGTAGGCAGAGGTGTATAGGTAGTACCTCACACCCACTTTCCGCCAGAGATACTTACATATACTTATACTTTTGTAAAAATTACTTTATAATGTGCAAATATCGGATTCGTTGACAAACGAGTTGAGTTGAATGATAGTAAGGCAAGTAACAAATGTAAATGAAGCATACTTACATCCCTCTATTAGGTCCGTGACGTCGAGCAGCGGGGAGGGCAGGACACGTGGGTACAGCTTGTATTGCTTGCCAAACCTCGGCATTTGGATTATGAAAGCAGCTGGCACCTGGACCATTTACAGATACTAATCAACACTAATATTATAAGTGATAAAACATTGCAGAGCTTGTTAGCGACATGGAATATTTAATATTAATTATATTTATTAGAGCTCTTGATACTCGATGCTTTGCTATCCCCACATGCCTCATACCGTAGGTATAACCACAGGCATATTTCGTAAAGTGCCACATCACAGACTACAAGCCTGTTGCCTCACAGACTTCGTACACGTCTTCGAATTTCATCACACATTCTAGTAGTTATATCATCACGCCTTCCCACAGAGGTGCCCGAATACACCCACTTTCTGCCAGAGATATATTTTAGGTGCCAACGTGACAGATGGCGAGTCCATCGCCGTTACTCAAGCACGACTAGGTATACATCCGCCTTTGAATTGCTTCTCAGACGTATGCAGGTTTCCTCTCGATGTATGGAGTTCTTAAAGAAGGGTGTGAAAAGATTCCTGCAGGGTCGGCAACGCGCGAGTGATACCCCTGGTGTTGCAAGCGACCATAGGCGGCGGTAACCGCTTACCATCAGGCGGACCGCATGCTTGTTTGCCACCCATGTGGTAATAAAAAAAAAAAAACCTTCACCATAAAGCAAGCAATAAAATAATTAAAAAGTTAATTATTCACCTCACTTAGCTTCACGCCGGATGTGGCGAATGACTGCTCGAGCAGCTGCTGCACACTCGGTAGTGTAATGTGCTCGTCCTTTTCCACAAATAGCTGATAACAGTATGCTTCCTGACCCGAAGACAATTTAAGGAACGGTTCTGCACGTAGAAGTTGCGCTACCAGTCCATTTAAGAACTCTTCTGGATCCTAGGAGGGTAGATGAGCGATCATAATTACATACCTTATGGCTGCATAAGGTGTGTGAAATAACACGAATTTAACCAAATGGTTGAGGCTATTTTATATATTTCTCATATTTTTTTTCTTTTGACATTCAAATCATTTTCCAGTTTTGTTTTAAATATAAAGTTTTCTTCAAATCAAATCAAATCGAATATAAACTGCATTTAAAAATAACCTAAGCTTGACTTAACTATTTATCCCCATGCAAACGGCGGGCTATTCCAATTGTCATATCTTTGTCAGCGGAGTAGTTAAACCTCGCGTAACAGGCGTAATATATTAATTAATAGCTCCTTATCTTTTTGTCCTTATTTTTAATAAATGTTAACTTTCTCCTGACGACTTTTCGACCCAAGTGCAGTAGTAGATAGAATCTTGTCCGCTCTGCCTCCATGTATTATAACCCATACCATGATGTATTATAACAATAATTATTCATGAATACTTTCAATGCCGCCCTTAAATCTCTTTCGCAATCGTGAATAATGATGGCAATAGTACGTCTACGTATCATGTTACGATCCTCGTGCAGACTTCGAGAGAACAGTGATAAATAAGACATTACGAACCTTTTCTTCGGAGGTGAGTCCAGGGACGTCTGACAGCCGCTCGAGTAGTGTACGCAGCTTCATGACCCGGTCGGCGCGCACGTACCCGTGACGCCGCAGAGGGTTCACGACCTCCTCGCGCAACACACGCTGAACCTCAGAGTAGTGCGGCGAGTCCTTCCAAACAACACATACGCTCAATGTCTACTTAGGTAGGTACATGTGTATGGTGTCTGCTTTGTATATTAATTTACTCATTAGTAGCCGCTGGCTAGACTACTATTGGTTTAAGTATTTTACTATAATACATTTGAATAAGGAAATAATAATACAATTTGAAGAAATCTGTCATTTTGACAATTGGATATATCCATTTGCCACTGAAATTTTCAGTCACAAAGATCTGACCAGCAAAATGGATATCAATAAAAATAAAAACCCGCAAACAAATAAGTTCAGTGGTTTTGTAGGTAAGGGCAGTCTCATACAGGGACATCTCACCAAAGATTTCCTAGTGTGTATTGATCACATAGTGATGTAATATGTACCTCGGGCTCTGGTGGCCGATAGAGCAGCGCATCGAAGACGCTAGTGAAAGTAAACATGGCGAAGAGAGTGGCGTCCAGGTAGCACGAGTTGTGGTGACCCTGGATACCGCGGTTCTTGCCCGCTAGCTCCCCGAGGGAACTCAGGGGTGGGATCACGCCTGTCACCACGGGGCAATCTGGCTGTGAAAAAAATTCAAGTTTTTCTTTAATAGCCATAAATATCTAATTAAACTGGTGGAAGTATGGCAAAACTACGCCTTATATTTGAGGTCGATGTTTCGGTACTACTATTCTATGCATCAAACAGACTACACAACAGCGGTTCGCCTTTGCTTTTACAGGACATCTCGGGCCTATTATTCTTAGTTATTTCTATAAATACTTCACACACAAATTACAGAACAGAATTGGATAAAGTTTGGTACAGATATATAGATTATTGGCTGGATTAACACACGATATATGAGAGAGAAAAAACAAAACAAAAACCAATGAAATCCAATGTCTTATAGCACAAGCTGTGCTGAGCTTGTACTGATCTATGACGTAAGAGAAATATTGAACCGAATATTTTTAATACCATAAAAGTCCTAACAATGACGTAAGGTGAAGATTTATATTTGTATATTGTTGTTACAGAATGTCGTTTGAGAGATTTTCATGATACCGATATCTAGTGATAAAGATAAATAAATATACATAACAGTTAGATTGTGGCCATAAAGTTTAAAGCCCCCCGCGCATCATCCGGACAATTTTAAACACGGTCATGTTCGAGTCGGATTCATACATATAACAAAGCATAACGCCGACTCCCTAACGGGGTAGGCAGAGTTCTCTCTAGACTTACATACCTCTTTCGCTTCGTCCACATTCATCAGTCTCTTCAAATATGTTCGCCGGTTTCGAGTCGGATTCGTCTTTCTAAATTTGCCATAGATTATTATTCTTTTCCGAATTTGGGGACTATTACAAGCAAAACCGACCTAGTCGGTTTGTATACATAATGTTTTATCAGAGCTTGCACTATAATCAAACTGGTTAGTTGCTTGTATGTAATTTAGTTTAATCGGACAGAAAAGTCGAAAAACAATACGTGCGTATTTTGTCTATTTTTGAGATCCATCTTACTCGGAGATATTGCATCTGCATCATTAGATAATATAAATTAGGTAGTTGTTTTAAATCAACCAGTCTGGTATACTTGAATATACTAATTATGGCTGAGTTTATCAATCTATATTGATTATCAATAATTAATTAACAGCATACACGAATCCCGCGCAGACAGAGTCACAAGCGAAAAGCTATTCCGTCCTACAGATGACTGGTAGATTTTCAAGAGTATTATTTATGTTTCTTCAATTCGTTAAAGGTTTGACAACTTGAAGAGGTATTGATATAGGAATACTTCTTTGCGATAAGATATGGTTTTTGATACTCTATAATTTAACTATAAATGTAACGACATCTCGCAAATATATCGACTCCACTAAAGCGGCACGATGCTGCGAAACATAATTTTATTGTGAGTATAATCAATCTATCCTCCTCACCTACCTCTGTGAAAACCATTAATAAACCATAACACAAATATTTGCTTGTTTAAAATATTATACGTACCCACGTTAGTTGCATCCGCTCATGTATGCATCACAACATTAATACGCCTATTTATTTCTGACGGCTATTAGGTGTCATGGGTTATAACTGGTACCGTTAGAAAAGGCATTTTATATTATTATTTTTATAGCTCTAAGCAAGTTCCAAGCTATGGGTCAGCAGCAGTCACGTACACACGGCACTGTCCGTGTTTAAATCTAAGAGGGTTTGAGTGCAACCATGATCGTTTTTGTCAGACCTCCCTAAACCAAGAGCTATACGGAAAAGGAAACCTGCATACGTATCAAAAGAAAATCTGTGTTTGTGCAGTGCTAGTTAAACGGCAACGGATTCGCCATCTGTTATTATGGAACCTAAATATATCGCCGATGTAAATTGGGTAATAATACATGTGGCTTTGTGTTATTCATTCATTATCAATATTTTGCAGTGTAATATATTCATTCGCTGTATGCGAATCTCACAAAATAAAGGATTCCGGTACCACCGTGAGGACGTTTCCGGATGATTTTCTTTTTGGAACGGCAACGGCTTCATATCAAGTTGAAGGGGCTTGGGACGAAGATGGTAAGTTCCCGCGAAGGGTTTGTTGTGTATTCAGTGGTTATCTCGTGATTTTTATCACGTCGGGCACGCGAAGCTTTTTATAATAATAAAAATAACGAAAATAGAAAAAAAAAATTGTATCGGTAATCCAAATACATTAAATAAAAAAATGTGCATACTGATATTCGATGAGGAAAAGTAAAATTCTGTTTTTCACCAAGGTAAAGCGCCGAACATCTGGGATCACATGACCCATACTAACCCTTGCAGCATTAAGGATTGTTCTAATGGAGATATTGCCGATAATTCCTACCACTTATACAAAAGGGACGTGGAGATGATGCGGGAATTAGGAATCGACTTCTATAGACTGTCAATATCTTGGCCGCGACTCCTCCCAACAAGCTTCCCAGATAAAATTAACGAAGCGGCAGTTGAATACTACAACAATTTCATTGATGAAATGCTCAAGTACAACATTGTCCCAATGATCACTCTATACCACTGGGATCTACCGCAGAAGTTGCAAGACTTGGGCGGCTGGACAAATCCACTGATTGTAGACTGGTTCAGTGATTACGCGCGCACTGCGTTTGAATTGTTCGGCGATAGAGTTAAATACTGGATGACTATGAACGAGCCGTATCAGATTTGCTACCAGGGTTACGGAGATGTGGCTAAAGCGCCAATGTTAAACATGAAGGGCATTGCTGAGTACATGTGTACCAAGAACTTACTATTGGCCCACGCGAAGGCTTACCACATTTACGATCAGGAGTTCAGAGGTTCGCAAGGCGGAATAATATTCATCGCGCACAGCGCGGTATGGTATGAACCAGAAACTGAGAACGATATTGCGGCGGCAGAGGATTGTCACCAGTTTATGGTGAGTCGTAAAATACCTATAACTTCAGGAATCTTATTATAAATGTATGTAAACAAGTTGCGCCCTGAGGCTTTTGTTCGGGTTAAAAGAGACAATGGCCTTTTCTGAACAATTTAGTGATGATGGGTTGAGTTTTAAGATTTACAAACTCACTTCTTAATTTATTACTCCAAACTGCAGACTAACTAAGTTAGTTTTTAATACTAGTTCCACTTAATTTAAAACTTATATGATTTTTGTTACAGTGGGGTTTGTATGCCCACCCAATATACATTGGAGATTATCCTCCTACCGTTAGGGAGAGAGTGGCGGCTAAAAGTGCAGCCCAAGGCTTCCCGAGATCCAGATTATTAGAACTGTCTCCTGAAGAAATTGAATATGTGCGTGGCACTTCGGACGTCTTCGGACTCAACCATTATTCAACCCAAATAGTGTACAGGAATGATTCTGTCACGGGCTATTACGACACACCTTCATTTTACGATGACACGGGCATTATTATGTACCAGAAAAGTGAGTGGCAAATCGGAGAATCAACATTTGTGATGGTAATATACTTTAATTTTCAGAATATTATCTATTGAAATACATAAAATTTAAGTGTATGTTTCTAAAAATATGTGAATTAATAATATTTATATTACTTATAACAAAACTTAATTAATACTAAAAGACAGATATACTGGTTTATTGTTTATTTTTGTGGTATGATTTAGTCAGTGCCTTGGGGATTCTACAAGCTCCTTACAAAGATCCGAGAGGACTACAACAACCCACCAGTGTTCATCACTGAGAACGGATTCGCCACACCGCCCGGCTTGGAAGACAACGACCGCATCACTAATTACAGGACATACCTGACCGCTATGCTGGATGCCATGGAACAAGGGTCGGATATCAGAGCCTATGCAGCATGGAGTCTTATGGACAACTTTGAATGGTTGCAAGGCTACACGTAGGTTTTTTTATATTTTTTCCGTTTCTTAGGTACATATCTGAATTATTTAATTATATGCTAACTGTTCCCCCAAGATTCACCCGTTTTGATTTCATATATATTTTTTTCTAGAATATATATATCTGTGCCAAATTTCATCCAACTCCGCTCAGCCGTTCTGGCTTGATTGAATAACATTTATAATAACAGTAGGATATCGTCACACCTTTATATTTGCATTCCAAATTTATTATTTTTTATGCAGTTTTCCTCACGATATTTTCTTTTATAGTCAAGGTTTACCCGGGGTTTGACTGAGTAAATAATAATACTGATATCATGTAATACCATCATGTTTTTTTAATGTACTTCACTGAATCTATTCAATGATTAATTATTTATTTGTTGGTAGCCAACGCTTCGGGCTATACGAGGTGGACTACGAAGATCCTGAGCGTACGCGCACGCCGCGCAAGTCCGCTTTCGTGTACAAAGACATAGTACGCCGGCATGCCATCGACTACAGCTACGAACCAGACATACACAAGGACGTCATGACCATCGACGAGGGACACTGATCATATTTTTACACGCTTTTTATTAGCTTCACTTGTATGTTTTTGTATCTATTGATTAAACGATTTGAAGTACATAACCAAATAGTCAATGATTTATTTTAAATTTGATTTGATTCAAATCGTCAGGCAAACTGCATACGTTTGTGATTAAATTCAGACGCATTGAAAATGTGTCTTGACAGACCTGCCACCAAGTTTTCCACCTAAATATCTCTCTCTGGTGCAAAAATGTTATTACATACATACACACATACCTATACAGAGGGTATATCAACCATTGCTTTAAAGCCCTTGTGGATTAGCGCTAAGAAATTATTTCTAGCGAAAACAGGATGTTGTTACACCTCTGCCTATTTCTTGGAGGTGCTATGTTGGAAGTCGTTACAATCATGCAGCCTAAAGACGCTTAGAATATTAAGGTATCGGTCGCGAATTGCTGACCCTGCAAAAATCTTTGTGGGATCGAATCGAAAGATCGAAAGTAGGAGTACTGCTTACAGTAGAAGTGCTGGGGTATACCTGTTGGAACTGTTCCGCATGGTCGTGGTCGGCGCGGCGCGGCGGTGGTGTGTCCCGGAAACGCTCGTCGCGGCGACACAGCGCCAGTGGTACGAAGAGCGCGCGGCCCGGGGCACACGCAAACCGCCGCGTGCCGCCCCGGACGCCCGCGCCCAGCCCCGCCACACTCTGCTCCAACTCCACGCCCGCCGTCGCCACCTCTGCCACACACGAACCAGTCACGCTCTCACATACTATTCTACTATTCACTGTCAGCCACAATACAATCGCGAAGCTTTCGTAGAATCGAGTCTTCGCAGTTTTGCCTTAGCGGCGCGATCGCTCTAGAAGCAAAACAAAGCAACAAACAAACGAGTGGAATTGTATAAATCCAATAAAAATATAGTTTAAAAAAAAACTAAAAAAACACGCTTTTTACAGAAAACTAAACTAAAAAATAAAAAACAAAATTTTAATAAATTTGAATTAATAATAGTGTAAAATTTCTTAATAAATAATTTAAAAAAAGCGTGGGGTGCTTTTTAAGATATTGTCGAAATGATAAATCTTCTATTCTTATAGATATAAGTATTTTATTGACAGATATCAATAAAATATTTATAACTATGACACCATGCACCCCACGCTTTTTTTAAATTATTTATTAAGAATTTTTACACTATTATTAATTCAAATTTATTAAAATTTATTTTTTATTTTTTAGTTTAGTTTTCTGTAAAAAGCGTGTTTTTTTAGTTTTTTTTTAAAGCTATATTTATTATTAACTTTTTAGTTCGATATTTTTCAAAAGGGAGCCAGAGAAACGGCTACGAGAACCAAGAAAGGCCGCAGGCGCGCTAATTACCCACGGAGAGTTACATACTGACATACAAGTGAAGCTAATAAAAAGCGTGTAAAAAAGAAAAACGCACCGTAACCGTTTCTGGGGGAAAATTAAAGAAAAAAATTGTGGTTATATAGAAATAAACATGAAATGAATAGTTTTTTGCTGTGAAACCGTTATTTTGCAGGGTGCTGGTAGATTGTCGTCTTAAAACTAAGCGCTGAGTTGGCTTTACTTTTGCCTAATACTTATTTTCAAAACTATAAAACTATTAATGTTTACCATCTATGACGCCAATCCACCTGACGACGCCGTAGTAGTGTTGATCAACATCGGTGGCGACCTCGACGAGCGAGCCGACGCCGATGTCCTCCTGCGCGTGCGCCGGCGACGAGGGCCGCGCCGCACGGGGGGACCCCATCGCCGGCGAGTCGTACACCTCTTCTGCGGGCTCGCTATTACACACATCTGCCATAAAAAACACACAGTAAACAATCACTATACCTATACCTTTCTTAAAAAATAAATATTGATTCAAGCATACTTTGTTCGTACTGAAGTACGCAAAGTGGTATTTCATCCTCGGTTAGCTCACGTAAATACGTATAAGACATATCAGAAGCGCGGGGAGCAGTGCTAGCCGGCCAACGCGCTCTCTTACATCTATAATTAGAAACTAGGAGAGTTTATATTTGACAACCTATCACTGAATATCGTGCCTGTGAGTGCAACGTAATGTCATATTGACGATATTAGTGATTGTTAATGATAATGTTTGGTATATATAATTAACATTTTGTTAATACACTTGTGGTTAAGTCTTTAAGTGCAAACTAGAGAAGGTCAAAATGGTAAGTTTGCTATCAAATGTAAACAAACACATCAATGTATTAAAATTTGCAATAAATTGTATGGAATGTTATATATTAACTATATCAAGGGTAGGCAAGACAAGATTTGGATTAAAAAGTACAGAAGACAACACATACAGGTTTAGAAAATACATAGAGTTTAACAGCTAGTGCTATGCATATATGAAAGCAATTCGAAGCTTCAAAATCTGTGGCTCACCAACTAGTATTCCAGTTTCAATTTTCTTTGGTTCATGAACCATTTTGCTTTTTTGCTTTGAGTCTTCAGTTCCTAAAGGGGTAGTGCCAGTTGTGGGTTTTCTTCTGCGCTCAGGAGCCAAGTGAGCAAGAAGATTCACAGACTTGACTCTTTCATGTTGAGAGGGACGCTGCATAGTGCGCCTACAAGGCACTGATCCATACTCAGGGTGCACTGGCTCACATGGTGCAGGAGGCCAGCTGCCTCCAATTAGATTATACAAATCAACCTTTAAAGAAAAGGAAAAATCTTTTAATTTAAATTTGTTCATCTTGATGCATATATAGAAAGCAAAAAGTTGCAAGCCACACCAACATAAACATTTTAATTATTATTAAAACATGAATGATTCACATTCCAGTAACATTTGTTAAAAAGTTTTAAATATCCAATGTAATAAGTACATCAGGCAGACTAATTAACAGAATGTTAGTACCTAAGATTTTTATTGTGCTTCATCATAGGATTGGGAAAAATTATAAATAAAGATTGGAAAATCAAATTTAAACATATACTCAAATTATTTAAAAATTAAAACAATTTCTATTCTGCTAAAGCAAGCTTTGATTTAAATGGAGAGAATTTTTTTTTGTTATGTAGATTAGTTGTTAGTGTGTTTCCAAAAAGGTCAGAAATGCCTTTAAGCCTGCATTATGCTTATAACAGTTATCAAACGAAGATAGTTTATAGATAAATAATATTTATAGGTTAAATAAAATCTTACAATCGTTAATATATCTCCACCAAATTAACGACAAACAATTAACCAAAAATCCTAAATCAATTAGGCCATAAGTTAGTTTTTGCAGTTTAAGAAATAAACTCATACACATTATTTTTATAGTCAAAGTGAAATCTTTTGCTATGTAGGATTAGTGATTTTTAAAGTATGATTACAATAAAAAAAACCTGTCTATCTCTGCTGCTGCTACTATTATCATTTTCATCATATGTTTCATAATTCATTTTGCTTTCTGGACAAAAAACAAATTGGTTAGAAGAGAGAGAACTGATCTCAATAAATTTTACATAAAATAAATAAATATAATTATTGTGTTTTTACATCACCTACTTAACTGTAAAAGACTGCAGTAATAGTACAACTACATTTCTCACATCGATTCAGTTCTCATTTTTATCTCTGCGTACCTCTTGATTTCCCTGAAGGCTGTGACTGATTCACAATAATCACCAATTAAACTGATATCACTTAATAAATTCGCCGAATATTTTAGAAGTCTAAAATTTAAACTGAAACAACACTAAAAGTTATGTATGACTGAAACCTAATAAAAATAAATAATGTAGTAATTCATTCAATACCTACAAACCACAGAAAATTACACAGCGAATAGACTATTATATCTCTCCTCTCCTTCCATAAACACATTTTATTAATGATACAACAGAACGTATTTCTTTATTTTGGATCTTATAACTTCTGGACTAGAGTCTATAACTATATATCATCCCCACGGGCTACAAAAACATATTGTTTTTCTTATCTGTGTTGGCACCTCCGGGGCCCATTTTCATAAGAGAATTGTTTTATGGATACCTAACCAACTTAACATTTGAGTAGCTTTAAAAGGCTACAAGAAAATATGCCTTTGATAGGGTTGATGCAATTTGGGTATTGAAAATATCCTGAAACATGACCTTACATATTAGTCAATGTCAAAGATGTCAACAAAACAAAACGTCATGTTATGTTGATTAAAAAAAATATAGTAGGATAGGAATCAAAACAAACTCAAAATTATGAAATTCAATGTTACTTGAATAAAATTTAAGGGGATTCTACTAAGATATTAATAAGGTATTTAATAGTTAAGTATGAATCTAATTGTTAGTAGATAACTTTAACAATACCTTGAATCTATTCTTAAGAAACTACAACACAAAACTATCTTTATTTCTTCTATTTTTAATTTATCTAACCATTTTATGAGACTAACTTCTTTTTCCCAACTATTTTTTATTTCAAGGTGTTTCCCGACATGATACGACAAGGAAGTATTGATGACATAAATGCCCAACAATTTTTAAAGATATCTAATTATGAAGACACGGTTCGACAACTCGATATATACTATGCTATTGGTATGAAACATATTTTTTTACATTCTGCCTGCGGTGTAGAAGGTGATTCAACTGCCTACCAGTTTCCAAATATGTACCTGACAAGTTGTGTTGGTAATTTCATCATCAAACTATGACAGAGCCACTGCTCCTTTCTCTACTTGCACCAATCCTCTATCACTATAGAAGAGTACTAGTTTCCTACAAAGTAAAGATTGCAGGTTCAAACCCTGGTGGTATGTACCAAGGAGTTTATATGTACTTAAGTACAGTGATATGTCACAACGCAAGCTGTATTTGAAGACAAAACATCAATTTGGACTGCATAAATCAAGATGTACCCGAGTGACTCACCATCTATCATTTTGGAACATAAATATACATCTGGTGAAAACCAACTGCTATAACACTGTCCTAATCTTCCAGAACCCCATGTAAAGTTTTTCTCTATTTATGCCTAGCTACTATTCCTTTACAGAACACTGCATACATTGCTTTGTTTTGACAGGAAGAAGGTTGGACTCCATTGTTAGGTAAATTAAAACCAATTCATTGTTTTTCGTTGCAGTTAAACGGCAGTTACTACGATTCCAAAGTCCCACGACTGGGCTATTTCCAGTGCTATCATCAGATCTTCACATTGCTAGTGTTCGGGACAGTATTTATTGTGCCTCGGCAGTATGGGGCCTGTATCAGGCATACAGGTAAATTACTAATAAATAATGGCATAGTGCTATGTTGGCACCTAAAATGGCACTAGGGTACTAGGGCACTACTTATACATATTCCTACCTTCTCAGGACCCTTGTGGCAAGGTAGGAAGATTTATTATAAATTAAATAAAGCTATATTAAATAGGAGCCATGGTGGCCGAGTGGTTCGAGCAGTTGCCTGCGACTCAAAGGTCGCAAGTTCGAATCCCGACTGTACCAATGAGTTTTTCTGAACTTAAGTACAGTGATAAGTCACACCACGAGCTTTACGGTGAAGGAAAACATCGAGAGGAAACCTGCATACGTCTGAGAAGAAATTCAAAGGTGTATGTATAGTCGTGCTTGAGTAACGGCGATGGACTCGCCATCTGTCACGTTGGCACCTAATATACCTCTGGCGGAAAGTGGGTGTGTGGGTATTACCTATTCACATCTGCCTACCCCTTCGGGGACCCTTGTGGGAAGGCGTGAGGAAATATAAATAAAGCTTACTTTTGATAATCAATCTCTATGATTATGATGAAATTTATATAAGTAAATATATGTTTATATTATAAAACAAAGATGATATTCTTAGACAATACATACATATACATACATATCATCACGCCAAGTCCCTAACGGGGTAGGCAGAGAGTATAGATCGCCAGTTCTCTGTAGACTTACATACCTCTTTCGCTTCGTCCACATTCATCAGTCTCTTCATACATGCTCGTCGGTTTCGTGTACTCTTAACGTTCCCGTCCTTGAGCGTCCGATCGATTTGATCCAGGTAGTCGGAACGTGGCCTTCCTCTGCCTCTTCTTGCACACACTTTTGCTTTGTATATCCATTCTATGTGTCCCAACCAACGTAACATGCCTTTCTTAATTTTTACAATCACGCCCTCATTCACGCCAGTTGATTTGCGAATCTCTTCATTGCGGATTCGATCTAATATCGTTACTCCGCACTTTTTTCGAAGAGATCGCATCTCCATTCAAATTCTATTTTCATACTTCCTCTGACATACCCAGGATTCGCTGCCGTATAATAAGTTAGGTACCAGTATCGCGGCGTGGACAGCAACTCGAGCATTCTTGTTCAGACTTTTACTACCCATCAACGCCGACATGGCTCCATTCACCTTTTTCGGCATTTCCGGCAGTTATCCTTCTTTCAATATCTTTTTCATACTTTCCATCTCGTGTGAACATGCTTCCTAGATATACAAATTCATTCACTTGCTCTAGAATTTGCCCATTTACCAATATAGCATTCTTAGACAATATTTATTAATACTTTACAAATTCATTCAATTGATGGTTGTTGTTCTCCTAAAACTTTAGGTTTAAGGCTATTCCTATTACTGTATGTTGCAGGCGAATTGACGATGACAGAGGCAAGTCGCACGAGCTGGGTCAGAGCACGGTGAAGTGCATGCGCGGAGTGCTTCAGTGCTGGGTGAAGCAGGCGGCGCGCGTGGAGGCCTTCAAGACGCGTCAAAGCGCCGCGCATGCGCTGCACGTTAAGTTCCATCTAACCACTGGGGAGCCTGTGCTCTCTGACGAAAATTACCACCACCTGCAGATAGACGTTGTCTCACTTTATCTACTGTTCCTTGTGCAAATGATTACCTCTGGATTGCAAATAATTTATACACAGGTGTGTGGTTTTTAGGTACTGGTTACGAATGTTATACTTATTTATATAGTGTCAAAAAGTTCCCAGAGGAGGATGGGCTTTGCTCAACAGTGGGATCTAGAAGGATGAAAAAAAAAACTGTTATGAATATATTTTAAAGATTACATATTGATAAGTTAGGGTTATTTGTAAATACAATGGTTTCCATGGATGACTTCAGCATATTTTTCATGCAGACGAAGAAGCGAGTCCATAAGAATTCGGGTAGATGTATTCTTAATAGTTTTTTCTTGAACTGACCCTTCAATTGTGAAATTTGCAATATTTCAGGATGAGGTGGCATTCATACAAAACTTAGTGTATTACGTTGAGAGAGCGTATCGAACGCCGGATTATGGCATGTGGGAGAGAGGATCTAAATACAATGATGGCAAACCTGAGATACATGCCTCATCAATTGGTATGTAGCAACCATGATTTATGTTCATGCTCTGGGATAAGGAAATATATTATTATATAATATTGTTTTTATAAAGGTATGGCCAAAGCTGCTTTAGAAGCTATCAACGGCTGCAATTTATTTGGTGATAAAGGCGCCTCCTGGAGCGTTGTTTATGTGGACATCGACGCTCATAATCGTAATAGAAGCATTTTTGAAACTATGCTTCCAAGGGAGTCAAGTTCTAAGGTACATTTAATCTTGAACTCTATATTTACTAGATTAGTAAATAAGGTTCAAAGGATATTAATTTATTATGCTACTATTTTAGGGAGTAGATGCAGCACTCCTACCAACAATATCGTTCCCAGCTTTCGCTACACACGAGGAGCACTTGCTGCAATTAACAAAGTCTAACATTCTGCGGCGGCTTCAAGGCAAATACGGCTTCAAGCGTTTCAGTCGCGATGGCTTTAAATGTGTTCTCGAGGATACCTCCCGAAGGTATTACCACGAAGGAGAGTTGAAGGAGTTTGATGGCATTGAGTCCGAGTGGCCGCTGTTTTATGTGATGATGATCATTGACGGCGTTTTCCGCACGCTGCCCGATCAAGTGGAGGAGTACCAAAAGTTGTTGAAGGCGCGAATATACTTGGACGAATATGGAGGTATCCGCTCATCCGCTCCTACTCTCTTATTCTATAAAGGTCGCAAGGATGAAATAATAGTGTAATTGTTCTAGATCCGGTTATACCCTGGTACTACTACGTACCTAGGGAGGGTATAGAAAACGAACGCAATGAACCCAATTCTGTAAGCAGGATTCCGGCTAGTGAGTATATTGTTTACTTTAAAAAACAGAATTCCAAGTGGTTATAGCACAATTTATGCAATGTTATTATTTGTTTATTACTTTTTTTTTCTATACAACAAAAGTGGCAAACTAGCATACAGCCCACCTGATGGGAAACGGTTACCGTAGCCTATTTACGCTCACGATACCGAAGTATCACTTGCGCGTTGCCACTCTGTGTTCGGAGAGTTATAGTGTGTTGGCAGCATAATGGGTTTAATCCCTCTGCTTCCAACACAATTTTAACAATCCTCCCCCTCCCCAAGGAGCTCATTTCTGGAAACCTTATTCACCGCGTAGGAACACAACACAAAAAAAATTGTTATTTGGCTACGGACTTCTATAAGGTGGAGGTCCTGCCCCAGTCGGGCAGCTCCGAATTCGAACGGGAAACCCGTTATGCCCTGCCTCTCTTAAATCTACCCGCCTATCTACTATCTGCCCGCCCAGCTTCATTTGGGTGAAAAAATAATAATAGTACTCGATCGCAGTGCCACCTATCAGGTCCAATTGTTAGTCTGAATCATCCAGGGATCCATGCAAATACACACTAACAAATCATCCAAATCGATCGTGCCATTCTCGAGTTTTTGCGAGACTAACGAACAAGATTAACTGAATAATTATTACTATTTCTCAGGTTCCGAAAGGCTATAATTTTTTTTTGTTGTGTGCTAGTTATATATTTCTACTAGATATTTTACAATATATAATCAGACTTCGGTAAATTATTATTTTAACTAAATATTTAAATACAATTACAGACCATCCAGGAGATGAACACAAAGGTAAACCCCAATTGGCATTGTGAATGTTATGTCCTTCTGTCTCTGTTGGTTGTTGTGCTAACATGTGTTTCTCACTTGAAAACGCTTTTATTAATAGAGCTGTAACTAAACTTATTATCTTCTTTTCCAACGCACTTTGACGCAACTGCTGTAGATATCGCACCGTTGCCAACTGCTTTAGCTGTTTTCTTCTCATTTTTTATATATAACTATATATACCTACTTAAAACACCTACATATAATCTGCTAGCCCTTTTCTGCTATTTGGTCTATGTAGAATTAGTTCTTGGAAATGAATAGATTCTATAGAAAGATTCTTCCCCTAATTTACCCTATAACATTTTTATTTGTAAGACAAGAAGTACATTCCCAAGTCCTTATTTGTACGTGCGTAGTGCGTACGTCCGTCTTCAAGGCCCGATCTTTGCCTATTACTAAAATCGAAAAATATATATATATATATATACAATTGATTAGGCATGAAAATATGTATGGAAAACAGAGATATACTTTCGTATAATAAAACATAAGTATAGATTATGCTATAGATCTACTATAATAAAGTTTGACAGATTTTTTTCTCAATTAAATATTCCTATCATAAAGGAAAAATAAATTCATAAATAACGGCCTTCATGGGCATGGCATATAAAGGAACTGGACCCAGTATTTTCTATCAACGATTTAAACAAAGATAGTGATTGACACGAAGTCAAATTTAATCTATATCTTACGAAACTCGAGTTCGAGCAGTTGCATAAGACATTTCGATACTGCCTATAGGGTTAAAGTGGACGATCATATGTATGGACCTATGTCTTCATTGTGTGTGATGGTAGGAATATTGCTTGTGCTGGTCCATGCTGGGCCATTTAGCTTGTAAACTAAAGGTATTTAGATCCCCACTATGGAGAGTCTCTGAGATAAAATAAAGTTTTATATTGAGCAGATACCGGCGGGCTATTCCTGTGGGCGCAGGCACAATTCGTACTCGCGCAGCTTCTGACGGGCGCGCTGCTGCACGTCAACGAGCTGGACCCCATCCGTCGCTATCTGCCTTCATACAACCGCCCACGCCGGGCCGGTAGATACTCTGCTTTTCAGGTAACCTCTGTTGTGGTTACCCACAATAGGTGTTTCATTATCTATTCCTGCGGCCGTATATGTCGTGTGCTCGCATTCGTGATAATATCGAGCTAGTTAAAACAACTATATTGTTTTAACACAGATTTATTATCCATGGACGCCTCTAGATAAGCGCGCCATGACAGCTGTCATAGACAAGCAATATATATCTATATACCTACATCACTAAGACTAAGGTCTGAAAGAAGATGTAGTGACAAAAATTGAGAAAGGTATGCTGAGATGGTTTGGCCATGTCGAGAGAATGAATGAAGAACGATTGATGATAAAAGTGTATATTGCGAGTGTGAATGAAAGTGTTGGAAGGGGTAGACCTAGACGGACGTTTCTAGACCAAATTAGGGACGTCTTGAAAAAAGGCCAGGTCAAGAGTACCCTAAACCGAAGAGCATGTATGAAGAGAATAATGAAAGTGGACGAAGCGAAAGAAGTATGTAAGTAGATAGATAATTTTTTTTTAATATATGTTCTGTGTTAATCCAGCGAATGATCAAATTTAATTTTAGTAGTTTTTGAAATAAATATGCTCACAAACTTCCACATTTATAATCTTAGTAGGATGCCAATGAACCTTAGGGTTACCGACGTCGATTCTGTAGTACATCGGGTATCTTAATAGTGCCTTCTGGATCACTTATATAAATTCAATATTATTTTACTTTCATGCTCCCACCGCAGGCCAAGCCGGCATTCGTAAGTACACGCACCGCAGAATCTCATTCTGCATGAGTGGCAGCACAGTCGACTGCGTACAATTAACTGTTGCAACATGCACATTGAGCATGATACTGTCTTAATATAGATCATATCTCCTAATTTTTGAAGAACAGTTCTGTCGTTCGTCTAGCTTTTTTACTGCATTCAATCTTCAATAATGTAACGAAAAAAGAAACAATTTTGTGAGGAGAAACTTCAATCTAATATTCAGTGTTTAATGCTTCAATTTGTTGATTACTGAGAATGATGCGAGAATTTCCTACTCTGCACGTACCTATGAATTAATCTTCATTGATATGCGACGAGAGCCATTGCTGAGGGTCTGTTCACACGTGCAGGGTATCGCGACCGACTTGGTGGTACAAGTGGTGTTGATCGCCGAGTCGATGCGGCTGCAGGCCATGATGGGCACCTACGGCATCCAGACACAGACGCCGCACGAAGTTGAACCAGTGCAGGTAATTAATTGCATTACCTACCTATTATACGCGTGTGTCGCATGCAGTCGTGCTTGAGGGAATGCGATAGTCTAGCCGACTGTGACGCTGGCACCTATTTATACCTCCGTTAAAATGTGAGTGTTATTACACCTCAGCCCACCCAGTTGGGAGCCGTTGTGGTATTGATATGACTACATTAACGTATAACGTTAATGTGTGTACAAATCATACGTATAAAAAAATAACCGTCTATCCGAACTTAGCTCTACCTCTAGTTCTGTTTATATATATATCCTCACGCCTTCCCACAAGGGTCCCCGAAGGGGTAGGCAGAGGTATATAGGTAATACCCACACACCCACTTTCCGCCAGAGGTATATCAGGTGCCAACGTGACAGATGGCGAGTCCTTCGCCATAAATACAAGTAAATCGAAATATTAAAATTCTAATATTTTTTCAGGTTTGCAGTTCTACACAGCTCGTTCACGTTTACAGAGAACTAGGCGTATGTTCGAAATTGAAGCTCACGGGTCGTCCGATTCGACCGGTTGGATCTTTGGGCACGAGCAAGGTAATATTATTAGTATTCAATTGATCCTTGTATCTATCGAATAAGTCAGTTAGAAAGTAAAACAAAATATTGTTAAGATTATTCTTTTTTGCCATTAAGGGCACGCGTGCGTTTCGCTTAATGGATGCAGGCATACTCAAAAACTACTATTGGGCGTATGGCGTATTGCCGACAGAAATTTGTCACACCCTACATTATATACATACTTGTTTGTTGTAGATATACAGAGTGTGCGGAATGACCGTTCTCTGCTACCCGCTCATATTCGAAGTATCAGAATTCTACCTGTATAGAGACATGGCACTGCTCATTGACGACATTAAAACGGAATTGCAGTTTGTGGGCAAGTAAGTGGGAAGGCTTTTAACACAAATGACTGGTTTTAACGAGAGTGAAAAGCAATTTATGAAAAAACAACAATTCGGGTTAGTACTTCCTCATATTATTTCTTACAAACAAACAAACTGCCTCTTTATAATATTAGTATGGATAATTCCTTTGGAACACAAAACTGATAAGTATGTCAAGGATTACAAGGATATCCGGCCCCCATTATATTGTATCGCCATCAGGTACTGGCGGCTGTCGGGGCGGCCCACGGTGTGCCTGCTGGTGCGCGAGGAGCACATGCGGGACCCGCACTTCAAGCAGATGCTGGACCTGTTCGCGATGCTGAAGAAGGGCCACTGCGACGGCGTCAAGGTGCGCCTCGGCCGCCTCCAGAACCTCATCTCCAGCTCTTGCATGGGTACATACACGACACTTAATATTACTAAAACATTCCCTTATACTTATGTCATACGTTGTTCGGAACTGGCAAATTTGAGAACAATACGTATGTTACTAAAGTCGAACTTTACTAATTTTACTTACTACTTTTACAATTCAAAATCGTAATTTTGAATTGGTTCTGGAAAGATTGGTGGTTAGATCCACACGCGCCATGATTGTATTTTTTTTTGTTCTACTTAACTGGGCAATGGCGAGACCTAGGCCTCCAGTCAGGATGTTTGTAAATGTGTATTAACATCTAATAAGGATATCTGTGACAGCAGTCTGGTCTTGCGGTCAGGGTAACTGGCTGCGTAACTTGAAGTTGAGGGGATATTGTCAGGATGTCCTATGAATTTTTGTATACATGTATGTGTTTATATTATACCTATTTATATGTTTGTCTAGTTACCATACAAGTTTTGTTTATTTACTAACATACTTAAATTATGATTTTGATCTAACTATAAAGTAAATTTCACTGTACTGTACCTGTCTTGTGAAGTGAAAGTGGGCTTTGTGTGTGTCGGAAAATAATGATCACTCACTAACTCTGTTGTCGCGAAGAGCACCTGGACTTCATGAGCCAAGGCGAGTTCCCCGCGGAGATGTTCACGCAGTTCAAGCAGCTGGAGCACGAGTACATCGGCTACCAGTCGCTGACGGACGTGCCGCGCACGCTCACCTACCGCGAGGAGCACGTCTCCTACGACGCCTTCAAGGCGAGGCCCACGCACGACGTCGTCGCCGCCCTCCAGGCCACCGACAACATCTTCGCCCAGTGCCAGCTGTGGGGCATTCTCATGGAGAGGGAGGGGCCCATGTATGAGGTGACCTATTTGTTAAACATATTTGCGCTACTGGCGTAAGTGTTAGGGCTGCTACTTGCTCAGTATGAAACTTAATAGAATAGAAATGTGTTTTGGTGCTACAAAAGTGCCAAACTAGCATTACTGTCCGCCTAAAAGGTCTAAACTACGCCTTTTAGGTGCCAACGTGACAGATGGCGATTCCATCGCCGTTACTCAAGCACGACTATACATACGCCTTTGAATTGCTTCTCCTGGTTGCATGCAGGTTTCCTCTCGATGTTTTCCTTCACCTCACAGCTCGTGGTGTGACTAATCACTGTACTTTAGTTCAGAAAAACTCATTGGTACAGTCGGGATTCGAACATGCGATCTTTGGCTCGAACCATTCGGCCACCACGGCTCAATATGAAACTTAATAGAATTGAAATGTGGATAATTTTTTATGCTACACGTTGGTGAAAACCGGCCTGTTGTGTTGGTGAAAATTTAGCCTTATTTATATATCACCAAGGAAGCAATTAAAAAGAGCTGGCATGATGGTGAGGGGTCACCGCCGCCTATGGTCGCAACATTAGGGGCATTGGCGTATCCTTTAAAATTTAATTTCGTCTTGATGGCCAGCCCTGAGTGCCCCGCAGGTGGCGGGCACGGGTGCGCTGCAGGCGCTGAAGGGCGTGTACGCGAGCGCGGGCGTGCTGCGCCACTGGCGGGCCGTGCGCTACTGCAGCTCGCTGCTCAACCACACGGTCGACTCCATCAGCCCCTTTATCACTACTGTGCTCGTCAACGGGAAACAGGCATGACTCTACTTACTACACTATTACCCGATTCCCAGATTAGCTATTAAGCCCTCCTGTCTTAACGTCTTCTGTATTGCCTGTAGGTATTTTTTTTTTTCTATTTTGTTTTTTTATCTCTGTTTGCTAACGTAATACCACTTATATACTTTAATTTTAATTTTGCCCAACCCATCATGTTTTCTTGATTTTTTTACACAACCAACTTCGTAAGCTAGCCTGCGGGTCGTCTGGTATGAGGTTTGCCACATAGACGCATGGAACTATTCCAAAAAATTTCAAGCTTCAATAACCAAGCAACAATAATTTATTTTGCGTCGATGACGAATACCTGCGATTGTGAAATTATTGTCTTATGTTAGATTCCACGTCTTGACTACCTACTTAACGGATCACTATGAGCTATTACAATGTCATTAGGTATAGGTTTACGGTGTAGGATCGCACTACTTTAAATGTTGACGATAATTGATAGAAACCGCTCGATATAAGATTTATTGATAAAATATTACCATATTGACTGATGGTATGTATGTATATTGATCGATAGGTGTCCACTTGTAGCGATCATATTGGTGAACTGATTCTGAAACGGTTGACAGCTAATTTGTACAAAGCTTGCGCTGTACAATAGGTAAAAACCATACAGGCTACTATTACTCTAAATATACCTACCGTACCCGTGGGCTCATAGCTGTTGCTGTTTAACTACTGCGCGGCTCATAATGTGTATATTTATTGCAGTTGACAGTCGGCGTGATTGGTCAGAAGGAGACTGTGTTCGACAAGCCCATGACGCCCGGCGAGATACAGTCCGTCATGTACTCGACCATACAACCGTATGACGTCATTGGCGCCGTGCTGCAACAGGTCTGTATAGACCGTATGTGTGTGATATAAAATATATCTAAGTATAAATCCAAGTTTTATCTAACATTTGTTTTGCTGGTATACATATTTATATATATACCTCACGCCTTCCCACAAGGGTCTCCGAAGGGTTTAGCAGAGGTGTATAGGCAATACCCATACACCCACTTTCCGCCAGACATATATTTTAGGTGCCAACGTGACAGATGGCGAGTCCATCGCCGTTACTCAATCACGACTATACATACGCCTTTGAATTGCTTCTCAGACATATGCAGGTTTCCTCTCGATGTTTTCCTTCACCGTAAAGCTTTTGGTGTGACTAATCACTGTACTTAAGTTCAGAAACTCATTGGTACAGTCGGGATTCGAACATGCGATCTTTGTGTCGCATGCAACTACTCGAACCACTCGGCCACCACGGCTTATCTATACCTATAATAAATGTATACCTAGTATTGTGATTAATCAGACTAGTTGTCTTCTTCCCGCGGTGCAAGCTCTTATTATTACAAATTGTAACCAAATAATTTGACAGGAGATAGTGTTGTACTGCGGCCGGTTGATCGGCACCAACCCGGACATGTTCCGCGGCATCCTGAAGATCCGCGTGGGCTGGGTGCTGGAGGCCATCCGGCTGTACCTGGAGATCTTCCCCGAGGAGAAGCGCGCCGACGCCACGCTCGAGAGCCTCTCGCCCTACAAGCTGCGCACCTTGTTGCAGAGGGTGCTCACAGTCTCCGACTGGGCCGACGAAAAAGGGTTCGTACCTTAGAGGAAATTACCTACTATTAGTTGCACTACATACACGTACCTGTTCGACGGCCTTGCGGCCCGAAACTTAAGGTCAGACATTTGTGTGATGAATACGATTATTTATATGTACCTTAGTCTTAGTTTTCCTATGTATTTATGTATATATTTATCTGTATAAGTAAATATATCGTTGTCTAGCTACCCTAACACAACTTTGCTTAATTTGGGGCTATGACAATTTGTGTGGAATTGACACAAGATATTTATTATTTATTTTATTTATGCATAGTCACGCTTGATAAACGGCGATCGACTATCTGTCACGTTGGTATCTAAAATATATTTCAGGCAAAAACACGGTATTGTGTTACACCTCTGCCTACCCCTTCGGGGACCCTTATGGGGAGAGGTGAAATTAATTGTATTTTTTTTTGTATTAAGCACTTTATTAGTATTTATAATTCGGGCTAATGAATAAAGTGAATTGATCCTTTGACACAAGATTTGACAATGACAATTTAAAGAAATATTGTTGCAACAATATTTCTTTAACCTTTCAGTCTAGAGGGCACTGGCGCTCTTCTCTTTCTGCCTATCCCATGAGAGACTCGGCGTGATGATATGTATATATAGAAATTCTACCCTCCCTGGGAGCCTTGTGGGGATTTGTGAACACGTACATTGGGACCTATATAGCAACATTTTTGCATGGGTTTGGGTACTTAAGCACAAACATATGTGTATAAGACTATAATGTTGCTCCAATCTGACTTGTCTTACTCCCGGTTCCCCAGATTGACGCCGCTACAAAGGCGACAACTAGAAGGCTGCTTGTGCCGCGTGCCTAAACACTTCTACATACACGTCTGGGATATACTCCTGCGCACACCCAAGGGAATTATCGTACAGGTAATAGTCATTTGTGTTTCTATTTATCGTTATAAGTACTAGTACGTACTGCTAAGTATAGGAGGAGTAGGAGGAGGAGGCCGCGACACTTTATTGCATGTCACCTGCTAGGTGTAAGCTTTAAGACAAGCTATATTTATTAATCCAACAATATGTGAGTTAACAGTATTATAACCAAAGCACTTAAATAAGCATTTTAAATTATTTACAATAATACCCAGTTTTTCCTTTGGGCAGACACTTGTCCGTCCAAGAATGATAGCACGTTCCTAACCATAGTCCTTCCCCATGGAGGAATATATCCACGTGTAGGTGCCGACTGAGCATGGCATTTAATAATTCCACGACCCTGGCAGTGGGTGTAATATCGTCAAGGAATCTAAAAAGCCCTACCCGATTCAGTGCGGCTTGTGTCGACTATGTTGTGGAGCAATAAGTAATAGTGCACCAGACATTTTACGTCTGAGCTCTAATGTATGTGGTCCTGTCGTACCCAGCACAAACATAGCTATATGGATACAGGATGAAAGGAAGGGGGTAGTAAGTATGACGCGTGTGCAGGGTCACTGGATCCCCGCGCAGCCGACGCTGGTGAACATGTCGCGGTCGGAGCTGTCGTTCGCGCTGGTGGTGGAGGAGGCGCTGGTGCGCGTGGCGTCGGCGCCGCGGCGGCAGCTGTGCGTGGAGCTGCTGTGCGCGCTGGCCACCATCCTGCGCCGCAACCCCGAGCTGCACCTGCCGCACGTGCTGGACCTGGACCGCCTGCTCGACGACGCGCACTACACCTACGCCAAGGTGACAAACTCACTACTTTAATGATTCACACACACACACACACACACAAACAGTATGATAGTATATCGTATCTATCGTAGGAACATTAATGTATAATATATCCTCACGCTTTCCCACTAGGGTCTACGAAGGGGTAGGTAGAGGTGTATAGGTAGTACCCACACACCCACTTTCCGCCAGAGATATGTATTTTTTTAGGTGCCCAGGTGACAGATAGCGTGTCCATCGCGGTTACTCAAGTACGACTGTATAGTCGTGCTTGAGTAGTCTTTGGGTTTCTTCTCAAACATATGCAGGTTTCCTCTCGATGTTTTCCTTCACCGTAAAACTCGTGGTGTGACTTAACTTAACTAACTACTGTACTTAAGTTCAGAAAAACTCATTGGTACAGTCGGGATTCGAACTTGCAATCTGTGTGTTGCAGGCAACTACTCGAACCACTCGGCCACCACGGCTCAAATGTATAATAAAGTCTTAAAATGAAGCCACGCCCCATCAATTTCTAGTCGAGGGGGTCGCGGGATGCGGGGAGTATGACCCGAGTCTATTATTTGTATTATGCGTGTGCAATCATAGGTAATCAGTGTGTACCGATAACAAAACATTAGTGGAATAACTGTAGGGGAGAATAGTGGGGCACGTCATCGTGGATGACACCATCTGTATGTGTGCAGGACTGCGGCATGTCGGAGTCGCGTGAGGCGCTGAACTCTGCGCCGGCGGGCGTGTCGGTGGGCTACTTGGCGCGCGCCGTCGTCAACAGCGTGCTGCAGGCCGCCGCCGCCGCTGACCTCGTGCCATCCGACCATCCCTCTTGCCTCGTCTCCTAACAATACCGGCCGCCGATTTCAACTATATGCCATATTCATACATACATACGTATCATCACGCCGAGTCCCCCAAGGGCAGAGAGAGCAGAGCCAGTTCTATCTCCTCTATATAGTACCTCTTTGGCTTCGACTACATTCATCAGTCTCACTATACATGCCCGCCCAATTCGAGTAGTAAGTATAGTAAGTTAATCATATGTATCAGTCTATTTTATCCATAGGTTCTGGCTGTGCCTCGCGGTTGTACCTGCGTTAAATTTAGGAATACCTATATGTCAAATGTCGTTTAATCTTACTAATATTATAAATGTGCAAGTATGTAAGTTTGGATGTTTGCGGTTCTTTCACGGGCAAGCGGCTGAACCGATTTGGCTGAAAGTTGAAATGGTGATAGCTTATACCTAAGAATAGGACATGGGCTACTTTTTCTTTTTTTTCTAACTCCACGCTGGCGAAGCCGCGGGCATAAGCTAATACCGCATATTATAAAATTTCTCTGTAATACAATTTTTTCAAATCGGTATAGCAGTTCCCTAGATTTGCGCTTTTAACCAAACAAACACTCTTCAGCTTTATATTAGTGCAGATGTTTATAAAGGCGGTTCACTGTGAATAGTATCTTGGAATTCGATTACCTAACAAAGATTTAATTAAACCCAATTATTTTTGAACCGACCCTTGGCCAGCTCAGAAAAAAATTGCTTGTTATCATTAATTGCTATATACCTATAGTCGACTTGATTTTTCTTACGTTTCAGCGACATCTCACGCCGTCGGTTAATTCACGCACATTAATTCTTGCCTTAAAATACAGAAAACAAAGTTGTCGTCTATGTAAACTATAATTAATATGCTACATTATACGATGAGAAAAAATAGGGTAGCGGAATTGGCGGAATCAAATGTTTAATTCTTATCATACTATTTAAAAGTAAATAAGCTAATTGTGCCATCAAGCTTATGCCGGTTTATGTTGTTAAATGAGGGAGATATATTTTGATATTTTTATCGTAATAGGCAATAAAAAGACAATCATAATTTTATAAAATGGTTAGATTTTGATTATTACTTATGTTAACTGTAAGTAAATTGTTATTACGTAGTTAGGTAATCTTTACTATACCTAAATATTGGTATATAATATATTATGTGATATATATTTTTTTATAATAAATTCTACAGCTCATTCAATATTTAGTTCTTTATATATGTTTAAATATCAACCCACAGTATATTAAAACGTTTGTTAAATTTTTTATTATATATGTTAATAATTCCTGCAATTCATACCACAATTTAGTATCTTGGTAATTATAATCGATATTAATTATTTATATGTTACATATCATTTAATGTATTTTTTTATTTATTGTGCATTAATTTCATTTTTACTATAAAGTAATTGTTAATTTTATAGATGTAGATACCTAGTACACATTAAGGAATCATGGAAAAATAAATGCCAAACATAAGTTGGAATAGTTTTATTTTATAAAAAAAACAATCACAATGTCTGTTGATAACACAAAACTTCACTGAACCAAACTTTGTTCATACCTTTGCACTCATTTCACTACTTAAATAAATTAAATTGGCATATTATGTACATAATGCTCCTATAGTCCATTGTAGATTTTATTATTTGGTGTTTGATTAAGAATTTTTCGGAGAGCTGAAACAAAAAAACGCCGTCGTATCATTCATGCATACAAGATTAAACCCTACTTTTGAGAGATCTGATAAAATTAACAATTTTAGTCATGAAACAGTTTATAATTTGAAGAGAACTTTCCTTTTTATTTTCGACTTCCCAGTTAATCTTGGGGCAAATTATTTAAGCTAACCTTAGAGCTGCTATGAAAAAAAGTTCCTTGTAACTTGTTTATTGCCTACAGGTAAGCTTTCTCAGTATCCTTTTTAAAATACAATAATATATGAATTGGATAGGTGTTAAAGTATATAAGATTATGAATATGACTTGTTTACTGAACCTAGGGTTACTGATCAATCCTTAGTTCCATACTAAAGCTAGAGTAACAAGACAAACAGATGACTTACCTTCTTTCTCTTGATCAGTAAAGTCTTGTTTAGGGAAGTCAATATCAAAGGTAACATAAAGATTTCCGTGCAGGTTGTTGTTCTCAAAGTTGGGCATGCCCTCACCCTTCTTGCGCACACGCGCACCAGACCATGTTACCTTGTCACGAGAGACAGCCACCTTGTGGCCATCCAAATGTTCCAATTCTAATGTGAATCCAGTAAGAGCATCCTGGAATTGTAAATATTACTTGCATATCATCACTCCAAGTCCATAACGGGGTAGGCAGAGAGTATAGAGCGCCAGTTCTCTCTAGATATTACTTAATTTGTATAAAACAGATAGATGGTGCGGCTTAAATACTAAGCCGTAGTGAAACATTATGTTGCTCAATTGAAAGTATATAATATATGACTTGTTGTATCAACTGTTTACTTAAAATTACAGTCTATGGACACAATTTATTTCAGCTGTTACAACATTATTAATGATATGCATACACCATATTATGCAAACTGCCTAAAGGCTAAAGAAATAGATTATCATTTCAAAAGATTTCATGTTGAATTGCAACTAGTATAAAACATGTTGCAGGTATATAAAAAATATTAACCATGCCTTATTCCACCACCTGGTCAATATTTTTAAACAATGAAAGACATAACTACTATGTTCCTATAATAAAATTATTGGGATGGCAGTTGAGTGACTTATTTTCCCAATAAATAGGTTACATTGCTGTTTTCTTTCCAGTTCAATTTTCATTAGCTTTTACTAGAACATATTTTTAATGAGACACTTGTAGTTTTAGTTTTAATGATTATTAATATGCCACTAACCTGCAGGGAAATGGTAACATTGGTGTATAAATCATCTCCTCGACGAGTGAACTGAGGATGTCTTTCAGTCCTAAATACCATTATCAGGTCTCCAGGATCACCATCCACATGTGGTTCTCCTTCACCACGCAACTTTGATTTATGGCCATCTGGAGCACCAACTTCTACCTATAACAGAAATTGTTATTAATTGAAGCACAGTTTTTTATTTCTCCTGTTCATAATCCCATGTTTATTTGAATGACAAATTATATGCCATGATGTTTATACAAACCTCAATTTCCAGCAATCTTTCTTCATTGATGAGTTTAACATTAGGGCATTCGTCACATACTGTCTGCTGCATCATTTGGAACCGACCAGGTCCAAGGTTTCTCGTCACCATTTCTTGTCGGCAGTTGCACTTACGTGTGCCCGATGCTGGTTTGATTACGGGCTTATTACGGGTTATCTAAAACATAAACCTCCGTGAATTACACTCTGTTTATAAACCACATAATATTAAAATTATTGCTTTGTTGTATATATGTCGGAAACTCACCTCGATAAAGTTTCCATTGTAAAGTTCTTCTAGTGAAACGGTGAGTTCCATGACGACATCAGATCCCCGCGGCGTTTCATGTTGCTGTGGTTCCCCTCCAAAGTGGAAACCGAAATCACCGAAGAAGCTCGCGAAGGGATCGTTATTGTTCATCATCCCATCTTTTTTTAGACAATCCTCACCACAGCGGTCGTACAGCTCTCGCTTCTCGGAGTCTGATAGAGCTTCGTACGCTGCACCAAGATCTTGGAACTTTTGAGACGCGTCAGGATCATCCTGATTTTTATCTGGATGTAATGCTTTCGCTAACTTTCTGTACGCCTTTTTAATTTCATTAGTGCTGGCTGAACGAGATACGCCGAGAATCTGATAAAAATCACGACCCGCTAATGTTAAGACTAGAGCTGACATAAAATAAATTAAAAACACATATGCCACGTTGGTAATCATTGTCCAGTCTACACCTAGGAACTAATTTAGAAGCTAATAATTTTTTATCAGATAAGTCTCGAAATTCTATTACAATATCAACACATTTCGTCTTTTGACAACCTCACTCTGTGTTGGTTTCGTGTTTTTCGCTGAGGGTGGCGATTATTAAAGACGTATTGAAGACAATTTTATTTGTCCAGCAACTATTGGTCAATGTTTCCTACAATGCTTAGAAACGACTTAACCCGGTTTTGATTACGATATAATTTTACTCTTGCCGCTCTCACGTAAGGCATATTTTACAGTATGTATAATGTATTTATTACTGGACCAATCAAGAGCAGCCTCGTACTGTTTAATATTACCATGATGCAAAAAACTTTTTTCTGCCATTGCGATATACACTATGTTAGGGCATAGCAACCAGTGAGGCACTAATTGTATGACTAGGTAATACGAGTATTAAAAAATATTAATTAAATAAAAGAGATATATTTTAGGTGCTAACGAGACAGATGGCAAGTCCAGCGCCGTTACTCAAGAGATAAAAACTAGAGTAAATTATCATAATCATAATCATAATCATAATTGTTTATTGCTCTTCCACTTACAATAATATCACATTATATATAATATCAGGGTATACAGTGGACCCTGTTGGGCACAGCAACTTGTGAGAGGGACACAAATTATAAAAAGGGGAACAATGAAGGTACTTGCTAACTTATTCTAACCTTAAAATATAAACATAACTTACATTTATTTACCGAAAAAAATATATATTAATAGAAACTTAAAAAAGAAAAATATTTATATAAATAGAAACTTAAGAAACTATTTTTAGGAAACAATTATCTAATCTTATCTTGCATAAACTCTTCTATAGTGTAATAACATTTTTCAAACAATAATTCTTTAACTAATTTTATATATTTATTAAAATTATTTTCACTCCTTATTCTATTAGGGAGTTTATTAAATATATTAATTGACATAACGAAGGGGCTGTTAGTGTGTAGTGTCAGTCTTGATGTTGGTTTAATTAATTTATTTTTACGTCTCAACGAGTATTTTATGGGTATGTCGTCATATTTGGTATAAAAGATTGGGTTTTTCTTTATAAATTTACAAATTTCTAATATATAAATACATGGTAGTGGTAATATTTTAAATAGTCTGAAGTAGGGCTTGCAACTGTCAGTATTAGTTATATTGGCTAGTATTCTCACCAATTTTTTTTGTTGTATGAAGAGTGAGTGTGCATTAGTACTATTTCCCCATAGAATTATGCCATATGTGAGCCACGAGTAGGCATATGCATAATATGTAGTGAGTGCTGTGTTATAGTCTGTAGTTTTTTTTACCTCACGGAGAGCATATGTAAACTTAGATATTTTAGTTTCAATTTTTTTTATGTGTGTTTTCCAATTTATATGTGTGTCTATTGTTAAGCCGAGTAATGGAAAATGTTCTACTTTCTCAAGGATTTTATTGTCAAATTTAAAGTCAATGTTTAGGGGTATTTTTTGATATGGGTGGTAGGACATTATTTTAGTTTTTGTAAAGTTAATTTCAAGATTATGTTCCTCTAACCAGTTTTTTGTTTTTTGTAGGATGGAATTCAGCTTTAAATTTAAATTTGTGGCATTTTGGCATGATGTCAGTATTGATACGTCATCAGCACATGGCTTTTTCAAATATTTTTGAGGCGGCGAATAGAAGGGCTATAGGGCGATAATTATTTTTATTTGTTTTGTCGTCTTTTTTATGAACTGGTTTTATTATTGATATTTTAAGTAAATCTGGGAACTGGCCTTCATTAATAGATATAGTTTTAGTAAGTATGTAATTGTTACTTAGTCTATAATATTCTTTATATATGTCAAACAAAACAATATTTTTAACTGCCTTTGACGAACTCGCATAGGCTGTATATTATTTAATTGTCCCAAGATTTATTTTGTAGCGGCGGCTGTAATGGAGCTTATAATATCATACTCTGTAGCTACTTTCTATCATTTGACAATGACATGACATTGACGTCAACATTGAATGCATGTCATGCATGATGCTTGAATAAATGATATATCATTGTGTATTGCGGCAAACTTCGTATTTAGTTCAATTGCATTTTTGTAAAATCATCTAACAAAAATATTACTTATTTCACCGATTATATACGTCGATAAGATTATAAAACATAGACTATGGCATCTGTATTATTACCAGAAGTACCAGCAGCAGGATTTTCCTTTGAAAATTGTCAGCGGTAAGCTTTGAAAGTCTGTAAGCTAACATTTACTTTTTGGTTATACATCATTTGATGATAAATTATATCTTCCAGAAATGCATTCCTTGCTCAAAAGGGTTTCCCGGCTCCCAAGGCCACAAAGACTGGTACCACTATTGTCGGTATTATATACGCTGACGGAGTGATCCTTGGAGCTGATACAAGAGCCACGGAAAATACTGTAGTTTCGGACAAGAATTGTGAAAAGATTCATTATTTGGCTGGGAACATGTATTGCTGCGGAGCGGGTACCGCGGCAGATACGGAGATGACCACACAGACAGTTGCGTCTCAGTTGGAGCTGCAGCGCTTGCATACCGGTCGGACGGTGCCCGTGGAGACAGCCGCTACCCTGCTCAAGCGCATGTTGTTCCGCTACCAGGGGTACATTGGCGCAGCACTAGTGCTTGGAGGGGTTGATAGAACTGGACCTCACATCTACTGTATTTACCCCCATGGATCTGTTGATAAGTTGCCTTATGCTACAATGGGTAAGAAATCCATTAACATAATAAGTCTGATCTCATTTTCCTGTCCTTTAATTGTTGAAAAGTTAACTGCATGTGAAATCCTGCATGCAGTTTAAAATAATTGGGAGAGGCTTAGGTTGAAGAAATAAATATTATATTATACTAGTTGTTTAAAGTCTACCAAGTAGAACAGTTGTTATCTAGGTAGGTAGAGAAATAAAATGAATATAATGGTTTTATTATTGAGGACTACAGTACTGTAGGGCATAAGTCATTTGCATTGTTGTGGTCTCTTACATCTTGTATAGTCTATGTTTTGTCATTGGCTTGGTGCTTGCAATCATAGTGCAAAGATTGTTAAAGGCAATTGTGACATGGCATCCAGGAACACACACGGGGAGTTTCAAAGCTACTATGTAAGCTACTGTGTAGTAGTGGTGGGGAGCTAGTCTTAGTACCCCACCATCAGATATGTTGAAGAGTAATCAAACAATCATAACGTAAAATAATAATGCCAAATATGTCAAGAAAACACATCAGCCGGAGCCCTCACATATTAGAGGTTCTATTATGTGAGGGCTCTGGCTGGACTATCATTATTAGTTTATTGCATTATCTTTATTAATTGCAAATGTATATGTTTTGTTCTAACTAGGGTCTGGCTCTCTGGCGGCAATGGCTGTGTTCGAATCAGGCTGGAAGCCAAATATGAATGAGGAAGAGGGCAAGAAGCTGGTGCGTGATGCCATTGCTGCTGGTATCTTCAATGACTTGGGATCTGGGTCCAATGTGGATTTGTGTGTCATTCGTAGCACTGGTCCTGCTCAATATCTTAGAACTTATGAGGAGGCCAATGTGAAGGTAAGTCTTAAATTTACCTACCTAATGTATTGGCATACAAATATGGAGGTCTTTTGAAATAAAAAAAAATTTTGTATACCTCATTAGCCTATAAATTTGTCTAAACAATATCACCCTCTCAAAAAACAAGTTTTAACAAACAGAATTATTTATGAGTGTATTTATAAACAGGGAAAGAAGCAAGGCTCCTACAGATATGCAGCTGGCACCACAGCAGTTCTTAAGCAGCGGGTGATCCCCTTGGAAGTAGAGTCTGTAGCTGTGCGCTCTGTGCAACCCATGGAGGTGGAAGCCTCTCCCAGTCACCGCTAATCTGTTAAAAATATGGTGATACAAGTTAATAAATGTAATTTTATATCAGTGGTTACTTCATTGCCCAAGTGTCCCGAAAAGAAATCTGGTATATTGTACACAATATAAAAATGTCATCAAAATCAAATTCTGTACTCTAATTGTGTGCCCATTAGCATAACTGAAGTTGAGATGGCTTACCTTCGAAAAATATTAGATTGAATCCGTAATGAAGAGGGCAAAATAACTGGCGTGAAGGTGGGCATGCTAGAATAGATAAAGTAATGGTACATTTAGACATGTAGAGAACGTTTGGAAGAGGCAATCGATAAAACAGTCTAGGAGTATTCATCATAACTAGGCATGACTGGCATATCATGCAATATTTTAATGTCTAACACTGATATGATTATCATAAGGGAGCAGGGATTCAAAATGAAACAGGTTATTTAAAAAATATATATATTGTAAAATATTCTCAGATATAAAAATTCTTATTGGACGGAAATCGTTTCCACGTAGCAGCAATATACTATAAAACAATGAAATTGTGTACATACTTATGTATTATAATGTATCTAATATTTCGGTTCTCTTATCTATTTGTACAAACGCAAAAGCTTTAGTAAAAAATATAAATAATGAGCTTAAATTAGTGAGTATTCCCAACTTTTTGAAATACAGATCTATAGTTGTGACAAGACATTTAAAATGGCAGCTAAAGTTTTATAACGAACTATACTAGTTAAGTACACTTTAATAATCTCTACTTAACACTACCCTTTTTTATGCAGTATAAAATCCCAAGTGTCCTTCCACCTCAGATTCACGAGGTCTGATTCAGTGAGGTCTGTGTTACCGTAGTTGAGGACACTGAACTTATTGAACGTGATTATTACATAGGTCAGCCACACGGCAATGCACATAATGAACACATTGCTTAGAGGACGGGTCTTCTCTCGAGTTTGAATAATGAAGTAAATATGATCAATAACGAAGGATAGGAGAAGGATTTTGAACACGTACGCGGGTAAGTAATGGTGGAGGAATAGCGTTCGGTCCATGAAGAAGTAGGGTAGGTAATGTAACCAGTAGCCTAGGAACAGTACGCAGCCCGCGTCGTGGAAGCGGCTCAGGGCTCGCGGAGACACGTCCGCACAGCCGCGGCGCTGCCTCACCGAGTACACGGCGAGCAGAGCGCCGTACACTAGCAGGGACAAGGTGCCCGCGTACCACGTTATTAGATTACCTATTAGATGGATTTGAGCCTGAAATAATTAAGTTTTTTAGTTCTAGTACATAAAGTAAATTACTATGATTATCTTTGCGGTATCTGCAAATAAATATAGAGCCATTGTGGACGAGAGGTTCCAATTACTGCATGTCAACGCAAGTTCGAATCCCGACTGTACCAATGAGTTTAACAGAAGACGTATTGACGGCGACGGACTCGCTATCTGTCTCGCTGGCAGCTGAACATCTCCGGGAAGCGGGTGTTGTTATGCCTCTGCCTACCGATACCCATTGGAGAACCTTGTGAAGGCTTGAAGATATATATATACATAATAATACAATTTTAACATGTCGGTGTTTACACTGTAGATCTTGAAGAGAAACAAATATGATCGATCTATATTAAACCAACAGAAACCAAAACAAAACCACTGTAGATTTTTTTCTGTCTGTTTGAACGTTTGTGTGCACATAACACAAAAATTATTGCATGGAATTTAATGCAGTTTTCATACATGTATTGCTGGAGGTCTAACTTAATACAAAGACTCTATATAACCTGAGCAAAACTGGCGCTGTTAGGCGGCGATGCGATAGTGTTCCAAACTTTACTTTTTATGGCGAAGCGAAGCTTGACCGATACAACATGTGAATAATAATATGATATACGTACATTGGAGTTAGGTGACAGCCAGTAGGCGATGGAGCGCACCAACATGGGCCATTCAGAGGGTTCGCTGGCGAACATGTGTCCGCTTGGCGCGTCGGGCGCATGCGCGATCATTTTATACTGCAACTCTGCGAACTTCTCCCAGAACGAGAGTTGTGTCACGGTTGTCGGGATCATTTCTGCTGACACTAGTTCGCGTTCTCTTTCGCGCCTGTCCTCCGCTGTAACAAGACATTAATAAAGCTTCTCATAGCTTGCAGCCTCTTCCATCACCACATATAAAAAAAAGTCCCCCCACCTGCATCTGTCTGTTCGTATCAAAGGCTCAAGTTCGCTCAAGGCTTACTTCCCACAATTACGAATAAGCGAACTCAAAGTACGTATACACACATAATTACATATACATACATGCTTTTGAGAAATGCCATAAAAATCTATATTTTTCTTCTACTATCCAATAAGGTATAACAGTGCAGGGCATGACTACCTAGAAGAGACTCCTGGCTGGAGGCTTAGGTCTCGCCATTGACCGGTTAAGTAGCAAAACATCCCGGAACTCACGCTACGAGACAATACAAAAAAAAAATACCTAGAAAAGACTACTTATTCGTCAAATAAAATAAATAGATCTGATATATAATCTATACAAATAAATAAAATTGGAGTGTCTGTTTGTAATACATATTAAAATAACCCCTTTTTACTTACTGCATATGGAAATATATGCGGTACCTACATATACCAAAATATATATATTTTTTAACATTATAGTGATTAGTCACACCACGAGCTTTACGGTGAAGGAAAACATCGAGAGGAAACCTGCATACGTCTGAGAAGAAATTCAAAGGCGTATGTATAGTCGTGCTTGAGTAACGGCGATGGACTCGTCATCTGTCACGTTGGCACCTAATATACCTCTGGCGGAAAGTGGGTGTGTGGTTATTACCTATACACCTCTGCCTACCCCTTCGGGGACCCTTGTGGGAAGGCGTGAGGATATATATATATATATATATCTTAATATATATATTTCTTCTGTGCGTGTGTATGTGACTGAACTCCTCCTAAACGCCTGGACCGATTTTGATGAAATTTTCTGTGTGTCTTCAAGGGGATCTGGGAATGGTTTAGATTCACAATTTGACCCGATAGGTGGCGCCACTGGGTCCGTGGCTTTAATTTTTTCTCCCGAGCGAAGCTGGGCGGGACCACTAGTATATATATATGATATACGTACATTGGAGTTAGGTGACAGCCAGTAGGCGATGGAGCGCACCAACATGGGCCATTCAGAGGGTTCGCTGGCGAACATGTGTCCGCATAAATATATATATATATATATATACTAATATATATATTTATTTTATTTTCATTTAGCAGTTATTATATTTTTTTAATTTTCTGTCTGTTTGTTCCGGCTAATCTCTGAAACGGCTTTCACTAGCAGATAGCTGATGTAAAACGGAGTAAATTAGCTACCTATATTTTAGAAACTGTTTTTTTTTTAATTCCGCGTGGACATAGTCTCGGGCACAGCTAGTAAATAATATATTCTTACGCCTTTCCATGAGGGTCTCCGAAGGGTAGGCAGAGGTGTATAGGTAGTACCCACAAACCCATTTTCCACCAATAAACCAATTCTAATAAAATAACTGCAATATCTCGATCAACGGGAAGTTGAAGGGGTATGGTATTTCATAGTCAAATCAGTCAGTAACGATGGAAACTACCCTAAAGGTCCCGAAGTCCCTAAAGGATCTAGGCCGATTAACCCTTAACCCTGCAGATCTATACAAATAAATAAAATTTGAGTCTGTTTGTTATATTGAAATAATCGCTTTTTACTACATGCATATAAATATATATACGGTACATACACCATAATATTTTTTTTTACTTTTTTGTCTGTCTGTCGTTCTATTTGTTCCGGCTAATCTCCGACTTGGCTGGACCGATTTTGACGACGCTTTCATTGGCAAATAGCTGATGTTAAAAGGAACTTAGACTACTTTTATTTTGGAAACTGAACAATATATTTTTGTTAAATTCCACGCGGACGAAGTCGCGGGCACAGCTAGTATGAGTATATATGTATATGTACACTTAGTGTATCGATGCTCCTCCACATTCCATATGGTGTCGTGGTGCGCGAGCGCCTTGTCGGCGACCACCTCGTGCTGGTGGAAGCCCCAGGCGGGCAGCTGGCGGCCGCTGTAGCGGAGCGCGGCGCCCGACGCCACGTGCACGAGCCGCACCTGCGACCGGATGCTGTCCCACGTGGCGTCATCGCTGTCGCGGTTCACGATCTCCACTCGCCACAGGTTCTGCGCTGACATCGACACGTTGTAATCGATGTAGCACGATACCTCCTGCAACCAAAATACGAGCAGTCAGTTTATTATTGTTAGTTTGAAAATCTCTTCATTACGGATTCGATCTAACATCGGCGATTTTTCGAAGCGGACGCATCCCCAGTAGATTTATAATTACGGTAATATGATAACGGTACTTTTAAGTGTAATAATATAATATGATGACCTTGCGTCGGCAGCACTAGCGATAACACTGCTGTTGCAAGCCTATAAAAGCAGGGATAACCGCTTACTATGACGGTATACTTGTTAGTCAGCAATGAAAACAAACGCAATAAGATTCACGTGTGTCGTTTACGTGGAATAAAACTTTGTGTATTTGAATCATCTGTACTATTATGGTGGCATCGCGACACGAGCTTCTAGCCAGTGTTGCTGGGCGGGGCGGAGGCCTTTTGATACCTGTGATTGTGGCGAGAGCGGCGCGGCGACGTCGTGCGAGTTGAGCGCGCGGGAGGTGATCCCGTGCAGCAAGTGCAGCGTGTCCCCGTGGCGCAGCGCGTCGGGCGGCCGCGCCGCCACCAGCGAGCCGCGCCCGGGCCGCGCCACCACCCACCAGTTGTGCACGTCCTTGAAGCTGTAGCACGTCACCTGCTGCTGGTGCGACGAGCCGCGCCCGTCGTCGTAGCGCACCGGGTACACGTGCGCGTGCGAGTGCAGCCAGCAGGCGCGCCCGTGCGCGTGCCTACACATACATACATACATACTAGATGAGCCCCGTCGATTCACCCTCGAAAAAATAAATATTATTGGTAATTTTCACTGGATTTTCACAGCAGCCATAATCACTGCACATTGCGTAAAGGATTCACTGTGATGATATGTAAATATGCATAGTGCATACCTACATATTAGCACGCAGAGTTCCTCACTTAGTAGGCAGAAAGAGTAGAGCTAGAGCCAGTTCTCTCTAGACTACTATACAATATGTTATATGTAAGTTGAGATAGGCTAGATTCAAAGAAATATACATAGTTGAACTGATTGTTTCAAGCTCTTAATGAGTTCTTGTATGCAACAGCATACAATAACATAGCAACAGTACTAACAAATAGCATTTGATGTTAAATGAGACTGACCTAAGAGTTATTTGTGATCCGTGTGCAACATGCAAGGGCTGACCCCTAGTAATGCTTGCAAGCCCGCCTTGTAGTGACGCCTGAAAAGCGCTTGTCATGACACTGTCGTGCGGCCCAGCCTTTGGTAACATCGCCAAATGCGCGTAGAATACAGTCACATATACTGACAACGGCAGTATAATTAGAACGAGCATCCTCCAGAGGGCAGACAAAGCGATCCGTAGCCCTGGATCAGTGGAAGCGAGACGCCGCCACATCTGGCGACCGATGATGAAAAACGCCAAATAGTAAGAATACAGCCCTGAGTATTTGACCCTGCAAGTAAATTATTTATAGTTGATTCCTCATTCTCTTACACAACTCAGCTTTAGTTAATGCTTGGTTACAATAACAGGTATTCAGTTTCAGGTTAGGTGAATGTAAAGAGCAATGCAAGCGCTAGTAGCTAAACACATACTACATTGATGTTCTAATCTAGCTCATATACTTAGGGACTAAGTTTTTTAGGTGAATACAAATCTAAATATATATATAGTTCAATATAAGCATGATATAAGCAAATTTATGCTAACAAGAACAATGAATACTTACGAAAAACAACAACCAAGGGACAATGCACTCACACAAAGCCAAGCCAAGGCTGCAAATCCATTTTTTCGCGTACTTTTTATTGCAAACAGCACTCCACACAAGCCAAACAATATCTGTATACTTTCTAATAACATGAACCTTGACTGGGCAAGGAAACAATTCTCTGTAACATGCATATCAACATAATTGTGATTAACAAAACAAGGAACACTTTAATTTAGTATGCAATGTTGTTAAAAGCAATCACTTATAGTACACATATATACAAGAATAATATTTTAAGATAGCTAGCAAATCATTTTCTGTTATGGATATTTACCAAATATGACCAATAAAGCAGCTAGAATAGCTGTCCATTGGTAAGCGGATATTTCCTTCATGAGTTGATATGTTACGGACACAAGTAAGCTGCCAGCAACTGCTGGCACTAAACGTAAAGCTTTCACTGGTACATTGTCTGAGTATGGTGAGCCAATACGGTCAAAGGTAAAGTTGCCATCATAGCCAGCTGCTTTTCCTGCCAAATACAGAAGCTGCTTCCCCAATGGTGGATGAGCATCAAAAAAGAATATTCCTTTTGTGTAAAGTGATACATATCGCCCATAGTGTAGTTCATCAAAGCTGCAATTTTAATTATTTAAACATTATTCAGACAATAACAACAACAAATTTCAGTGTGTAAATAGTTATGGTCTGCAGATAATACTTACACAATAAATCTAGGTTGTTCTAAATTGTATAATCTAGTAGCTAGGCCCAGTACTAATAAGCCTGCACATATAATGTCTATCTCCAGGCGTAGGTACAAACCTAAAGGGATTGCTGGATCCTCATTGTCAAATTTTGTTGTCAAATCAAATTTTGTTGATTTTGTACTTTCCACAGCCATTGTATCTTTTGACTCCTGTTCATTGTCGGCTGGTGCACCATCACCCTATGAGAAAATAAATTGATTGCAAAAATTTTGATACCTAACTATTGTAAACATTATTTGCTCTCGGTGTCGATTTTGAATTTCTAGCCAACGCAAGTAATGTGTTTAAGGCATGTGATCTATATGGCAAGACTAAGATCCCGTATATTACAAGTGCCCTAAAGCTACGGTTTACCATCAGGTAAGCCGCAAGTTTGTTAGCGACCTTCGTTCTAAAAAATTATAACTTAAAAAAAATATATCGCTATCTCAATGTCGTTTTATTTTACTAAAATTCTTCAAACTGAATAATAAACTGAATAGTTGTCGGTTGTTCATTATTCATTAATGGTAATTTGTTTACTTACAATTTCTCTTTCAATGCATTGAGGATTTAGTTTGTAACTTTCTTTCTGAAGTTCGTTGACCTCATTCCGTATCTTTACGTTCTCTTTACGTTTATTCGATCTGGGCACATTCATGGCTTATACAAAAATCTAATTTCAATGAAAAGTTATTGTAGTTACAAATATAACATTTTAGACTGTCGAGATTTTGAATTAACCATTAACTAGGTTTGTTTGTGGTGTCATGTTATTATTTTAAAAGTACAGCTACAATGAGCTACGTTGAGTCCACAGACAACAATACAAAACATTTTACCATTCCCACAGAATAATAATAATAATAATGATACCCACCCACAAATTAATAAAATTAAATTAGTAGATTATAAGTATCAGAGTAGAGAGACGTATCGTCTTGTATGTCTGAATGTTTAAAGTTCAATTTTATTAATTGCAATAATGTCCGTTTACATACAATTATGCTGTAATTAAAACATTACATTCTGCATTCGTTTTTTTTTTTCATACACACAACACATACATACTTATTATCATCACGCAGATTCCCTAACGGGGTAGGCAGACAGCAAAGACTACTATTGTATGGAGAGCCAATTAGTTCTCTCTAGACTTATTTACCTCTTTCGCTTCATCCACATTCATCAGTCTCTTCATATCTGTTTATCTTTTCTGGAATGTAGTGAGTGTTTTCGTAATGTACTTTTTCTTTAATGAAGAGTGTGACCACTGGATTATGCAGTTAATTTTATTGATAGGTTTCTGTAACACTTTCTATCATTGAAATTAGTAATTAAGAAGAGAGAAGTGATTTGGAATTTTGAAATACGGCGGTGGCACTGAGTTTAAATGTAACATACAATTTGTCATTTAAAGTGCGACAGAAAGATTAGTATAATGATAATAATTTAATAAAATATCCTCACGCCTTCCCATAAGGGTTCCCGAAGGAGCAGGCAGAGGAATATAGGTAATACCCACACACCCACTTTCTGCCAAAGATATATTAGGTGCCAACCTCAGAACAATAACTGCTTTGTTATTGTTCTGAGGTGCCAACGTGACAGATAGTGAGTCCATCGCCGTTACTCAAGCACTATCTACTAAATGATATTACAAGTATGTACAAGACTAGTATCAGACATTGTAATTAAACCACGTACTGTAGTAAAAGACACTGTTCTGATATACCCATAGACTACTGGTATATCCTGTGGATATACCTATTTTATAAACTAGAGGAAGATATGGTAAAATTTTTTTGAGAACGAATGACTGAAGTTATAATTTTTGAATTATGATTTACCTCTATAATAATTACCGTCTAAGTAATTAGTATCTAATTATTGTACAATAGAAATGTGGATACATTTTAATTAAGATGGATACACTGGAATCCGTTAAAGCTGCTGAGAATGTATTCTCTTGTCCAATTTGTAATAAAAACTTTGATAAAGTTGTGATAGAAGAACACGTAAATAAATGTTTATTTTTGAATAATTCTGAACAAAGTGGGAGTCAAACTTCATTAAAAAGAACCAACGCACCGTCCAAAAGTAGTCCGTATGAAAAGCGAATTAAACTAGACAGCACATCTATTAAGGTAGACAACTATTTTAATCTTTTTTTATATCTTTGTTAAAATGTATTTAGCCACACTAGTAACCACATACTTAAACAATAATAAAAAATAAATCTTGTAATGAGTTCGCTTAGATCCCCTACCGATTAGTCTAATGTTATGGGTGCTCCAGAGTTAAAACTTACAAGTTCTTAGTTTGGTAGGTATGTCAGGCGTAAAGTAAGCCCTTCTGACAATAAAAAAGGCCCCAATGCTATGCCGGTCCCTACAGTCCATAGGTTCCATTTTGGCAAACTCAATTTTAATCAGAACTAGAACTAGATGGTTGATCTGATACTGACAAGAGTTATTTTATTTATTTATTTATTATGGAACAAAAATATATAGTACAAAATTGTATGCAATAATGCCTGCAGTAGTTATAATCTGAGTTCCAGACATTAAATACTTTTTAATTTAAGAAAGGTGGTTGATCTGCAACTCTCATCATGTTGTCATGGTTCAACCCCCTATGATTGGTCACAGAAAGCTCTACTTGTTGATAGGCCTATATCCCATGATTCCTTGTAATAAACATGACAATTTTAGGTACTACATCCAGTTGAAAGTAAAACCTTACCTCAGAAATCAAATGTACCAGAACAAGTATCTAAAGCAGCAATGCCACTGGCTGAATGTATGAGACCCCTCCATTTAGATGACATTGTAGGGCAAGAACATTCTTTTGGTCCTGGTTCAATGCTCCGTTCAATGTTGGAGCAAAAGAAAGTTCCAAATATGATCCTCTGGGGACCACCTGGATGTGGTAAGGTAATATATTATGGCAATATAGAAGAGGAAACAAAACATAAAATTTTCTGCTAACTATAGAATTTATTGTATTATATGAAGAAAAAGGGAATTTGTGATGTTCTTTCTAAGAAGTATTCTTAATGTCTGAAAAGTGCTTTGTTATGCTTTAAAGACTTTATCAAGCCTTCTGTCACATTGAAACCAAAACTTTTTGTAAAGGGTCAGCTTTTTTTTTATAATTCTAAGGAGTATGAGTGTTTACATATTACTACTCTTTTCAGACATCAATGGCCAATGTGGTAGCTAACATTTGTAAAGGCCAGAATAATTTAAGATTTGTTAAACTTTCTGCCACAACATCAGGTGTAAATGATGTCAAAGAAATGATTAAAGTGGCTAAAAATGAAGGGCAGTTTAAGAGGCATACAGTGCTCTTTATGGATGAAATTCACAGGCAAGATGAATTACATCTGTGATACAGATATAATTGTGTATTATATTGCTAGTATGTACTATATCATTTGGTTATAGGTTTAATAAACTCCAGCAAGATACATTCCTACCTCATGTGGAAAACGGCACAATAACACTGATTGGTGCAACCACTGAAAACCCATCATTTAGTTTGAATAATGCTCTCCTCAGCCGATGCAGGGTTGTTGTTATGGAGAAGTTGGCTGCTGATGGTGTTCTATCAATATTAAAAAGAGCAGTCAAAAGTAATCAAGCTGTTCTAATGAGCTCTGAAGGGAAAATTCTTAACAATTTAGGGGATCAGATTCCTAAGTAAGTCATAATCATCATCATCACGCCGAGTCCCTAACTGGGTAGGCAGAGAGAGCCAAATTATTAATTTATTTATATTTAATAAAAATACTATTAGATACATAGTAGAAGAGGCATCATTGCAATGGTTGGCAGAAGTTTGCGACGGAGACGCGCGTGTGGCTCTCGGCGCCTTAGAGCTGGCCCTCAGCGCGAAGGACCCAGGCTCACAGCTTCACACTGCTGGACCAGGAACTCTCACGCTTGATGATGTACAAAATGGAATAAAGGTTCAATAAACTTAGTATGTTAAAATTTACTTTTATACAAATTTGATCTGCAGTTTTGTTATTGTCATCATAATTCAACAATGCAACAGGGACAGACTTATAAAAACGTCTTATACATTAGTGGTTCAACTGACCTGATAACATTTTTTTTGTTTGCTAGCGGTCACATATGCTATACGACCGCAAAGGTGAGGAGCACTACAATATAATTTCGGCGCTACAAAAGTCCATTCGTGCCAGTGACGACAACGCAGCCTTATACTGGACAACGCGAGCGCTTCATGGGGGCGAAGACCCTTTATATATTGCTCGTCGGCTTGTGAGAACAGCTTGTGAAGACATTGGTACATATCTATTACATGCATTATAATTTAATTCATTCCCCTTTAATAAATGGCGCCGATTTGGATGAGGCGATGGTATTTAAACTGCAAGCTGCTCCAGAAGGCTCTAGCATACCCCATGCAGTAATAGCTATTTTAGATTAATGCTCACGTTTTGATTATGGTAGTCCTATTATGCATACTCAGATGTCTTCAAATGAAATCCGTAACAAAAGGCCATATTAATAACATGCATATCACTGGGAAGGCAAAGTGCGAAGAACGCGTTCTTTCTGCCTCTTAGATATCATGACAACCGAACAATTTTACCAGGTTTAGGTGACCAAAATGCCATCGTGGAGGCAGTTGCGTGCCTTCAAGGCTGCCAGCATATTGGAATGCCAGAGTGCGACATACTGTTGGCACAATGTGCGGTGAGACTAGCACGAGCGCCAAAGAGCACCGAGGTGTACCATGCCATGAAACGTTGCCAGCAATCTCTGCGTGAGGCAAAAGGCCCTCTCCCACCGGTACCGCTTCATTTGCGCAATGCGCCTACAAAGCTTATGAAACAGTTAGGTGCGTGTTATAGCTCAATGATTTGTTAATATTATTGTATTTTAAGTTGACTGGTGTCGGTCGCTCTACTCACAAAAGTAAGAAAAAAATTTGCCATAGTATTTGTTTTAGTAATCGCTTTAAATTAGTTACGTAGAACTCACTTGTACTGTATACAGTAGGTATATAGTTCAAGTGTTTTGGACATCACTTGATTGAAAATGTGTAATTTTATTCAAATAAATCTTTGTTGTTTGCACCATTGCCTTCTGTGATTTTGGGATGCTTGTGTGCCATATTTGGTTTTGTAGGCCGAGACATGCGATGTCCTATTTCACTCAATTGCTAATATTATTTTATCTTAGGATTTGATCAATTTAGAAGTTTAAGAGATTCGACGATTGTTAGTCGTGGCTTCATCATTTGGCATATTCAGAAATCTAATACAAGGGGACCGGTAGCGACGTATAGGACTATAGTTAATCATATATACTTTGTCGCAGGTTACGGTAATGGCTACAATACGCTAAATAAAGACTGTTCTGGCCTCGCTTACATGCCACAAGGTATGGAAGACGAAGATTTCTTCAGGGATACGCTCGGAGATGATTAGATGTAATAATACATTTGAAAATATCAGGATGTGATCAAATTAAACTCTGATATCCTAGTGTCAATGTTTCATTTATTTGGATAATCTCATTTCACAATTTGTATGACATGGTAAAAATTTACTATTTACAAGACTTGCACAAGTATGTAAATTACAAATTTATCTATAGCATTGTACCTTTCGTAACATTGACGGCGAGAGCCACAAGTTTCAATTTTATAAAAATAATATAACATTATTTCTTAATTTACAACAATTACTACCGCACAAATTGTACATAGACACACACCATGATAATTTACAACGATCTCTGCTGCGAGCTGCTCGCACGGCTCTCGAACTGCTTATACCACACAAATAAAAGATGCTGTGCAGACACCTGATTTCATTGAATATGGTAGATTGTGGTCGGCAAGGGAACAACCTTTATCTGTTATATACAAAGAATTTAGCCATAAACTTGTATACATAAATTTGCTGTTGTAATAACCAAAGTACAGTTTGGGACTTTGGGTTCCCTTAATGTGGCAATAATTAAAATAGGGTGTACATGAATAGCAGTGAAAAAATAATAGTGTATATCTAACACTAAAGAGCACATTACGAATCTATACAAGAAAAACCTTAAACTAGAGTCTGTTTTAAGACTAACTTAACCTATTCAACTATTTATAAAGAGTTCAAATTAAGTTCACTAAAATAAAATAAATTAGAATCAGACTTCTAATTTGGATCCTTACCATGGGAGGAACAATATTCCGAATTATTTGGGTCCAAAATATTTAATTATGTTAATACTAAATTCATCACTCAAGAATTTTTCAAATGAGGTCAACAATTGCTCATCAAACCGATTTCCATATAACAAAAGTATATACATAAAAATATGTATATAAAGTGGAACGTTTTTAAATTGTATATAATTATAGCTAATGCTACATTGAGTGAATGACCTTAGAAAATGTATTCAGGACCGGCCATGTCGATCGCCCAACGGAATTTGTCACGCTGAGTTTTGTTATAAATTTTCTCTATGGGCACGCCATGCTTCTTGCACCTGTAATATGATGAGGAAATATTTACATATGCATAATACATTATGCACTGAAGAAACATTGTGGACCACAAAGTCTTTCCATAGAGCTAAGTTATAAGCTATGGGTAAGTTTGTGGAAGGCTTTTATTGAGGATGGGCAGACATCCTTGATGACTAAGAAGAATTAACTATGTAACAATTACGTATAGTAATAGTTATACTATATGAAACTATATAGTGGCAACATCGTAGTAGTAAACCTGTCTCCAGTCTTTTATGGATATCAGTTGCTGATAACTATGATACAAACTAATTTCAAATCAGACTGCAATAAAGTATGCAAACTTACCAAGCAACTGAGATCCTCGGGTCGAGATAATTGAGCTTAGATGTTCCTAGAGCAATAGTTTTATTTTCATCACGATCAGTTTCCTGCAGCTCCAATTTCTTCAGTTGTTCCCTCAAACGCTCTAGAGCTTTCTTTTTCTTATCGCAGGCAATTTTCTCTTTAACAGACCCACGCTTTGCAGCTTTCGTTGATTGCCTCAAATCTTCCTCTGCCTCATCAACTTGATCTCGTTTTGCCTGAATTTTTTCTTTTAGGGCTTCCATTGATTTTGAATGGCCTGTAAATATGACAGTTATAGTAAGGGATGAACATGAATGAACACTGTAATGATTAATTGAAGGAAACATGTAATTAGTGTAATCAATAAATTACCTTTTGGCACTGCACGTTGATGGTTGCACAGAACGGCGACAGCACGATTTGCTCGATTGTAGGCGAGAATTTTTTCGGGTATAGAAGCATCAGCGTCAGTTAACTCATCCAACTGTCTTTGCAGTGTGATTGAAGCATTGTATGTACGGAAGACCTTGGCAGTCAATCCTGGCATCAAATCCTTCAGGTGTTCATTTAATGTTTGTGTGTTAAGCCTATCAAAAAGATCATCTGTGTCTTTTTTGCTTTCCATGAACAGCTCGAGATTCTTAAATACGCGTTTTTCTACTGGTACTTCATTGTAATACCTTATAGAATCTTTACCAAGGAAATCAAAGACCACCACATACTCCTTTCCATCCTTTTCTTTGTGCAATTCAATGTGTTCAATACGCAATGAACAACAGCCCACTGTATCAGCTTGATCATCATCTTTTTCATTACCTGCTCTCAGTGCGAGGCGATCAATGAAGTATAATGCAACAGCACGCTGCCGAACTCTCATCTCTTTTGCTTTCCAATCTGCACGATAGTTCTCTCTGATTTTATCTATACATTTGTGCAGCTTCCGAGCAGTCTCATACTTCTGCCAATCTTTTTCACCCTTCAGTTTAGAACTAGGATTTAACATAACATATTTGGCCTGGCTTTGAACATTCTCTGTCCAGGAAGCCAGCCATGTGACAGTATTATCATGCCGCACTTCCTTCCACTTGTGTCCAGGTGGGGGTTTAGGTACTTTACTGTCTTTAGAGCAGTTAATCAGTACATCTTCTGGCATTACACGTTTTTTCAATTTGCCCATTTTTGGATGCTCTCCACGGCCCCTAAATAAGCCAGGAGGTTCTATTCTAAAGTTACCAATTTTTTCTTTGTGACCATCAATAGTACAGAAACCATATTCTTTTTGTATTTCATCATTCTTAGCCTTCAATGCAGCTTTTTCTTCTTTTGTACGATTTCTATTCTTTTCAGATACACTCTGGAAGTATGCATGCATTTCCTTAAAGTCACATTTAGACAGATCTTTGATCAGTTTTGTCTCCTCATGTGTCATCACTCTACGCCAGTCCTCAAAGAAATTGTTATTAAATGTTGACTTGGTTGTGTAGTCATGGTCCAACATACGCGCATAGAATCCTGCGACTTCTTCAGCATCTTGAGATAACCTAATGACTTTGCCATCATAACGGAATAACACATTGCTTGGTAAAGGCTCGTAGTCTGGAGCAAACACAGGACCTTTGTGTTCAAGAAACTTCCACTTGGTTCCGTCGTCCTTCTTCTCCTCCTCCCACCTGCAAACAAACTACATTGTAAGCCTTGTTTGTAGCTATAATCGACAACGAGATAAGAATGAATTAAAGCTCACTTTATACTCTGAAACCTACTACTTGGTCGCAAATTTATAAAATGATTGAATCTTAATGTTAGTAAATCAGTACATTGCAATATTTTAATACAGGTTAACCCTGTTCTGATGAACATATTTATCTAGTTTGACATAACACATAACCTCAAACTGTCATTTGATATATTAACCCAGCGCCATCTAGTATTATATATACAGCAACTCTTGTACGAAAGCATTGTTACAAAATAAGCTTGTTATACCTTCATAAGTACAAAATTTCTTTGAATGTACCAATAAGAGTACAAATTACTTATTTAAATTACTCTGATTGCGCAAGATGTTTACGAAAATAGACATAATAAAGGATTTTTCTTGTACCATACATATTTGTAGAGAGTGGATTGGTTGCACTATTATTACAATACAAACATACCATTTCCAAACTTCTTGATCATCCTCCTGCTTCTTCTTGCGCTTAGTGGGGCTGACAGTATTATCAGGTTCTGACTTTACTTTGCTGACTGGCTTAGCTTTCTCCACTTTTCTCTTCTTACCTTTGGGCTTTACATCTTCATCTTCATCATCACCATAATTAATTTCTATGGAAACAAGTACACAACATTGATTGCTACTGTACTTAATAATTAAACAAATATAATTAGCATAATACTTAAAGTGACCTGATACCTTTTTTTACTTTCTTCTTTGATTTCTTACGCTGCAGAAGGGGGATATCTTCTTCACTTTCGCTGGCTACGCGTCGCTTACTTGCCTTACGTTCAGTCTGTAGAAAGGGTAAACTTGTATTAACCTTGCATATTATAAAACAAAAATGTGTTAAAAAATGTATGGAATATATAATGGAATATTTAATTATTACATCAATTACCAGTGGTGTATCTTCCTCACTGTCCTCATCAGGTGGCAGTTCTGATAAAGGCTCATCTTTAAACTGGGACATGGAATAATCACATGAGGATGCAGTGGCGTTAGCATCACCAAATCCATCATCACTTTCTTCTTTGATATATGTCTCGTCAATCTGTTAAGCACAATATACAGTGCATAAAAGAAATAAACAATTGAGATTTATAAAGAAATATGACTGGCTGGTGTATTTAACATCCATTGGAATCAGTAAACTTCAACTTTTTTGGAAGCTTATTTGATAAATAAATACCTGTAATGGATCATCTTTCATCAGTGAGTCATCTGATTCAGACTTGATTTTCACTTTCTCTGATTTTTCACTGCTGCTTTTATCCTTACTTTTACTGGAGCTGCAAATGATAAATAAATTAATCTAAATAGCAATGATTTGGCTTATAATGATAACACATCAGTGAAGAAAGGTTGATGAGACAGTTATATGAAGACTTCTAGAAGAGGTACAAGAAAGACTATGTGTCAAATATGATAAATGGTGAGCTACTCTGCCTGCACTGCCCTATGAGAGACACACCATTATCATATGTATTATGTACTATATAATAATATCTCAATTAAAAACCTGGCAATCCAGCCTCTACATGCAATTATATCAAATGGGAGTTGCATTTTGTAATAAAGTTGAATGACAATAAAAATTTTGATTGTTATAATGTAATGTCAGCACATGTCACAGGATATTTATTACAACAGGCTACAAACACAACTTTAGCATACTTTCACATCAGTAAAAAGTTTATAATGCAAATAAGTTATGCATCACATTAATTTAATTGTAATTTATTAAATTTAATAATAATAACAAAAAATATTTGTGAGCTTAGAGAACTAGCTGCACTCTGTCTTATCCACAGCAATGGACTTTGCATGATATGTATATATTTAAAGAGTTCTTTTGTAGACAAACCTGTGCTTATCCTTTGAGCTAGATTGTCTGTCCTTATCACTGCGATTTTTCTCTTTATCACTTCTGTTTCTGTCCTTCTCTCGGTCCTTAGACTTGTGTTCCTTATCCTTAGAAGAGGTCTTGTGCTCGCGCTCCTTATCTTTATCCCTCGAGGAGACCTTCTTGTCATCACCGGAGGATTTGTGGCGGTCCTTGTCGCGGTGGCGGTCGCTGCGGTGCTTGTCTTTGCTGCTACCCGTATCCTTGTCACTGCTTCGTTCCTTGCTCTTGTCGCTTCGATCTTTGTCTTTGTCTTTGCTCGACGACTTATGTGAGCTGCTATGACTCTTGCTGCTTCCATGTTTATCCTTATCTTTGTCCCTGTAAATTTACCGTTCAACTAACTAATTTAACCCATAATAGACGGTGTGTTCATACAGAACATTCTGGAAAACTAACCTGCTAGAACTGCTGTGTTTGGAAGAACTTTTGTGTTCGCGGTCTTTGTCGCGGTGCTTATCCTTGCTCGATGATTTATGGCTGGATTTGTGCTTCTCTGAGCTGCTATACCCATTGTGAATACCATTCACGTGTTCACTTTTATTGCCGTTTACCTTTCCCTGTACGTTGAAATAACCCTTAGATTTGGGATGTGTACCACACATACAAATTATTTGAAATATGGAGTTTACTTATGTCGACACGCTTGAATTTCAATAGAGATCGTAAAACACCATGCATTTCTATAAATTGACTATGCTACCTACCGACGCTTAGCATCGGAATGCTCGAGCACTATACTTGACGCCATATTGGGACTTAGAAAATTTTCGATTTGTGTAGTGTAATGTTCATCAGTAAATAGCGAATGCCACGGCTCGTTGAATTTAATAATATAGATTAAATGGAGCAATTTGAAAACATAAATCAATCTGAATACTTACTACTTCACAATCATTATCACTGGCAGGATTTTCGACACTCATTTTGCCTACGTATTACACGTTTGTCGAAGAGTTCGAACGGGATTACATGAGTGTGGTGTTGGTGAAGGAGGCTGGCAGACCCGGCCGAACGAACAGGCAAGCGCAAATTCTAAGTGCCAAGATGTGACGAATGCGCATGCGTGTGTCGTTGCAAGGGCGATTGTACTTAACTTCAGGCCTGTTGGTTCAATGTTCTCATTCGTTAGTTTTTCATGTTAACTTAATGTTGCTATTTTTTATTTATTTCATCTGAAAGTTTGTACTTTGTAGCATTCCCATGATGGTTCTTATTAAAACCGTACTTAATTTAATAAAATTCGTGCGATTTAAGAATACGAATACGATAAAAATTAAATTGATAAAAATAATGAAAAAATTACGTGCTTTGAGGGACGGTTATACTCATGAAAAGGCAGGATTTTGCAAAAATTTCATATTCAGGTTTTAAATTTTAAAACCGTAAATCACCTGTTACTTAAAGGTATCTTATACCCAAATCCAGAGTTTTATATTAGCCGTTTGGATTGAATTTTAAAACACCAAGAAGCATTTGGGTTAAGAACGGATTACCTAAACTTGGAAACTGAAGGACAGATATTCATAGCATAAATATACTTCGTCAAAAACTTAAATATAATGGCTGAACAGAAATGGATGGGTTTAAGAAAGGTAGATCTCAGTTGTAATATGCTGTTTATTGAAACAAAAACCAAAGTTGTTGCTCTGTAAAGAAAGGTACACTAAAGTAACTATCAATATCCTGTGTTTTTCTATTTTCTTAGCACAACTGTGCACCGAATTAGTACACTAATAATAGTTTGTTTAAAAGCCGCGTGAAGCGATCACACAGTTTTTTGGTTATCATTATTGGAAAAATTTCGTCTTACTAATATTATAAAGGTGGAAGTTTGTAAGTTTGGATGTTTGCTGCTCTTTCACGGCAAAGCGGCTGAACTGATTTGGCTGAAAATTTAAATGATGATGGCTTATACCCAGGATTATGACATAGGCTACCACGTATTCATTTTGTAACGGCGAACGTTTATAAGTTTGCTTGTTTGTTGCTCTTACACGGCAAAACGGCTGAACCAATTTGGCTGAAAGTTGGAGTGGCGAAGTTTACTATAACATTATAAAGGCGAAAGTTTGTACTTTTGAAAGAAGGATAACTGCCTACTTTATTGTAGTCGGCAGCGAATCCTGGGTATGCCAGAAGTATGAAAATAGCTTATATGCAGTTGAGATGCGATCTCTGCGAAAAATGTGCGATACTTACTATAAAAAAAAGGTTTTTACTTTCGTGCACTTTGATACCAAGTAGCTGATAATAAAAACCAATACATAATCCACATCATCAGTTTTATTTCGAGATTTATTAACAGTTTATAGATTATAATGCTACATTTTTGTAGGTACAAGGCACTACGGGGCTGTATTCATGAATGTGTTGTAATTATGCGAGAGTACGCCGACAGAAGTTTTTCAATCTATAGCCCTAGCATTTCCTGGGATTGTTGGCGCAATGTCAGGATGAACATTTCGAATACTAACCAAGGCTCATAATCAGTTTGTACAACATGCCATTCGAGATATCCAAAAAATGGCATGGACAAGCTAAAAAAGTCTAAAAAGGCCGAGTTGGCGGAATAATGAACTAAAATAATTTTTATATTTCATAATTTAGATTTTTCACCTGATTTTAACTGAATGCATTAAAACATAAAAAAATGGATGAAGTACAGAGATCATAATTGGTGCCATATAGGTCTGCCACTTGTCTAACATTAAAGTTACTGACAATTATGCCTCAAATTATGCTTCATGCTTGTAGCGTAGAAAAAAAATCCGATTCTTAAGTTAAAAAATATATATAATATATCCTCACGCCTTCCCACAAGGGTCCCCCAAGGGGTAGGCAGAGGTGTATAGGTAATACCCACACACCCACTTTCCGCCAGAGGTATATTAGGTGCCAACGTGACAGATGGCGAGTCCATCGCCGTTACTCCAGCACGACTATACATACGCCTTTGAATTTCTTCTCAGACGTATGCTGGTTTCCTCTCGATGTTTTCCTTCACCGTAAAGCTCGTGGTGTGATTACTTAATCACTGTACTTAAGTTCAGAAAAACTAATTGGTATAGTCGGGATTCGAACTTGCGACCTTCGAATCGACCTTGCGAATTCGGCAATTAAAAAAATATGTATTTATATTTGTATTATATTCTCGCCTAAGAGGTAGGCAGTAGTAGCCGGAGATATTTTTTAGTTGCCAACATGACAGCTGGCAACTCCATATCCGTTACTCAAGCCCAACTATATACGCCTTGGATTTTTTCTCAATCATGCAGATTTCCAATAGATGTTTTTGGATGAAGAGGTGGATGAGGATTACGAAAATTTATCGCTAAAAGGGATAAATGAGGAGCTGCTAATTGTCTACAGGAGGGATTTGGAAATTTTGAAAAAGAAAAAAAAGTATAAATTGAAAATTTTTGCGACAACTTATGACAGGTTCGGAGTAAAGATTTTAGATCGAATCCGCAATGAAGAGATTCGCAAATCAACTGGCGTGAATGAGGGCGTGATTGTAAAGATGAAAAAAGGCATGTTACGTTGGTTTGGACACATAGAAAGGATGAGTGGAGAAAGTTTGACGAAACAGATATACAAAGCAAAAGTGTGTGCAAGAAGAGGCAGAGGAAGGCCACGTTCCAACTACCTGGATCAAATAGATCGGACTCTCAAGGACGGGAACGTTAAGAGTACTCGAAACCGAAGAGCATGTATGAAGAGACTGATGAATGTGGACGAAGCGAAAGAGGTAAGAGAGAACTGGCGCTCTATACTCTCTGCCTACCCCGTTAGGGACTTGGCGTGATGATATGTATATATGTTACTTCATTAGTATATAAATAAAGTTTTGAAAATAATACTCATCATAGGATTAAGGAACATTTTGTGAGAACTGATGACATTTTCTATGTTGATGAACTTTAACAATCATTAGATATGCAGGACAGTGCCAATATAATGCCTTAGTGCTAATAAATGCCTCATGACACATATGTACCCAAATTTGGGGTATTATGGAGATGGTTTATTCATTATATGAGCAGCAATGTAAATAAATCCTTCTGACTGCTAGCCCAGTTTAGTTACTGCTTTTGCTCTATATTTTTGTACACAGGTTTTCCATTTGTATCCCAGGAACATTTTAGTTTCTTAAATGCAAATGCCATATAAACAGCTGAAAAAGAAGGTAAAATTAATTTAGTTTAATGTAGATAATTAATAAAAAAGCTTGCTATTTTATCAATGACTATGTGATGTGTTGCATTAAAAATTGTTGTTGCAGTTTTGTCGCTATAACAGTGATTGTGTTTACAGCATTCATAAGCTACAGTATTCAAATCTTATCTGACAGGCCAGTTGCTTGTTTGCTCTACCTAAGTATCATCAGCAAAAATATGAATATAGTATTTAAATACTTACTGGCTACCTCCCACTCACAGGTACTCATAGTCCCAATACGATCATGTTCAGTCTTTTGTTCTTTGCTCTCCCAAAAGATCTTTGCATGTTCATATTCCTTCTCCTCTCCAATGAGTTCCTTTCCAGGAGGAGCTGGGTAGCTCTCAAAACACATGATTCTGTGCAACAATTGCTTATAGCTCTCCAAGTGATCTTTGAAGAAATCGGCAAATCTCGCCTTGTAGACTAATTCTAAGCCAAATTCCCGTGCCAGTTTCACAAACAGTTCAAAGTTTACCAAAAATTCTGGACAATCTACCACACCTTCTAAGTGAAAGTCATATTTTGCTCCAAAAAGTGGATAGCCCTCTTTGGGATCAAAGAGTAATTTGATGTTGTAAATTCTATTGCCAAATGAATTATCAGAGGACTTTTGGGCCCGAGAAACAATCTCATATGCATCTGGAATGGTACCAAAAAAGAAACCATCAGGTTTTAAACATTCTGATATGTTAGTGAGCATACGTCTTGCTTGAGCTAGACTCTCAAAGCTGTAATGTAAGCCAAATTGACAGCTCACTATGTCAAAATTTATAGATGGATCTTTATATTTGTCTCGAAGCGGTTCTTTAGTACAATCTGCTGCAATAAACTCAGCCGCAAACAGACGGCCACACCGCCTGCGAAGGTCTTCATATCTGGTCTGACATTGTTCAACAGATACATCTGCGATATCCGCAAACACAACGCGATCCACTCGAGCTTTCTGCCATTTACCCAAGTCTCCTCCTTTACCACAGCATATATCTAAAACTTTTAGAGCCCTTCCGTAGTCTTTCTCTCTAATTTTATCAGTGTATTCTTGTATCAGTACACTTTTAACCCAGTTATTAAAGTTTCTCAGATGAAAAATGGGTGAATTGAATCGTTCTTTGAGCCCTTTCTCTTGCAGGTGGTTATAATGAGCCGCGACGACAGTGCTGTGCTCTTCAGTATGCGCTACTTTTGTCGTACTTTCATCATCGTTGCTAAAACGCCTTTTCAACGTGTTACTCGCAATAGAGTTAGCTGAAACAGCTGTTTCTTCATTAAAGTTAGTTTTAGTTTCATCCTGAATATTGGTAGAGCTAGACATTTTACAGTATAATTATGTAATTATGCAATCATATTTGTTAAATATTTAACAATATACACTATCCTTATTCAATGAAGAAGTTGGAATCGTATCGTATCGTCGAATACCAAATCTTACACTTAAATAAACTGTACAGTTATCTTGCCCAATATAAACCAAACCAACCAAACCTTTACGATTGAAACAGATTAGATACTATATTACAGATCATACATTTACAATGCGTGTGGCACATTACAGAGTATAAAGTATATTTTACATGCATAATCTACGGAAGAGTTCTCGAAACCGACGAGCATGTATGAAGAGACTGATGAATGTGGACGAAGCGAAAGAGATATGTAAGTCTAGAGATAACTGGCGCTCATAATAGAGGGTGGCGCCACATTAGCATCAGGGTAAATATTACTAGAGTATCACTGTTCTGTTATTTATCATTTAATTTAATGAGAAAGTATGTGATACTTTCTCATTAAATTAAATGATAAATAACGTGTGGCACTCGGGGACTGCCGCGGTAAAGCTATTGCATAGCATTTTTTATCAACTTATGCAATACACCTATATACTTTCTCACAAACAGCTGCTTACGTACGTACTAGCCTAGGCATGCTTTTTAAGTTCCGTCGTTTCCATATTTCCCGGCAATTTTGAATTTGGAACTGTTCTATGAATGGAATATTCGAATGTGTTTAAATTCTTAAGGTGTTAGGTTATTTTCGTTACGGAATTTCTGGATTCGGTCTTCACGCTCAAGGCCCGCGATAGAAGCTATGCAATAGCTTATATTAAAAATCTATAAATGTACTATTCACATTTCACGAAATAAAATCACTCTAGCTACACGTTTTCTCTGATTAGTAAATATAACTCTTTAAGGTTATAAGGTGAAGGAAATAAGGTGAATGGGGCCATGTCAGCGTTGATGGGCAGTAAAAGTCTGAGCAAGAATGCTCGAGTTGCTGTCCACAACGCGATATTGGTACCTACCTTGTTGTATGACAGCGAATCCTGGGTATGTCAGAGGAAGTATGAAAATAGCTTAAATGCAGTTGAGATGCGATCTCTTCGAAAAATGTGCGGAGTAACGATATTAGATCGAATCCGCAATGAAGAGATTCGCAAATCAACTGGCGTGAATGAAGGCGTGATTGTAAAGATGAAAAAAGGCATGTTACGTTGGTTTGGACACATAGAAAGGATGAGTGAAGAAAGATTGACGAAACAGATATACAAAGCAAAAGTGTGTGCAAGAAGAGGCAGAGGAAGGCCACGTTCCAACTACCTGGATCAAATCTATCGGACTCTCAAGGACGGGAACGTTAAGAGTACTCGAAACCGACGAGAATGTATGAAGCGTCAAGCGACTGATGATTGTGGACGAAGCGTAAGAGGTATGTAAGTCTAGAGAGAACTGGCGATCTATACTCTCTGCCTACCCCGTTAGGGACTTGGCGTGATGATATATATGTATGTATGTAAGGTTATATAATTACTACATTATTTTGTAATACGCAAGTAGTTGACATTTTCAATAATTAACCGCTTGAGTCGACAATACATATATTTTTGTAACTCGGCATACTTCAACTCGTTTACAATTGCTACATTCACACCGTACCCTTTGTCTACACCAGCGCCATTCTGGAAGGTTTTTGAACTGTTATTTATAGCTTACAGCTTAAGATAAGACACTCCTTGCCTCTACTCTCCTTACGATTAGAAGGGTGTTTACTATGACGTGACAGAATGCATAGATTCGCAAAAAATATATATGAATAAATAAAAAACTTTTTTTTTTGTAATAATTAAACCTATTTTACATACTATTTATGTTTAAATACATGACAGGTCTTTTATACAAGGAAATACATGTATGGAAATAGCCATCGGCTCGTACGAATAAGTCAAGGAGGCTGTGGACAGAGATAAATGGAAAGAGCTTCATCACACCGACAAGTGTCAAGAGATATACAAACTAGCTGCGCTTATTATGTTACTCATGTTATTTTTCGCTTTTATGACAATTTATGATTTACGGCTTCATGCCAAATTTACAAATCCGTCCAACAATTTAGTGTGAAGTAATAGACAAAAATATTATGATATTTTTAAAGACTTTTATTTTTAAAAAGGTGGTTTCTACGTATGTTTACCGATTTCTCCCTCATTTGTGGACCAATTGTCAAAATTCTTTGTTTGTCGTTTAAATCTGATAAATCGAAACTTACGATTTGGGTTACGTAAATCGATGCATAGATTCTTATACATATCTCCACGCTGAGTTCTTTTCTGGATAAACAGAGGGAGTGCGTCATCGATATTAATGCCTCTTACTTAATGCATGCTTTTCTTCATTCAGGCTAATTGACTGTGTATTTCACGTAAATGGATAAAATCATAGAATTTTGGTATACATATGTAGGTATACAATATGTATATGGTGGTTTGTAACTCTCAAAAAGTCCTCGACATGACGTATGTACATAGTAGAGCCGTATTTGTACTTAAATACTTTGTACCACCAACGCGTGCCAAGATGGGACTCAAGTATTAAATAGTAGTCTTTAATGGGACTGGTCCCTTGTTCAAAAATTTGATTCTAGTAGGTAACTATTTATCCCACACTTTAACTAAGCTATGAGTAGCTATGAGGAAACGAATATTAAAGGATAAATTAACAAGCCGATCCATTACTTGTAGGTATGTGGTGGCAATAAATGAATATTTCGGATTAATCGTCAACAACGCGTTATTGTTATTTGTATTCAACAATGCGACGCGGGAGGTAAACAATATGCGAATGGCTTGCACATACACAGTTTAAACAATAACACTGTGCTATTGGATTTACAAAGGCAGGCAACCAAAGCACAGTGGAGGTGGGCGATAGCTAGAGAGGCAGGTCCAGCGGAGCCCGAGCGGGGCGCGGGCGGGGGCTGGTGCCGTTACGTGCGCGCGCGCTGCCGCCGTGCCACGACGCGGACGTGCTTCACTCAGTTCGTGCGCGAAAGTTGCTACCTGCGTCACATGTTACCATTTCCTCACACGCAAACATTTGTTCCCTTGGCCAATTATTTATGAAACAATTTATATCGGACCGCGCTTTGCTCCATAGCCGCCTAGTGACCGAGGTCCTGTGAAGTGTAAGAAACTGTGCGATATCACGACCGGCCGGAGCGATCATATATTGGACGCGGATGCAGTGATGGAATGTGGCGTGTTGTTATGGTGACGTGCGATGATGCAGAGCCCTGGATTACCTGGACTGTAGCCGCGCTGCCGCCGGAGCGCGGGTTCTCCACGGGAGCCATGCGTAGAAAACGATGAGCCAGGATGCTGAGAGCTTGGTAATATCATTTCTATATTTCCACACAACAGACATTTGAAAACAAACGTAAAGCACTAACAATGCTTAAAGTCAAAAATTCAAAATCACAGTTAAAGCCAGCGTAGCTGCTGAGCGTTGTGACATCCACAATGTAATGAGATAAAATGAGAGACTCGGATTTAGCTATTTATAATGATGATAGTATCGAATGTAAACGTTAATGCTGTGTCTTCATTGGAAGTATGCCGTTCAAGGCTAGTAACATAGATTCTGCTTGGAATACGAGGTCGAACTTATTTCTTAAATCGAATTGACACATCACGCACGACTCCTCGCCCAAATATTATTACTACATTAAAACTGTATTCATTGAGAGCATAATTATTACCTTTATGTTTCTGTAAACTGTCAACGAGAAGATCGTTGAGTCTGGGATGTTGAGTATTTATCCTTGTTTGGTGGATGACCGATGATTCAACGAGTGGGCGCCGAGATCGCCCACAAATTATTCAAATGTTGATCTGATATTCGTTGTTGTAAATACTTCTATATTTTTTATAATAACAATATTGTGAGTTTTGGTATATATATATAAACATACTAAATCTTCGTGCCCCGCTAGAAAGGGTCCCTGATTGGTATATATTGATATATGTATTGATATATATTGGTGTAAAAACCTTCTTTCGCCGGAAATATGGCAGGCACTGCGGTGAGAGGTAGCGAGTGTGTCGCTGTCCTTCGAACTCGACTTCTCGCCTTCACGACTTTTTCGCGGTTTCCTTAGACATGTTTATCACAATAAGGAAAATCATAAGGAGTGAATTACTGAGTAAAGTTTTCAGACAAACTGAAAGGTCTGTTATTCAAAGGTAGTTTCTCCCTTTAACTGTTGACTCAGCAAGCATCGCAATCAATCGCAATCAAAGCAGGAAAATATGTGATCTTTTAGTATTAAATGCAATCATAATTTTTTATTAGGCTTTCCTATATTGTATTAATACTACAATAATAATGACATATTTCCACAAGGGTCCCCGAAGGGGTGGGCAGGGGTGTCACAAAATACAAGTCACTCGCAAATTCAGGTTTCCTGAAATGTGATTAAGATATGGGTTTTGTGTTATATTTGCAACTAGCGGCCCGTCCCGGCTTCGCACGGGTGGACATTTATTTTTTAAACATGGAAACACTGGAATAAAAAAATATTTTTCTTGCAATCAAAATAGCCTATATTAATCAGTGATAATGTAGCGTTCAAATGGTGAAAGAATTTTTAAAATCGGTCCAGTACTTTTTGAGCCAATTCCTTAAAAACATACTTACATACAAATCTAACCTCTTTATGATATTTATTTGCAATGTAGTGAAATATCGCAATAGTTGTTCGTGGGACCGCCGCGGCTTACCTCACGTACTGTCGCTCTAGTTTTCCGTTGCCATTGTTACTCCTCGACTCCTGCGTGCCTCCGTATATGCAATATCTGCCTTCATCGCTTTCAAATTATTAAGCTTAATATTCTTAGATACACCATAATAAACATATTATTTACTTTCAAATATTATAAGGAATAATATCATTGAATGGCTGTTGTCTATCCTAGCAACCATTAATAACTACTTACTTATTCTTATTTACTTAGATACAAATATTTTGTTTTAAGTTAACTGTAACTTAAAAACAGACGGCGTCAAAGTCGGTCGTGCTAATTCATAAAAATATAATTAACCCGATACCCGCCGGTTTCTGGTACAATTTTAGCACGATGAATTAGTCAACACTTTGTCACAATAACAATTTGTTAACAATCTGTCATCGAGCTTTGAGTTTCTAGAACGCAAATCATCGAAAAATTAACTAATCTACTGTTGACAGCCGAATTATTTTTTAAAGTATATCTATTTCCCTCTAGCTTATAGCTTCGTCTTTGTCTTGCAATGTCAAAGTATTCCCGCCGGGAGCTGAAGTTTCGTTAGTTGGACAAAAGTTTGATTTGTTGTTGTTTATCTTGTTTGTTTAGGTACTTCAGTTATCGTGTGATAAACAAGTGTAAAGAATATAAATAAATAAAGTGTAAATGTTAAAATGCCGCCGCTGTCGAGTAAAAATTACACAGAACGCGATCTATCTACTTATATTTTATTCTAATATTTATATTATATAATTTATAGTAATTCAACATATAGGTAGGTTCCCGACAGGGCTGATGATGATGATTTGAAACTTGCCAATTTCTAATATTTTTGCTATTATTAAAAGATTATTTCGATTTCTGTAACTTTACACACTTATGTCTTAGGGTTTGTCTAAAGAGATTCATATAAAAAAAATATCAGATTAAAAATCAATTAAAATTATATGAATAAAAATATAACCAATTCAAAACTAAAAATCAAAGGCAATGTTCTATTAATATTTCAACGTAAGGAATTAGGAAACCAAATAGCATTATTGATAGAAATTAAGTTTTATATTAATATTGCTATAAAAAACGAAAAATTAAAATCGATTATTTTGTAACATCCCTATATCCTATTAAATCCGCTTAGAAATTGGAGTTCAAATCGGAATACTTGCGTTAACACGTCGATAATTCCTCGATAATCTACAATTAAAAATTGTATGTCAACAATATGTTAACAAAGAGAAAATGCGTTCAGAAACTCAAAATGGCTCCAATCGGCAATTGATTTGGGATTTGACATACCGTTGACAAACTGCCAACAGTTTGTCAGTTGAAGCTTCTAGCAACCCAAACTACGTCTAATTAGAGATTAACAATCTGTCACGTAATTTGATGGATAGAAATGCGTACGAGAAACCGGCTGTAAGTCCTCTGTATTGCAAATTTACTGGCGCCTCCGTAAGTGTAATGAAATAAATGAAAATATTATGTAGTTTATTATAGATATAATAAAGCCGTTCAATCTATTAGTGATAAAGATCTATCTACTTTTTCAGCTGAAACGCGTAATAAAGAATTCAAAGTGAGGAACAATTTAACATATCCCAATGCGACGCGATTTAATTAAAAATTAAATCGCGTCGCTTGGGGTATATTTAAAGTTTTTATCACATATGGACAGATAATTCACACTATTACCGCTATTTAAGGTGTGCAAAGTCATTTAAAACTATGCTTTTATGACAAATATGCTGATCTGGTGTTTTGTAGCTATTTCGAAAGCAGGTATGTAATAAATTAAGCAAGCATTGTGTAATTTGCAAGCATTGTGCTATAAGTACACAGTTGCAATGCAGTATTCAAGTCAATGAGTGTATGTTCAGCACATAGCTAAAATACCTATACCTATATGTACGTTCGCATGTAATACGTGTTGTACCACTGACAGGCAAAGGCATTCCCCGAATCCTAGCACACTTTGCCTACAGGGAATAATACATGGATGGTTTTGGAAATTGTGGAGGTCATCGCACCTCTGCGTAGCCTAGACTACGTCATCATAGTTCATAAAATTTTATGACAAGACTAATATATTATGAAGGTGTGTACTTACAATTCGGCAAGCTTCGCATTTTTCCGTAGAAAGTGACACGGCCCGGACCTTGGGTTACCACTTTCACGTAACATTGTACTCCATGGAACTAAATGAGACAGACCGTCGCGTCAATGGGTTTCGCGTTGACGATGCGGTGTGAAAAAGCGCGTACAGTTTTTTTTTTTAAACGTAATTCGGAAGGAGATAGATCTCCATTTCATGATGACAAAATTAATAACTTGAGATGTATGAAAAATTTTTTTTAGGAGGAACAGGCGGAATTTACATGTTATATGAACTGATGAAAATGTATCATAGCGCAATTTTACGTCAACTCAAATTTATGCGTTGATATCCAATAAAATGTCGTCCGGACACTGGTGACGTAGCTCGTGCAGCAGTGAAATGCACATTAATGTCAACTATGGTTTACAATCTTGGATTATGATTGCATTACTACCTCATTGTAAGGCTCGATGATTGAAGCAAATGTTATATATAGTCATCCATTATTAGTACGATTCATGTTCACGAATTCGTTATAGGTCACGCGTTGATATCTTATACAAGGCGATTTTAAGTTTACACACTTTCATCTTTAGGAACAATCAGTAAGATATCTTTAACTATGTACCTTACTAGGTACAAGTATATGTTTAAATTGGATTTATTACGACTTTAATATTATATTAATTACGTAACGATTGAAATTCCCGATAGGTTGAATATTGTAAGTGGAAGACAGTGTGACATAGGGAGACCATTCGGAAATTACGCAACTTTTTCGTTGGCATTCAATACACTTTTATCATCGACATATTAGAGAAGGAGTCTGAAGCTGAACATACCACCTTAATTACCGCCAACCAAATCTATACTAACATTATAAATGTGAAAGTTTGAATGTTGTTTACTCAATCACGTATAACGGATGAATAGATTCGGAAGAAATTTTACGTACATATAATTTCTTATCTGGATTTACCCATTGGATAACAAATCCATTATTAAAAAAAAAAGACGATTGCTAAGGCAAAAGCCCTTTCGTGTAATATATAGATCCCAATAGGGTACAGCTAGAATCCTATACATACATATCATCACGTCGAGTACCTAACGTGGTAGGCAGAGAGAATAGAACGCAAATTTTCTCTAAACTTACATACCTCTTTCGCTTCGTCCACATTCGTCAGTCTCTTCATATATGCTTGCCGGTTTCGAGTACTCTTGATGATCCTATACATACGTAGTGTTTTTCACCAGGAAGCAGGGTCCTTAATCTCACTGCCTGAGGGTTGATAAATAACTGTATTTTTGTTAGAAACCAATGTGTAAAATAGACTCCAACTAGATGTCACTAGATGGCGCTAGGCGTGGTATTAAGACAAATACCTTGTAGATATTATCTTAGAGAGGCTTGAGTTGTTAAAGCCGTGGTGGCCGCGTGGTTGGAGTAGTTGCCTGCGACACAAAGATTGCAAGTTCGAATCCCGACTGTACCAATGAGTTTTAGAACTTAAGTACAGCGATTAGTCACACCACGAGCTTTACGGTGAAGGAAAACATCTGACTCGCCATTTATCACGTTAGAATACGTTAATTGAAATCTCTAGAGGAAAGTAGGTGTGTGTGTACTACTTATACACCTCTGCTTACCCCTTCGGGGAACCTTGTGGGAAGGAAGAGTCGCCGGAGACATAATTACTTTGGGTGCCAACGTGACAGATGGCGAGACTATAGCCTTTTCTCAATCACGATTAGTCTTAGAATTATTTTTCAAACGTATGCAAGTTTTCTCTCTCCTCAACCGTAAACCTCGTAGCGTGATTACCTACTGTAGGTAGGTGGGTACTTAAGTTCAATAGAAAAAAACAAGTTCTTTTTCAGTTTCAAAACTAAAGAAAGAAATTTCAGAAGGCTCTGTATCTGAAATATGTAACCCGATAATTTTAAAGTATTATATTTACTAGTGAAGTATGATGACATTAATTTATGTTTTTGTATACCTCAATGCATAGTGCACACGGAGTTGTTTACGTCCATCGCATATAGCATGTGCACCATAAGAAGACATTTCTGGGTATAAACGGAGTATATGTCGAGAAATGGAGGCGATAAAGTACATGTGACACTGCAGGTGACGATTTTCTTTATGAGTTGACGTTTGTTATTTTGTAGCGTTACGTCACTGTCATATTTATTCTAAAAGTTGAAGAAAACCCCGCACATGCGTGGTTTCCTTGTCTGGTGTGTCCTCGGTGACGCGTCACAGAGCTCGCCGCGTCACTCGTCAGAAGCCGCGCGCCGGGCGCCGAGTACGGAAGGGCAGTCGGTCTCCATACGATATCGTGGTTGGAGCTCTCCTACAATAATACCCAACTAAGCGCGCTCAAACACTTGGGACATTTGACAAAGTTTGAATTCAGAATATTTTGTATTGTTTCAAGTTTTAGCCAGTGCGTGTTCCCAGTGATATAGTGTTTTGGGTCTGTGTTGGTTTGTGAGTCTGTGTTTCATCAAGCCGAGTATACTTTGCATTAATTATTATGTATGATAATAATGTTATTATCACGGTATTAAGTCAATGCCAAGTTTAAGCATAAGTAATTAGACTTACAGAAAATGCTATATTCGGTCCGATCACGTACTTACTCATAACGAGAAATTAAAACCTCATTTATTTTATTAAAAGTTACGTCTTATTGTTATGATTACCAAAGAAGAATTTCCATTACCTTTAGTGTACAAGTTTCACAAATGTATGAATTAGAACGAATGTTTGTCGGTATTAGATCAATCTGAGTTAGATTGATCCTTAATTCAATGTTATTACTAGATTGTGTCATAACTCTCTTTTACGCTATAAGTAAAGTAATCTGGGTTTTAATTCTGTCTCGTTCATAAACAAAACTTCTTTGTTTCTGATCTGACTACAGCAAAGAGTATGAAAACAAAGTAGCTTGAGTCAGATAAAAATAACGTAAGTAATGTTTGCTTGTGGGATTTAATGAAAAATACTATTGGATAGCCAGCAGGTAAAATCGAAGAATTTGAGCTTACCTGTTCTTTGTGTATTCATTGCACCTGATGGGTCGGCCGGTGACACCTGTCGTTACACCGAATTTATAAAATTCGGATGGTGAGCCTTATTTCTTAGCCAGTAAGGGTTAATATTGTAATTCTATATAAATTGTATGCACCTGGCAATTTACTGTTTTTTGGTTGCATCGTTTCGAGTTACCTCTTCGATCCACCTCGTAAGTGTACTTACTTTAGTTTTTGAAATTTGGCTCCTTTCCTTTTGGCCTTCACAAATTTATATTGGTTTTGCGCTTTGTGATAGTTGCGGTTTTAATCCCATCGCAGTAAGTATTTGTTTCGTGAATACAAGATTGCTAGATGTGTTTTGGCTACCATAATTATAATGCATCCTCATGACGTAGAGTGTATGAAAAGAGTAGAATTCCTATACAATACTCTATAGACTTACAAACCCCTTTTATCTTATTTATCATAGATATGTGTTTGAACCTAAACCAACCGTTAATTTCGTGGCAAGTAGAGCTGTGTAATGAAGAGATTCGCAAAACAACAAGCGGGAATTAGGGGATTTTTGCAAAGATGCAGTTAAGCATGTTACGTTGGTTTGGTTGGACATATTGAAAGGATGAGTGAAGAAAGATAGACGAAACGGATAGGATACAATGTATGCAAGAACAGGCATACGGGAATGTCAAATGTCCTCGAAACCGGCGACCATGTTTGTATACACTGATGATGAATGTGGACGAAGCGTAAGAGTTAATGTCTAGATAGAACTGGCGCTATACTCTCTCCGCCTACCCTGTCAAGGAATCGGCGTTATGATGTTATGTTGTGTAAGTTAGCAGCTTTGGGATAATAAACAAACAACTTGACAGTTGTCAGATACATTTTCCGCATATTGTAAACATTACAGCATTTTACAGAATCTGCCGAGTAGAGGATCAGGAGTGAGTGAAATGTTGAGATAAAAATAATTTTTCATTAGGTAATTTATAAAATATGCCTTTTGTGTAATAGTGTAAGAACAAGAGAAGAAAGCTTGTGATCAAGCTAGGGGAAGTGCCGAAATGGGAAGTGGCCGGAATCCGGTATTAACAAATCTTGTGAACACTCGACTTGACACGAAACACTTTTACTTTTCCACTAATTCGATACAGTTACATAACAGTTGTAGAAAATATTTATTGATTAACACTTGATGCATTTATATTTTGGCCAGTCGAGAGTTGCGATGTTCTATATGAATACATCTCGTGAACTGCTTTCATTCATTCATAAATTAATTGGTTTTGAAATAACATTCATCCCATAAGGCGTTTTTTATTGATTTTAATTGACTGTCACTTCATTTTCTGTACGCAGTCAGGTAAAATAAACCCTTTTGTATTCCGAGTATCTAATGAAACCAATTCTTCAACTTTATATATCCTCACGCCTTCCCACAAGGGTCCCCGAAGGGGTAGGCAGAGGTGTATAGGTAATAACCACACACCCACTTTCCGCCAGAGGTATATTAGGTGCCAACGTGACAGATGGCGAGTCCATCGCCGGTACTCGAGCACGACTATACATACGCATTTGTATTTCTTCTCAGACGTATGCAGGTTTCCTCTCGATGTTTTCCTTCACCGTAAAGCTCGTGGTATGACTAATCACTGTACTTAAGTTCAGAAAAACTCATTGGTACAGGCGGGATTCGAACTTGCAACCTTTGCGTCGCAGGCTACTGCTCGAACCACTCGGCCACCACGGCTATAATAACTTTATAAAGCACGGTCGCGGAGCAGGAAGAATTTCGTACAATGACCTATTATTACCCATCTCTGTCACTCCCGCGTAAATATAATGCGTCTCGCTCGCACAGATGCAATGACCGCTGTCGCCAGGGATTGAAAACCGTTTAATTGAGACCGTAAGGTTTGTTCTTGCTTGCGTCTGGTGTTTTGGTCGCAATTAAAAGTATTTGACATGATTCATAATTTTTGAATAACTAACGACATTCCATCTTGGGATGCGTTAGTGCTCGTTCAATTTTGAAACACATTTATCTTAGTTTGTTGTTATTTGTTAGTTTTTGTTGTCTTGTTTTAATTGTTAAGTGGTTTCGTTGATTTGTTAAGTTTAATTTACTGTTTTAAAATGGAACCAGTGCCGTCTACCTCGCGTCCATTCAAGAAGTTTGTTTCTCCGCGGAAGAAAAGAAAAATGTCACACTTTAGTGAATCTGAGAAGGTTATGATTATTAACGTGTTTAAATACATTAAGGAATCCTGGCCTGCCGATAAATATCCTTCAAAAAAAGAAGTAAATAAAAGTAATGGAATGTCTGAAGAGTTTATTGTTTAACAAAATACTTAATAATAATTTATTTAATAAGCTAGTTTTTTTCTATCCTTCAAATATTTCATGCAAACCACACATATAAAAATGTTTGTGACCACTGTCAGTAGGTAAAGAGGTCATTGTACGAAATTCTTCCTGCTCCGCGACCGTGCTTTAGCTGCAGAATTATAATCCTGCTACTATCCCAGGCAGCGCAGCAGTAAAATTTTACGCGGGTGCGTCCGGGGGGCACAGCTAGTTGATAATAATATAATCTCTATAGGTACACTTTAAAGGTAAAAAGATATATATTTCGTCTGCGGCGGCACTAGTCGTGTCGAGAAAGATGTAGGTATGAAAGCAATTTCTAGGTAGTGTAGAGATCTTGGTTTATTTTTAGCTGACATACATACAGTTGAACAGGCTGCGAGGATGGGCTCTGTGGAGTCTGTATAACTAAAGTTAATTCATATAGCTTCCGTTGCGCGCCGCTCCCTTCCTCAATTATCCAATTTCCTCGTCAGATATCTGCAGGCGTTGTTAGTACATACGATAGCCATTAGCCACGTAATGCAGACGGACCTACTCGTGCCTACTACGATCGGCTGGTTTGTTTAGAAACATGCTTGGACATTTACAAATGAATTACGAAACACTTGGGAAAGTTTTCATTTTCCGATGCGGTGGTTTTAGCACTGCGGATTTATTCGCTTACTTGCGTAATACCATTCTCCAGACGCTCTGGAAATATGCGCTGCAGGGTCAAACACCCTTTATGCCTAATAGAAGAAAATTCTTATCTATCTCCTACGCAATAAGAGTTGAAATAAATATTTTTATGATATATTCTTATCATTAAATCGTTAGATGACGTCGCTGTAATCGTTACGTCGGTTGTTATATTAATAATATCTTGGGATTTCCTACAAATTTAACTAGTTGCAAACTGAACTAGGCTTGTGTTGTATATGATAGTTATATCCTATATACCGCATGCTAGTTTGCCACCCAAGTGGTATAAAAAAAAAAATCCTCACGCCTTCCCACAAGGCCCCCGAAGGGGTAGGCAGAGGTGTATAGGTAATACCCGACACTATGTAACAGACCGTAATAACAGATGGCGAGTCAACGTCGTTACTCCAGCATGACTATACATACGCCTTTGAATTTCTTCTCAGACGTATGCAGGTTTCCTCTCGATGTTTTCCTTCGCCGTAAAGCTCGTGGTGTGACTAATCACTGTACTTAACTTCAGAAAAACTCATTGGTACAGTCGGGATTCGAACTTGCGACCTTTGCGTCGCAGGCAACTGCTGGAACCACTCGGCCACCACGGAACTTATTATGTGATAGTTAGTTATATGTATATATATACAGAAATGTTGACGCCCACCGGGAATCGAACCTTTAACCTTGGGGCTCATCGAGAGCCTGGTATAAATATTAAGTCACCTTTGCCATCACTCTATATACTTATACCCGGCCATTTGGTAGGTACTTGTGATACTTCAAGTCACTGGCATTCTCGTTTCTTATCGAACTCGTTATCTTTGAATGTGTTTTGTTACTTGGTTTCTTCAAAGACGATACCTATGTTAATTTTCTCACTGACTGAATCAACAATATTCAACTACATCCATATTTTTGTATACAAATTATTCATAGGTTTGACATTGATACTTTTAAATAAGTATATGATATGACCCATGGTAGCCGTGGTGGTGTAGTGGAGTGGTTCGAGTAGTTCCCATAACACAAAGATTGCAAGTTTGAATCCCGACCCTACGAATGAGTTTTTCTGAACTTAAATAGTTACAGTGATAAGTCACACCACGAGCTTTAAGGTAAAGGAGAGTACGCTAATCGAGAGGAAACCTGCATACGTTTAAGAAAAAAAACAAAGCCGTATGTATAGTCGTGCTTCAGTAACGGCGACGGACTCGTCATCTGTCACGTTGGCACCTATAATATATCTCTGGCGGAAAGTGCGTGTGTGGATACTACCTATACACCTCTGCCTGCCCCTTCGGGGACCCTTATGGGAAGGCGTGAGGATATATTTATTCTATTTATTATTATTGACATCATCACACCGAGTCAGAGATAGTGGAGCGCCAGCCCTGCCAATGCCGAAGAATTAATTTATTATTATGGCAACAATTATGCATAATCCACGTAAACTTTACTGCCTGATTGTTTAAGGCTAGTATACACATATATACTGTATACTGATAACCAATGTCGAGCAGGAATTTATCTGACAAGAATGACGATCTATACGAAGTTACAGTTTATTGTGGTTAAATATGTTGTAGGTATACCAATAATCCGATATTCAATTTCATTTGATGTACTTTACCATAATGATACTTCACCATAGGATCAGATGTAAGATGTTCCACACTGTAACAAAGTTGTCATGCCAGATCTAATGCAGCTCCTACGACTCGACCTCTACATATGACCCAGACCTTGGATAGTCATCACGGCGGTCTAATTATATATTGTCCTATCGGAAGTGGGAATATATCGTACGTACCGTCTATAAATAGTTCCACGAAGTTTATCATATAGCACTACTATACTGCGTATACTATATCTATAAATGAATGAATTATTGGAATGTGAGTTGCTGAAAGGCAAAGCTCCAAAATGTTTAATCACTTAAGACATTTTATGACACACTGCTGCGTGACATTTAAATTTAGCGCAAGGATGCGCTTTAATAATCTGACAATCGATTTAAACTTGGCATTACTGAACCCGTTATCTTTAGGCCAATTCACGACTACTTATTGAACCATATGTTGTAACGTAACGCAGTGAGGAGAGAGCATCGTACCATAAACAATCCGCAATGAGTGATGTCGTCGATGAGGAGAGCATGCACGAAGTAGGGGGTGGTTGAGGGATGTTGGTGCGGGGGTGCACGGGGAGCGAGCTGCGGCACTCGCTGGCCGAGCGCACGAAGGCGCTGGCAGCGCGTTGCCACGCACTGCGCTCGCCAGCGCGCGACCAGCGTAGCGCCGACCGCCGCCGCCCCAGGCACCGAAAATCTCAAACGCGCTGGTATGTTAAGGTAAGTTGCGATCCTGCTTTCAAGAAATAGGAAACTTACTAAGTCCTAGAGACCTAGTATCACTCGCAGAGGAGATGCTGTCGACGAATTTACTACGATTCGTATATGTATAGTATTCGTATGTCCAAGTAAGTCGCACCGTTTCAAAACTATTTGCAGGTGTTGCTGACATTACCCGTTTTTTCTAATTGCCATGTTTTTACCATTAATCATGTTATTTTGGCTCCCCATCTAGCAAATTGGTAGACGGTAAGGATTTTTTTTAGTTTCTTAGATTTAGTTTCTCGCATACCGTGCTTCGCGATGACGTCATCAATAGCGAGTCATGTTTGTTTACTTCGGATACTGATTAATGATTGACTCCCCTGAAAAACTTAGTCATTCGGATGTCTGCTCTTTTTATGTGCTTATGATTACTCCAGTATGCAAATTCTCACCATTGTAGGCAAACGTTCCGTGGTTCTGACAGTTGAAACTCGTAGGATGAACATAAATTGGTTTTTAATTTGCTAATTGTTTATACAGTGTCTGATATGTAATGAAACGGCTGTCGGTGCAAGTGAAGTGTGGAATTAGGTAGTGTTGTGTGGATTCGGTGGCAATGCACGGTATGTGTGGAATGGTCACCGTGGATGCCAGTGCAGGCATGCTGTGGTGTCTAGGAATCCAGCACGATGCGGACATGGTTTCTCTCCTCTCACTAACTAAGGTATCTGATGAATACAATTGCTTCCATCTTAGATTAATTAGAAGTACGTACGTATATATCATCACGCCGAATCCCTCACGTGGTGGGCAGAGGGAGTAAGCAGAGCGCTAGTAGACTTACAGACCTCTTTCGCTTCATCCACATTCATCATACATGCTTGTCGGTTTTATAGTTAGTAGTATATTAAGAGAAATTGAAAGAGATGTGTGGGTAGTAGTATTTAATTGTTATTTATATCTACCATTTTCCAAATGACATCGATATGAACGGGCGGCCGTAGTACCTATTATTTTGCTAAATATTTAGTCAGTTGTAAATATTATTATATTGATTAAAATACCTCAATGGTTTTGGTGGTTGTGTAGTACGTAGGTGTACACGTAAAATATTCGTAATAATATGAATATTATCTGCTGTTACGAAAACTATGAGGCGTCAGCTTCGTTATAGAAAATCAGGGCGCAGGGTGATGTAGGTCAGGGTGGGAGTGGATGGGAGCTAGGGTCACCAGATTTAAAAGCGGGATATCCTCACACAATTTTCGATAATAATTGCTTTCTGTTCTTCATAGCTCTGTTTTTGCAGCTGAGGATGATAATATACTAGCTGTTCCCGCGACTTCGTCCGCGTGGAATTAAACAAATAAAATGTTTTTCAAATAAAAGTAGCCTAAGTTACTCTTTTTACATCAGCTATCTGCCAGTGAAAGTCCCGTCAAAATTGGACTAGCCGTTTAAGAGATTAGCCGGAACAAACAGACAGGCAGACAAAAATTGTAAAAAAAATATTTCGGTATATGTACCGTGTAGGTATACGCATTTAGTAAAAAGGGGTTATTTTAATATTACAAACAGACACACCAATTTTATTTATTTGTATAGATGACGAAGTAATACATTTCGCTTTCAAGTAAAACTCGCGTGGCCACATCATAAATGTAATATCCTCACGCCTTCCCACAAGGGTCCCCGAAGGGGTAGGCAGAGGTGTATAGGTAATACCCACACACCCACTTTCCGCCAGAGGTATATTAGGTGCCAACGTGACAGATGGCGAGTCCATCGCCGTTACTCAAGCACGACTATACATACGCCTTTGAATTTCTTCTCAGACGTATGCAGGTTTCCTCTCGATGTTTTCCTTCCTTAAGCTCGTGGTGTGACTAATCACTGTACTTAAGTTCAGAAAAACTCATTGGTACAGTCGGGATTCGAACTTGCGACCTTTGCGTCGCAGGCAACTGCTCGAACCACTCGGCCACCACGGCCTAACCCTGATTAGGCTGCCCAATCAACTACGCAAGTACAATCTTCATTGTAAGAAAAGACATATACTGTCTCCAGAATTACCAAGGCATCATACGTCATCATCAAGTAGAACGCATATATTAGATCAGGTACTCTTTAATGTCTAACTGAAGTGCCTTCCAAAATGAATTCGAATTCCATAACGATTTGCCTTAAAGGAGCTCTTGGTCTAATATAAAAAAAAGTTATACGTCCCCAAAAGGTCCCCGAAGTAGTAGGGAGAGGTGCATCGACACCATCTTCACGCCACAGATATATTTAGGTACCAACAATTAACAATATTTACAAAGTACAGTTGAAACTAACTACTTACAGATAAAATATTTGTCTCAAATCGGTATCCCGAGGCAACGTGCCACGAAGAATAGCAGCATTGCCACGCTGGATAGCAATGCTGATTCTCTGAGCGAGATATGTTCCAGACCGCCTGTCGCGAGAGGTCTCAACTAGACGGCGCGAGACCTCTTTACCTCCTCAGCCTCAGGACCCCAAGGCCCCAGGTGCCAACATGATAAATACCGATTCAACCGTATCTTAAGCACGACTGCACATACATACGTCTATGAACTTGTTATAATTTATCGTTATTACGAAAAACGTTTATTGAAATGTAGGTTAACCTGTTGTTTGGTTACCCTATCAGGAGGGATAAGATCCTTGGATACAGGCGTACCTCGCATTAGTGGGGTCGGTATCATAATAAACTAAAGAGGCTAAAAGTTTAAAATAAGCTGTAAATTATTTCTAAACCGTGTTTACGATATGAAGTAATACTGAAAGTTGTCATAAAATTTACGATTCTCGTGCCATTTAAACGCTTGTATTTTGCGAATTGTGTATACGTTGTGTAGTGTAGTTAGTAACGCGATAATGCACACAATAACAAAAGCAAGAGAATGACTCCCGCGCTTGGTTGTCAGTTCACATGACTCATTATGTACGTACAAGCAATGACGAATAGTATATTCGTAATTGAGTCCATTTTGCAGATTGTGGACGCTTACTACAGCGAGCAATGTGTAATTTTACGTGTTTGTGCGTAAATTCAACATAATTGGTGGTTTCACTTGAAATATCTCCTCTGGACGATTTAAACGTGACGTTCATTGTTAATTACAGTAGAATAAACCTTGCCGCATCATGTTGCTACTACGTGTGCCGTATTGGAATTTACAAAATCATCCATATTGTAACACAGTCACAGGTCACAGTTCATTTTACTCATATTAATTACTACGATTATTTGAATAGTTGCATAATCTAAATAGTTACGACAGTGTGACAACTAGCATTAAAAGCAGTATTTTTAAATACCATTTTTAAATCGAGATGTTTTAGTAACTTTTTAACCCGCTGGTGATGAGTTTGATGATACTCAAATGCGTGATATCTCACTAGAGACCCTCTACCCCTTATGACACCTCGTGAGTTCCTCTTCCTCTTCTTCGAACCTCAAGTGATTCGGTAATAGCCAGAATAACGCACACCAAAATAATTTTTCGTCGGTATAGTCCAAATAATTTTGCGTTACCTTATCTTTTTAATGTAATCCATTCTATGGGCATAACAACTGTGGTTAAAGCTCATTTGCCTTAATAAACAATTATATTGTTCCTATTGAATATAATGTCCAACTTTCCCTAGTAGAAATCATGGTTAACTGCTAACATTTTTGAATAAAGTATGTATTTTACGTAAACCTAACTTCACTGAATGAACACGTCTAATTAAGCATGTAACATTATTTCACTTTAGGACTTTCTACTCTAAATTTACACAATATGTGTATGTATTTACCTACATAATATGTTTCGTATTGTTTTGCGTAGCGTGAGTTTTTGGTTTTAAGTTTTGGTACTTACCGAACAGCCGGGCACTTCTCAGGTGGTAAGCAAACACAGCTAAAGGCACCTTCTGTGTTCCGGGTTCGGACTATGTCCAGCTCGTGAATCGCAACCCCACTTAGCAACGCCCTAAGCATCATCTTAGCGTGTTGCTGGACTCCGGCGACCAGCGTAATACACATTCGCATACAATTTAAATACATTCAAAGTCAGTGTGGCTTATGACCCTCTCTACTACAATAATCACGAGAAACTAGCAAAATATTTTGTGCTCGACCAGGTCTAGGACTTTGCGCTATTTCAAACATGGGTTATTGTTAAGTTTTGAGGTTATTTCATTCATGATATTGTGATTAATCAGTTCATTGGTCGATATCCGTATTTCGCAGTTAATCAAGGGAGCGTGGTGTTGTGTTAAAGTAGTACCACCGAGTAGGTCATCGTTGTCGGTGTGAGGTCGTTGTCGCCTGAGTCTGTTCGCTCCGATGCTCGAAGCGTATCGATTGCTCAGGTGCCGACGAACTTATACGGGCCAAAGTATTATTGTTACCAAGTGAACTCCAATGGTATAATAATCTTATATTTGAAATAAAGCATTACGGTCTTCTGAGAGCCGTGGTGGCCGAGTGGTTTGAGTGGTTCTGAGGTCTTCTGAATCTAAGGATGCTTTAACAATGTCTCTACGCGGAGGTGACTCCTTGTCATCAGGCGGCCCGCATGCTTGTTTGCCACTTAATTGGTGTGAAGAAATAAATAGCTGCTGAGCTTTCCAAGTTTGATTTCAAACAATTCTGTTTAACCAGCTTATTAGGTCTTCCCAAAAGTCTGATGGGTATTAAAAAAACAATGTCATAATGAAATATCGCGTTGTTGTTGTTGAAGTTGAATTGAATTTTAATTATTATATTGAAATATTATAAATATAATTGTTTGTCACTTTACTCCTCCTAAGCGGCTGGACCGATTTGGATGTGGTTTGTGAGTATGTTTGGTCCATGGATGGTTTGAAAATACAATTGAAACCGGTAGATGGCGATGACATCGTATTTCAGGAACTTTAATTCTTTCTTTTTTACCCAAGCGAAGCTGGGCAGGACTAGGCTAGTATATATACATATATAATAGTGTTTTAAACTTTTTAAAACGAAAGCACTCACCTCGAGGTACATGCGATGTGTATAGAAAGTAAGAAAATGTGTGTTGCGTGGTTTTTCAAAGAGGAAATGGAACACGTTCTTTAGTCGTCTGGCAGCATAAAACCTTTGTGTACAAGGCTGAGCGAGATCTAGATTCGCAATTCAGTGTTACTTGCAGATGAAGAAAGTGGTGCAAGGAGAATTTGAAAATGCATTTCAAACAGGTTTCTTCTGTATGTTTTTTTGGTGTGAAATGCTAGTTTCTTTTTGAAACCAAATGTTTGCTGTCGATCCAGTTTTTAGTGCCACTGGGTCTCAATTAAGGGTTTGGGTTAGTGAACTTATATATCAAGGGTCAAGTATTGGGAACATCTTTCATCAGTAAGTGTTCCGGGTGTGATGGCCGTCTACGAAGGGTGTGCCGGCCGGCGGCCAGGCACGACCGTCACGGTGCCGCGCCCCTGGCCCTGTCTTACGGGCTTTGACATCTGTTCATCAATAAATACTTTTTCTTAGCCATGCAACTGTCATAAATTTGTTTTACGAATGTAATGTTTATTAAGCCAATTGAAAAATTTTCATATTTATAATAAAATCTACAAATGTTATCCACGTCGCAGGTTTCGTCGGTTGAACATAAAACGTATTCGCCACAGGCTTCGTCATACAAAAAGAAAAGTTATCAATATTAGATCGGACACGTACCCGGCTCAAACGTTCCCATGATGCCCGCCGCATTTCCACGTTGTCTCGCTAATGAAATACGCTGAACCAGGTACTGTCATAAATGTATGTTAACGGTCATAAATGCAAAAACAAACATGAAAAGATAGATACTTTTAAGTTGTTGTTACGCTAGAAAGTAATGATTGATTTTTATCAGTGGTAAGTATATATTACATACATCTGTATGTATGTACATTGATACACGTAGCTATGGTATGTAAAATCAGTTATTTATCACGGGAAATTATATTTATTTATTATACACCTGATGATTCCTGAACCTAGCTTTGTGTTTATCGATCTGATACCGAATTAGTTTCTATCATTAGGAAAGAATGAGATCGTGCTTTTTAAAAAGTGGTTCTGAATATGGGGTAGGTAAAGTGTCCAGGCATTAATGAGAGTGCTCTCTGTGTGTTGAAAGGCGAGAGTGACACATGAGGGGTGCGTGGTTATAGGCAGTTTGTTTGGAGTGATTTATGTAAATATACTCGCAACTTTGTGATTAGATATGTCGAATGATATGCGATCGTAAGTACTCAATAGTCTTTTTACATAATAAGACATCGCTCAGTGGTATAATTATAATAGTAGTAAATTATAATTATAATAGCATTAGTATAAATATCATATATAGTATAATTCTATCGTAATAAATATAATTCATCTGTAGGCGTGCTTATCACCTAACTCCTGCTAAACGGCTAGCCCGATTTAGATGACATTTTTTGTGTATATTTCAATGAGCTTATTCGTGTTAATTGTCCGTGCGATCGTGTTTCAATAACTTTAATTTTTTCAACCAAGCGAAGCTGGCCGGGACAGCTAATATAAAAAGTATCTATAATTTTTCTTTCGAATGGCCATAACCATAGACCTCGGAACAGTTGTCATACAATTACAAAATACACAAACAATGGTCTGGGGTTTACCGCGCCGTTGCGCACAGAAACCGTTACGGGAACACTACAATAAAGTTCTATTTTTAGAAGAAGAAATACCTTTTTACGCCTCCTTATTTTTTATCACACACTTACATATATGAAGGTGGATGAAAGGACGTGCTATTCGTGTTATGACTATACATTTAAGATTACAGCATTATCAGAATAACGGAGGAAATTGTTTCATTTTTACGTGTTATATCGATGACTGTACCTATCACATAACGGGATGGTATATTGATAAAATATTTTGCATTCTTGGAAGCTATCTTATTTACATTTATCTTGAGAGACTTATAAATAAGATAAAGTTTGATTTCCACCGATTGAATAAACTATGGTCGATGTTACCTACGAATGGACGCTAAAGTGTCTCCTCAATTTCTTATTCTTCAGCATCATCTTCAACTGTAAGCGACTGAATAAGGAATTGTCCGTGTAATATTCTCGTTTCGATTAGGACCAGCCCAATCTTGTACCTCCGTCTCATACAAAGATTGCACCCGAGTGGCGTTATAGTACCACAAAGCAGTACCAAGTGTATACGCCTTGAGTAAGTCTTTCAGAGTTCCCGGGAACGTAGTGTTCTACTGATGCAGAGGGAATCGATTCGTATTTTGTATTATGTATTATTTCTTGCAAAGCATAACTTGACAATACTCAAATAGGTAACACAATAATAGGTATTGCAAGTAGGGTATACATACTCAACGGATAACGGACCATAATTTTGTCCATTTATGTTGTTTTGCCTATGGAACATTCATGAGTTAATACAATGCTATGTATCTACTAGTGTGCATCAACCTTCCCGCTATAATTATGACAGTTCGATTGACAGGTAATTGGAGCGTTTCGCGCCAGGCTGAGGTGGCTCGGCCGATGTTATATTTAGCCCGCTGTGGTGCCTGCACCGACTGGGTCGATACTGCCTACTCGTAAAGGAGCTATGTTGTCATTTGGTATCCATTTGAATATAATATTCCTCATTTAGGTACTAACTTTTTGGATACTGCGGTTATGGTAATTCTAATGTATGTGAGATGTCGTTCAATAAGTGTTAATTGTGTCCTTTATTGGGTTTCTATACGAAAATATTACATGATTCTAATGGAATTTACACGGTTGTTACCAATTACATTCGACAATCTGAATTGATTGTCAAATTTAAACCAATTATTACAAACTCATTAGTATAGGTTGTTGTTATCAATTCGAGTTATTCATTAAAGTACACTTAGAAAACTCATGGTAGACATGTGATAGGCATTATAAAAGTAGGTCTTGGTCTCTATGAGTGTCATTTTGGAAGGTTATATACATTCTGGCAGGGCCACTCGTGAATTTTTATTTATATGGAGAAAATAAAGAAGAGATAAAGAAATAATATTGACCAAACGTAACCTGATTCTGTTTTATTGTAATATCTAACCTTGTGTGGGTGTTGCCTATACACCTCTGCCTACCCCTTCGGGGACCCTTGAGGATTATAACCTTGCATTATGGCAAGTTTAATTTTATGCAGATGTTATATCTACACGCCTTCCCACAAGGGTTCCCGAAGGGGTAGCCGTGTGTCTGAAGTACCTCACACACTCACTTTCCGCCAGATACATTTTAGGTGTCACGTTCCGCCTGATACAGTTTAGGTGTCACTTTCCGCCAGATACATTTTAGGTGCTAACGTGTCAGATGGCGATTCATTGCCTTCGAATTTCTACTCGAACGTATGCAGATTTCCTCTCGATGTGTTCTTTCACCGTAAAGTGGTTGCAGGTTTATGATATTATGTTGCTCGACACATATCTTAGATGTTATCTTGTGAATACTCAGCAGTTTGTTACTGTATTTTTACGAGACTTTTTATTAGAGAGAAAGGTCATGTGAGTTCAGCCGGCGCCAGAACGACTCCTGGCGAGTTGTCAACAACTAGGAAACAAACGATTCAATAAATTACTTGAACAATTTTTATTGTCCTCCGTCTGGAGATATTGGAAAACGTTAATGCTTTTAACGTATTACTGTTATTATGTATGTACATACCTACGTTCGTAAACGAGAAATTGAAATATTCTTAGGTATTATTTAACGTTACCTGTACCATAACTTGTGTTCATATTGACGGCCGTCTGGTCTAGTAGTTAGAGCTCCTGACTGCGAAACTTGAGGTCGCGGGTTCGAATCCCGCTGAGGGCAGATATGTGTGTGATGAACACGAGTATTTGTACCTTAGACTTGGATGTTCTATGTATTTATGTATATATCTATCTATATATGTAAATATATCGTTGTCTAGTTACCATAACACAAGCTTTGCTTAATTTGGGACTAGGTAAATTTGTTATTTTTGTGGAATTGTCCCAAGGTATTTATTTATTTATTTATATTAAATACAAATATTCTTACAAGCGCCCCGCTTGGCACGGAAATTAGAAAAAACTTTAATATGACATTCTAAACCGCAATGAAAACACACCGAAACCTGTATTGACCGGTGTTTTGATTTACATACATATTATCACGCCAAGTCCCTCACGGGGTACGAAGAGAGAAGAGCGCCAGTTTTCTATAGATTTGCAAACCTCTTTCGCTTCGTCCAAATTCATTACTCTCTTCATACATTCTTGCCTGTTTTGAACACTAGACGTTGCAGTCGTTTAGTGTCTGATAGATTTGACTTTAATATCTACATTATGCATATTGATATACCAAGAAGTATATATCTAAATAAAAGTTCGTCATAATCGGAGTGGCGGGGGACTCGGTTATATACTTAGTATATATAGTGGTTTGTACATGTATTAATTGAATTAGCTGTGCCCGCGACTTCGTCCGCGTGGAATAGTGATTTGGGCAGCATTTTATGGATATATCTTTTGGTTTGTTTTGGATGATGTTCAGTGAAGCTTATTAGCGATAACCACTTCTATTTATTTACAATAACAACAATTAACAATATTTACAAAGAACAGTTGAAACTAACTACATACAGATAAAATATTTGTCCCAAAGCGGTATACCGAGGCAACGTGCCAAGAAGACTAGCAGCATTGCCACGCTGGATAGCAATGCTGATTCTCTGAGCGAGATATTATGTTCAAGCCCGCCTGTCAAGAGAGGTCTCGACTAGACGGCGCGAGACCTCTTTAAAAATATGGTGAGCCTCAAGACCCTAAGGCCCCAGAGTTTCAACCGCAAATGCAGCAAATATGTAACCTGACCACATCTAAATCGGATAAGCCGTTTTTTGAGATTAGCGTGCACAAACGCACAGACAAACAGATAAACAGGCAAACATTCTAACAATCATAGTTTTGGGTGCTATTTTCGCTAATAAAGATCCCAATTGTTTTTTTTCTCATATATCTAAAATGTACGGAAAGCCATGCGTTACATTTTTATTATATGTATTGATATCTGTCACTTTTGTACATTTCATAGGGTGAGTGGCGGCGCGCGCACGCACCCAATGGACCGATTAACAAGTAGCGCTCAACTCGGAAGCCCGATCAATTGCAGTTGTAATCAACACCCGACTTATTAGTCGGGTTGCTGATTGTTAATTATCAACCAATCCACATTATAATATCGAACTGATAGGTATTTGATATGTAGGTACCTACAAATAATCAAATACTGAATCGACCACTAAGGGTTGAAACTAGAGTTAACTGACCATCAAGAGTTATAATCAAATACTAAATATTTTAAGCAACGTAACAGGGAACACTTATTGGATTAGGTAAACTAAATAGATTAAATTAACACCAAAATAAGTGGTCTTGCGTCGTCTAATCGAGACCTCCTAGTGACACGCTCAGAGAATCAGCATTGCTATCCAGCGTAGCAATGCTGCTAGTCTTCTTGGCACCTTATCTCGGGATACCGATTTGGGTAAAATATTTTAGCTGTAAGTTAAGTTAATTATAGAATTTTCGTTGATTGTTGTTATTGTAAATAAAGATTATTCCACACAACAAAAAATAAACATTTATCTATCCAAATGGTATGAAAAATTTGACAAAACAAATGTATTTAAAAATATTCAAGGCTTTTAGAAGTAGGTTTTAATTAAATGTTAATAAATAGAAAGCAGTGCGTGAAGCCATCGACCGACATTATCGGATGTCTACCTACTTACATGTAGATGAGAAATTAATTAAGCAGTTTATATGTTATCCAACTGTCCTATGCAGGATTGTAGCATTTATAAAAACGCGATGGTAGTTACCGCAAATTATTCACGAACATCTGTTACTAGGTAATTGCTGCGTGCTGGCGGCGATATCGCTGTATTTAACTTCCTTCAATTGCATATTAAACTATTCGAAAATATCAGCTGTCTAACCATCAACCAAAATAATTTAGATTTGGCAACTGGGGAACTTTAAATAAAGTGTTAATCAATAGTAGGTATAACTAATATTCGGTTTTAGATATTTGCAGTCATAAAATCTTAGCAAAACATAGAAAAGTGGACGCGTCATGCATAATAGGTTTATTCAATTAGTATTCAGTACTATACGTCGTAAATATGATTAAAATTAAATCCCGGTACGTAAACCTATTAGCCGTGACTTGCGTGTGTGTGTGTGTGTGTGTGTGTGTGTGTGTGTGTGTGTGTGTGTGTGTGTGCGTGCGTGTAGCGTAGTTAGTTAGCACCTGGCCGCTGTGCCGTGCTCTATCGCAGTTTTTCACGCGATCTCTCTGCGTCTCCGCAATGAGATGAGTACAGTTGCTCCGCGTCCGCGCTTCTGTATTAGCGCTTTACCGCACGTTCGCTTACATTCTCACAAACTACAAATCAAAATAAATAAAACTGTAGCACCGATATCGATCAATTTTGTGTCAACCTTTGGTTCTTTGATCGTGGTGTGAACGTTCAATGTGCACTGTCTGTATTTACTATTAGTATCACATTAACGTGCATCATTTCATAATGCGGCATTGACATGGAGTGGATCGATAAGTGTGTAATCGACCGCACTCAGACTAGACTAGTCGAAGAAAACTAGTTGTTACGGTCTTACTTTCCAATCAATCAAATTAAATTACGAGTATGGCGAATTAGAAGCTGCCGGTTGAGTACAAAGTGCCAGTGAAGCGATTAATTGCAAGGAGCAAAGGCTCAAGCCGGATCTAGGTGGGGACAAGTATGCCGTTGTCCGAACGCACAGCGATTTCACCGGCGGCGTCACGCACGTCCGAGCGACCTGCATACTGCTGCGTCTCTCGCCAGTGATTGAATTGATCCAATTACAAAGACTACAGAGTAGGAAGATTCGCATGTAGATGTAATGTGCTTCGCGCACTGAGGCAGTGAAAGTGAGAGCAATGCGAGAGCTCAGCTGAGCGCTGACGTCGCGCGTGACGTACCGACATGGGCCATGTGGAGAATATGCGGCGTCAGTAAAGCTGAGCCCGTACTGTTCGCTGATAACTTACACGATGATTATGTAAGCAACTATCCTGATGTTAAGACACGCACAATCCGACACGCGCTTTATCTATCAAGTGTTAAGTAAACTGATGTAATGCTGTAATCGTTATTTAGATAATTGACACGCATTAACTCCTTTCCATGATATGTTTCTAGTTACGTCTTCAAAGTTTAATTTGTGAATATTTTATGATGTTGTCTGCAACACAAAGATTGCAAATTCGAATCCCAACTGTATAAATGAGTTTTTGATTTTGTTTTTTGTTGTTTTTTGATTAATCACACCACCAGCTTTACGGTGAAGGAAAACATCGAGAGGACACCTGCATACATTTGGGAAGAAATTCAAAGGCGTATGTGTTGTTTAGGAGGAGGTGTTTAAGTAACGGCGATGCACTTGCCACTTGGCAACGCCATCAGTCACGTTGGCACCTGAAATGGATCTTTGGCAGAAAGTTGGTGTGCGAGTACTACCTACACACCAATGCCTACCCCTTCAGGGCCCTTGTGGGAAGGGAAGGCTTGAGCAAGGCGCTCAATATACATATAAACACGTCAATATATATATATATATATATATATATATATATTAGGAAGAGGTGAAGTTAATCACATTTTAGCGCAACTAGTATAATTATGATTGAAAATGTTTGTGTCGTTGTGTTGACCTTATCGTGGTATGTTCCAGCAGCCGACATGGCGGCTGTGGGGCGAGGAGCGAGTGGACGGCGCCATCTATACTGTCTACCTCAAGAAAGTGCGCTACCACCGGCCGACGCGCAGTGCTTCCAGTGTGAGTCTACCTTTAGTTATGCAAGAACCACAGGTTCATGGGGAAATAAAGCGGTGTTTGATGTGGCGCTCTATGCTCTTAGCGAGAATAACTGAAAACTTTTTTGGGGTTCCGTTTCAAAGGGGTCTTTTATAATAGAATCCTTACGCTCACGATTCGGTTTGTCAGTTTGACGCACATATTTATATCGGGAAATACATATAGGAGTTTGCGCTTAGTTCAGTGGTTCAAAATTCGCAAAATAAAGATGAGTTGATGATAGAGAAATGAGTTTCTGAACTATACAGTGATGTAACACACCACGACTTGTACGGTAAAGGAAAACACTATTAGGAAATCGGCACCTAAATATTCTCTGGCGAAATTACGGTGTTGTTCTGCGTTCTTCTTAAAGGACTATTATGGGAGCTGTGCTACTATTTCTTTACCAAATAGTTAACAACATAAGTGAGATGTAAGAATAAAAACTCTTCACCTACCGTCCGTCAGTTTTTATAAATTCTTTTATTTAAAAAAACATATTTTTATATGTGCATTGTTTTTTAAAGTAGGAATATATACTGATACATGAGGAGCGATAACATTGTACATTATGTTCAATTAACGGCATATGGACATGACAACAAATGTTTGTTTAGTGCATTATTAATGGCCCGGATGGGTGACACCGTTCGTGCAAGGTTACAGCTGCACTGTGTTTCCATTGTAGCCAGATATGAACATACCTACGTCGAATAAAAATGAAGTCGCGGTGGCTGAGTGGTTTACCTATAAACACCTTTCCATAAGGGTCCTCGAAGGGAAGGTGGGAGTAACATACGCTCTTTTCGCCGGAGAAATATTTAGGTGACAGATGGCGACAAGGTCGCCGTTTCACGAATGGCGGAGTACGTAGTCTTAAATTTAAAATCGTTGGGTCAAATCTAAACTTAAGCAGATGGCGAGCACGTCGGCGTTTTTCAAGCACCTGTATGCATATGTTCGTCTTTGAATGTCTTCTCAAACTTATGCAGACTTTCTCTCGATGTTTTCCTTAACAGTAAAGCCCGTGGTGTGAATAAATACTGTACTTACAGTCAGAAAAACTCATAGGTACAATGGGATTTGAACTTGCAATTTTAGTGTTGCAGGCGACTGCTCGAGCTACTCAGCCACCAGGGTTGGAGGATTTCTAAATATTTTATTAATATTAATATTTTTGTGAATATTAAAAAAATGTTTATAGCATTTATTTGAAGTAAATTAAATAATAAAACACAAACTTTGTAATGTAGTCAATACTTCGTATTTCAAGCGATACATACAGTTTTTAAACAGAGTAATGGCAAATGTTTCAGTTTAAAGGTAATTTAAGGAAGATAACAAATCAGCAAATAATTTGTGTGATAATAATTAAAGAATAACTTATTAGGACGTTTGATGACCCAGCCTATTATTGATAACGATATTTTGAATCGATTGGTGCTGTACCATCTCTGCCTACCCCGTGAGGTACTCGGTGTAGTGATTATTGAATTTATTTATGAAACGAAATGCGGGTTGGGCTATTTATTAAGATGCAAAAATACCTTATCACCGTTAGTCAACTGTTTGTTGCAAATTACTAGAACCGTACAACTTCGTTCAACGTAATACAGATGTATAATAAAAAAAATACAGTTTATTAATTCGTAACTTTTCTTTAAATTCGCATATTTCTTTCCACGACCGCTAAGTTAGCCACTTACCCTCAGGCGGGCCAAATTCCCCTTTGCAACCTTAGCGGTATAATAAAAAATATATATTTAAAATAGTTAAAACCGATAGGCCGTAACGCAAAATGAAGCAATAATCGAAGGCCAGAATAGTCTTTACATTTATTACCAATAATACTTTTACTGAGTACTTTTATTGAAGTCGTGACGATATATTATGCTCGATTTGCCACTCAGTAACGCACGTAGCAGTAGGAAAGTAAGAATGAAAGGGTAATTTAAATGTCATTAATTTCTTTTCCGCCCATCACTTCTCAGCGGCAACATATGGTAGATTTCTTTTCTCACGCTCCATTCCCTAGCCATTGTCTTCCATGTACTTACTCAAATAGAGTATACACGTAATTCGTAATTTTAGAAACGCATTATGTCTTACCTCTACCTTTACACCTACCGTTACGAGGTGTAACTAGCGACCCGCCCCGGCCTCGCTCGGGTATTCTCATACGACTTGTCTTTTTCATACATTATAAACTTTTGCACCATATGTCAACTAATCTACACATAATATTTACAAGTTATATACACTTCCCCCATTAATTGTTCTGTCTTTTGGTGAAAACCGAATGGAAATCTGTTCATTAATTTATGGCGAAAAAACAGACGCGACTTTGATTATTATATGTAGTGATTAACATGCATAGATCGTAGTGATAATATGGTTGAAATTGTCATCTTCATTAGGCACAGCTGGGATGCCATTTTTTACCATGTTGATGATATATCACGCCGCCAACACATAAAAATATAGTAGTTAAAATAGGAATGTCTTTTACAGTGTAGAGTGCCAGCATCATAGACATACTTGGTCACATAATATGAAATACACATCAACTTTAAAAAGACTACGGTGAAAAATTGTGTTGATTAAACATATATCAGACACCAACATTCGAAATCATGAGCTCGTATCGTAGCCGTCATGCTATATGATACTGTTGTTTTCAGGAGTCGGACGACGAGATCTCTCACCTGGAGTGGGAGACTGTGCGCGTGCGCTTTGTGAAGGCCGGCACTGTAGATCGCCTCGTGGAGGCGCTGGCCACAGATGATGGAGAGCTTGAGTCCACATACGTCAATGTTTTCCTCGCCACATACCGGTATGTATTTTATCCCTAAGAACGTTTATAATAATAATAATAATATTTTATTTGCAACATGATATATACAGGCCAAGATGTTTTGCTGGATATATTCCAGCGTGCAAATATAGTGTTTCTTTTATAAGAGCAATCTTCTAAAAATTATTGTACACAATAATAATTTTTGTTCCTCAGCCACTTTAGACAAATTCGTTTTAAAATGTTTACAGTTTAATAACTTTACGTAGGTCGGTATTTAGTTGTATAATTTTATAACACCTCGGCCTCATTACCCTAGTACACAAATATGCCGTTCATCGTAATCCCATTTGGCTGGCTAAATATAGTCAGGAACAATATAAGTATAAGAACAATATATATATTCTAAAGAAGATGTTCATTTGTATTGTGTTTATATTTTATTCTGGAGCCACATATTTCGGTTAATGATATTTTGTGTAGGTATACATATTTTAATATGATGTATATGTCTGTGAATTAATTTAGAGTATAAGAGGTGCCTATAAGAAATTTCGTCCAAAGCCGTTTTAGCTTGACGAAGTATATAATAATAAATATATAATATATAATAATATATCCTCACGCCTTCCCACAAGGGTCCCCGAAGGGGTAGGCAGAGGTGTATAGGTAATACCCACACACCCACTTTCCGCCAAAGGTATATTAGGTGCCAACGTGGCAGATGGCGAGTCCATCGCCTTTACTCAAGCACGACTATTACATACGCCTTTTGGATTTCTTCTCAGACGTATGCAGGTTTCCTCTCGATGTTTTCCTGTACCGTAAAGCTCGTGGTGTGACTAATCACTGTACTTAAGTTCAGAAAAACTCATTGGTACAGTCGGGATTCGAACTTGCGACCTTTGCGTCGCAGGCAACTGCTTGAACCACTCGGCCACCACGGCTTGACGAAGTAACATATAACTCCTCACAAACTACAATTTAATTAAATTACAACACTAGAATGATGACGAAGATGATCCCGGGAGGGATAAGTTGACCAACTTAGCGGCGCTTTCTTGCAATGCTAAAACGATTAAATTTAATAGCAGTTCGCTTTATTATTATACGATTTCTCACACAACGAACTTCATTCACGTTGTAGAAAATACCGTGAGGGTACCTAAATAAGTTTGATAAGAAATTTTAAGACGTATCTATAGTCTAGCTTGAAAAATAGCGACGGACTCGTCAGCCTCCATATATCCGGAAAAAAATTGTGTTTCTATATTTCTGCTTATTCCTTTGGGGACCTCAAATGTATCATCATAAAAGAAGATGTTTCTACGATTATAGTAACGATTTTTTTCTAATATTTACAGTTCATTTGCGGAGAGCAGTAGAGTGTTGGACCTCCTCCTGCGACGGTATGAGGCCTTGGCTGCAGACGAGGCTGTGTCAACGACAGTCGACACATCGCAGCAACATAGAAAGTATGTATTTTCACTCTACCCTTAAGAGCTTAATTTACCAGTTAAACATCAATTTGATATTCATCCACCGCTATGTCGTTGCATCTAGGGTCTTACCATAGCGTGATGTTGCATCTTATACTACACTTATATTATAAAGAAGTTTGTGTGTTAGTTTTGAACGCACTAATCTCGGAACTACAAATCCGATAAAAAATATGTTTGCATTCATCATCCATCATGCTACTAGCCAGGGGAGGCGAGCAGTAATCATATATATGTAATACTAGTTGTCCCGCCCAGCTTCGCCCGGGTGAAAAAGATAATATTTCGCGAAACACTACCGCAGCGCCACCTATCGGTTTCAATTGTGAATCTAAACCATTCTCGAATGCAACTGAAGACACACAGAAAATTTCTTAAAATCGGTCCAACCGTTTAGGAGGAGTCGAGTGACAAATCTCTTTCGTTTCCTTAGTTTATGGCAACAGCACATGCTGCTACGGCTCGTGTTACGCCATTGTACCCCACTACGTAGTCTTTATATTCAGTTATAAGTAGTGTTACATTATTCCTCTTGTAAAATACAAGAAAGCTTATAACCATAGCGTATGGTGTTGCTTCGTGTTGCAGGACTCTGGTCGCGTGTCTACACGTGTGGCTGGACACGTATCCTGAAGACTTCCGGCAGCCCCCGCACCATGCCGCGCTGCGGCAGCTACTCGCCTTCACGCAGCTCCACTTGCCCGGATCGGAACTGCATTCGAAGGTACATACACTTCCGTTAGCAAGATAATATATTTTATATGCCTCTAAGGTATGGTTACTGCCTGCTTGTAATCAAATCAAATAAATTTATTGCATGCAGAATAATCTAAGTATAGACATCATTTACACAACATAGGTTACACAACTATACTTAAAGATAAAAATACACCCTGTTTGATGCACAGCACGGCACAGCAATATGATGACGGCTACATGGCATGGTGTCCTATGTTTTACTTTAATACGATTTTATTTTACGCAATAGCATCACTTAAATCATCACCTAAACCACATAATTTGTTGTAATAATACATTTTTAATAAATAATAAATTTAATTTATTCCCTCCTATAAACATTTTGGTTAATATTTTTAAGTTTTAGTTATTGAACTATACTTGGCACTTAGACTCATCTCTGGATTAGAAACTAACATTTTGGTTCAACGTACTTATTAGTACTGTATCTTATGTGATTTAATATATGATTTATTTTGTGCTTTTGCAGGTATTACAGAAGTTAGCAATATTCAGTGCGGAGCGCAATGGTGCATCGGGGGGCGCGGGCGGCGTGTGCCTGGCGCCGGGTATGCGGCTGGCGGCGCACCACACCAGCACCTACCGCCTGCCGCACGTGCCGCACCGCCACTTCGCCGAGCAGCTCACGCGAATGGATATGGAGCTGTTCAAGAAGTTGGTGCCCCATCAGTGCCTCGGCGCAGTGTGGTCGCGCCGAGATAAGGACCGCTCGCACGACGCCGCCACCGTGCTCGCCACCGTCAACCAGTTCAACGCGGTCTCATTCCGCGTTATCTCCACGGTTCTGGTGGAGCCGAACTTGCGCCCGCTGGAGCGCGCCGATATTCTGGCCGCGTGGCTCGACATCGCCCGCGAGCTGCGTGTGCTGAAAAACTTTTCCTCCTTAAAGGCAGTTATATCAGGCTTGCAGAGCAACTCTGTTTTCCGTCTTAGAAAAACTTGGGCGCTCCTATCGAAAGAAAAAGCCGAATTATTCGACGAACTCGCGCGGATATTCAGTGAAGATAACAACAGATGGGCACAGAGGGAGCTACTAATGCGCGAAGGTACCGCAAAGTTTGCCGACACGGTCGGGGAGAACGATCGCCAGCTGCAGAAGCTTCTGCACGAGCGCGGCTCACCGGGTGTTAGCCACGGCACCATTCCTTACCTCGGGACTTTCTTGACAGACCTCACCATGATCGATACAGCCATTCCCGACACGGTGGCAGACGGTTTGATCAATTTTGATAAACGACGAAAAGAATTCGAGGTGCTCGCTCAAATAAAGTTATTACAGGGCGCTGCGAACGCTTATCACTTGCCGTTAGACCCGATGTTCGATAGATGGTTTGATTCAGTGATTGTTCTGGACGACCGGGAGGCATATCAGCTGTCTTGCCAATTAGAACCACAAACCAATCCACCGAAAGAGAGACGACCTAAGAAAATTAATGACATTCAAAGCCATAGGAAAAACGATTCGATCGCTAGCACGAGCTCCAGTAATAGCTCACAGTTTTACTGCGAAACGGATGGTACAGCTAACAACGCATGGAAGAGGGACAGTTTAGAACGGCGAGTATCTCCGACGAGGCTATCGCATGGGTCTTCGTCATCGTCGTTGCCTTCTCTAGACATCTCCTTGTCGAGTGGCAATAGCGGGCAGAAGCCAGCGAATGGCAAAGCAGGTGGGACCAGCCCTGCGCATGCGCCTGCACGAAGTGGCCCGGACTTCTACATCATTCGCGTAACCTACGAGGCCGACTGCGCTGAGACCGAGGGCGTCGTGCTCTACAAGTCTATCATGCTATGCAACAACGAGCGCACGCCGCAGGTCGTACGGAACGCCATGCTCAAACTCAATCTGGAAGGCGATCCCGATAGTTATACTTTATCGCAAGTGCTACCCGAAAGAGGTATACATACTTATTTTTTATTTATACAATAATATATCTCACTCTCTCCCACAAGGGTCCCCGAAGGGGTAGGTATAGGTAGTACCCACGCACCCACTTTCCGCCAGAGTTATATTTTAAGTGCCAACGTGACAGATTACGACTCAAGTATAATATAAGTGTAATATAGTCAATATCTCAAGTACGACTATACATACGCCTTTGAATTGCTCCTCAGACGTATGCAGGTTTCCTCTCGGTGTTTTCCTTCATCGTTAAGCTCGTGGTGTGACTAATCACTGTACTTAAATTCAGAAACTCGGGATTTGAACTTGCGATCTTTGTGTCGCAGGCAACTACTCGAACCACTAGGCCACCATTTTTATACCAGCTTTTATTTATATATTGGTATTAGCATTTGGAAGCAGTTGTAATAGCTTTTTTCCATTGTTGCAGAGATGTTACTGCCGGCGAATGCGAACGTGTATTACGCGGTGAACACTGCGTACAATCTAAACTTCATATTGCGCCCGCGCCGCGCGCCCGAGCCCGTCCTCAACGGCAAGCCCAAGGGCAAGCGGCCTTGACTCCTGCTTAACTTGTGTCCTCGTTCCCGATTTCCGGTTATTTATTGTGCAACAGTACCTATCTGTACGTAGCTAGTACGGTTTCCTATAGTGTTCGTACGGGATGTAGGTAGTTCAATTGTGACGTGACTTAATATGTGTTCACAATATACTGTTGTCGTGCATTTTCTGGTGTCTATGTATCTTTAAGTTATGTACCTATTCGTGTAAATATATAAACTGCCACCTGTAGCGTAGCGATCAGTCTGTTGTGAAAAGTAATTTTGTTATTTGTATATAGTGAATATTATGTGTAAATAAGAATCTCATTAATGAAGAATGTAATGTAGTCAAATGATACTGAGCCAAAGGCAAATTATGTCTAATAGCAAGGTGCTGTCCCACTTTTGTATAACGTTTTTAGAAGCTTTAATCTTTAACCCTTTTGATAAATTGAATTTCATTATTATTAGTGGAATTCATATGTATGTGTATATATGATGTTGTAGGCCATTTGCCATATGAACAGTACTTTAAAACTGTAGTAGTTTATCAATGTCACAGGTCTAATTATTGTATCATCCACTCATACACTTACACCACGTGTAAGTTATAACAATCAATGTATGACGTTAAAATCCAGTAATAGTTAGAGTACCTATAGCTGATTTCAAAATAACTACTACATATCTATTTAATAGCCACATTTTCAATAGAATATATATATATATTAAAATGCCATTTATATTTAGTAATCCCTAACCATTATTATTAACGTATTTACGATGTACCTACTTAGAAAGATCTACCCACATTCAGTGATAAAGTGTAATCAAAGCTTTAACGATACATTCAGAACGTGTGGCTTAAAAATAACAAGTATTATTCAAATTACCAAATTAATTTTGAGCCGTGGAGCTTGCAACCCAAATACCATTGGAGTTCGAATTAATGAGTTGTTGCACGCCGAGCGCCTATACGGTTATGGATAACATCTGTTTGAAATATGGCGATGAACTGTCACTTGGGCGTCTTTGCCTACTTTTTTGGAGATCTTCGTATGAAGCATAAAGATATATACTTTCAAAGTTTTTCTGACATGCCAAGCTGAACTCACTATTTTTATTTATATTAATTATTTTGTATTTAATTAACCTGATTAGACCTATGTATTTTTCCTTTTCATCTGCAGTGGACTACGTATTACGTCGTGTTACCTGCCCTATAAATAGTACCTACCCAATTAAATAGTCTATTGTTTCCTTGTTTGTAAATATGTGTAACTTTTGTAGTTTTCCACCAGTGTCCGTGTAACATGTTTGTGTAATAAAAGTTAACGATACATTTCATATATTGGTTTTATTATATAAACAAAAAATTAAGTGTTGGTTGAGTGCAGGTTTTTTTATCCCGGCAGCCGGAAATAAAGGGCTTTTCTGACTCGCAATCTGTCACGTTGGCACCAAAATATGTCCGAGGATAAGAATCTGTTATAGCACCTCTGCCTACCACACCAGGAATCCTACTGTGAGAAAACGTGAAGATATATTTAATTAGATTGAATTAAATAAGAAGATATTTTTTTTTGTCAAATTTGCACTTTCAGTTAAACTTACTAGCAAACGAAAAGGCTACCTTGATATGTGGCTTCTTTGGGGGCGTCCGATAATAACGTGAGGCATTTTTGAGAATTTTTCGACGTCCCTTCCCCCCTTAGTGAGATTTCGTAAGATTTTTCTCAGCTCCCTCCCCCCTCCGATGGGCTATGTTTTGGCTGTAAACGTATTAGATTATTGAGAAAAAAAACAAAAACACAACTTGTTCCATTACTTTTATTGAAGACTAGCGGTTCGTCCCGGCTTCGCACGGGTCGACATTTTTTTTTATAAAACATAATAAAGCAAAATGTATGGGCCGTGGTGGCCGAGTGGTTCGAGCAGTTGCCTGCGACGCAAAGGTCGCAAGTTCGAATCCCGACTGTACCAATGAGTTTTTCTGAACTTAAGTACGGTGATTAGTCACACCACGAGCTTAACGGTGAAGGAAAACATCGAGAGTAAACCTGCATACGTCTGAGAAGAAATTCAAAGGCGTATGTATAGTCGTGCTGGAGTAACGGCGATGGACTCGCCATCTGTCACATTGGCACCTAATATACCTCTGGCGGAAAGTGGGTGTGTGGGTATTACCTATACATTTCTGCCTACCCCTTCGGGGACCCTTGTGGGAAGGCGTGAGGATATTATTTATAATATAGCCTATGTCACTCAAGGTGAATGTAGCTTTCCAATGCTAAAATAATTGTTCAAATTGGTTCAGTACTTTTTGTGCCAATTCGTTACAAACATACATACATACAAATCTTTTCACTTTATAATATTACTATAGACTAACAAAGACTAGTATTTGTGATTATTACCGTAATTTTAAATCACAATCATAAGATTAAATATAAAAAAAAAAATGAAAATATTTATTCTTATTCAGCCCATGGAGACAGAGATAATTTGAAAAGAGTAACCATGGAGTTTCTTGCCGGTTCTTCTTCATGGAAGCGACCAACCCGAACCGTACTTCTTTTTCGACGTTTTATAAGTGCCCACCTGGGCCTATATGAAATAAAAATATTTTGATTTGATTTGATTTGAGAGAGAACTGGCGCTCTATACTCTCTGCCTACCCCCTTAGGGACTCGGCGTGATGATATGATGATGAAGATGAAATACCGTTTTCTGTCTCCCCGTATCATCATCACCGAACAGTCGGGATTCGAACTTACAAAGAAAGTTAGCTGCCGTGTATTAGATGATTAGAGTTGGCAACGTGCAAGTATATGCCCGTGTTAATAGGCTCGTTTGGAACGGTGGCGGCGGCTCCATCGGCGTGATGCAGAGTGGTGGCATGCACTGGGCCAAGAAGGCCGCAAGTGCAGGCGAGGCGCCACCTGCGTGCCGCCACCGGTTGACAGCGGATCGGCTGAAATTTTCATGGCCAGCGTATCGAGCGGGGAGAAGGGTGGGTTCAAGCGCGCAGTCGCGCCGCGCCGCCCGCCCGAGCGCCTCGACTCTCGCCACTTCGCGGCTTCTTGCGGTGCCGACACCGTGTCACAACAAAAACACGCGCGACCTCCAGCCGACCGTCGCTCGCCGACCATTCATAAAAGCCAGTGTCGGCAGCGAGTACAGTGGTCGTGCCACGTGAGCCCTCCTCGCAGGGCCGGCATGTGGTAACAAACCCTTTAAGACACCGCCGGCCAGCGACATGTGGCACGCAGGAGATACTGGCAAAATGAAATAATAAGGTGAGATGATATTGTGTTGTATGCCAATGCCCACGGGAACATAGTTTTACGTATACCGTATGAATGCACATAGTTCCGACCCAGGTGCATATTGCGCGCTCATACAGTCCAGGCCTGGGGAGAGTTAATTTGTCAACAGTACGTTTCTTACTAAAGTTGTCACTGACAAATTAACTTACAGCGATCACATCAATAAAAGTCATAATAAAATAACATAATGTATGAACTCGGATAATATTTAACCTACTTTTTTGTTGGGAGCGGCCGAAGTCCGTTCGTAGCGAAGCTCTACGAATGCCGCAATCTGATTATGGCGCACCCACTAAGTTGAGACTACGAGAAAATGTTGTTGTTATCTATGTAAATACAGCATGAAAAACATATGGCCAGAAACTTTATGTTATGGTATTTACAAACAGAATATTAAGATCTAGATGCCGCCGTCGTAGACACGTAGCTGCAGTAAAACACTAGAGTCACAGCAACTTGAATATGTTGATGTAAGGTCACTTCTGATCATGTAAAAGTTTTAGGCATTTTTAAAAGAACTCCGTCCCTGGCGTAATATCTCTCTTGCGAACTTTTTGATCAGTCAGAATTGATAAATTTCGTATAAGTGTATCAACTAAACGTGATCATATGTGTGTGTCCCTCATTGAGTAGGATTTAACGGAGCGCTAATCCGCTCTTTCATACCTCTCTCTTCATCTACATTTGTCACAATGTCTTTATACATATTCACTAGTCTTAAGTAAGGTTTCAATTCTTGTTTTTTTTTTATCGAGATCTGGTCTACTTCCAGACCTGCTTATCAATCTGAGTATCTTTTGATTCTTTTATTATATTATTATATACTTGTTTCATAGTATGCTTTATATGCGGTGGTCAATAGATTTATGAAGATAGATAGATAGAATCGTACTTACCAAACTCGAATGCCTGCCCTCACGAACCACGTGTTCAAATTATGCGCCTAACCTATTGGGTCTGTAACGACAATATTTTTGTTTTTCTAGTCATCTTTTAAAACTATAAACTAAAGCTGGCGACATGGACGTCACAAATATTATGTTTTTGAAGTAAAGTTAAAAAAAGCATTGGACAAGGCTTGTTACTTTTAATGGTTTGAAATTCGCGTGACGGCAGGGTGAGGCGCGCACGCAACGCTCGCACCCTGGCTCGGGGCACGGTATGTCACCCATCGATCCCAACAATCACGACCAAACACAAATATTAACTACTGGCAATTATACAACCCTACATAATTAACAAACATTAAGATAACAGACGTACGGATACTATAAAAAAGTTTTTTTCCGTCCTAATAAAAAAGTCAATTACGTACGATGTGTACTATTGTAGTGTATTTATATTTTCAACTAAGAGCAACAAATCTTTACGCCGTCCCAGATGTTTGTTCGAAGGGGTAGGCAGAGGTGTGTAATACCCACACATCCACTCTTCATGTAAATTTTTATGGTGTTCATGTCATCATCACGCCGAGTTAGGGTAACGGGGTAGGCAGAGCTTATAGAGCGCCAGTTCTCTCTAGGCTTACGTAGCTCTTTCGCTTCGTCCACATTCTTCAGTCTCTTCATACATTCTCGTCGGTTTCGAGTACTCTTGACGTTCCCGTCCTTGAGCGTCCGACCGATTTGATCCAGGTAGTTGGAATGTGGTCTTTCTCTGCCTCTATTTTTATGGTGACAGCGTGAAAATGAGACTCGTTAGAAATAGTGTTACCATGTAGTAGATGGTAACACGTTGTAAGCAAGCGGTACAAGCGTTGTAGCAAGTTATTTTTATATGTATCTCCATTACCTCGCTTGTAACTACGCTCTTTAAGCTCTAGAAATATTTTGATGCCAGCATTACGGCTGGCGAGAATATCCCCTTTCGTCAGGTGCCCCTGTAGTTTCCGACGTATGCAAGTTTTCTCACAGTATGTTCCTTCACCGTAAAACTCGTGTCATAGTACATCACTGCACTTAAGATGTGTAAACATTGCCTTCTTTGTCACTGTAAAGCTCGAATCGTGTAATTTAATTGTCTATACTAATATTATAAAGAGGAAAGATTTGTATGTAAGTATGTTTGTAACGAATTGGCTCAAAAACTACTGAACCGATTTTAAACATTCTTTCACCATTTGAATCCTACATTATCATTGATTAATATAGGCTATTTTAATAGCAAGAAAAAAAAATTTTATGCCAGAATGTTTAATGAATAAATGTCCACCCGTGCGAAGCCGGGACGGGCCGCTAGTACTTAATATAAGAAAGCGCTTTTGGTACATTCTATTGGAGATTTATTGGCCTGTATTTTGCCTTCAGGTGACAACTTAAACCACACACGGTTATTTACGATTGTGATTCATAATTTCTCTAGTGGTTGTCGACTTAAGCCTATGAGGTAGGTTGAGAGATATTTTTATTTTTGTAATTTCGTGAAGATTGTAAGAAAATGTGGGCATTACTTACCGCTTTTATTAGTTTCAAGTTGGAGCAGTAAAACATTACTGGCCATTACAAGCAGGCTCCTTTACGAGTTTCGTCGTAACTCGGTTCACTCGCGTGCAGTGGGACAAAGAGGATTCCCATGTCCCTTCGCTATATCTTGAGCCATTTATTATGCCGGAATTTGCTTGAAAATAATTTAAAGTAGCGCTGTTTCGTCTTGTATGAAAAAATCGTGGATATAGGTCTGTGATAAAGGAAGAAGCGACACCCTTAAGCTTCTATGAATTAGTCAGATTAATTGTGAGAATCGATCTCGGTGTTCTGTAGTTTAAAAACCGACTGATTATTTTTGCGAGTACAAAGTAATGTATTTGGCTGTCATTATTTTACCCGTGAAATAATGGATAACTGGAGAGAGAATAATCATAATGCAATAATTTTCTCGAACATTGTTTATTTAAATAACTTAGAAAACTGGTAGAGGTCGGATGAGTTGCCCGTTTACCTTACATTAAAATTCACTCGGGCAATAAAACATTAATTTTAATGGAATTGTTTAACGCGGGTACAATAACATGCGAAGTAATTTTGTATTCAGTTATGCAGAGTTCTAAGCATTACGTAAAGTATATTCGTGATTTGCTTTTATTCTTAAACTAGCTGTCCCGCCCAGCTTCGCCCGGGTGAAAAATTAAATTTCCTGAAACACGATCGCAGCGCCATCTATCGGGTCCAATTGTGATGTAAGCTATCCTCTCTTTTAAATTGGATCAAACTGCACACGGTGTGCAAATTTGATTGAAATCGTTTAAGTTGTTTAGGAGCCCATCGCGGACTTAATTGCCATAAAAAAGGTTATAGTGAGTCAATCTTAAAAGATAGACATATGCTGTCGCGGACGTTTTTTTAGAACTTTTAAAGAGGAATAATTCCCTCATACATGATATTTTCGTAACTTGAACCGTTTACCCAGCGCACGCAACGGAAGCTCTCAGAAAGGAATATTTTTTGCCGTTCTTGCAACATTTTTCATTTATGCTTCGCTCCTAGTAGTCGTAGCGTGATGTTATATAGCCTAAAGCCTTCCTAGAGAAATGGACTATCCAACACAAAAATATTTTTCAATTCCAACCTCCTTCCAGTAGTTCCTGAGATTAGCGCGTTCAAACAAACAAACTCTTCAGCTTTATAATATTAGTATAGATTAGTCAAGATATAGATATAATTATATATCTATCTTTATACATATCTTTCAGCCTTTCCAGAAGGGCTCCGTGGGGATACATCTGTCGCCTCTTCTCAAGTACATATAACCATCTGTCCCATATATTATCTACCCGCGAAAAGCAGGTGTTGTTAAACCTCTCTACCCCATTGGGGACCCTTATTGAAAGGCCTGAAGATATGTGTGATATATATGTAATAATGTGTTTTTATCGCGATAGGACCTATGAACGATAATGCGATTGATAAATATATAGTCAACTTGAATCTGAAAGAAAGTAGGGGCTGCGCCTAAACGCTGGCAAGACTAAGGTTCTGGTGTTCGAAAGAGATGAACAAGTGACCGAGTGTACTATATCGGTAAATTGTAGAGCAAGTGAATGAATTTGTATATCTAGGAAGCATATTCACACGAGATGGAAAGTATGAAAAAGATATTGAAAGAAGGATAACTGCCGGAAATAAGGTGAATGGAGCCATGTCGGCGTTGATGGGCAGTAAAAGTCTGAGCAAGAATGCTCGAGTTGTTGTCCACAACGCGATATTGGTACCTACCTTATTGTATGGCAGCGAATCCTGGGTATGTCAGAGGAAGTATGAAAATAGCATGAATGCGGTTGAGATGCGATCTCTTCGAAAAATTTGCGGCGTAACGATATTAGATCGAATCCGCAATGAAGAGATTCGCAAATCAACTGGCGTGAATGAGGGCGTGATTGTAAAGATGAAGAAAGGCATGTTACGTTGGTTTGGACACAGAAAGGATGAGTGAAGAAAGATTGACGAAACAGATATACAAAGCAAAAGTGTGTGCAAGAAGAGGCAGAGGAAGGCCACGTTCCAACTACCTGGATCAAATAGATCGGACTCTCAAGGACGGGAACGTTAAGAGTACTCGAAACCGACGAGCATGTATGAAGAGACTGATGAATGTGGAGGAAGCGAAAGAGGTATGTAAGTCTAGAGAGAACTGGCGCTCTATAATCTCTGCCTACCCCGTTGACCGGGACTTGGCGTGATGATATGTATGTATGTATGTAACTTGAATCTATAAAAACATAATTGTTCATAGAGTGTCGGAATATATGAATTAAGGAAATGGGTGCTGGTAATTGCAATTTGGCTGCAATCCAACCATTCCAAATGTTCTGCTAATGTGGTTTGGTGTTCATACTTTGGTTAATGTATGTTTTTTTCTTATATTCATAAGAAAAGTTAACGTAAAAAGTATGTTGTACTATACAATTGATAATATATACATAAATAATAAATGCCTGGGATAATTGCACACAAATTGACCTAGTCCCAAAGTAAGCAAAGCTTTTGTTATGGTATCTAGAAAACGATATATTTACTTATATAGATAGATATATACATAAATACATAGGACATCCAGGACTAAAGGTACAAATACTCGTGTTCATCACACAAATATCTGCCCACAGCGGGATTCGAACCCGCGACCTCAAGTTTCGCAGTCAGGAGCTCTAACCACTAGACCAGACGGTCGACGGTCGATTTGTACACAGGGTGTTATTATACCATAACTTATTCCTTTGGAGACCCTTGAGGGAAGGCGTGAAGATATAAACTGCTCTTTATCTAAGTACATATCATCACGCCGAGTCCCTAACGGGGTAGGCAGCGAGTATGGAGCGCCAGTTCTCTCTAAACTTAAATACCTCTTTCGCTTCGTCCACATTTATCTAAGTAATGTTCTGATGGGTTTTTATATAACAAGGCAGTTAGGAATTTCATTCATTAAAGTTCATGTAAGACGGGCCTTGGAATTGCATTGTCCCATGTAAGGGGCAGGCATTACGTATTCGTCAATGGAACGCCTGTAAATGAATTTTGAACGTAGCGCGACTAGTTGGCTGTTCACCGAATATCAATGAGATAGGAGAGTAAGAGGCGTGCTTCGTACTGGGAAAAGCTCTCAGAGGTTATTCCCGATTCCAGTCGGGAATACCATTACTCTTGATCAGTTCAGAGGCAATAAAAGAAAATTGTGATATACGGTACATACGAGTTTTATGATTGTGGAGGTATATTTTTATAGCACAAGTTATGATAAACTGTTTAGGTATGTCTATCATCAGTCCAGCTTATGTTATAGTTAATTTATGTTTTTTTTCATAGGTATTCGAGGTTACAGAGATTATATTTCTAACATTGGTTTGCAGATTAAGCCAAAGAACAAGAGATGTAAATCGTGTATCGTTATTTTTCATAGTATATATATCCTCACGCCTTCCCACAAGGGTCCCCGAAGGGGTAGGCAGAGGTGTATAGGTAATACCCACACACCCACTTTCTGCCAGAGGTATATTAAGTGCCAACGTGACAGATGGCGAGTCCATCGCCGTTACTCCAGCACGACTATACATACGCCTTTGAATTTCTTCTCAGACGTATGCAGGTTTCCTCTCGATGTTTTCCTTCACCGTTAAGCTCGTGGTGTGACTAATCACTGTACTTAAGTTCAGAAAAACTCATTGGTACAGTCGGGATTCGAACTTGCGACCTTTGCGTCGCAGGCAACTGCTCGAACCACTCGGCCACCACGGCTTTCATAGTGTTAGACAATATTGAATGAGCAACATCGGGAGGAGTCTTTTTTACTCACTTAATAGTACAAACAAAAATACAGAAATGAAGCTAACTACACATAAATATACGTAGTAAGGTAACAGTCTGTAAGAAGAAATAAAATTATTATTATTATTAAAATAAAAGACGAAAGGCACAGTTTTGAATGGATGAAGGGATAAGAGTTGAGAGGAAGATGGTACCCGTTAGTAAAGTTCTAAATTCTGTTTTTCATATTAACTATTGTTGAATATTGAATATCAATTTGTTATTAGATCTCTGTGAAATATATCTCATAAATTTTGGTATTTTACATCAGTTTCTATAATGGAAAACCATAAAAACTTCACATATACCAAAAGGTAAATGGATTGTATTGAATTAACAATAGAATTTGATTAAAGGACTCGGGCCATCAATCACATTAAACAAATTACACTTCCGTGTCAGCGTTCCGTTGGTGGTAGACTTGACATATTCACAAATAGTGAAATAATAAAACAAAGATGCCGAACATAGCGTGCCTCGCGGTTTCACCCGCGTAATATTTGATGATATATGATATATAGCAGTAATAGTCAAGTAAAACATCCTACTAATATTATATATGGGAAATGGGTTTTTGTGTGAAATAAGAACACAAACACAAACATCCCCACAAACTTTAATATATTTACATATCATCACGCCAAGTGTATTTAATACTAAATAGTTTCTTAGAGAGCTGTGGCTTGTAGTATGCAGGTTTCCTCTCTTTGTTTAGCCCGTGAGCACTGTACCCGAGTTCAGAAAAACTTGGTTCAGTCGGGATTCGACCTAGCAATATATCTTTACAATACATGTATAAAGGTAGCAAGAATTCTTCTTCTTCTTCAGGCCTTTTCCCATTTCTAATTGGGGTCGGCTCTCCTAATCGTCCTTCTCCAGGCACATAGTTTCTTGGTCATCATAGGTAGCAAGTATTGCCTACTGTATATTACAAACTGCGATATATCCTCTTGCACTTGGATTAAACTTATCTTTAAGCTGACATTAGTCTCGTGACATTGTACGTCTTAATATAGATAAAAATTTAAAGTTGGTTTGTGTACGCTTTAAAAACTCGAAAACTGCTTTTAACACCGTATAAAATCTATTTTTTTAAATCTAATTTTGACCCTGTATAAAATCTGCGTTAAGGATAAATTTTATATATTCATATTATCAGTTTAGTTTCTTTACCGTAATTTTTATCCATCCCAAAAATGCGACATAGTGTAGCTTGGTAGGGTACGCACTAGTAAGTTATAAGTAGGCTAGACTGACGTGTCCTTGTTACTCATTTGACGAATGATAAGTCAGACATAATGATACTGGCTTTTAATTAATGATATTAAATTTACTCGACTATTTGTCCCTGACATACAAGTAATCTATGTAATATTATTAATGCGAAACTTCTTTGCGCATTTGTTACGCTTTCACGCCTCCAATACGTAACCTAATCTTCTTACAATTTTACATACACATTGTAATAATTCCCATAAATATATACATGTTTTATTGTTATTCCCTAAACTATTGTTATCTGCATAACACTACGTGGCGGTTAGATAAGCTTAAAAATACAATTTTAATAAATAAAAAATAAATATTGTGTCGATAAAAAAATTATACAACCTTGACCTTATACTAAATGTTCTGTAAACCAAAAACCTCTTAAAGTTCAGTTTCTGCAAAAGATGCACATAACATAATAATAGATAATAGTCCGTTCAGTATAAGTCCATATGTCATTAATTATTAAAAAAACAATTTCCTCCGCGTCGATCTGTCTTTCGCTATAAACTCTCTAAACCGAGAGACAGAACAGATTTTCATGCGCTTTTCACCATTAAGTAGAGTGATTTATAATCACGATCATAATATTTTATTTGCACAAATATTACAATTTCAAATATACAGTACAAACATGTTTTGCTGGATATTCCTGGAGCAGCGTGCAAATATAGTGTTTTTCTTTTAAGAACTATCTTCTAAAAATTCTTGAATACTTTACAAAATGTTGCCATCTATATCAATTTAACACGGATGAAATCGCTGGGTCTCATTAGTTTCAAATAAAATAGAAGCTACATATAAAAAAGATAGAGATAGCTCTTTAATAGCTTGCCGAGTATAGTGACGTCATCAATTGTACCGACGTCAAAGGTTGACAAGTGTGCTTCACTGGATGTCTGGCAAGACGTACTTAACTATCTATGGTTCCCAGACAATGTTGAATCTCGTACTTACTTGTGTAGCTTTTCTTCTCTATGTGTACCTACATGACCTATAAATATTACAATGAACAAATCGTTCTATGATTTAGAACATGCCGTAATGGATTAGGTTATTCCTTAATGGTTGTAAGTAGCATGTCAGAACACACATGATTAAATATCATGTCAAATAAAGTACCTTTTTTTTTTCAAGTGTTTCAACTGTTTTTTGTAAAATCATGTCAAATAAAGTACCTCTTTTTCTTCAAGTGTTTCAACTGTTTTTTGTAAATATAATAACATTATTATACTTCAAATTACATTAAATCAAAATTAAGGAGTACCTAATATACATATATGTATAGAAATATATTTTTATATCCGTTCGTATGCTGGTTTTCTAACGATGTTTTTCTTCACCGTTAACCTAGTAATGGGAATAATCATTGCATTTGAGTACAGTAGAATAATAACTTAGTCTGCGATGAATTTCGGGGATTGCGCTTTATTTAACATATTTTTGTATATGTAATACCAATAGAACATGTATGTAAGGATACCTATTAGTATAATATCATTGCTATCGTATAACGTAATAGGATTTCACGTTAAACCATCAAGGAGATGTCACTATCCAAAGAGGCTTCTGATCCAATTCCAAGGTCTTGCGTAATACTCTCTGTTATTGTAATCGGTTTTCAATCAAGCGAAACAAGATATTTAATAGCTAGTCTAGGAGATATTTTTAAGTGCTAACATGACAGTATCTGTAACTTGGTAAATTTTCTACAGTGCAAACTTTACTTTGCTTTACACAAGACACGTTTGTGTTAGTGGTGAAGGCCCTAGGTATTTATGTAATTATTTCGTGACTGTGAAATACTGTTATTTTCTAGACATCTCGTCTTTTAAATCAAATGAAAAAATAACCTATATTAAATAGAGGAATACCATTCATTTAGCAAAATTAATTAATTAGCTATCAGGGCCGCGCTTTTATTTTCACTAATGTATCTTCCTTACGGGTGTGCCCTTTAATAATTTAGGAGAAAGAAGGGCCTTTATACACACCCGATGGTCAGGTGGGGCGGAATCAGTGGACCGATTCATACAGCTCACTGGTTTGAAATCGCTATACTGTCATGGATACTGAGGATCAAAGTTTGTCCATAATCATAATTATTGAGTCTACGTGGATTAGTTAACACTACGCGCTCCAAAACTATACTTTACTCTGGGAATCAGTGGCGTGGGGTGAAAAAAAAGAAAGGTAAAGCCGGACCAAAAAAATGGCTAACGCGTGAATAAGCAAAACGTCATATCTTAACTTGTAAAAAAAATGCAATAAATTACATACCATTAGTGTGTTAGTTCACCTTTCCCAAAACTACGGCGAAATGTTATGTATTATTCTAGGTTTATCGCCGCCATTTCTCACCTAACTGACTATTTACGTGACGACAAGAAACAAAAATAAACAAACAAACCTTTACGGTGAAACAAAACAAACACTGTGACAACACTTGGCAAGTAAAATTTCACTACTTTCGTTTTTTTTTAACCACAACAATTATATTTATTACAATAGATAAATTAGCATAACAAAACAATCCGTGCAAATGCGCGCGCAATAATGGCTAGGTGAGGTCATGACACTCCGGCTTGTCACGGTGAAATTGCTCTTGATTGGTCGAAACTTTTCAAGCGAAACGAAACCTTAACACATATAAAATAAAGATTGGAGGCTATCTGAGATCGGCTTATAATCGCTGTTATATCGACGAATGGTTGGATGTGGTAGTATTGTCTATGTGTGCGTGAATTGCCTACATTTTAACTATTTGAATTCCCAATATTAGGAGCGAGTTCCCCTGCCGCCTACTACGTGAAATCGTGTATGTGTGCGTTTGCGCGATTTCACATACATTGCGTTTTTGTATCCAGCATATTGGAGAATATTTTTACAAAGGGCGCAATGTAATTATGTCGCTTGCGATATTATGACTACATAGAATAGTCGTATATGAGCGCGGAATCTGCCAAGGGAAGCCGAAGGGAAGCCGATAGGGAAGCCGATAGGAATCGTGTTCTAAGGACGCTTCGCCACTGCTGGGAATGACTGGGTGTAACGATATGTACGTCTCTATAAAAGTATTACATGTGAGCTAATAATATAGTCATATAGGTGGTAGGTTACTTGTCAGTAATTAAGGTCTCCAGTAATTAACTCCTTGGGGAGGGGAGAGGATCGTTATATCGTGTTGGCAGCAGAGGGATTAGTCCTATTATGCTACCAACACAGTATAACTCTCTGAACACAGAGTAGCAACGCGCAAGTGATACTTAGGTATCGTGAACGTAAATAGGCTACGGTAACCGTTTCCCATCAGGTGGACCGTATGCTTGTTTGCCACTCTTGTTGTATAAAAAAATATATTCATAGCATATAAAACTTAATAGCAACACACAGAATATGTGGGACACAGTTAAAGTTTGTTGGTCGTTTCGAATATATTAAAGTTAATACATAGTGTGGGAAGCGGGAATGTTATTTCAATAGCTATCAGGAAACGGGGAGCGAGCTTCCATTCGCAGTGGTCGGGAATCTCCGTCCGTGTCCCACTGACCCATATTGTGTGGCCTTGAACCCCTCCCCAGCCCCGGTAGCGGCTCCTGTGACGTCATAAATGCCGTTCGTATCCATTGTCTTTAACTGTGTTGTTTTGCTCGGAAAAACTGATACTGTGTCAACAAACCTATTGAATTAACGATACCACGATTTGCCGCAGCGGGGCGCTGTTGACGGCTGAACAGTACTTAAATACATTTTGCCTTAAGAGAATTGGCGCTCTGCGCTCTCTGCCTATTTTTTAAGGGCTTGACGGGATGATATGTATCTAAGTATCCTTTTCTTGTAACTGATACAATAATATACATTTACTCGTATATAATTGTGGGTAAGAAATTTTGGATTGTTTTACGGGGGTGGATTTTATTTTCATTATTGATTCTTTAAAGAAAATCTTTTATATCCAAGATCCTGTTATCTCATCATGTTATCGATCTTGTACCATCGACTAGATAGCTAGGCAAATGTTCCAAATCCAAAAGGTCTGCATGCACGACAGTTTATTAAATCGATGTCTTACAACGTGGGCTTCCCAACTAATAGGCGGAGGTGTATGACATCTTTTCGCTGGAGTTACGTTTAGGTATAGGCCTATACATAAGCGTATCTTACGCCTGCGTAACAAATGGCGAGTTTTTGTACTTCATGTATATATTGAATTGTGCGATATTGTTGTTGAGTGTTTATTTACTGCCACGTCAGTTAAATGTGGATAATATCAAATAGAAATAAAATTTGTGAACTCGTCTTTAAGCTGCGGTGCACTGAGTTCCCAGTTCCCACCTCATGTCACGGATGCAAACGGATACTGCATCAGAGACGCCGAAAAGAGCTCAGCTCTTAAATTTATGATGATGATGTGAAATATGTTAGGATGCATTTGAAGCAACCCAAATTTAAGTACCGAACGTCTAAAAACCTACCAACCGCAAATGTATGTCAAAACATAGAAATCCATTAGAAGTAGGTATCTATTATATTTTGCGGCATTGTTACAACGCTAAATAGGGTTAGGGTAAAAATTGTGTCGGGTATCAATAAATAGCTTGCCAACAACAGCACATCGATTACAGCAGTGACGTAGGCAGAAAGCTTAATGAAAGTAGCCGACGCGGCTCCAACAATACTGCTCATTAACGCAACTGATCTGCTACCAAAGTAACGCCATTGTAATTTAATATATATTCGTAATATATAGGGTATGTGCCTCGCGGCTTCACCAGCCTATTATGGTATGATTTCAATGGATAACTTTTTTTAATTAAACATATCTTATATGTCCAGCGAAGAGTCTATTTCAGTGCCAAATTTCATCCGGGTCCGTTCCGTTGTTTTTGCGTGAAACAGGAAAAACGTGCGTTTTCACATTTATAATATTAGTAGTGTAGGAAGTATAATGATACTACTAATCTGTTAGAAAATGCTTAAGAATAAAAAACAATCGACCTTTTTCAGATCGATCGAGCAAGGATGAGAACGACGAGAGTACTCGAAACCAGTGAGCATGTATGAAAAGACTTATGAATGTGGGTGAAGCAGAAGAGGTCTTGAGGCACCTAGTGACCCACTCTCACAGCCAATTTAGGATTTTACAGTTTTTTCTTTTACTGATAGCTGGGAAACTACTGCGTTGATGAAATAATATTATTGTGTTCAGTGCGATTCGACTATCATCGAGTGAAAAGCGATACAAAATAAAAATACGAAAGTGTACATAAAAAGCTTTGTTTGTTCAAATAACAAGCGAGGATCGGACGCTCGGTCCAGTTGACCGGCTCAGAATTTTCCACCTCACTGTTCGTGGCTTGTGGTCGTTTTCCAGACCATTGGCTTGCTTCTCCACCTCTGTGAAGACTTTCGGTGGTCGCTTGGTGTGGACTCCACTGTTTGCGTGATTACAAGCGTCTGTCATATCCGCTACTCATGCAATCATTGCAAAGTTAATGGTAACTTATGCTTGTCTAAAATAAGGACACACTAGAAACAAAGAAATGATCTTACTATCTGTCACGCATTTTCGACTGATTATCAAAAATAGATATAGAGGTATGCATTATATCTACTTACTTCCAAAAAGAGCCCTCCTATCTTTTGCTTATATCTGCCCTACATGGCATAGAGTTAGTTAATAATTAATTGCAAATTGAGGAAAAGATAAAATTCGAAACATTTGATAAAAAATATTACCAATTTATGGAGTTTCGTTTTCTTTTATTTCTCTCACCCCTCTTTTTACTGAATATATATTTAGGTGCCAACGTGTCAGATTGATGACTGATAAAGCTGTTGTCGTATCTCAGGTATAAATGTACATACTTAGAATTTCTTTTCAGACCAATTCAGTTAATATGCGGATTTTCTCATTATATTTTCCGTCTGCGTAAAGCCCGCGTTTTTACAAATTACTTTACTTATAGTACTGGGGATTTTTCTTGCAATCTTGACGTTACAGGTCACATAAGTTAAAATATCACTCGATACATAAAGTTTGCGTTCCGTGGCCCTAGCTTTTTATTGACACTAAAATATTTGGATCAAAGACGTTCCGCGGTATGTATAAAATTGTTGTAAAAGCGCAAGTTAGTCTCCAGACCTCCGACTCAGCTTGGCTTGTTGCCAACGCTTCATTCACCCGTCTATCCCAAGAGATAAATTGTGACCGGTAAATTGGATTCGTTTGGCCAATTTTATTCAATAACTTAACCGTGAGTTTTAAGTTAAGTCAACTGTTGCATAAGAGTTTACTTTTGTTACCTTTAATGTTAAGGCAATAAATATATATAACTCAGAGCTATTTCGAAAGAACCTTGTTTAAAGTTGTATTTCTTAGTATCCAAAAACGTATTTGTTCTGTGCTATCTTGTGCATTATTGCATTTTAATAATTATTCAGGAATGTTCTTGGTACAAATGCCCGTGACATCTCTAAATATGTCCTTTGTTCCTTCTGCAATCTTAAATAATGTTGGCAAACATTTCAAGTATGTATTAGTTTTCAAGTCGAGAGCTTAATCTAAAATTATATGAGCTTAAATACGGAGGTAATTACTGCAGGATCTGGAAACATAATTCACTTAAACTTTAAGCATTCCTCTACGCCAAATTGCGGCAGCGGGCGGAACTTTTAAAAGTGTAATTGCTTCTACAGGGGAAGTTGCGGGCGACACCTAGCTGCGCTATAAAATTAACAGCACTATTAACCATAGAATTAATTTTCACGTAATTTTTTATTGAAATTTGGATCATTTCGTATTTCACAAAATTGTTTGCCGTGGGTTATTCGTATCACATATTTATTTCTATTTACTAGGGGGTTATTATTATTATATTTATATATTATTATTTTCTTGAGTTCGCCGATTCAGACGGAGAGTTAACTAAGCAATAATGATGAACAAGCATGCGGCCCGCCTAATGGTAAACGGTTACCGAGGACCGAGCCAAACCGAGCACTAAGAGATCACCAACCACAAGGTATGGGGAAGAATTCTCCATGTATGGCGAGACGTGCAATGGTAGAAGGTAGACGTCCATGTTAAATATAATATAATAATATATCTGGCAGTATGTGACTGCACTGCAGTTGTTATATAACAGTAGAAATCGCTAGGTGATAGTTCGTAGCATCTAGTGGCTACGTGATCCGCGTAGCATTAAATTGAAAGGGCACTGTGAGTACAGTCGGGGTAAGAACAGCTTCGTGAGTTTAAAGTTTGCGTTAACGACATTTGCGTGCGACAAATAACATTCTTGCCAAAGTTTATTTTCAAACGAAAAAGGTATTCGCATGGTCGTTTTCTGAATTTTAATTGATCACAAGACTGACACTGACAATTAAATATAACATATTAAACATCGAACTTCGTAATGATATTATATTCAAAAGTTTATACTAAACTATTTGTCCCGTCCAGCTTCGCTCGGGTGGAAAAAAAGATGGTGGCGCCACCTATCGGGTCCAATTGTGAATCTAAACCATTCCCAGATCCCCTTGAACACACACAAAACATTTCATTAAAATCGGTCCAGGCGTTTAGGAGGAGTTCAGTGACATACACACTCACAGAAGAATTATATATAAAGACTAGTTGTCCCGCCCAGCTTCGCTTGGGAGAAAAAATTAAAGCCACGGACCCAGTGGCGCCACCTATCGGGTCCAATTGTGAATCTAAACCATTCCCAGATCCCCTTGAACACACACAAAAAATTTCATTAAAATCGGTCCAGTCGTTTAGGAGGAGTTCAGTCACATACACACGCACACAAGAAATATATATATTAAGATTTACTCTTGTTTTGATACCACTTAAGTTATATGCATTTACCGAGTGCCTACGACTTGATTGGGGAATGCATTTCAAAGCTGATGAAGGTTCTCGTACCCCGACTGTACACATACTGTATGTACTGTAATGTACTGTAACATAATTTTTTCATTTTATTTAACCTGCACACATTATTGCACACATTATTGCACAGGCGAACGGTGAACATTTCAGCGATAAATAAAATAGCTGTGTAAACGTCGTTTTAGTATATCATTACGATGATATTGCTTAAATTTAAGGTGCTACGAAGGTTGGGTCTAAGCAATCGGGTATAAACAAAGCGGCGGAATGGGCCGGACCGGACACGTTACGGTGTCCGGTCACTTGACTTCGGACACACTTTGCCAAATTAGCGGAAACATTTTGGTGCTTGCACACCTTTTGTTTAGGCTATGGAGTGGGTTAGATTAGACATTAGTCAAATTTATAAAAGCTCTTTGCCAGAAAGGTACATATTACACTCAGACGTAAATATATGTACTTATCGTACAAATATTTGTAGACCCTGGGAATTGAATTCGCGAATCAATTGACGTCGCGCCCTAAGATATATTTGGCATGGTAGAAAATTTTATTCCAGTTTCTGACGTTTTCTTTCGCATTCGATTGAAATAGAAGTTCTGTCATCAAATATTAAGTTCCGCACCTTGAAATCTTAAGTAAAAATACAGTGTTATATTACTTGGCAGCTTCATACTCAAGTTTGTGCGAGTCGACGTTCCCATAAATTGGACCGCGCCCAGGTGCTACGTTTACAGCTGTTACCACTGAGCCACCCAGTTTCTGAAGCTCTTTCGCTCCAGAATAATAATAATAATATACATAACTTATCCTTTCTCTGCTACTCATTTCATCCATTTCTGTTCTACCGTTCAAGGGTGATTGACAAATGTCCTCACAAACAATCACATTCATAATATTAGGTAGAGTAGGCTTATGGTAGGATTAATTAGTTTCTTTATTTGAAAACAAATATCATAATACTATTATTTATTGTGCAAACACACACACATCTACAAAACAAATAGTAATGACAAAAAACAAAGAAAAACATGTAGTAGGCACATAGGCACAATTAAATAATCGGCCTTATCGCCAAAGCGCGTCAATTATATTTTAGAGAACAAAATATATATATTCAAGGAAACTTGTGTTTGTACTACTTTATACACAACATTATAGTTATATCCTCACGCCTTCCCACAAGGGTCCCCGAAGGTAGGCAGAGGTGTATATGTAGTACCCACACACCCACTTTTCTCCAGAGATATATGTAGGTGCCAACCTGCCAACATGACAGATGGCGAGTCCATCGCCGTTACTCAAGCATGACTATACATATACCTTTGAATTGCTTCTCAGACGTATGCATGTTTCCTCTCGATGTTTTCTTACATTTACATTACATAACATTATAGTGATGTATATTATTATATAATGTGTATATATTGTATTGAATACAATTATTCCAAGATGAAAGATTTATGAATGTGTATTTGTGTGTGTACAGAGCGTGGTGCGACCCCCGGCATGAGGTCGGGGGAGGCGGGCGAGGGCTCGGAGCTGGCGGAGTTCGGCGCGCGCTGGCCGCCGCCCTACTCGCAGGGCTACGGCTGGCCGCGCTCCAACACGCCGCACCACCCGCCGCAGCATCATCTCGCGCGCCATTCGCGCTCCCAGCAGGCACGTAGCATTATTATTCTTTTTCATTTAAGGAACGTACCTGACCAAATCATTACCATTATGAACCCCCTTGCTAGAGTGGATGTTATAGTCGTCACATTCAAGTTCCTGTAGCTACTAAGTACTAAAGCCGTGAAGGCTTTATAATTTACGTGTAAAAGACCTCTACAGATTATAGCTCAAAGAAAGTATTTCTAAATATACGTGTATTTTTGACTCACCCCTAGCATTACAGTGAGGAAGAAGACAAGGTGAACCGGCTCTACGCTTGATAAAAAGATCAAAGATCTATTTGAAATCGTGGCTGACACGCTGGCACGTTCTTGACATGTTGACCTGTATGTTTATATCTCTGGAGAGTGTTTACACATCCATCTATCCCGTTCTTCGGAACGTTAGCATGGGAATGCGTGCAGATATATATTGTTTAATATATATCTGCACACTTGGGTTATTGGGAGACTTGCGACACGTCAGTCACATTGCAAACGGATTTTAGCATCATATACTTTAAGTCTCACAGGTTCTTCAGCTTACTTACACAACAGAAACTATGTATGTAGTATGCTTATAAACCCATACGCATGGGTAATGTCCTTTCGCAGTCAATTCATGTCAGTTTGTTTATTCATAGTGGCTGCAAGACAGCCGCCACACGAGCTACGAGGCAGAGGATGCACGAACTCGTGCGCGCGGAGGCGTTTATTACTCACCCCCCGGCACCTCGTACACCATCGTCGAGAGACCGGCCTCCTCTCACGGCCATCATACTTCTTACTCGCACCACTACACTGGGAAACTTTCCCGAGCGCCTTACTTGGGATCCTCAACTATTACGAATAATGCCGGTAACTACACACACGTAATGACAATCAAATACTGTATTAAAGACATTAAGTGGCACTAAAGTCGTATTTTGGTGTAGGTGCTACAAGCCTTCGGAACAGTTCAAATCACCTGAGTGCGGTGAATGGCAAGAAGCGTCCAATATCACCGGAGCAGGTACTGAGGCTGTTCGGGCAGGGAGGTGCTGCAGCGCTGGGCAAGGCCTTGCCGCCGGCGCACCAATCCACGGCACTCCCGGCGCCGCTACCGGCTCGGCGTCACTCACCTGCCAGCAGTCCGAGCAGTACAACACATCATGTGAGTCAATCTCGTGAACAAGTCAGTCCATGATGACTGTTAAACTAATTTCTCATTGATTAATTATGAAATGGTATATATAATAATAAATCCAAAACTTTAAACATCTCTTTTCAGTTGTATTTTGCTTGTATCAGTCACTGAGATAAAAGAAAGAGAATTTACCGACCACTGTTCCGTCCTCGCCGTCGAGGCTCGACGCGAATAAGCCGTGATGTTCCCCCCGACCCCCGTCGCAAACGCCGGCCCGCGCCGTGCCAGATGCGCTAATCCCGCCCCCAAATAATATTTAAATAAAATTAACAGTCCAGCCCAGCTCCTTTGCTCGCGATGTAGCAACGCCCTAAGCCGAGGTTCGTACCCCACAGGGAGTGCCCTTAGCTGAGTTGCTTAGTACTAAAGTGCCTGGCTGAAGGCCTAGGTCTCGCCATTGACCGGTTAAGTAGCAAAAGTTCCCGGAACTCACGCTACGAGAGACGATACAAAAAAAATTATCTTGAAACCTTTCACCGTAAAAGGCTGTCCATGTGGCCGCAATTAACTATGACTTCGGGGTTATGTCTGGGTCTGCAGTTGATCGTCATCACAACCTCGTTTCCTATGCATTCAAAAAAATATATTCAACAATATTGAACTGGAACTATTATCGAACATAATTAACCTTTTAATGACGACAAATGTACCGCTCACTTCGTTTTCGTTGTTTATTTGAATACTTACTCACCTCTTATCTCTTATATTTTATCACCGAACGCATTTTTCTAAAAAGCTTTTTTGATATACCTAATTTCCTATCGTTTTTTACATGATCACAATTACAGGGCCTATGGACAGCCCTACAAAATACGGCCCAGTTGGTCTATAGTAGTTAACACTCACGATGTAAACACTGTTCATGATAATAACGAATACGTAATTCTCGCTGTAGAAAATAATTACTGACATAGACCTTTTCTCTCTCAAGGCTGGCTAGTAAAAATAGCGCGTAACTGTATAGGTTCAGCTAATCAATAAGAACTAATGATGAGTTTAATGTAACTCTAAAAATAGCTTGATATGTCAGCGGGGTAGGGGTGTCACGTGAGTAAATTATTCCAGGCTAAGGCCGTGCCAGTCGATATCACTACTTTATTCATGACGACCACGGCGGACGTTTGCCAACGCGCCGTGTGGACGTTACTGCTCAAGTGTAAACCTTAAATTGGAACACATTTTCAGTTCATTTAAAATATATTGTTCTTTGGAAAGTTGTTAGAAGCAAATAGTTTGTATGCACACTAACCGAAAGCACGTTGGAAACTTCAGTGGGTCAGATAGTCGCCTGCTAAATTAGCAGGTTCGAACCGCGGTCTGAAACATACGTTTTACGTACATACGTATAACATACGTTCTGAATTTAAGTACAGTGAGTGAAGACGGGGAGACCTCTTTGGGAGTTTGAGAAGAAATTCAAAAGTATGCTTATTGGTGCCTTAGAGACGGTGACATACTTGCCATCTGTTATTGTAACTAGATACGCAAAATTGGTCTGTTATCGCCTCTGCCTACGCCTTCGGGGCCTTTTATGGGAAGGTGTGTAGAGAAATAAGATAACTAAATCGGAAGCTTTTAACGTGTTATATGAGACATATTATTATTAATATTATATAAAATAGAAAACAATTTCTTTGTGTTAGTACTAGAATAGAAATTCATAGGCGTGTCCACACCAAGCCCATCACGCCACGGCGGTCGGTCGACCCTCACCGACTCAGTCCAGTGTCAGAACACTTTCCACGCATACCTATGTGCGCTGTAATTGAAACAACGCACATAATATACATTAAAAGTTTCGTTCGAAAAAGCTTTCTGAATCTTTCTTCTCTGAAGTCTTGTCTGATTTATCATCGTGTGACGTAATCTCTTAAGAGTGGCATCGTCGATAAAATATCATAAAATTTTATACTTTAGGAATATTGTAAATATGAATATGCGAAATACCATATATTTTTGTAGATTTCAATAGAATTTCTTGTTTTGATTTTTAAAGAACATTGATAGACACTTGTTACAAATAGTGTGTTCCAAATGTTGTGAAATGGGTTCGTGATGATTTGAAGTGTTACCATATAGTGAAGTGTACGTACACATCGTTTCTGTACCAAATTGGATCCAAACGAGAATCATGAGGTGAGCATAGGCAAATACTATTTATTCAGTATGATATCCTATTAATATTATTATTAATGTGAAAGTATGCATGTTAGTCAATCAAGTGCAAATGAGTTAAAGAATTCTGGCGAAATGTAGAAAGAAGGTAGCTTCGAGTAGCAACCAATATCATCAAATCAGACTTCCTAAAACAATATATTAAAAAAACGGATGTATAGTCGTGACTTAAGAAATGGCGACGAATTGGCCATCAGTCTCGGCACCTAAATAGATCTCCGGCAAAAATAAGTTGTTATTACAAGTCTGCCTACCCTTTCGGGATCTATGAGGTGTTAAGTGAATTTTTAAAACGCTTTTATCGTGAAAGCTACTTGTCATTTTAATACGGGTAACACCGCGGGGCCAGTTACTATGAGTCATATTGAAGTACTATAGTCGTAAGCCTCTTTGTAAGCACTGTCGATCAGTTTACATGCGAGGATGCTTTTAAGTATTCATCATGACAAGGCATTGTTATTGTGGTTTCCTTCAAAGTTTCTTCATTTTAATTTACCGGTATTTAGGGTAAACGAGTAGCTGGTATGGTATCAGTTAACACTAACAGCGCAAACAAGTTAGCAGTTAATCATTTTATGGAAGGCTGATGTGGTTGAAAGTTCAGAGAGCTGTCAGAGTTGCCTTTAGGGAGCATTTTGAGTGATTACTGTACGAACACTTGTTGAACTACCCTCATCATGTTACGTGTGCTATGACACTAACTGGAGCAGATTCCTTTTGGTATGTATGATACAGATGAAAGAAAAATAAGATTGCCACTTTAGTTTTCATTAATATCCCTCTAATATATAGCATATAATATACATTATATTCAATATGTACTGTGATAATAGAGGGATATGAATAAAAACTAAAGTCGGCAATCTGATGAGTATTCATAATAACAATGCCATGTCATGATGAATACTTTAAAGCGTACTGTGTATCATATCACCAACGGCATATTCTTGTAGACAAATGAGCATTGTACCATTTCATTAAATAATTAGAACGATATCTAATATTGAATTTACTGCAAACTTTATTTTAGTGCCTAAGTAAAAGATGCTTGTAAAAATTAAATAAGCTTAACAGGAAATATTTCAACTTCGGATGTTGAAAATGCAGCAAGAATAACGCGCAGTTCGCGAAGTTGCGAAACAGATTGTAGAAACCCAGCGGTCCGACTGCTTCTACGCTAGGCGCGCCTTTGATATCTTAAGCATCCGAGAAACATTGTTTACGCAAGAGGGGCTCGTGTTTTATTGCTTATGAACGTCGACTTCGAGAGCAATATCGAGGGAAACAATTATATAAGGTCATAGTCGACTTCGCAAAGAACGGTTCCTTTCGGCCGCTTTCATTTCAAGTTCCCGTTCAACGCTATGTATATTGAGCTTGTAAATTGAATTTGTACTGGGCGGGCGGGGAAATACACGAAACAATAGTCATGTTACGGAGGCACAAAATGGATTGGCACGGGGTTATAGTATAAAGATAGTTATCGTGAACAGTTTGTAAGTGATTTGTGGTTGGCAGGCGATATACCGCGGGGAGCGCGAGCGGCCTTACTCGTCGGGCGCCGCGCCCCCGCCGGCGGAGCCCGCCACGCGCACCCTCACCATGAGCCGAGATCCTGCCGACTCGCATGGCTTCGGGATCTGCGTTAAAGGCGGTAAGGAGGCAGGTGAGGTGTCACGTGCAATTTCTCAAAATACTTTTCGAATCTTTTTTATTACATCACTTAGACAAGGAACATACATGCGGTCCGCCTGATGTAAAGTGGGAAGTAAATTCCATAGCCTATATGTGCGCTTTAGTAAACTACTACCATGCAGGATCTGCTTAGTTCCAAGGTATGGGGATGATGGGTACTCTAGTAGACTAAATATATGTTAGTTCACGGGTTACTATTGCCATTATGCCATGATATTATTCAACAGTGCGACAATAGTTGATTTATATATGACGTCTACAAATACATTCCTGTGCTCGCACATTCAGGTAAGATCCACGCCCCTTACGATCGTATCATGAAATCTAGATATGGAAGGTACCAATGTAAATCCTTTCAGTTAATTTTCAATAGCTTGATTTTCAGAGGCTAATGGGAAATTCTCAAAAATTCTCTAAACAATAACAACAACAAAGTTAATAGCTTATTTCATTAATATTTGTATGAATGTGACTGTTCCAATATTACCAATTGTATCAATTTGGGAAGTCGACAAATAACTCCACCAACTCTTTCGCTCGTAAAATTTTATTTACAAGTAAATTGGAGCCATCCAATTCGCTTCAAGGCAAATATATACAGGGTCACTATATACTACGCGACTCAAGTATAGGGTAATTTAGCAAAGGATCCTCTTCGTCGTCTCGACTACAATGGTTTTATTTTCTTTGGAATAAGGTTATCTGGGTTATCGTCATATGGCATAGAAAACATCGTTACAACTATAGTAATCTCAATTTAAATCATTCAAAATAAGGGACTGGCTGATTGTACATATTTAAAGAATAAAATTATGTTAAAATTACCTAAAAATTCATATCAATAACATCATTAATATAATTCGTAGTAAGTATATACATCTATGCCAACCAAATATCTTCTATATTGCTCTATGCTTAATAATGTTAAGCCATAGCTTAATAACATTAGTATACTAGAGCCGTGGTGGCCGAGTGGTTCGAGCAGTTGCCTGCGACGCAAAGGTCGCAAGTTCGAATCCCGACTGTACCAATGAGTTTTTTCTGAACTTAAGTACAGTGATTAGTCACACCACGAGCTTTACGGTGAAGGAAAACATCGAGAGGAAACCTGCGTACGTCTGAGAAGAAATTCAAAGGCGTATGTATAGTCGTGCTTGAGTAACGGCGATGGACTCGCCATCTGTCACGTTGGCACCTAATATACCTCTGGCGGAAAGTGGGTGTGTGGGTATTACCTATATACCTCTGCCTACCCCTTCGGGGACCCTTGTGGGAAGGCGTGAGGATATATTATTATTTATTTTCTAAAGAGTATAGAAAGAGTGTCGAAAGATTGATGGTATACATGTACAATGCGCGAACATAATGTTATTTAGGAAAAAATACTATCTGGGCTGTGTTTGAGAACTGCAAAAATAATTGTACATGATTGAGTTATTTTAATTTACATCCTTACGTGTGGGTATATATTCCTGAAATATGTCATATCATAACCATCATTATGTGTGGTCGTCAATAAATAATCGCGATGGAAACCAGTATTTTTGTTCATTAATATGGCTCACAAACGAAAGTTCACCTTACTATTACGAGTACGAGTATCTAAGTTGACTTAACTAAACACTGTTAATTTCGTAATAAAATGTAGAGTTTTAAGAATATTTACTGAACTCAGTGCTTACAATAATTAAAATTCATTATAATGTTTAAGGCTAACCACGAAATTGCGTTTGCAAAGCGCGCCACGTCTGATTTGCATTTATTGCCGAAAATTGCAAATTCGGAGCGTACCTACGAATTTAAGGTACATTTACTATTCGTTGCGAACATATGGGTCATATACGTATATATTTAACTCCGCAAATACTTTTGTTCGGATTCACCAATGATATAGTATATAAACTCATGTTGTTCTAGACACGCTATGTCCAAATATAAAAATCTAGATAAATGTAACCACTGCGTCCCATATTTTGTGAAATTTTCAAATTTCGACGAAGAGAAATTCTTTTTAAGATTATTTTTCTACCTCTGGGGTGGCAAACAGGCATGCGGCCCTGTGCATGCGGCCGCCTATGTTGAAAACGTGTATTGGATGTTTTAGTGAGGTTGGACGGTTAGAGACCTATTAATAAGCGCTACTGACTACGAAGCTTTAATTCGGAGGTTTGATGCCTGCTGAAGGCATCTGTATAATTATGTATGCTTATTTAAAATAATGTAAGTTGAATAATTAATATTTTTATTTATTACTTACCTGCCTACTCCTTTAGGGACTCGGCGTGATGATATGATGATGATGATGATGATAATTAGTTTACTATGCTAGCCAGTACAACCTTGTGCACATTTCGTTAATAAAACATGATTGCATAAAGTTATCTCACATGAGTCTTATGTTTCGGTATTCCTTAGATGAGGCTCGTTAGGACCGGTGTCCGTACTGACTGCACTCGGCTGTGAGCACCGCAAATACGAGGGGCGGTTGTTAAGTAGAACGAAATAAACGATGCCCAGCGGCGGTTTAAGAAACATCAATAAACCTCCCTTTGCACAGATACCTGTATTTTTTATATATTTAACCCTTTTATGTAAAAGCTTAAATGTTTTATTAATCTATATATAATGTATATGTATATATAAATAAATATATGTTTACCTTTTTTATTTTTTATATATACACGATGGATTTAAAATAATAAAATTATATATATCCTCACGCCTTCCCACAAGGGTCCCCGAAGGGGTAGGCAGAGGTGTATAGGTAATACCCACACACCCACTTTCCGCCAGAGGTATATTGGGTGCCAACGTGACAGATGGCGAGTCCATCGCCGTTCTTCCAGCACGACTATACATACGCCTTTGAATTTCTTCTCAGACGTATGCAGGTTTCCTCTCGATGTTTTCCTTCACTGTTCAGCTCGTGGTGTGACTAATCACTGTACTTTAGTTCAGAAAAACTCATTGGTACAGTCGGTATTCGAACTTGCGACTTGGATTTAAAATGGATTGAATTTTTTTTTTATTGATAAAATTTATTTACAATAACAACAATTAATAATATTTACAAATAACAGTTGAAACTAACTACTTACAGTTTTTTTTTTTTTTTTTTAATACCACTTGGTTGGCAAACAAGCATGCGGTCCGCCTGATGGTAAGCGGTTACCGCCGCCTATGGACGCTTGCAACACCAGGGGTATCACTCGCGCGTTGCCGACCCTGCAGGAATCTTTTCACACCCTTCTTGAAGAACTCCATGCTGTACTCTCCAGGGAAAACCTCAACGGGGAGCTCATTCCACAGCCTGAGCGTTCGCGGAAGGAAACTCCTTTGGAACCGCGCAGTGCGAGACCTTTGTGGTTCCAAGGTATGGGGATGAATTCCCCGTCGATGGCGACAGGTGCGGTGGTAGAAGGTGGAAGTGGGCATCATGTCGAACAATTCTGCAGAACACTCCCCATTATACAAGCGGTAGAACACACACAGGGAGGCAAAGTCTCTCCTCAAACTTAGTGATTCCAAGCCGCCTGTGAGCATGGGATCATCGACTATTCTAGCGGCGCGTTTCTGAACCGCGTCAAAAGGCCCAAGCTGGTATCCAGGGGCTCCAGCCCACAGGTGGCAGCAGTACTCCATATGTGGCCGAACTTGCGACTTATAAAGTTGCAGCCTTTGTTGCGGTGTGAAGTACTGCTTAGCTCTGTTGAGCACACCGAGCTTCCTCGACGCCAGCTTAGCCTTGTCCTCTAAATGACCACGGAACTGAACGTCGCTAGAAATATCGACCCCAAGGATCCTAATGCTTTCCGAGATGTTCAGGGGAGTGTTCTGGAATTGTGGAGCCACAGCGAATGGAGTTTTTTTAGCGGTGAACGCGCATACTTGTGTCTTAGTGGGGTTGAAGTGGACTAGGTTTAGTCGACCCCAATCGGAGACACTGCGAAGTGTACTCTCGATTTCAGACACAAGTCGTTCGCGACTTTCCTCCACAGTGGAACGAGGGAGATTAGCACGGCCCGTGTAGTAAGTGTCCCCAGTGCTGTCGTCTGCATAACAATGAATGCCTTCAATAGAAAGCATATCATTAATATGCAGAAGAAACAGAGTCGGGGACAACACAGAGCCTTGCGGGACGCCAGCATTAATGTGCATGCTTTCGGAGCAGCTACCGTCAACGACGGCTCTTATGCGTCTGCTGGACAGAAAGCTGGCGACCCATTTGCATAATCCCTCTGGCAGTCCGTAGGATGGAAGCTTCGATAGAAGACCGCGATGCCAGACCCGATCGAACGCTTTCGCCACATCCAAGCTAACAGCTAATGCCTCACCTTGACTCTCAATGGCGAGTGACCAACGGTGCGTGAGATATACTAGAAGGTCACCCGTTGAGCGACTGTGGCGGAAGCCATACTGTTGGTCACTCAACAAACCGTGACCCTCTAGATATCGCAGGAGTTGCGTGTTAATCACTCGCTCCATAATTTTGGAGAGGAGGGAGGTGATGGCGATCGGCCTGTAATTCGATGGGTCTGATCTATCACCCTTTTTGGGCACTGGGTGCACGTGGGCGGTCTTCCACGAAGTTGGGACTTTTTGGGTGGAGTAGGATAGCGCGAATAGGCGCGTCAAAACAGGACACAGTTCAGGAGCACACTGCTTAAGCACCACTGCCGGAATACCGTCTGGCCCGCTCGATTTATGGACATCCAGAGACAGCATCTCCCGCCGGACCTCCCGTTGGGTTATGCTTATCTCCGGCATAGAGTTCTCACACCGCAGAATGGTTGGCGGTGTGGCGCCTCCGTCATCCATAGTCGAGTTCGAGGCAAAGAGAGAGCCCAATAGATCCGCTTTCTCTTTGGCACTGTGGGCCAAGTTACCATCCGGCTTACGGAGTGGTGGCAGGGACGACTGGCAAAAGTTTCCCTCAGCAGCCTTGGCAAGGGACCAAAAAGCACGGCTGCCAGAAGGGTAGCTAGCGAGTCTCTTACCAATTCTGCCGACGAAATCGAATTTCGTCCTGGCAATCGCTCGCTTACAGTGCCTCGAGGCAGCATTAAGTTTCCGCTTTGCATCAGATATGTTGGGGTCCAGATTGGATCGATAAGTCCAGATAAAATATTTGTCCCAAATCGGTATCCCGAGGCAACGTGCCAAGAAGACTAGCAGCATTGCCACGCTGGATAGCAATGCTGATTCTCTGAGCGAGATAAGTTCCAGCCCGCCTGTCACGAGAGTTCTCGACTAGACCGCGCGAGACCTCTTTAAAAAGATTGTGAGCCTCAGGATCCCAAGGCCCCAGAGTTTCAACCGCAAATGCAGCAAATATGTAACCTGACCCGAGACAGGCATACTTGCGGCGCTTGAGGCACTCCTGCTGAGTAGCAGCGGCGCCGGCCGCCACCGATGTGTCAGGAAGATGGGAAGGAGCCAGAGTATCGACACACGTAGCGTCCCACACTAAGGGCCGACCCACCCTCCATGGCATCAGAGACATACCGTCCGGCCTCCGGCCATCGCCGCGAGCGAGACCGACTGGTTCCAGCACAGCAGGCACGCTAGCGCTGACCAGAGCCCGCCGTATCAAGTCATTTATGGAGGAATGACGTGATATCCGGCCGGCACTGCTGATGCAGGATAGACCATGGTGTCCGGAGTCATTGACAATGGATGGAATAAAATGACTTCAATCCAAAACTTAAATGCCCCAAACTCAAATGCTCGCTGCTTGACAAGAATGGGTTGAATAGAAAGGGCCATGAATGAATGGTGAATTATAGTATGTTTGGAAACAAGTTATAGCTCGTTTATTTTTAGCATGTTTAATTTTGTAAAACGATATTTTGCGACAAACAATTTAAGTTTTCTATCGTCCAAGCTAAGCCAAATCACCAACAATAAAATCAAGATAATTTCGTACATTTTCTTGGTAAATTTGTGAGAACCAATTATTTTCCAATCTTGTTTTTATATTCATAGAAACCATATATAATGTTGGCAATTATAGCAAAACATTCCAATTTCTCTATACAATTTACAATACTAGGCTAGAATGAGAATAAATAAAAATATAATTGGCTTGGCAGACTGTCGGGGCGTACTTTCTGAATTTATTTATTTATTTAATGCACAAAATAAATTACAATAAAAATATAAACATAACAATCATAGTTAGAAGTATATACAAGTATTAGACTGATGAATCCTGAAACCAGTGTTTTTTTTTCATCCTTAATTTTTATTTTGTATATTGTGAATGAAGGATTTTGTAGCTCAGAATTTTTTGTTCTCATGTTTAGTGATTTACAAACTCGTATGTATTTTTTTTAATGTATAATGCAAATACACTGTGAAGCATAAATATTCTGGAATAGATTTCCGCCCAGTAGCATTTGTATCATGAGTTGTATAAAAGGCGAGTATGTATAAAAGGACATTAATGAATGAAGCGAAAGAGGTATGTAAGTCTAAAGTCTATTTGTTCTTCTTATTGGAACAACAATTGAAACTATTGTACACTTTCATAAAGAAAATAACTTTGAACGAAGACTTCATGAGCTAGATAGATAAAACTAAGCATACGTACATACATCATCACGGCGAGTCCTTAACGGAGTAGGCAAATACAGTAGAGCGCTAGTTCTCTCTAGACTGACACGCCTCTTTCGCTTGGTCCACACTCATAAAGACAACAGAAAAACAACAGTAAATTTAAACTCAGAAACATCTTTCTGAGCTGCAATTCTATTATAAAACAAGAAAGTATACAAATGCAAGTACCTTTGTAAAACAACTTTGTACAGCTGGTATCCTTCTACCGTTAATAAAATGAAATGAGGATCTCGTGATAAACTGCAGCCATTATGAGACAGAAAAAAGCTGTTGGAGTTTATATTATTTTGAACAGGAAAAATGAATTTGCTTATAATATAAGGCATTTAAAATTTACAGGGACCGTAGTAACTAGTATTGCCACCATGTGCGAACAGGGCATATATAAACACGTGATGTTCATTCGTTTTTAAATGTTTTAACATTATTAGTGTCATGATCCCTTTTAGGTACCTATTTGTTGTCGGTTATACAATGTTCTACTTATACTATCCCTATTACAAGGTAATTGTATAAAAGAAAATAAACAAAAAGTTGTCTGATATCTACTTCTCATTAAAAACAACGACTGACGATAATGGAAATGTTTCCGGGCTTTAAATAAAATCCGAGGCTTCATTGAATGGTCAATTCAAAAATACTATCTCAATCTATACATATAATAAAAATGTAATTGATCGCTGTCTGTACATGGAAGATATATGAGAAAAAACGTGATAGGGACCTTTTTCAACGCAAATAGCATCCAAAACATTGATTGTTAGAATTTTTGTCTGTTTGTCTGTGCGTTTGTGCACGCTAATCTCAGAAACTGCTTATCCGATTTAGATGTGGTTTCCCCTAATGTATTGTGGTAAACTTCACTTAACATTTAGTGTTTATTTCATGTCAATCAGTTAAGAAATTAAAAAAGTTATGCAAACCTAAATAATCATCCAGTTATACATATAATAAAAATGTTACTGATCGCTGTCTGTATATGGAAGATATATGAGAAAAAATGTGATAGGGACCTTTTTCAACGCCAATAGCATCCAAAACACTGATTGTTAGAATTTTTGTCTGTTTGTCTGTTTGTCTATGCGTTTGTGCACGCTAATTTCAGAAACGGCTTATCCGATTTAGATGTGGTTTTTCAATAATATAATGTGGTAAGCTTTTCGTAACATGTACAAAGTAAATCAAAATGTATATTAAAAAAATGCTGCCCCTGCCCCTGCCCCTGCCCAAAAGTCACTTTTCCACGCGGACGATGTCGCGGGCACAGCTAGTACAGACTAAAAAGGTTAAAAATACACATCAGGAAAAAACATTGTTAGGTATTCCCGGAGTTTGTAAGTGAGTTACCATTGATCTGATATCCTTTACACAGGGGTGGGTGTGTACATATCGAGGGTGGAGGAGGGCTCGGTGGCGGAGCGCGCGGGCCTGCGTCCCGGGGACTCCATCCTGCAAGTTAATGGCACTCCCTTCTCGGGCATCTCGCACGAAGATGCGCTCAAGGTAAGGACGGCTCTCATTTTCGCTGCTTTTGATGTTATTACACTAAAACTACCTACTTTACCTTTCCCTTGTGTGGGGAATGTGTGAAAATGGTTTGAAATTCTGATAAATGAACAATATTATTTGTTATATTACTTTTGGAAATGGATTCAGCAATCTAAATATATGAACACAATCTTACATATGGGATATTCGTGTAATGATTAGCCTTAACAATTGGTGGGTTGATTATGTATGTATGACACAAATAGCCGTGGACCTGTTGCCTTTGGCAGCTCCCAGCCGCCGCCGCCAATTGACTTCGACACGGGCCTCCGTGCGCCAAACTGCCTTCACCACCACGTCGTAACGTAATTAGGGACTGTTTTAAATTGTTTGTTTTCCCTATCTCTGCCAAAATGGTTCGGTCCAGTGATGGCATATTTAGTCAGGTAGTCGGGTATTGATAAAAATATTTCATGAACTTGTTGTTATGCTCCGGTATTCCATCTCTGGCTGCGAGAGTAGCATGCACGCGCCTTTAGCGGCTTCGATATAAGAATACATTGACACTGAAAGCAGTTCCTATCGTCAGAACACTATAATCAACTTAGCCTTGCGTATGCCTAATACCTTTTATATTAAACAAGAAACAAATATACGTGTATCAAGAGATTACTGTCACGCATTTCAAGCAAATGCGAAAAGCTGCCTAGGATCAATCTTTATAGGAGCCTCAAATGTTATCAGGACACGTTAACCTTGCATACCCCTGGCTCTCTGCTTTATCAGGTAGTATATTTTGAATTGAATTTATTATTTGGGAACAATATTATTCATATTCCTAATAAGTATACAGATATCAGTTAAGTTTCTTTTTGTGCCCCCGGTTCCACCCGCATAAAAATCTATTTCATTTGTATTTTTTCATTTTCGGAACAAAGCGTGCCACCTAGTAATCTTTCTCTTTATTGAAATAAATTTGGTATAGCGATAGATTTCGTTTAGCCGTACATACATAACCACAAACTTTCAAATTTTGTAGGATTAAAAACATTTTCTAGTACAGCGGCCAGAAATAAAGCAGGTAAAATATTATCATTAGCCATTGTATCCATCCGGCGACCTGTTTTGTATACAGTATTTCAGTCATACAATACTCATAATCGACATGCAAAACGCATTACGAGCTGGCTTGGAAATGACAATCGGACACGAAGAGGGACGTTTCTATTTCCGTGTTTACGCTTGCGGCGCACAGTTCAGGGTGAACACGGACTAGTCGAATACAAATTTCCAATGTTTTTAGCTTAACATATATTACAGGCGAAACCAAAAAAATATGTCTTAGGTAGATTTGGATTTTGGAATAAAACATATCCTACATATTTATTAATCCAGCAAATAATCCAGTCTAAAATTGCTAAAATTTCATCCAATTCCACTTCATTTCAATTTCAATTCCACACCAAGTTCGCCGATTTGGTGTGATTGTGTAGCAAACACCCTCACAAGCTATTAAGTTATATTTGTAGGATATGAAGGACTCCGTGTGATCATATCTATGTACTAGCTGTCCCGCCCAGCTTTGCTCGGGTGAAAAAGTTAAATTGCCCGTAACACGATCGCAGCGCCACCTATCGGGTCCAATTGTAAATCTAAACCATTCTCGAATCCACCTTAAGACACACAGAAAGGGATAGCTTCGCACGGGTGAAAAAGTTAAAATTCCTAAAACTCGATCGCAGCGCCACCTATCGGGTCCAATTTAATATAGCCTATGTTACTCGGGGATAATGTAGCTTTCCAAAGGTGAAAGAATTTTTGAAATCGGTCCAGTAGTTTCGGAGCCTATTCATTACAAACAAACAAACAAACAAATGTTGCCTCTTTATAATATTAGTATAGATGTATCACTTACATACATATCACACATGTGAAAAGGGGTAAATTGAAATTATTTTCAGTAGACCTATTTATCTATCTTATTTATTTATATATACTTATCGTGCGAGTGTGGCGACGTTTCTAAGCAAGAGCTTACAGGATTTGTCATGACACCTTTGAAGTTCAATTAATATATTATTGTTATTCACAAAAATAAATTAGATTTACAAGCTTTTTGCTTCGTATACTTAAATATATAAATTTAATGCCATGGATTGCATTATTAAACTAATTATTTATACACTTAACATTAACAACAGGTTGAAAGTATAGTATAATATAAATAAAGCGAAGCTTAAGGCTCAAGTAATTAGAACACCTGTCTCAACTCATCCAAGAAGGCTATTGCTATTGCCAAATTTATCATGAAATTTTTATTTATAATTTTTCTAACTTGTTATAAAAAACTGCATAGATAAAGCTTTGAATGCTAGATGGAAGGGTCTGAATAAGTCAGTTTGCGTGCCAGAACATCAACATGTGGGGCTAATTTAAATGGTGCTATTGCACTTTAAGGTCAAAGGTCGATTTGCGGCCGCCAAATGAACACCATGTGCTCACGTGACTTGATATACAGAGAAAGGCTAATGCACTACGCGGTGCCTCTAAAATATTAAGCTGATGCGCATATATCCATATTATTACACAGAGTCCCACACTTGATTGGCAGAAAAAATAGAGTGTCAGTTTCCTTAGTTACACACCTCATAATAATGTAAGTAAAAATGTATTATAAATCCGAAAGTTTATGAGAATGTTTGTGAATCAATCACACCAGAACGGTTGTACAAATGGGAAGAAATTTGGCACAGAGATATATTATTAGCCGGACTAACATATGGGTGGGGTTTTTTGTCCCGAGAAAATCGAATAATTAGATACAAATTATATATCCTCACGCCTTCCCACAAGGGTCCCCGAAGGGGTAGGCAGAGGTGTATAGGTAATACCCACACACCCACTTTCCGCCAGAGGTATATTAGGTGCCAACGTGACAGATGGCGAGTCCATCGCCGTTACTCAAGCACGACTATACATACGCCTTTGAATTTCTTCTCAGACGTATGCAGGTTTCCTCTCGATTCCTTCTCCTCCTTCCTTCTTTCCTTTTCCTTCACCGTAAAGCACGTGGTGTGACTAATCACTTGTGTAATTAGATACAATTATACGCAAATTAAATCTTGATGGTTTGATCCGTGCGCAGGGTACGGCTAGTATACAATATATGTAATTCCTTGTATCCCTGTATTAAGGATCCGAAGTATTTATATTAGCTAAAAATGAGTCCTTTATTAAACAACTCTTAAATTACTTGCTAGCAGCTTCTTATATTTTACTGTGTCAAAGGCGCAGAAAACGAGCGAACGACTTGATAAACCAACATTTTACAAATTCGTTCGTTGTCCTAAGTGTAATATATTGAAATTGGAAAGCTTTAAGAGGTTTTTATTCGAAGGTAGCTTCGGAGATTTGTCAGATATAATATTTATTCCACCCACCCTTCCCCGATGTATTGTGTATATTGAGGGGCCATAGTGATAAACCATAGATATAATAAACTATTTAAATATCCATGTGTAAATCAGTTGACACTTTTTTGCATTCATTTTCAAACACGACTTTGGCTTTGTAAACTGGCATAGCATTAGATCCTCAAGGTGTTTTTCTAATTAAAATTGAGGGAGAATTAAAATGAGGATTGGGCGTGATATTTATATAATAAAATATAAAGAACACTTATATTTTAATATATAAATCTTCACGCCTTCCCACAAGGATCCCCGGAGGGTAGGGTAGAGTTGTGTAGGTAGTATTAACCACACAACCACATTCTGCCAGAGATATAATATTTTTAGGTGCCAACGTGACAGATGGCGAGTCCATCACCGTTACTCAAGTACTACTATACCCAAGCCTTTGCATATCTTTTCAAACGCATGCAGCTTCCCTCTCATGTTTGGCTTCACTGTTTTTTACATTACAAATTTATTACATGTTATACAATGTTTTATTCTACTGAAACGACTATAAATTTGATGTGGAGTTGTTATAGCACATGAAACTGGATGCACTAAGTTTTCAAACGGTTTGCTTGTTAACCGCTGAGTATCGTGTTCGAGCCGAGATAACCTAACTAGATTCAAAGTACGTTGGACGTCGCTTTTCTTTCCCTTATATTATAGGTTCATTACATGTCACCGGAAAACTGTCAGAATGCTAGGTTATTGAGAATTATCACAAAGGAAATATCGTGCCAATGAATTGAATGCCCACAAGTCGGCTGGTATTTGGTTGAACTATTTATTATATTCGGGTGTTTGTCGCTTCGTTATCTATACTAATATTATAAAGCTGAAGAGTTTGTTTGATTGAACGCGCTAATCTCAGGAACTACTGGTTGGAATTTAAAAATTATTTTTGTGTTGGATGGTCCATTTCTCTAGAAAGGCTTTAGGCTATATAACATCACGCTACGACTAATAGGAGCGAAGCATAAATGAAAAATGTTGCAAGAACGGGAAAAAATATTCCTTTTTGAGAGCTTCCGTTGCGTACGCTGCATTAACGGTTTAAGTTACGAAAATATCATGTAGTATATTGGGAATTGTTCCTCTTTAAAAGTTATAAAAAAGTCCACGACAGCATACGTCTATCTTTTAAGATTGACTCACTATAACCTTTTTTATGGCAATCAAGTCCACGATGGGCTCCTGAACTACTTAACCGATTTCAATCAAATTTGCACACCGTATGCAGTTTGATCCAACTTAAAAGATAGGATAGCTTACATCACAATTGGACCCGATAGGTGGCGCTGCGATCGTGTTTCAGGAAATTTTACTTTTTCACCCGGGCGAAGCTGGGCGGGACAGCTAGTCCTAACTATACGTAGTATTGTGTTAGTAGCAATTAAGCGCTACAAAACGATAATTGTTCATCGTAAAACGCCATCGAGAAGAACGTTGCTGGTTGCTGCATACGTTTAAGAACAGATTCAAAGACTTATAGTATAGTGGTGCTTGAGCTTAACGACTTAAGACTCGCCATCTATGATGTTGACAAATATATCTCCGATGAAAAGAGCTTCTGCCTTCCCCTAGGGAGACTTTTATGTACAGGCGTGAAGATACATATAATCACGCCTCTTTCCCGTAGGGGTAGGCAGAGACCAATTCTTTCCACTTGCTACGATCCTTACATACTTGTTTCGGTTCGTCCACTTTCATTATTCTCTTCATACATGCTCTTCGGTACTAGTGAAGTGAAGATACTCCTATAAATAGTAGATTAATCGAAGAAAATACTCATGCATACAATTACTTAGAAAACCTTAATTTTGTTGGGACCTTACAATCCGACAATCCGACTTACGAAAACATACATACTTAGCGTGATGCTTCGAGCCAATTAAACATGCGGGGCTTTATCAAGATTTTAGTTTGTGTCGGACGGTAATTCATAAGTTTATCAACTTGCAGTGTAGCAATAAAATATACGAATGGGTGAGGTGGTCGTGGGCGGGCGGGTAAGGCGAGGTTCTATACTGGTATGGTGGACCGTTGCTTCCGCGCGATAACGCCTGATTTACGATCCCGCTTCCTGACATTAAATTTTTTGCCCGACACGACTATTTTACAACAAAAACATTTCAAGCCCATAGTCCTTAAAGGTCAAAACGGAACATTTCTTAAAACAAGATTATCGTCTTAATCTCTCCCTGTGAGCTTTTACCTACAGTGAAAAATGTTAATCTAAGGAGTATTCTTGACTAGGTTTAGTGATTGGAATAAATAATATTTTCAGCTAGGGACTTACATTATCATACTAGCGGTCCGTCCCAGCTTCGCTTAAATTTCTTTTCGGAATAAAACATATGTAATATAATTGAATTCCGTCCAGCCTTTTAGCGTGATTGATCAAACATTCTCACAATCCTTCGCATTTATAATATTAGAAGGATGTACATTTATGTGCCATCTCACGTCTATTTATCTTAACACATGTCTTGTCCAGGTTTCATTTCGTAAATGACTTTAATTTATCGACAATAATAAATGTGTAGTATTCGAATGTTCAGTTTTTCTTTTACTTTAACGTTACTGAACAATAACCCCTATATCAGCGTCCTTAATTTGTCAATAAACCGTTTCTATCTGATATAGTGCAAATCCTTATGCTAATATAACAAAATTCCCAAGCTTCACAATAAGCCAGTGGAAAAGGAACCAATTTGCAAAGCGGTGTAATGTGCTGTGAAATTGCTTTACTTTATGGCTTTATAAGAGAATGAAGATGCTTATTGTGAGTTGGGTAAAAATTGAGAGTTACTAAAATGTTTATTCATCTTAGCATATAAAAATACCTATACCTAACGTATCTATACCAAGCTAGAATGCGTTTGCTCGAAAACACGTCGAGATATAAAACTTTATATGACTGGGTAATGGCCGAAGGTATTGAGTGGAATGCATGAAGATCTTAGAACGCATTGAACGGGTATATTTGCGAGAAATTTTCAACATGTGCAATACTTCCTATTATATTAGCTTTTATTTAGACCTTGTAGACTTTGTAGCTAATAAATGTTTTTGTGCGTCAAATCTTTTAAGAGTCTAAATTATTTAATGCTAAAATAAAAAGCATTCTTCTTTATATGACAAAAATGTATTACTGTAAAATCGATTGTAGCACAAATAACAAAAGTATATTCATTGTATATAATATGAAATTTCCAGCTTTTCCCCGTTGTGTGCCAACCCTGTCTCAGTATGGTGCCATACAGACTGGCGACGTTCGGCGGACATCTCGGAAAGACTCGTCAACAATGACGTAGTAAATTTATGACCTACTTACGAGTTATAGTTCATCAGAACATAGTATAGTGGATTACAATTTTACAATATATAGCCTGTTTCTTATAATTTGAATTAAATGTTAATCGCACTTTGAGATGTTGACGATTTAGTACTACTATATAGTAGATAGTGATACACTCCTAGAAGGTAGGGACAATCCTCTAGCTACTGACAAGGTTACTTACTACTAACAGCTACTACGAGAATAAATCATGTCAGGATGTGAGAAAAAGTCCTTCTCGGATTGCATTTAAAAATGTAAAAGTTGAATTTGAACCTAATCCCGGACTCATAAAGACTATTATTATTAGTAATGACTGTTTTATATCACATTATGCAATTTTTTTTATGTGCGAAGGCTTCGAACAATCATGCAGTCCACTTGATGGTGAGCGGATTAAATAATAATAATAAAAAGTAACAAGTGTTTATTACTAGAAGAAGGAAAGGTAACCTTTTGCTGATATTAAAGGTTTTCTGTAGTGGAAACCCTTTGATTACTCTATTTTTTGAAATGTGAAATTTTATGAAGATATTTATTCCTCCTTTCAAGCAGGAACTATTGAACGGAATTCGAAAAATTGGAGCGCGTTAAAGGATAGGGCATGTTTTATTTCAGATAGATACGGAAAAAATCTCCCATTATATAAAATATTACGCGGATGAAACCGCGGGGCAGAGCTGGTACAATAGAAAGGCGTTTTCTTCTTTTCATGCATAGAGAATTCGACGATAAACATAGTTATTTTTTCCTTAAGAAAGAACTTAGTCAAATAACGCTAGTCCTTGGTTGAGTTAATATACGTGTAGGAAGTTTGTCGATTATGCAAATAGTACCCTTTGTCAGCCTTATATCTATTTATCTACTCTGCCGTAGAGTAAATATAAGGGTGAAAAAGTATGAGCTATATACCTCTAGTACCTACCACTCTGAAGTCTAGGCTACGATAACCACGTATTATGCTTGTTTCTCTTCCGAGGTCTAAAAAACATAATCCACTCGTACTTTTGAAGTGTATAGAGTATTTATCGTATACTAGTTGTGCCGGCGACTTCGTCCGCGTGGAATTTAACAAAAATATATATTGTTAAATTTCCAAAATAAAAGTAGTCTAAGTTATTCCTTTTAACATCAGCTATCTGCCAGTCCCGTCAAAATCGGTCCAGCCGTTTCAGAGATTACCCGGAACAAACAGAAAGACAGACAGGCAAAAATTAAAAAAATATATTTTGGTGTATGTACCGTGTATCATACATCTATATGCATTTAATAAAAAGCGGTTATTTTGACATTACAAACAGACACTCCAATTTTATTTATTGTATAGATTGTTATGGATAACATAGACATTAATAACAAGTAAAACTGGCGTGTACCATAGATTCATTATGGCGCGAAATTGAAATGTCACCTCTAAAAACAATTGATGCAATATTCATTCAATACACGAGTTCTCTTACGGGACGTTAACTTGTTTTCTTTTGCTTGCAATTCAAAGACTTCTCAACTTTCCATGGCACAACGTTAACTCTATATTAACCTCGAGAGAGTTTTATGAATACTGATGTTATGTATGCGTGGAGTTATCCCAGCCTATCTTCTGTAGCTTGAGAATCATATTATAAACAAGACGTGACTTCCTGCGACAGGCCACACACACGTTAGCATATCAAATGTGTTTGCGTAGATAATGTTAACTGAGAGATCCCAAAGAGGATTGGGAAAAAGTACCAAAATAAGCTAACCGCCCATTAGTATTCATTATATTCGTATCGCAAATTCATATGTATATACATATGTATACATATAATAATAATAATAATAATAATATATCCTCACGCCTTCCCACAAGGGTCCCCGAAGGGGTAGGCAGAGGTGTATAGGTAATACCCAGACACCCACTTTCCGCCAGAGGTATATTAGCTGCCAACGTGACAGATGGCGAGTCCATCGCCGTTACTCCAGCACGATTATACATACGCCTTTGAATTTCTTCTCAGACGTATGCAGGTTTCCTCTCGATGTTTTCCTTCACCGTTTAGCTCGTGGTGTGACTAATGTATACATCGTTATAAAATATTCTATTTAGTTTGCTTTTCTTTTCTCTATTTCTATTCAATTTATCTATATCTTTATTTAATTTTTGTAAATTGGTCTTTACAATAATTAATATATGTTTCTACCTTCTAACGTAGTTTAAGACATTGGCGGATGGATCAGCTGAGATCAAGCTAGTCGCCAATAGCAATGTTGAAATTAATATAGGAGACTAATCAAAAGAAGAACATGACACATCGTAGTGACATGCGTCGGTATTCAATAACAATATACTTTTATGTCACAGCGTAACAGGTAGTTTTTTTCCCAGGAGTTAGGTTCCCAGGTGGGCACTTATAAAACGTCGAAAAAGGAGCACGGTTCGGGTTGGTCGCTTCCATGGAGAAGAACCGGCAAGAAACTCCATGGTTACTCTTCATTCCATTGGCACCATATCATATATGTATGCGCCGTGGGGGCCTATTAGGAGTAGGTAGGAATAGGAGCTCTGAGTGGTTCGAAGTATTCTAGTACCTACGTGACATTCAGTATTTTAATGCATCAAAAAGTTTTAACATAAAATTGTAAAACTAGCATCCATATTTCTTCATGCCATGTCAAAGTTGTCTCTGCAGGGGTGGGCAGAGGTATAGGCACAGCACCAGCTGGCGTGTCTATCGCCGAACCTCAAGGTTGATATATACGGCTTTTAAAATTCTTCTCAAATTCCTCTCAACATTTTATTCTCCGTAATGTTCGTGTCACACCTCTGAACTAAGTCCAGAAAAACTCGTTGGTACATTGATGACTCAAACTTTTGCATTAGAATCCATACCAAAAATAGTGCTATTTCGGTAACATGAACAATGGTTTTGTTTAGATGCTAAAGTCCTCGCGTCAGCTGACGATGACAGTGCGAACTGCGGGCGCGCTGGTTGGCCGGGCCTCGTGCTCCTGGATGGACCGGTATGGACGTCCTGCCTCGCCCCCGCCGCAGAGACCACCACGATCGGCCAGCAAGGACCGGTCCATACGAAGGGTATGTCAGAAGAGTCTGAATTATAAATAACAAAATAAGGCTTGCGAGTTGGACGTTGACATCAAAATTCTCTTGCACTTGGTTTTTGGTAACCACTTACCATTAAGCGCCACGAATACTTGTTTGCCACATTGATGGTATATAGAATAAACATACAGCGAACTTATAAAAATAATCTTTAGTTTTTCTATATATCACAACTGTGACATACAAGCATGCGGCCCGACTATTGGTAAGTGGTTACCGTCGCCTATGGATGCTTGCAACATCAGGGGTATCACACGCGCTGCTTGGATTGGATGCTTTTCGTACATTAATACAAAACACTTAATTAATTTTATCACAAAAAAAAGTAGTCGTGTTTATGTCTTCAGCCTATTTAAGTAGGTTACAGCGCAACGCCTACACGTAATGTCACCATTAACTACTTAAATGATTTTATGGTGCCATCAATGTTGATGTCCAATTCTACGGTCGTAAATGGGCAATATGAGAGCGTGGGGATCAGAGAGGGCTGGCGACAGACACGGGTAGCCGTACGTACTATATGTATAAGGGATGCTAATTGCGATCCATCACTCCCAGAGGTCAGTGTTTTTGGTCGTTAACGGCTGTTATGAGAATACCAGCACGCCCCGATCGATCCCGTGACGTCATTCGAGCACAATTTGTGAACAAACTCGGACCATTATTCCGATTTCAGATTGCGTCAATTCGCAATTTGCAGTACCTGTGTTAAAGACATTACGCGACAGTCGTGAAACGATGAGGACGATAGGTATTAGGTTTTTTGAATCAACTTTAAAGTATTTACTGAATAAGTTTTTCACATATACATATAAATATATAGGTATATTTGTAATATTGGTATTTTGTTACGCAGGTGGATCTGTGTATAGAGCCAGGTCAGTCTCTTGGATTGATGATTCGAGGCGGGTTGGAGTACAACCTAGGCATATACATCACGGGCGTCGACAAGGACTCCGTGGCAGACAGAGCTGGACTCATGGTACTCAATCTACTCACTATTCTTTTTTAAGTGTTCCACACAAATGTATATGCCCTCTCACAAGGGTCCCCGAAGGGGTAGGCAGAGGTGTATAGGTAGTACACACACACCCACTTTCCGCCAGAGATATATTTAGATGTCAACGTGACAGATGGCGAATCTATCGCCGTTACACAAATTTACCTCGTCAACATCTAAGCACAGCTTATACTATCGGAATTAGACAACTAAAATGAGATATATACCTACTTAGCATAACGTAGCATAGCTCGTTCCGGCCGCCGTACCGAGCAGACGTGTGCTCCCACCGCTCCCGCGCTCTGCGCCCGCTACGACCGGCAGAAGCCATACCCACCGCTACGCAAATCGCCACGCGCTAGCTAGCCGCTACGCACCGCACGTGGTGATTGTTGGTCGCCTTTTTCAAGGCAACAACAATCACAATTTCTGTTTCTCGACAATAATATTTGTCCCCTTCTGGGAAAATCCACAGTTTCGTGGTCACTCGGTGGAAACCAAACGGTGCCAACGAACCGAGTGGGGCGCTGACCCGTTGCGCTCCTAGCCTTGCCCCTTCAGGGTAAGGCTACAAACGGTTGGGACCAGGTTCACCGGCCTTGGGGTCTACCCTAGTCGCGCCTGGTTATCACCCACCTCCCACCCTACCTATCCCTTACCTCCTATCCTCCGGTGTTAGTTTGGGCACTGTCCACGGACTAGTGCTCTCTACACCGGAACAGTCAGGAACCCGCTGCACAATAAGACTGGCAGCGGGAATACAAGCTTAGGGCTCACTATAGGCACACTCACCTCCCTGTCTACACCCGACAGGGAGGGTTCAGCACACACCCCCGGGTCAACCCCCCGGGGATCGGGCCCCCTTATAATAGTTTTGATGTCACCAGGGGTTTCTTCGTGAGTTCTTCCCCTGGGGACCGCGCCCCGAACTCACCTCCCTCGCCCACGAAATGTCTTCCCCTCTCCCTTCGCTCGCCACAATGGCCGACCCGGCCATACTGGCGCACTTCGTTGACGGACTCTTCAAGTCCGTCCCCTCCCTCCAGCGCCACTTCGAAGCGTTCTCCCAACAGGCGAACGCCTCCACCCCCATCACCCCTACCAAGGAAATGGTTGAGGAGTCAAGTCGCGCCATTCTTGACCTCACGAACGAGGTCAATAAAAGCCAGGCCTCCCCACTGTCCCCAGAGACAGAAACCAACATTGTGGACTCTGAAATGGAGTCCATATCGTCACACACGTCCGACAATTCTGAGAATTCTTCGGACGAATTCACGCCCGTGACGGGTTCGAAAAAGCGCGCCAGGCGCGCTAAAAAGAAGGAGGCTTCGCCCTCACCTTCCCCCCCAACCAAGGCCCCCCGGACTGTGCCAGTGCCCTCCACACAGCCCTCCCCGGTCCCCACCCCCGCCCCTCTCGCCTCTCCGGAAACCGCGGAAGCCACTCAGGCCAACCGGTTCACCCCGGCCCCAAGACCCACGCGACCTTCCTCCACTCAGCCGAGGAAGGAGCGAGCTTGCCCCCCCGTCTTCGTCCATAATAAGGACAAATGGACCGAGATCTCTGGTTGGTGTAATACCAACAAAATAAATTTCACTCGCGCCTCGGCTGCTGCTGACGGCATTAAAGTCCATTTGCCCAACTCCACGGAGTTTAGGGCTTTTACCAAACTCCTTCAGGCGAGAAGTGTGGAGTTCCACACCTACGACCTGCCCGAAGATCGTCTACTCCGGGTCGTCATCCGTGGCGTTCCCCGAGAAATCGACACCGAGTCGATTAAAGACGATCTAAAGGATCAAAAGGTCGCGGTGAAGGAAGTCCACCGTATGCACCGCCGAAACGCCGGAGAGGCGTTCAACATGGTCCTCGTCGTCTGCGAGAACTCCCCCGACGGCAAAGCCGTCTTTAACATCAAAACCCTATGCCACCTGTCTGGCATAAGGGTGGAAACCCCCCACAAAGGCGGCCCTATAGGGCAATGCCACAACTGCCAGCTTTACGGGCACGCTTCGCGCAATTGCAGCGCAAAACCCAGGTGCGTCAAGTGCCTGGGTGACCACGGCACGAGCGACTGCTCTCGGCCAAAGGACCATACACTCGCCGACTCGCCTCCAAGTTGCGTGCTATGCCGCCAGGAAGGCCACCCGGCCAATTACAGGGGTTGTCCCAAAGCCCCCAAGCCCAGACCGGTCTTAGTCAAGAGGGCAGCGGCCCGCGAATGGCGTAACGCCCCCCCCGCGCAACCCGCACCACCTCGACTTTCCCCGTGGAGGCCCCTCCCTCCGAGGGACTTCCCACCCCTCCCAAAAGCGTCTCACCCCGCTTCATCTACGCCCCCTCAACAGCAGCCTCCATCTCTGCTGGCCCCTCCAACAGCCATTCCTCAACAACCCCGACCCCAGGCCGCTACGCCTCCGCGTAGACCCCAGGCGGTCAAGGCCTCACCGCCCCCCCCCTCCTCCTACACCGCGAATGATACCTCCGCCAACATGGCGTTCCTGGTGGACCTATTCGCGACAGTCAACATCCGTAGGGTCAACGAAATGGCCCGAAGCCTAAGGGCCGTCCGAAAGGACCCAATTGCCCTCCTTCAGTTGTTCGGTGACTACGCCGATGTCACCGAGTCCCTCGCCTCCTTCTCCGCGAACCAATAATGGACGCAAACCCAAACAGCAGAACGAAACCCCGATCCCTCTCAATTGGCTATTTTAATGCTAATGGCATTAGTAGCCAAAGGGAGGAGATCGCCGCGTTCCTCCGCGATAATAATCTAGACGTCTTTTTAGTGCAAGAAACCTTCCTGAAACCATCACAACGAGACCCTAGAATTGCGAACTACAATGTGGTTCGTAACGATAGATATCGTTCCGCCCTCGGCGGTACTTTGATCTACTACAGGAAGGCCTTGCACTGCATACCCGTCCAACCTCCAACCCTCACCCACATAGAGACCTCGATCTGTCGGATAGGATTGACCGGCCATCAGTCGATCACGATAGTCTCAGCCAATTGCTCCCCTGTCAATACATCGGCAGATATCAAAAATGATATCAAGGCCCTTACCAACCTAAGTAGCTCGGTTATTATCGCGGGTGACCTGAATGCCAAGAGCGATGCTTGGAACAGCCGCTCGCGAAATAACAGGGGACGCCAGTTGGAGGACCTCAGTGGGCTCCTCCAATTCGACGTCATTGCACCCATGCACCCCACCCACTACCCTGCAAATATTAACCACCGACCGGACGTACTTGACATCGTGATCCTCAGGAATGTGAACCTTCGTTTGCACTCAATGAGGTCTCACGACAAACTAGACTCAGATCACAGACCTGTAACACTAGCGCTCTCCCCCCGATTAGGCCCCTCTGACACAGGTCGCCCCCTACCTCAGAAAAAGATAACAGACTGGAGGAAATTAGAGGAACTCCTCAAGTCCCCTTCATCTGTTCACTTAGATAGTATCCCGCCCCACATAGAGTCGGCAGCCGACACTCAAAAGGCGATCGATTCCCTCACAGCTCACGTACAGTCAGTCGTGGACTCCTGCTCCCGACAAGTTCCGGTGACGGAAGATCATCGCTGGAAACTTCCAGACGACGTGCGTGAACTGGTGACGGAAAAGAATGCCGCACTCCGAGCCCATCGAGCTCAACCGACTGTAGCGAACCGTACCTTCCTGTGGTCACTCCAGCGCAAGCTGAGATACCGCATGAAGGACCTGCGTAACGCTCGCTGGAACAAGTTCCTCGGGGAGCTTGAACCAAGTCACATGGCCTTTTGGCAACTCCAACGTAAACTCAAATCTGACCTCACCGCGCCCATGCCTCCTCTCACTCGTCCGAATCAAGGGCCCGCCTTTGACGACGACGAGAAGTCCGAGTGCCTGGCCGACAGTCTCGAGGCTCAATGTACGCCCAGCTCCCTGCCGGTAGACCAGCGACACCTCGAGAAGGTGGACGCCGAGGTCGAAAGCAAACTGTCCAATCCACCCTCCGAACACCCGGATCACCCCATAGCCCCAATCACGGTCGATGAAGTCCGGAAGGCGATCGATGGTCTCCACCCTAGGAAAGCTCCTGGCCCCGACGGTATCCCTAATAGAGTCATCAAACTTTTCTCCACCTATCTGATAGTTTTGCTCACTGCCATCTTCAATGCAGCACTGAGCAACAACTTGTTCCCCCAATCCTGGAAAAGTGCGACGGTCATAGGTATTCCTAAGCCGGGGAAACCCAAGACCGAAGCCTCCAGTTACCGCCCTATCAGTCTCCTCATCGTTCTCGGCAAAATATACGAGAGACTTGTCTATAATAGATTAAAGAGTTTTGCTGACTCTGAAAAAGTAATTCCAGATCAACAGTTTGGCTTTCGAACCAAACACTCGTGTGTCCAACAAGTCCACCGTATAGTGGAAGACGTCAGTAGCGGCTTCCAACGCGGATATCCCACGGGTATGCTCCTCTTCGACGTGGCGAAGGCATTCGACAAGGTCTGGCACAACGGCTTAATATTCAAGCTGTACCAGTTGGGCGTGCCGGACCGTCTCGTACGCATAGTGCGGGACTTTTTGTCGAATCGCTCCTTTCGCTACAGAGTGGAGGGCACACTCTCTTCCCCTCGTCCCATACGAGCAGGAGTCCCGCAAGGCTCCGTGCTCTCCCCTCTTCTATTCACGCTGTATACGAGCGATTTCCCCACCCTTAGAAAGGTCCAAAGCGCACTATTCGCCGATGACACGGCCATATACTGCAGAGGTATATCCCCCGAGGCGATTCGCGGCTACCTCCAGACCGCGGCCAACGCCCTAGGGCGGTGGTTCCGGAAATGGAGAATAGAAGTGAACCCCTCAAAAAGCGCAGCCGTCCTCTTTTGGAAAGGCAAGCATGCCCTACGGACAGCCCCAATAACTCTCTTCGGCAATCCCATTCCATGGGAAGACAAGGCCAAATACCTGGGAGTGACCCTCGATCGTAAACTTTCCTTCCGTCACCACGTAAAGACGGTACGCGCGCGAGCCGCCTTCGCGCTCGGTAGACTCCATTGTATGCTAAATTCGAAGAGTAAACTCTCATTGAAATCCAAGGTGAGGATTTACTTGACGTGCATCAGACCGATCATGACTTATGCGTGTGTTGTGTTCGCACAATCCAAAAAGTCAGTACTCCACCCCCTTCAAGTGCTCCAAAGCCGGTTCCTCCGGAGAGCCACAGGTGCCCCGTGGTACATGAGAAACAGTCAACTTCATGTTGACCTAAAAGTCCCCACGATCAAACAGTTTATGAAAAAACTGTCGAAACGCCATTTCGATTCTGCTGAAAATCATCCCAACCCTCTCGTCGTATCGGCCGCCCGATACACACCCTCCCTTATATCTAAGATAAGGCGCCCAAAACATGCCGTCATCGAACCGGATGACGACATAACGGTCCTCCAGGACGCCCGACGACGACACACAAACGACACTACACAAAACCGACCATTGTTCCGTCCTCGCCGGCGAGGCTCGACGCGAATAAGCCGTAACGTTTCCCCCAGACTCTCGCAAGTGCCGGCCCGAGCCGAGCCAGTAGCGCAAATCCCCTCCCCAAATAACTAAATAATAATAAAATACCAGACCAGCCCAGCTCCCTTGCTCGCGAACCAGCAACGCCCTAAGCCGAGGTCCGACCCCACAGGGGGTGCCCTTAGCTGTGTTGCTTAATACTTAAGTGCCTGGCTGGAGGCCTAGGTCTCGCCATTGACCGGTTAAGTAGCAAAAGTTCCCGGAACTCACGCTACGAGAGACAATTAAAAAAAAAAAAAAAAAAAAAAAAAAAAAAAAAAAAAAAAAACGTAGCATAGCATACGTATATACTTAGCATAACCAACAAAGGTAAAATACACATTTCACAATTCATGTTCGTCATACAAATATCCGGTAATGGAACCCGCGATCACAAGTTCCACAACCTGAAGCATCTGCCTTTTACCTACCTATTTAATAAATTTTGTTGCCAACACTGCCAACGTTTTAGATACCGAATATGCCAGTCAATTGTTTGGATATTTAAAAACATTAGGACCTAATATAGAAAAAACTTATCTAAGTTAATAATACTTTCAAATTTTTCCTACTAGCGGCACCATTACGAGGCACCGTCATGATTTATTGGCAAAGTTGACACTTGATCGAAAGGTGGCTCCGATGTAGCGTAATGTACTATCAAATCCTTCAGAAACATCAATGTTATACCTTATATTTCGGCAATATTAAAATAAACCTGTATATTTATTAAGAGGTTAAATAGAGAAAATGCCGCGGTGGCCGAGTAATTAAGTAGGCATTGCAAATTCACACCCGTTGATCTCTACATAGATTTAACACAAGCTTTTTTGTAATGGAAAATGTAAAGAGGAACCTTTCCAGAGGAGAAATTCTGACGTTCGTCAAGCTATGTTTGTTTTACGATGATGGACTCGCCTTCTGTCAAGTTGACAACTAAATATTTATTTTATCTATACTAATATTATAAAGAGGAAAGATTTGTTTGTTTGTTTGTTTGTAATGAATAGGCTCCGAAACTACTGGACCGATTTCAAAAATTCTTTCACCTTTGGAAATCTACATTATCCCCGAGTAACATAGGCTATATTAAATTGGACCCGATAGGTGGCGCTGCGATCGAGTTTTAGGAATGTTAACTTTTTCACCCGTGCGAAGCTATCCCTTTCTGTGTGTCTTAAGGTGGATATGAGAATGGTTTAGATTTACAATTGGACCCGATAGGTGGCGCTGCGATCGTGTTACGGGCAATTTAACTTTTTCACCCGAGCAAAGCTGGGCGGGACAGCTAGTATATTATAAAATGTATGTTCAAAAATAATCTTAATGTTTATTGTAGCTGGCCGACGCATGGTTTCGGCTATTTCGTTAGCCATACTTTATTATCACATTAAAATAACTGAATGAATGTCATCAGAGTTATAGTTAATGAAAATATAACAAAAAGATTATAAAAAAAAAAACGAAGGGTGTCAAGAAGGCTGGCAGCATTAGGTACAACACTTAACGGCAATTCATACAGCTTTCGTGTCTATTGAGATCCAAAGGATTTTTTAAAATAACTAATGTATTTCTGTCCTACTAGGTTGGTGACCAAATCCTTGAAGTAAACGGGCAATCCTTCGTGGATGTGACGCACGACGAAGCAGTGGCACAGCTCAAGTACCATAAACGGATGTCTCTTTTAGTCAGGGACGTGGGCAAGGTGCCCCACGCGTGCACTGCGTACGGCGAGCGAGATGCGACACCAAGGTGTTCATTGTTTTGTTTTTAATGTATTTCGCTTATTCTTAATATACATAAATCGTTTTATGTGATTAAAATAAGAACTAATAAAATATTCCGACTTTATTTAAAAATATATGCACAAGTAATAATAGAATAATAATATTTTTTTATGTAAGAGATTTAATATATAAAATATACTCACGCCTTCCTACAGTTCCCACAAGGGTCCCCGAAGGGGTAGGCAGAGGTGTATATATAATAATAATAATAATAAATTATTATTATTATTAAAGTACCTACACACTCACTTTCCACCAGAGATATATTTTAGGTACCAACGTGAAAGATGGAGAATCCATCGCTGTTACTCAAGCACGACTATACGTAAGTCTTTGAATTGCTTCTCAGACCTATGCACGTTTCCTCTCGATGTTTTCCTTCACCGGAAAGCTCGTGGTGTGACTAATCACTGTCATAAAGGAGATTTTAAATATAAGTACATATTTTTATTAATATCTCTATATAATATAATAATATATCCTCACGCCTTCCCACAAGGGTCCCCGAAGGGGTAGGCAGAGGTGTATAGTTAATACCCACACACCCACTTTCCGCCAGAGGTATATTAGGTGCCAACGTGACAGATGGCGAGTCCATCGCCGTTACTCCAGCACGACTATACATACGCCTTTGAATTTCTTCTCAGGCGTATGCAGGTTTCCTCTCGATGTTTTCCTTCACCGTTCAGCTCGTGGTGTGACTAATCACTGTACTTAAGTTCAGAAAAACTCATTGGTACAGTCGGGATTCGAACTTGCGACCTTTGCGTCTCAGGCAACTGCTCGAACCACTCGGCTACCACGGCTAAATTGAATAATTGTTGATCTGACACAAAGCGCGTGGAATAGAAGCCTTTTAAATTACAATTTTAATGCGTTATTGTATACTCACGCGATCTTTTATAGTTAGTATGCTTGTCATCTTTTCTATCTTTATATATATAATTCTTCTGTGAGTGTGTATGTCACTGAACTCCTCCTAAACGGCTGGACCGATTTTAATGAAATTTTCTGTGTGTGTTCAAGGGGATCTGGGAATGGTTTAGATTCACAATTGGACCCGATAGGTGGCGCCACTGGGTCCGTGGCTTTAATTTTTCTCCCAAGCGAAGCTGGGCGGGACAACTAGTATTTGTATATTTCTGTGAATATGTTAAGTCGCGCATGTGTCATACGATTTGTCACACTCAAAGCATGTGTCATTGCCAGTCTTTAAAGCTATAACGAGCAAAAAACTGTATAGAAACCAAATGAATGACATGGTGAAAATCATGTTGTATGGGTGTGCTCGTTACCCCAAACCCAAAGATAACATTTTAAAAGTATCCTTGTTATCTAATTCTGTCCTAGCTTTAGCATTTTGGGGTTTCGATCAACTAAATTAAGAAGTGTTTTATAAGGGTGTAAATAATTATTTTTTAAACCTTAAAGAATTATATTTATGTTTTTGACACAAATTTAATGACATCATCTTTAAAAGTTTATATTTTACGTCATTACTTTTTATATCACTACTTTTTACACGGTTTTCTTTTAAATTATTTTGTTTTATTCATAGAATAAGCGGCTGGGGCAAAAGAAGAGGCGCAGCTTCAGTAGCGGTGGAGCAAAAAGCTCGCTCTCTCCTGCCTCAGAGCGACTTGCCAGCCCTAGCCTACTATATGGAGGAGTACGCAGCGCGAAGACTGACACCCGACGCCTTCCTTACAGTCCTTAGAGATCTCCTAGATACTCCGCAAAAGGTATACTAGCAATTGGATCTTTTATTTCTTTTTGGAATATCTCTCTTAGCCCCAGTTCCCAAAACTTAACCATAGAATGGCGAAACCAAAAGGCCTCCTGTCAGGCACTGATTATGTATTAAGCAATAACAGCTAAGGTAACCCTGGAGGGATCGGACCTCAACTTAGGGCGTTGCTTATCCAGGGAGTTGATCTAGACTGGGTGATATTATGATTTTTAGCTCGCTACCTTTAGTACGCAACATGAGCATTACACATTTCTTATTTATTTCATATTAATATCTCAATACATAACAGTATGTAATTTTGCCATAGTATACTTTACTCACGGAGATCCGAGAGTTCATGGTCCCAGAGGATCGGCCCCGGTTCGACGAGCTTGTTTATAGGCGAGGCGACGAGTCCGCCGACCATCTTAAGGTAATACTCATTATATGATACATTACAAACTTACATGTATATAATATATATAGGTATATAATACGTTATTGTTAAGAGCTTTAATAGTTACCACGTTAGGTATTTGTCACTATTTCATATGAAAACTCACATTAGATTTATAAATATCATAGATTCACATAAAAACAGTGGCGTGTTTTGTCATCTCCATTAATAAGTAATAAGAAATCTTCAATACAAATAACTTGCCAGCATTTGTATGCGAAGGAAAACTCCAAAACAGGATAAATAAGAAAGAAAAAGTGTTTAGCGCCGCCAGTATCCATAGCTGGAACGTTAGACGTAAGGAAAAAGCTGTTAAAGACAAATTCTTAGTACAAGCGGGGTTGTGTTCCATCCAGGCACTCTATGATAAATGCTAGCCTCTTCGGAGTTGTTCAGTCAAGCTACTAATGCCTGTTATAAATGCTAATTCCCATCATAAAATGACACCGATTACAATTTATCCTAATAAAAATATTACTTGACACAGCCGCTTCAGTAATAAACTCATTTGGAAGTTGAGTCCATCTAAAACCATCAAGAAGATAAATTTCGTTTTACAGTTTTGGGTCGGGTGTTGAGGTTGCAAACATGACTCACAACATTGAGCATTTACAGTCTGACGTTTTTATCATTGTAAAAATATTCGTTAGGTTGAAAAAAAAATCTTCAGGAGCGCACATAAAGCTATACCTATCATGATTCATTGATACCTTTTAACCTCTTCATTCTAGTATAAAAACGATTAAAAGCAGTTGCTTTTGAACTAATAAATGAATAGACTATTCTTTAGAAAATGTATGTTACTTGTGAGCTTATTAAAATCAAAGCTACTTAAAATATAGTTAATGATCGTAAGTCGTGAGATCGTAAGCAACTCAGATCTTCATCATTACCACGCCGAATTCCTGTCGTAGTAAGAAAAGAGAGTTCTCTCTAGACTTATACACTTCTGGTAGGTGGGCTGTATTATTTCACATTTAATGTCCATGCTCTTGCCTTACTATATGCTTTCAAATAATTCATGTGATATGACTAAACCATTTTATGTTAATAGACATAATTAACTTTTAATAGCATCATGTTCGGACTTGTGACGTTCGTAAACACGATGTGGCAGGAACACTGTGTAGTGGCAGGAACGTTTCCTCTGTTGAAATAATAAGAGCATTTAAAAAAGGAATGATTACTTGTAGTAGCACACGAGACACCGGCAATCAACATTGTGGTACAAGCCTCATTAGTGCGGCTGACGCTTATGTATTGTTCGTAGCGCGGGGTGGAGCGGCATATGCTACCTTCCTCGACGATGCATGAGTTGCACGACTCGGTAAGTCTACCGCACGAGTCTAGCCGTGCCGCATGCCTCTTGTCCATCGGTGTAATAGATTCATTGCTTCTGCTCGTAACTAGTCTATCAACTTTGACGTTAACGCCACCGGTTAGTTTGTAAGATTCGTTAAAAATGTCTACGCATTCTATGAAGACAGGTTGTGGTATAGAGAAGGCACATTAAATATGAATTGGCAGCTGTAAATATGTCAATAGGTTTTATATCCAAAAATGTGTCAGCGTCGCTTCGTTAGCACTCTTGTCGTGTTACTGACGTATATTTTGTTACCTATTTATTAGATCCTGTTTATATTAGCAAGTTAATCCCAATATTAAGTGATATGATACCATGAGTGTAGGATAAGCTAGTCCAGGGAATCTAGGACTGAAGCTGAGGTGGTGAGGTGAGGTAAAGGGTTACTGTTGTAGGAGGGCCCGGTGGAGGTGCCCCTCGCGCCCGACCACCGCTCTCCCTCCGAGGACTCCGGCTTGGGACTGCCGCCGCACGACAATGCTTACAGGTGACAACAATCACCTACTTAATGACTTGCGATCTCTACCTCAAGCAACCCACGGATATAAGTTAATATAATTTGCAATGTTGGATCAAAGAACATTCATGCTAAAGGCGAGTGGCAAGCAAGAGACCGCCACTCCAATGAGTGTGGTGTAAATCTCTCGTCGCCGGCGGTGCCTCTTGTGAAACCGCTTAAGCGTTAAAGTACCATCAAAGTGCTAAAGCAAAGGCTGAGTCCTCGTCAAGCGTTGCTTTCGTCCGCTCTTTTGCATCTCACAGAAAATAACACACTGAGTCCCACGATCCCTTGTCTCAGCGTTCACTCGCGTGATCCGAGCATCTCATTGGCTGCTCGCCAAATACGGTATCGGAATCGATTGTTTTATGGGGACATGAACGTTCACATTTATTGTCACCGATTCAGTTTAGTGCCACAGTCCTGCATCCGTACAGGTTGTTTTAAATTTATTGGCACTGAACTAAGTACGCAATTGATGTTTAAGTAGTAATTTAAAATTTAATCGCAGATGACGTACGCACACATTGCCGCAATGTAAATGCGACAAAGCTCGGCCAATTGATTTGACATGCACTATTAGAATTAAAAACCGTTTAAGCATTACGGTTCCGTACTTTCTGAATGTATCGTAATTTAAATAAACAGCGAATTATCGTTCTAGGTCTGCACAATGTAATCATTCTATATTCGGAAAATTGCGTTGTAATGTCAGGCAGTGTATTTGAATTCATTACCTTGAGATAAACGTTTAATAACTGGTGTGGTGCCAATATCTGTGTGGGTGTCATAGTGACGCGATGTTGTGTGGGGCAGGAGCGGGCGCGCGTGGCGGCCCGTGGACGCGCCCGCGCTGGAAGACGACCTGGAGCCCGCGCACGAGGTGATTTTGCCAGAATTACCTTTTACACATTCTCTATATAGACCACTGACACTTTTCTAAGCCTTGTGTATAGCGATGTCCCTGGTGTCACTCGCATTATTCACAACAACGTTTCTTTTATCTTCCTCTACATCTTTCTCCTTTAATGATCGCAATAAGCCTGTAGCTCTGCTCGATTCACTATAATGGAACTCGAGTCGAGACTGTCGCGAATGAGACGACGTGTCGCTTTCGCATTTGCATTCCTTTCTTTGATTAAAATGTAAAATTGTTCTCACTTGCCTCGTTTGTGGAAGTTGGAAATGAATTCAGTAGCTGAAGTTGGAGTGGCACTTGGCACTTGTGTACTACTACGTATTACACATTATCATGCATGAGTCGATAACGGCTAGAGTGTAGAACTAACACCGCTCTGGAATATGGCCGTTATTCCCTGTAAACAATACTCGATGGGTAAATCTGGCAAAATTCTTCTTTTACATTTTCGTCTAGCAAAATGGGCTGCATGGGAAATTGGCAATCTATTTATTCGTTTGAATCTCGAACAAGTCGGTAATAGCGGCCAGCTCGCCTCTGTATTTTTCAATTTAGAACACATTCTTTAGAACTCATGACTTTTTAGGTTTTAATAAACTCACCACAGACGTTAGAATTCGAGGGGGTCATAATACGTATAAGAGTTGTCGTTTAATTATATATAATTCTTATGATTTATATTAATAAGATGGTGAAACTACAGTTATGTACGAAATTATAATACATTTTTAAAACTAATAAGTTGATAGTTTATACACTCGTTTATTTTCGCTATTAATGGCATCGGCTCGTTGGTCTAGGGGTATGATTCTCGCTTCGGGTGCGAGAGGTCCCGGGTTCAAATCCCGGACGAGCCCAAAACTTTTTATTACCCACGATATTAATATCCTCATATACATTAATATGAAATTATCGCTAATTAACCTATTCTATAGTAGCCAATAAGTACTTTACATAATATTTTGAATTTCTTTTCTTTGTATTCACATATTAGAAGTTGCAGAATTATCTAATTACATTTCTTTATAATTTATTTGAAAATTAAACACATAATTAAATCTTAATACGTTTAAATGATTTAAAACGTAACGAAACGATAAACGAGACGTTTAAACAACCACTACGTTCGGTGTCTATAGTTATATCTCGTATAAAATATGTATATAATACGAATATATTGAAAGGTATACAAAAACGTATAAAAATAATTACGCCTATGTACTCAACTTGTGATACACGCTTATCGTAGCCGTGCCCCGCTATTTCATAATACGAAAATCGTTAAAAAGCAAGTCTTTAATTCCCTTAAAAGCATGACGTCAGTAGGTAGTGGAGGTTATTTGGATACGTCATAAAGATAAGGTAAGCTTGTGTTGGGAGTAATGAACCCTCGGTATTTACAAAGAGTCCGCTATATTTAGGTAGAGTGGGGAGCAGTTAGCATTATCTAGGAGCAGGGAAGCGTAAACATTGCTTATTGCGGAACTTTCTAGAGCGGTTACTACCTACGGATTTCCTTTATGATATTTAACCGGCGAAAATGCATATTGAGACTGATGAATGTGGATGAAGCGAAAGGGGTATGTAAGTCTTGAGAACTGAACTGGCGCTTTGCACTCTCTGCCTACGGGGGTAAGGGACTCGGCGTGATGATTTGTAGGAATGGTCTCGCTATGTCCTGTTATCACGTCGTGTTATCACGTGTTATTCGTCGTAACAAAGCTTATTTATTGGTCATTGGTATTAATAAGCTTATATATTAATTATTTATTCTTAGTAATTAATAAAATACGCATTGACCATATATCAATATCGATCAAAATCTAATATTGTAAAGATTATGTTTGTGTACTTTTCGTGTAACCTTTGTTGGAGATCCATAAATAATTAAATAAACAAACTGGCATACTACATGCGGTATATGATTTAAATGTTTACTTTAACGTTTTTCCTTACAATGTGTAGGAATTAACTATAATTACGCGTACACTGTGTTGTAGGGCTGGAATATACATATATTGTGGTGTTAATCGGAACTGCTTTCTGCTTTCATATGATACATTAGGATGAAGTTTGCCGTATCGTTCATGAAATGAGTCCCATGGGGGCTCGTAAAGGAGCCCTTTGTAATCCCATGCTTACGTGCGCACGCATTCGCCCCACCTTAGCCGGCTACTATGGCATTTTATCTAAGCTTACTCCTTATCCTTCCAATGAACCTTAACGGAAGTGGATATATAAATGTTTAATTCCGACAAGCATCCGATCTGATCGACGACAAATTGTTTCGGTAGTAAATGTACGTATCAAAGTGGTTCATTGAGATAAATAAACATGTAAAGTAGCTATTAATTTTAATGTAAAATTCATCATGTAAGAGGTGGGTCGGCGACTTGGATGCAACTAACGGCGTCATAGACAAAGGGCAAATGGATGGAACATTTGCCTTTGGCTAACACAAGCTTTTTGACCGCCCTTTACGTTAGGACGGCATCTTTTTTCTGATCGTACTCATGTTTTCCTCTTGGTCTTCCTTTTCCTGTCTATCCCTTCTCCTTTCCTAAGGTACCTATTTTTAATTAATTGGTCGTGTCGTATAATCTAATAAATATTTTTGTAGATTTAATAAGCTTTTGTTGATTGGCTTAAAATATCACCAAATTCCACCAAATATAAATAAATCAAGCTAGGCACCTATATATATCAAAAACCTTAAAATATCTGTACGAAACGTCGCAGTGTATTCTTAGTAAGCCCGTCGAACTAAACGAAATTAAATAGACACGAATCGCATTCTCAAACACTTCTTATCTTATTTACTTTATTTACGGTGGCTGTGTAAAATTCATTTCCGCGTTTATTTGACATGGGTGCGCCGTAAAATGAGGGGCTCCGTAGCAGGGTGAATGCTACGAAGCGAGGGCGGGCTTCGTAGCGTGGCTACGGGCGCTACGTGAAGGTAATGTCAGTGCGCGGCACGCTGGGCGGACGACATGACGTCGCGCCGGCGGCGCCGCGTTGCCTTCCGCGACTATGTGCCCATGGACGTGCGAGCCATGGCCAAGGTACCGCAACCCCGCGTATCGTACTAATATTATAAACAACCTGTGGTCCCGCGTAATGTTTGATTTTATTGATATATTTTATCTGGAATAAAACATATCCTATGTTAGATCTATACATCTAATCTCTACTATCGAAAAAATATAAATATCTCATAAAATCTATACTATCTAAACAAAGAGGATGTGTTTTATTCCAGAAAATATTTTTACCAATTAATATAAAAAATTACACGATATGGCGTACTCTTAAGTTGTAGGTAAACTTTCTATTCGTAAGCATACAGGCGTAAGCATATCATCACGCCTAGTCCCTTCCGGGGTAGGCAGGTGCCAATTGAATTGTGTTTATTGCCAAATTATCAGTATCAATATGTAAATGTAAATATTAATTAAGTTTATTATTAATTAAGTTTATTAAATTATGTAAATAAAAAAAAAAGCTTTATTTTTATTAGAAATACTTTCAGTCACACTTATTGTTTGAATCAGTGCTCACATCAGAGACTAGATGTGAGTCTTGGCGCGCTGTCAATCTGATAATGTGACTTTCGCACACAAAAGTGTTTAAAGTTGTGGATTTGTTGTTTTATTTAAGCCACTTAATATAATATACTAAAAATATTTACTTGTCATCACTCAACTACTGGTTTATAATTTTCCAATTGCTGGTACGAATGAACGAATGAACGAAGTTCAATATAGAGCCAATACTAGCTATGCTGCTCAGATTTGCTTCGGTGCGAAAAAATTAGCCTGAGAAACGAACGCAGCACCGCCTATTGGTCCCAGTTTTCTTATGACAGAATGGTAGCTTAATGAAATTATAAGTTAGTACTCCAGCGACAAACTAAAACTATACATTGAATTTCGTGTAGCATACAGAAAGACATAAATATGCATGTTTAGACAAGGGACGCTGGGAAGACGTTATATTTAAACATTGTATGAAAATATTTTTTCCAGCATTTCAACAATATCTGGCACAAATATATTGTTTCAAATTTCAAACAAAAATATTTGAAACATTTCAGTTGAAGGTGGGCTTGAATTTGGCCAATTTAATTAAATTCAATTTTATAATTGAAGAACAATTCAAAAGGAAAAATATCCTCCATTTTATCAAAGCTTCATTTCTGTATTTTTTCAAAACGTAAGTAATCAAACCGAAGCGCCTGCCGTCGTTAAATTCGCAATCATGAGCGTGACAGAGTAATAGCGGCGGAACTCGACACTCGTCATGCACGTAGCAAATCTCATCTGAATATTATACATGGCTTGTATGTATATTGCCTTTCTTACCTGTGGGACACGTCTCGGTTAAATTGCTATCAATATGCCAAGATGTTACCTCAATTTATGTAGGCATTTAGACACGAGAACGAATTATGTAATACATATTTTAATTATATTAACACGCCAAAAACCCCTGACGTTTTTTCGCTAGCTATACAATCTGCTCTAATGCTGAATAAGGTACATAAAACATCATCTAAATATTTTGAATCAAAAGCGACATTGTAAGTTACAACAAATAATATGATGAACAAAATAGAAAATGTTATAGATTGTATCGGTGGACTCAGAATGATTACAACAAACTACATTTTGGTTTGCTGTTTTTTAATTTGGTTGGCAACAGAAACCTTTCATTAAACCGGTTGGAATGCATATAAGTAGGTGCTTTACTTGCATTAAATAAATATCAGGCTCAAAAGGTCAGAAACTTGATCTCGTGTTCGCCATTTCGATTGGCTCATTAACGAAACAACGCGCGCAGACGAAAACGTGGAACGTTGATTACTTGGAGGGAGAGTTTCTGTTTTCTCATTGGTTCTACCAAAGTTTCGATTGAGTATTTTATTAGGCGACTCGATTGTGGAAGTGAAGTGAATTGTAGCCGTAGAATAAAGATTGCCGCTCTGGTCCCGGTGTTTCGCGTGTGGGAGAGCCCACTGTAATGGCCAGTCGATTTTGTTGTAACAAAAAACCATGACGTTCTTACATAATGACTGACAATAGGTACAGTTTGTTGCACTCATGTCGATGGGAGTACATTTATAATCCCACGTAGGTAACTAACTAACCGATGAAATAAAACGATTAAAACTACATAAGCACTAAAAGCGATGATTATAATAATTTTGTTAGCAGAAAAAAATATATTTTCAATATAAAACAAACTGTTAGTTAGATGTAGTAAACTCATCAAATACATCAACTCAAATAGCACTATATTGTACTATTTTTTATCCAAGGTTAACGCTCTACGTACCAATATGCGTGACTTTTAATTTGATCTTATTTGTGAAATAAAAATATTAAGACATGGAAGGGTACGTGGCGATAACAAAATCAGGTTTTATTTAAAACTGTTAGCACGCACCTTTCTCACGCGTTTCAGACGCAAGCCTACACCTGCTTAGGAGCAAAACGCTTATAATTATGTTAGAGTGTGTCGTATAATTTTGTAAATTTCATGTTGGTCGACATTTCAGTAAAAGTGTTTGCTTCACTTCTGATGCATTATGAACAAGGCATCTATGCCATCCCTCCATTCCCGTGGATCCATTATGTGCAGTCCAAATTTTATCTTCTATACATTTTTGGTTATGAACTTCATCAACTCTAAGCTTTTAGAGAGATTAAAGATTATGTAAAAAAATCAGACATTTTGAATAATGTATTCACGCGTACTCATTGCTACTCTGGATTAGAACTTGTAATCTAAATGTTGCAGGCGACTATTCGAACCATTAGGTCAGATATGGCTAATATCTAATTAAATCTCATATGCACATATATGCAAATAATTAAGAACAAGTACCAGTAACACAATCAGATGGCTTTACTTCATGGATGGATTCTCATTACTCAAGAGTGAAAAGATGTGTATGTCGACTGTATATCCTTCCTCTCTTTCCCACTACTGTGTAATAATAGTAATAATCGGCCAAGAGAATACAAAGAGCTATTATGTATAAACATGGGAGGAGCTCTTGTTTGTATATCCGCGGGTTCGCTTTAAGTGTGACAGGCGAAGCAAAATCGTTATATTAATGTATATTTAATGTAAATTGACATGTTGACACATGCGCACCGGATTCAGCCGATAAAGATGTGCCAACATACGATACTATCTAAAAAATAAATTGCACTTTACTTCCCTATGGTGGAAGTAAAGTCGGTGATCGTTCCTGCAGTCAGACCGTGGAGACCATCATTGTAGTACAACCATTTTCTACTCTCACACAGGTCCTCGACTCTCGCGATGAATACCCGAGATTTCATAGCGTGTGTAGACTATGCTTATTTACTATCCATTCTTGCGTGTCATCGTGATGCATGTGTTGTTGTGTTGTACTGTGTCTGTATATCATCTATGTAACTGTAATTTTTTGTGTATAATATTGGGTGTTAAGGAAATTATTTCGTCTCATATGAATGATCTGTGTATTTGCGCAGGAGTTCGAGGAGGAAGGCAGGCGGTCTCGACGACACTCTTCGCCGTGCAACTCCAGAGAAGGCAGCACCACCGCGTTACATACGCAACACTACGATGACGCCGTGAGTCTTATTATATTATATCATATTTTTTTATTTTTTTTTTATACAACAAGAGTGGCAAACAAGCATACGGCCCCCCACCCGATGGAAAACGGCTACCGCAGCCTATTTACGCATACAATAACGAAGTATCACTTGCGCGTTGCCACTCTGTTTTCGGAGAGTTATACTGTGTTGGCAGCATAATGGGACTAATCCCTCTGCTGCCAACACAATATAAAAATCCTCCCCCCTCCCCGATGAGCTCATTACTGGTAACCTTATTCACCGCGTAGGAACACAACACAATAAATTGTGTTATTTGGCTACGGACTTATAAGGTGGAGGTCCTGCCCCAGTCGGGCAGCTCCAAATTCGAACGGGAAACCCGTTATGCCCTACCTCTCTTACTTACATACATACTTACATACATCTTACATACATACATATTTGATTGTATTTAAGGGTTTTAAACGTTAGGAGACCCTTGTTGAAGGCGTGAGGATATATTATATTATTATTATTATAAATGCTCGAGATCCGATAACTGCCATAATAATATGTTTTTCTCAATTTAAAGGTCTGATGATAAAATGTAGCGCACTACTAATATTATGTCAGAGTTTGACCTTTACTATGAAACGACTCGACAGACTTTTTTAAAATACGGATTTTAAAAATAGTTATAGCTTATGTATTAACTCAGATATATATCCCGATACTAAAATCATGGGATCACCGCGTAAGCAACGCGGAGAAACATTTATAAATGACCGTATATACACATTGTGATATAATTCCAAGAGTATGTAGGTAGGCGGACTAGTCATCTGTCATGTTGGCACGTTCATACATCTGCGGCGATAAGATCGTGTTACACCTCTGCCTACCCCGTTGGAGACCCTCATGGGAAGGCGTGAAGATATATGTCATAAATTTTTTTTTCCAGACGGCACTATAATATGATCACAATCTGCAATACACATGTGGCACACTGCGTTGTGTCTAGTATAGTTGTACAATACCGCAGTTTACCGTCTGACTCTTTCGTAACTGAATAGTTTGGCTCCGTGCCAGCCGCCAGGCACTCGTCTCGATAATCTATCTAAGCTTTATGTCATATTACTCTGGTCTGAATGCTATCAATAATCTCGATCAATAAATCGATATTTGGGATTGATATACTGATAATAATGAATGGTGGTCGAATGATTCGAGCAGTCGCTTGCAACACAAAGATTGCAAGTTCGATTCCCGACTGTACCAATGAGTTGTTCTGAACTTACAGCGAATAGTCTCACCACGAGCTAAATATCCAGGAATAAGGAGGAAAATATCCAGACGAAACCTGAAAATAATCGTGTAATAGTCGAGCTTGAGAAACGGCGCTATTTCGCTCGCTATCGCTATCTGTCACGTTAGCACCTAAAATATACCTACCTCTGGTGATAAGTGGGTGCGTGGTGCAAAATTATTCGTAATAAATAAACATATAAACCGCTTAAGCGATCTTAAAATGACTTCACCTAGTGACATAAGCTTTTTTAAGCAATACCCCTGATGTTGCAAGCGTCCATAGGCAGCGGTAACTGCTTACCATCAGGCGGACCGCATGCCTGGATGTCACCCGTGTGGTATAAAAAAAATTTTTTTTAATCAATTTTGTATTATACAATTTAGCTCGGGGCATATTAATAAATTAACCTAATCTGTATATAAGTATTTAAATAATTGACGTAAATATGTAAATTTACTCCATTGTAAAGTAACGGTAACTGCCTTGTTAGTTACTTGGCGTCTGTGATGGCCGAAAGTGATTTGTCCCGTTATGTACGTCTGTAACTATGTACAGTTCCATCGAATAATATATGCATGAAAAGTAGGTAAAAGTACTGTGATGGATTTAAGCTGAATTAACATATGCTATAATTTCCCATAAAAACTTAAATACGCTAAAGCTTGAGCAGAAGTCCCACTCTGTTAAATTAGCAAATATTACGCTGGTGAACCCGTGGGGCACAACTAGTAATAGCTTTTCATAATTCCTTTGAATGAACTATATTACACGAAATGACAAAATGAAATCTGGTCTAGTGGTCAGAGATTTTGGCTGCGAATCTTTATTGCGGGTTTGATTTCCACTGGGGTCAGATATTTTTGTGATAAACGCGAATATTTCTAATGTTTTAAGTGTATAAGTATGACTACCGCTATCGAGTTCGCATAGTAAAAGCTTTGTTTAGTTAGGGGCTAGGACAATGTGTGTGTAAATGTACCACTGTAATTCTTCGTACTAATGCAGTTGCACTCATTGAAATCAGACGTATGTTTTAAAATTGCATATAATCTATTATTTACATTATACGGATGGCTATATTTTTCGATCGGTCACTCAAGGATAAAAACGCCAAGAGTACGAGTCGTAAACACTGAAGAATGTAGATGAAGCGGAAGAGTCCAGAGGAGAGTAAGAGTTCAGCGTTATGAGTTGCACTCTTCTAATATTATAAATGCTTGTTTGTTAGGATCTTGGAGGCTCTTTCGCGCAAAAACTACTAAACGGAATAGGATATAATTCAGCGAATGACTCATAGTAGGATTAAAACAACGAATATGTTGAAACATTCAGATTCCACGAGCAAAACCGCGGCTAGTAGAGTCCCATGTAATTTTTTTCAAACAAACATTTGTTGTCGCTTTCAATGTCTTTCAAACATTGATTAACACAAAGTAATTTATATTAAAACAATAAAACAAGAGCTCGTAAACAATATGTATATTTACTTAATTGAGATTCAATACATCTTATTCTACAAATATCAGTCTAATAAACTTTAAACACGATAAACAGGTTTGCGTTACTGGGCAAAATAAAACCAATTATAAGATTGTTAACGATCCGTTTTCTACTTGGTACTTTTAAGTTAACTATAGCCGACTGTTAGATGTGAAATTAATACTGATAATTAGAAAACATTATTGACTATATTTTACACCCAGAGGGACGTTAATTTTAACTCAGCAATCATGATTGATGAGGGGTGTACGTACCTCTTTAGAAATTCGTCAGATAAATGTCAACTAAATACTAGTTTCACAGATTACACGATACGATAACAATCTGCCGGACTATTTACGCGACCGACTAACGTGTATGACGCCGGCACATAATAGTACTTGCAAATCACCTTCATTTGTTTAAGACAATGAACTTTAATTTGCCTGCGGTTGCATTATCTTGGGTTATTTATGAGTAGGCTTAGAACTAAATACAAGCTAATATACGGTAGGTCATAGTTTCTCCTGAAGAGTCCGTCGGAGTTCCTCTGTCGCTTTAGTGAGGTCCTTGTTGTCGTGGCGGCGCTGCTTGCCCAGGTCGCCTCCGCAGTCGTCCAAGTAGTCTTTAGGCGGTTCCACCGGGTATTTAGTGCCAAACTTTGGGCGGGGAATCCTTACGCGTTTCACGTCATCTAACCAGCTTTCCATTTTTGAAAACAGTGCACGTACTTCAAAAACTTACTTTGAGTTTTCACTGGATCCTTCGTGTCAATCTGTAAAAATAAAAATTAATGATTGTTATTTAAATATAAATTGATCTAAAATGCAATTTGTTATCGAATGTGTGAAGTGTAGTAACTTAAATAACTTTATAAAAGTACATTACGATTATATTCCAAATAATTATGTCTTTGGAAATCAGTAATTTTGGAAATTGATAACTTAAAATATAATGTGGGAGTTTTTTTAGCAACGACGAATTTGTCTTCAATAATGTCAAAGAATATTTTTATATCGTTATCGCTCGAAATGAGAGCATGCGTGGCGCGCAAGAAGACCAATTAATAATGCATAAATAAAAGAGAGTCTAGAGACATAAGCTTAATTATTATTTTAGACTGAAGTAGTTCAAGTGGGTGAGTAGATAGAATAATTATATTTATAGAATAAGGAGTGAGAAATAATTACACAACCCGGCAATCAGATCTCGGCAGTGTGACTTTTATTATTCAGTAACTGGTATCACTTTGTACCTAATTTATTTAAGTGGCATAAGAGAACACATGCCTTTTTTCTAACGGTGATTGGTCAATAGTTGTGCAAGCCCTAGCGATGGCCGGCGGAGGATGGTGAAACACACTGATTGTAAACATTGTAAATAATGCGGTTTTGGCTTGGCTCGCTAAGGCTTGACACTGATAACCCAACCACTCGCTTTTATGGCGGGCGTCAACAGTTTCGCCATTATTGCACAAGATGAACGGGCAAAAGGTTTATCGCTACAAACTGACACATTGCTGAAAGAAATATTGCGACGATACCACACAGTCCCAAACCAAGTACTTAAAGCTTGTAAGAGGAATTAGGCAATTTTACAAATATTATACATGCGAAATTTTGTGAGGATGCTTGTTACTCAATGACGTCGGAACGGCTGAACGGAAATGTATGAAATTTGGCGCAGAGAGAGATGATTAACTGGATTAACCATTTATTATATTTTATTGAGCAAAAACAAACCGTGGGGCACAAAAAGTGATAAAAATACTTGGATAGAAAGAGATAGGAGTTAATATCGTAATTTCCTCTGAATTTAATGGCAAAAATATTACACTCACGTTATAAAAGCAGTGATCGATACCGAGTATCCGCTCGAGCATCTCCACGCCGAGACAAATACATTTATTGCACGAACGGCTTTCTCCAGTGAAAGTGTTACTAAATGCACCACATTATTCTTTCTGACGCTTTCAAACTTCACACTACCAATATATCCACAATTTTTGACTTATTTCTTGGAATAACAGATATGTTATTAGTGTGAACAACAAGCAACGGCTATATTGTTTTCGGACTTATATCGAAATGAAATGATAATTAATGATCTTCGTTTATTTTGACTCTGACTTGCGGTTGGCAAATACTAAAAAATATATTCCATGCGACTTGTTGCTACTTTATAAAGCATAATAACAATGTTTTTGTGTACACTTTTAGTTGTCATTCTTAGTCGATAGATGACATCGTCCTTGTGCATATCTGTCGTAATTGTGTATATTAAATTGCGCTATCAAAAGCTTCAGTCTGCATAGTAAATACAAACTTGATGCATAATACCTCTTTATTTTAAGGATCAGGTTTCCTCTCGACGTATTTCCATAAAAATCCATTAGTACAGTCGGGATTCGAACTTGCTATCGCTATGTTGCAGACTAATCCGCCACCGAGGCTTATTAGTAAATATAACACAGCATAAGTACATAAGCAACATATGAATGATTGGATCTAAGAAACTCCACGTGTATAGAATGGATTACAAACCATTAGACATACCTATTTGGTTTAGTTTAGACATGATGATAGAGCTATTGGTAGGACAGCTTAATTCGAGAAAGTGGGTGGACGCAACAAAATATTTTTTTATAATATACCGATTGTCTGCAAGCACACACTGTGACTGACTCAGATCCGTAAGTGTGAGCCAGGCTACCTACCAATAAAGGACATGACTCAAACAGCCATATCGAACACATTTGAACAAGATTCCGCCTACTAATATTATAAATTAGTTTGCGAGTTTGTTCCTTATTCATGAAAAAACTACAATTCCTTCAACGGAGTTGGATGAAATTTGGGACAGGGATAAAATAAAAACTGAATATACGAAATCAAACTACGCGAGACATGGCTAGTAATAATTATATCTTCTAAATATGACTCCGCATGTTTATCATCAGTTATTATTAGCGAAAGCCTGTACCCAACGCCGTAGTTTCTACTATTCAGCAAAAATGAATATTCTAAAATCATATATGTTCTTCTAGGATTTATAATAAGTCATCTCTGTCCACTGCTGAACATAGGCCGCTCCAATCGATCTCGAGCGCGACTGAGGTCTAGCGTTTTTCACCAGGTTGTATCTTGGTTCCATCTGGTAGGTGGCCATCACATACTGTGTTGACAGTTCGCAGTCTCCGCTTCAGAATCATTTTGCCCCATCGGCCGTCCAATCTCGCGCTATACGCCTGCCCCTTCAGCTTGCTAATCCTGAGAGCTATGTCGGCAACGTTGGTTCTTTTACGGATTTTCTCATGTCTAATTCGGTATTAGGTATAGGTGTAAAAATCTAATTGTTAACTAAACGAACATGTTTCGGTCGAGAGGAGCAGAGGCTTGCCGGAAGTGGTGCGTCGCGTGCGCAGTGCCCACGGCCGGCATTGTCGTCCGCAATACCGGCTAAGCTTGCAGTGGGAAGCTAATTTATTATACAATCTCTCTGAATTCAAATGAGAAATTTAAAGACTGAAATGAGTATACCTACAAATATAATAGAAATGTTATATCTAATAAAGAGAGAGCCATGGTAGCAAGTTATATAAATTTTTCTGTTCAGCGGTTAAAATCATCACAAACGTTATGGTGAAGAAAAACATCCAAAGGAAATCTACATATGTTTTAGTAAAAAAATTAAAAAGACGTATGTATAAACGAGCTTGAGAAAAGGCGAGGGATTCGCCATCCAGCCCAGCCGCCTTACCACAGGCCCTGTGTCCTGTGCTTTTGGTCGCGTGTTTGATACCAGTCTACACCAAGCGTGTGATGAGCGTGTTTTTGCTCTGTACTAGAGCTATAGTGTCTATAACATTTATGTAAGTGTGTACAGGCTTTACCAGGCTAAAGTAACTTTAGGTTAGAAGTTCATTTCGAGTTCGGGTCGCTCTATTCATCTTGTTCAATGATATATAATGTTTCTTTGCGGTTTCCCCATCAAACGTCTCTTCGCCGGCAGTATACAAGTACCAACTGACAAATAGCGAGTCTGTTGCCTTCTCTGTGGTAATATACGTCTCTGAATATCTTCTCAGTTGTGTAAGTTTTCTGGGGTTTTACTGACACTTGCAACCACTCAAGCTTGTGGTATGCATGACTGTAGCTACTTCAGTTCAAGAAAACTCATTAGTGCTCACCGGTAGGAGTCAAACTCGCGACTTTGCAGTTCACTAACCACTCAACCACCACGGCTTGAATAATTTCAGTATCAGTTGTACACTAAACAGTGTTACTTGGGGAATAATTAATAAAAACCAATGCCAGTTATTATTCCAACTTTTCATTAGAGCACATGTGTATGTGGGAACATTAATTCCACCGATAAGGATCATTACGGCATGGCATATGGCCTCTACATGTCTTAAGCAAAGAAAGTATACGATAATTTTCCAATGTGTAACCCGGCATAGACCCTAATAGTTAGATAGTCGCATTTACGAGCATGTCCCAGATTGCTTCCGTCCGTGACACCATCAACATACGATTCATCTATGGGCACTTTCTCCTGTTACTGTATGGTTGCATTCAACACTTAATCCTGTTAATTAAATTCTTCTCCACTTCTTTGCCAGCAGGATATTAAATGATTGCTGCCCCTTTTAACCTGCCTACCTATACAATGTACCTTCCATTACATTTCGTTACGTAAAAACAAAATCACATAACATTTTTTGTCGATGTAATATTTCAAATTGAATCTTTTCAATTCTCGTTAGACAAAAAAATGGGCTGCAAATTTGCCGCTATAGGTTTCAGTCTAACCCAGTCCTCTAAGTCTAGCTAGCACTCTTCTTCTCACTTATTTAGAGTGCTATTTTTAATATTTTTCGTTCACGCTGCAGTCTTCCTGCGCATGCCCACTACGAGTTTCCTACGAATGACTGCATGACATATTCTTATTTTCTTCACACCGTCTTAAGGGTCCAATTCGGTTGCTCAATCAAAGACATCTTACGCTGACGTGAGAAAAGAAAGTGGAACGGGTGAACGAGGCGGAATATATTCACATGACGGATAGGGAGACGGTCGCTGTCTTTCAGACGTTTTTGGATTGTTTTTAAACGTATGGAAATCACCAAGATTATATAACCTACATTAATTATTTTTAATTATGTTGTGCAGTTATGCAGGTGCCTATTAAAATTACAAGTCCACTATATATAATATATATAATATAGTCAAATAGATTAATCACACCATGAGCTGTACGGTGAAGGAAGGTGCATACGTTAGAGGTTTAAAATTCGTAGTCGTATTGTTTAAATAGTCATGTTCGATAAACGGTGACAACCCCTTTTTTGTTGGAGATATATTATGTCTTCGGCGAAAAAGGCTGTTGATGACCTCTGCCTATCCATTCGCGATCCTTGTGTCAAGGCGTAATAATACATATTACTATGTAACAAATAACTATAATATAAGACAATTGTTCAATAAAATATTCAGTTCAATTCACAAATATGTTTGATAGATCCTAAGCGGCCCGTACTTCCCATGGTCTTGACAGAACATTCTCGGGTCGCCGCGTTGACCTTTAAGGTGCATATCGTAGGGCACCGACTTACATAGACTTTCGCCGAGAAACGTTCACGACTTCAACAAATTGGTCTATAGATACGGTCTGGGTAGCGGTTGGATAAGTGTGCAAGCGGCGGGCATAATGCAGTTGTCACGACGATTTTGTACAGTTACTTTTGTGATATTAGTGATAATGAACACGTACTCTACATTACAGTTCCTTTTACCCCATTGAGCCCGCTCACCCGTTCCACTTTCTTTTCTCGTGCCAGCGTAAGGTTTGATTGACCGACCGAATTGGAATAAAACCTTATATACAGAATACGACAGTTACTCTGTGGTAACAGTTACCCAATTAAACTCAAATTATTCGTTCGTTTAAATACGTAATGGAAGTAACAGTTCTATTCTGGTATTAAATGATTTGAAAGATAACTAACTATCTAGATATTTTTTTGTAGGTAATATCAGAAAACGGCAACATAGCCCAAGCTAATAATAATACAATAGCCGTGCATTTGTGTTAATATAAAGACTTTAAACGTTTCAAAAACTTCGACTCTGAGTGTGAATTGATAACGAACTCCTGAGTTTGTTGGATGCTTTTCTTACAGTATACGGAACCTAGATATAGAAGCAGTGATGTCGAGTGTTTGTGATTGGAATTCTTCCCAAATATATGTTATTCTCACTCTCCGAAGTAAAGTTTGTTGTGTGATGTGTACAGTACTTAAGTTCAGAATAACTCATTGGAACGTACCAAGCAAGGTACACTCGGACACCCACGTCTCCTTGATAATTTACTGTTGTCATTAAATAGTTGTACATTTATACCAGTCGAAGAACAATTCCGGGACTAAGAAGTTGGTGCACAATTAACTAAGTTTTATAACAACGGTATGGGAAACCACTTATGATTAGACATCTAAGCAGGAAGACTGTCTGACCCAGTGGTTCCTATAATCAGTTGTTCCTTATAAACGTGTCTCGCCACTTTCTACTAATTACCTCTGCATGCGTTAATAAACATATTTGAATAACAGTGTTTTTAGTTAAGTAACCAACTGGCGACGCAGTTATATGTCGGTGGGAAGGAGGAAGTATGTATCAAGTGAATGGTTTTACAATGTCTTTTAAAGAAAGTCTGAAGTAGGTAAAGGGTATACAAACAAGCATGATATGTATGTAGTGAGAGTGCGCTTATTAGTTCACATGCACCGTCCATAGTTTAATATGTACATCCCTACTAATATTATAAATGCGAAAGAAACTCTGTCTGTCTGTCTGTCTGTCTGTTACCTTTTCACGCCTAAACTACTGAACCGATTTAAATTAAATTTGGTACAGATTTACTTGTTATTTGTTACAGACACTTTTTAATGCGAAAAAGGGTTGTAAGGGGTTGAAATAGGGGATTAAAGTTTGTATGGAAGTTTCGTCATTTTTGAAGCTAGAAGCTTGAAACTTATTTTTTAGGCTCTTGATTACACATAAATTAATATTACATTCAAAGTTTGTAAAAATGTTACCCTTAAGGGGGTAAAAAAAATGCTGCTTAATATCACTTTTCCGCGCGGACGAAGTCGCGGGCACAGCTAGTATACAATATTTATGAATACGAAGTGCCGGTGAGTGCTACACACCTCTGATTACCCCATCAGGGACCCAAGTCAAGGCACGATGATATGAAGATACAATGGCAATTTAAGTATCTTAATCTCGTTCTTCATTAGATCATCGATTTACATGTTTTATTTCTAAGACCGTTATAATCAAGGCCATCGATCAGTAAGTAATAACTATGATTTTGGATGAGATTATAAGCAGGAACAAGAAAAGATCAAATTATTTTAACTATTATGTAAATCAAGAAAGAACTGGCGCTCTATACTCTCTGCCTACCCCGTTAGGGACTCGGCGTGATATGTGTGTAAAAAAATATAAGTAAAATATGGAATCGAAGGGAATTTAGAGCCCGAACGGAAACCGGGGTATGTCTGTGGTACCATCATCTTAGTTGGGCTAGCGGGACCAGACACCGCATTTCAGCTCCCACGCCTGCGCCGCCGACCGCCGGCTCGCTAATTGCTACTTTTGTACACCTAAACCCATTTACAACTCTACTCATTCGCTTTTACGTTCGGTCACATCCGTGCCGCCACGTGATGGAACATTGATTATTCCTTATACGGTACTTAATTGAACTTATGAGGAAGATACGCAATATTAACACCGTATAATTTACGTTGATACTAAACGCGTTTATTTTTTTTTATATGTAATCATCACGCTACGCTTAGCGCTTCGACTGTGTTCTTGTCCTTTCGATACATACTTAGAACATAGAATGAAAAATCGACACGTTGAACTCTATTACATACCTTTTCCTTTTGCATTATTATCTTCAAGAAACAAAAGCTTTCAAATACCCAAATGATACAAGTAGATAAAATGTTCATCTGTGAACAATAATTAAAGTAAAATTGTAAACGCCGCGTAACAAGGAGCGATCACATGAAGAGTATGTATTGCGTGCTGTCATATCAATTCTCTTTTTATTTCTAAAATGTATTGTGATATCGACACACTAGATTGCGTGTATCAACTCGCAGATTTTGTGCAATGTATACGTCCTTATTTAGCCGAGCTGATTGGGTTACGATATCAGCTGGAATCGAATACGTATTTGGTAATAGATACGCAGTATTTCGTTAGAGAACAGGTTCCACCAATCGCCGCACTAGTTCTTTAACCAAGGTAACGTATACGTCATATGTAGCTGAACTAATAATAGTTTCTTATCCCTATCCACTCACGCTAATGATTGCCGTCGTTAAGTTCTTAGTTTGTTATTAGCGCACATACAGTTATGATATTTTGGAACAATTCCTTCCACGAGAATTACTGTATATTATTATCTTCTAGCCTTGCCACAATGGAGCCAATAAGAAATAAGAAGTAATATGAATTTCTTTTTACAAACATAAATCTGAAGACGTATGTGCCAACGTAACAGATGTCGAATTAATCACCGGTTTTTAAACATGACTATTTTAAATTTTAAAAGTGCACGTAGGATTACTTTCGACGCTATTCTCACCATAAAGCTCGTTTCAACATAAGTTTTTAATAAAGCTCATTGGAACAGCCTGAGTTCGAACCAGCAATGTGTTTTTGTAGTGGACTTCTCGAATCACTCGGCCATCACGGCTTCCAAGAACATTACTACTAGAAAAATAATGCTGTTGTAAACATTTTACCGCTGTATTTCTATCTTTAGGCAAACAAATTTGAATATTAGCGTACAGAGTTAGTCGACCTAGTGCACGAATAAGAAAACGGTGCTTGTTCAAAGAGTCTTAATTGGTGGTATCGTCCCCAGTCTAAGCTGAATAAGGAAAGGAAGGTGCAGTGTACTGTTAACCTCATTGTGAACCACGACGCCGGTCCATGAACAATTACTATGTACTTAATGTACGGTCCTCTGTCTATAATACAATACAAATGTATCAAGATGACGCATATATACCTATACTATTTTTGATAATTGTCCGTTTTAATTAAGCGTATTTGAACTGTACTGCACTTTAATATTCGTGAGAAATTAAATCCAGCATTAAGGGAATTTCCTAATAAAATTTTATTATTTCCTATTTTATTTGTAACAATAAAAATACCGGTGTAATGTCAAGTTCGGTTTGACGGCAAAATCGGACGTTACGGGGAAGTTCGATTTCGATTTAGGCGCAATCTATGTAAAGGCAACGTTGGTTCGTTCTATTATGCCTAAACAATAATATACACGATTATGGTATGCTGTGATGTTTCTCTGATAAACGGACAGTTGTAATCTGATTAGGAATAATTGTTGCGAAAAGAAAACCGGTGACCTGATTCCAATTGCAGATACAATTACGTATTTATAATGCCAAAGATATATTAAGGTGGTACGGAAGAAGTTCAAAGATGCATGTGAAATATCTCTTTGAAGTAATCTACACACCTTCCCACAAGGATCCCCCAAGGGGTAGGTAGAGGTGTGTAGGTAGTACCCACACATATTTTCACACTGTAATTATAATTTACAAGCGGCCCGTCCCGTCTTCGCACGGGTGGACATTAATTTTTTAAGCATTATGGCATAAATTTTTTCTTGCAATTTAAATAGTTTAAGAGGTAGGGCATAACGGGTTTCCCGTTCGAATTTGGAGCTGTCCGACTGGGTCAGGACCTCCACCTTATAGAAGTCCGTAGCCAAATAACACAATTCTTTGTGTTGTGTTCCTACGCGGTGAATAAGGTTTCCAATAATGAGCTCCTTGGGGAGGGAGGAGGATTGTTACATTGTGTTGGAAGCAGAGGGATTAAACCCATTATGCTGCCAACACACTATAACTCTCCGAACACAGAGTGGCAACGCGCAAGTGATACTTCGGTATCGTGAGCGTAAATAGGCTACGGTAACCGTTTCCCATTCCCAGGTGGGCCGTATGCTTGTTTGCCGCTCTTGTTGTATAAAAAAAAGCCTATATTAATCAGTGATAATATAGCATTCAAATGGTGAAAGAATTTTCAAAATGGGTCGGTACTTTTTGAGCCAATTCCTTACAAACATACATAAATACAAATCTTTCCTATTGTAATATTAGTATAGATAACCGATTACTGCCTAAATACAAGCTCGCTTTGAATCGAGTCGATATGACTTTTCGATGTCGATAAAACATATCGATTCCCACTGGTAAGTAACTCAGCCATTCCAATCGTAGAAAGCGTGTCACGGAGCTAGTAGTGCTGTAGGTGAATAAAAAAGTGAATAATTTACGACACCAACAATAGTAAACAAGTATCTCCCGGAGGCCAGTTGCGCTGAGACACGTCCTTCTTGCATTCAAATGAACCAATAACTATTCGTGCAGAACGTTTTAATAGGGCTTTTGTTTGATTACTTTACACTTGACCATAGATTTTTTTTATTAAACTAATTAACTAACTTTAAATAAAACATAATTGTTTCAATTTCAAAATTTTCAACTATATCTTTGGTAATGAGGTATGAGTCTCTGGATTAAAGAAAATTGACACCTTGTAACCAAAATCCAACGAAAAGATGAAGTTGTTTCACCTTTGACTACCTTTCCTTGATCATTGTAGGAAGCCGTGGTGATAAATGATAATACTTAAGTGCTTTACTAAAACAAAGATTTTTATTATCAAATTATATTGCGCCAACAAAATCGTCTGATAACGGCAGGGTAAAGACAAAATTGTACTGTATTGCTGACGTGATAAATATCAATTAAGTACTTAGGTACAACTTTTATTTTCGTTGTTCGTATAAATTTCAAGGATTACTGAAAGGAGATTGAATGGTATTATAATTCATCGTACGTACATTTATTTTAAGATCACTCTGTCGTATATGTTACTGCAAAACAATAATTTTAAAATCGATTTTACTTATCACTCACATTTCCTGTCCCTTTTATCGCGGAACCACACGCACAACCACTTAAATAACATAATTCCACTCCATCCACAACCAGCATATTAATAACACAATTATCGAGTCATGTTATGTATTAGCAATTTGTTATTTTATTTAATACTAGCAGTACTTCTCGATTCCACGCGCGTTTATTTCCATAACCATATATTTCTCTGAAATAAAATTATCCTCTGTCATATTCCAAACCATAATCTATCTGTGCGCCAAATTTAATCCAATTTCGTTCAACCGCTCTGGCGTGATTGGGTAACAAACATGCAGGCGAACAAAATTTCTCATTTTTAATATTAGTATCAATCAGGTCAGTTTATAGTTTATACATACATCATTGATAAGTATAAATAGATAAGTAAAACAGATAAATACTTTTTCAAAAGTCCTTACGTCAAAACGTATTTCTGTGGTCTGTACTAATCTTCGTGATATCATTAAACTTTTTGATTTTTATACAAGGTATGTGATCTATAAATGATGAATGTATACATGGTGCGTGCAAACTGCGCCGCCCTTAGGGCTCCCACACATAAACACGATACGACGTCGCGTCGTACAACGATGCGGCGTCGTTTCACGATACGACGTCGTGACGTTAGAAACTCACGATGCAATCCTGCGCAGTTGTTATTCAAAATTCAAACTTCAATAACATCCGTCATCTTTGAATTTTGAATAACAACTGCGCAGGATTGCATCGTGAGTTTCTAACGTCTCGACGTCGTATCGTGAAACGACGCCGCATCGTTGTACGACGCGACGTCGTATCGTGTTTATGTGTGGGAGCCCTAAGTAGTGAGCGGCACATGTGCCGTAAAGTGACACAAGGACAGTTTTTCTGCCCGTGGCCCGAAAAGAACCGGCTGAGGGCAACTCGCCTCGCTTTGATCAATGTGATCCGAATAACGAACGAACCTTTTCTCTCGCACACAAAGATCGTGAAACAGCACTTTTATATAACATTTGCAAGGTTTCTACGCTAACATTTGTTGGCACAGCTCTCCTTAAGGAAAATTGTTCTAATTGAAATAGGGTTCCTTAAAACCTTTCTTAGTCCTACTAATTATAACATTATTATAATTGGTAAAGTTTGTGGGGATGTTTGTTCCTCTTCCACGCAAAAACACTGACCAGAATTGGTTGAAATTTGGCACCGAGATAGATTTATAATCTGTATGAACAAATAGGATATGCTTTATTCCAGAATATCAACAAATTACTTTTACGAGGTGAAAACCACGGGGCACAGCTAGTATTGTTATAAATCTCTGCTTATTATTTACTTAATCTATCATTGAAACTAACTAAACTAATATAACTAATTAGAATTTACGCTACAGTTCACACAGCCTCCATTAATATATATATATCCATATCCATATTTCATGAGGTCATATAAAACATGTTATTGTTAGAATACGAAGTAGATGTAATAAAGCCTAACCACGAAACAAAATTGCGCCAATACTTAATTCCTCACATGACCGAAAACAAAGGTAACCACAATAGTATTGTTTTATGGACACACACAACTACTATGGCTATTATAATGTACAGGTGACACCAGATCTCAATTGAAAGGAGCTTACCAGGCACAGTTATCCTGTTACGTCTGGACAATAACTGCACTGCTTTGTATTTGTAAACAAAACACCAACAGGAATAAAATGATGGCACATGCACCTGCCACGGCGTCCGATTCGAGACTGCCGGTGGGAATCGGTCGGTGAGCTAGCAATGCTAGCCCCAAGCGCTCTGCGAATCGAGTTCGCTTGGTTGTCAACTGGCTGCGCAAGCGCCGTCTGCGCTACACCCATTGAATATGTTGGTAGAAGCAATGACTAAGTTTTCTACCCACGTTTACTATGGAACAGACCAATTTTAAAAGTTACAAAGCCTTAAATCAATATTATGTCACAATTTTATGTTCAGCGTGAATTATAGTCTACAATCTGACATGTGAATACTGTGTCGTATATGTGTATGAATGGTACAAATTGAGAAAGCAAGAGTTACGTAAATGTTCCTTGCCAAAATATTCAAATTGTGTCAATGTATGCGGTTAACAATTCACTACGTTTAGAAAGATCGAGACAAAGCTCAACATAACCCATCGTAACAAGTTGCACCGTTATTTCCCACGATGCGGATGATACGGGGCATCTGTCCAAAACTGGATAAACCGGAAATCATCAAGTCAAACACCTGCATTAAGTACCCATACCAAGGAAGGATATAAATATTTTTTTACTTAATTAGTACAAGCTCTTTCGTCGGTCCCTTTGATTATATTGAGAGCGTCGCAGTAATAAGATAGAGGTAGTTGGATAATAGCAATTGCATGTTTGTTGGAGAATTATTATCATTATCCTCACGCCACAAGGGTCCCCGAAGAGATATGCAGCGGTATCCCCTTTTCGTCGGAGCTATATTTAGGTGCAAGCCCGACAGATAGCTTTAGTCACCTTTTCTCAAGTACAAGCAAGCGTCTTTATATAATAATTGTTTACAAACGAACAGGTTTTCCCCCGATGAAGTCGATCAATATTAACGATAATACCTAAGATACTTAAATCGGGTATGGGGTAACAATATCGTTATAATATGAACGTACATTTCCGTGGAACTGCAACAAGTGTTTTTCGCGCCTTCAAGATGTAAAGAATGATTTACAATGTTCTCACGTTTTCAATTTTCCTGATAGAAATAAAATTTTATAAGACTTTAAATTGTTTCTTCTAATTCTTAGCCTTAGCATATGACGAAGTCTAACGGAAAGGATTAAAGTTGATACGCCAAGACATACCTAGTTCGTGTACGTATATGAAAAGACACCTAATATCGCGCACAGAAAGTGTGTAATTTTATCAATGAGCTCTTTTACTGCGATTAGTGAAGTGAAGCGTACCGTCTTGGTGGTTAGTAAAAGTGAAATTAATGCCGGCTTTGTGGTCCGGAGCAGGTTTCTTTGTCTCCTGAAGCTTTCACATTGCGCCACACCTTTTGTATGGATTCTGGTTTATTTAAACCTACAGGTTTATAACAACCGCGACCAATACGTAAATCTTTAAATTCAATTACTAATCCTACTTAAATTATAAATGTGAAAGTTTGTGAGGATTTTTCGCCTCTTTTACGCAAAAACTTCTGAACAGATTGCATGAAAATTGGCGCTAGATAAATTACTAAGCAGGAATAACACATGCCTACTAATATTATAAATGCGAAAGTAACTCTGTCTGTCTGTCTGTCTGTTACCTTTTCACGTCTAAACTACTGAACCGATATAAATGAAATTTGGTACAGATATGGCCTAGAGCTTGAGGAAGGACATAGGCTACTTTTTAATGCGAAAAAGGGTTGTAAGGGGTTGAAATAGGGGATTAAAGTTTGTATGGAAGTTTCGTCATTTTTGAAGCTAGAAGCTTGAAACTTATTTTTTAGGCTCTTGATTACATATAAATTAATATTACATTCAAAGTTTGTAAAAATGTTACCCTTAAGGGGGTAAAAAAAAATGCTGCTTAATATTACTTTACCGCGCGGACGAAGTCGCGGGCACAGTTAGCAGTAGCATATATTTAATAAAAAATATACTATTCAAATAAAATTTTACGCGGGTGAAACGGCGGGGTATCACCCCTAACCGAATCCACCTGAAGAAACAGAAAATGTAATTAAAATCGTTCCAGCCGTTTAGGAGTTGAGTGACATACACACGCACAGAAGAAACATATACCTATATAGGTATAAAGATATATATATATATATATATATAATATGATTAAGAAGCCGGTAAATTCTTGTAACCGAATGTTAAGTGACAAAATTGTTTGCATGTCTTGTACTTAATTACCAATTTAGGTAGGTAGGTATATACATTAACTGTATGCTCTTGATATTACAGGTATTCGCCGAAATCATAATATAACTGTAATTGAGATTGAACCCACGGATAATACTCTATAGAAATTTCGTTCGTAATAACAACTCGCTTTATTTGATGATTTCAAAGACGATATCCGAGTTTATCTTATGAATTTATGAACGGTTAACGGTTCTTCAAGTTTTATCTGCAGTATAATACACGATTGTTGTGGACTGAATAGCCGCATTCACTTGTTTATAATTTCAATGTTGCTCTGGACTCGCCTCTTCCTAACCCGTCGGAGACACTTTTTGGAAGGCGTGGAGATACAGATATAGATTATCATTGTAAGATTCCTGATATGTAAAACTGGCGTTGTACTGGTATCATTAGAGCATGTTACACATGTTGTTTAATTGTACTATTGCCTAATGGCTGCCGTCACGTCCTAAAAACTACAAATTCGTACTCTCACATGCCCGCTATAACGACTTTATTGTGCAGCGTGAGTTAAGAATGTTTACCAACAAACATTACCAACAAAGAATGACAAAAATATATCGTACCAGTCAAATATACTTACTGTTTTTTAAAGAACCATTGATTAGGCACGACCTGAGCTTTACGGTGAAGGAAAACATCGAGAAGAAACCTGCATACGTTTGAGAAGAAGTTGAAAGACGAATGTTTAGTCATGCTTAAGAAACTGCAATTGACTCGCCACCTGACACGTTGGTACCTAAAATATATCTCTAACCAAAAGTGGGTGTATGAGTACCTACTACACGCCTCTGCTTACCCTTCAGGAACCCTTGTGGGAAGATGTAAAGATATAAGTTTATATTGGAGATAGGCACATTCACGGGTAGTTGCTATCATTAGTATCAGTAAACTAGGTATTTTAATAGTACATTTCAGTCGTAAGTCGTTGTCCAAAATATAACAGAGAGAATAGAGCACCTGACTTACAGACCTAATCCACATTAATCAGTCTTTTCATATGCTCGCCGGTTTCGAGAAAAATATGTCGATAACATTTAAATGGCATTTATCTGCTAGTACCAGTGTATTCGGACTAGCTTTTCGAATAGAGATGAGTACATTTCGCGGAATTGGATCAGGGATTGTAGATGATAAAGAAAATATATAGAGTGTAACAGGGTTGTATTGGCGGTCGGCGACTTCGCTTCGGGAACGGGCGCGTGTCGAGCGACAGCGGCCGATGGTATCGCATTATTTATAGAAGACGCTAACGAGATACAACGTGGTCCTGTTGCTTCTGGATACCGACCTTCAGATACCCTACAGCTTCTCTATAATGTTGCTGTAATTACTTTAAAGACCGAGTATCGAGTGTTCCGGCCTCTCAATACCGGATGGTAGCTTGTGAAATGAAATGCGAATATATAGGAACAAAGAGATTACGTGACAGAAAAAAATAATACTTCCCTCGCAGGAAAAAAAAACAAAGGCGTATTCTTTTGCAAATAATAGGTGTTTTACTTAGAACAAACGCTGAATTTGTTAACAGAGCCGAAACAGACAAGACAATTGATGGAAAGGGACGACGAAGCAAACAATTTACACAATAAGACACAATTTTGATGTCATAGGCACTGTACAGGTGGATTTTTTGTATTTTTTAAATAATTATATATATCCTCACGCCTTCCCACAAGGGTCCCCGAAGGGGTAGGCAGAGGTGTATAGGTAATACCCACACACCCACTTTCCGCCAGAGGTATATTAGGTGCCAACGTGACAGATGGCGAGTCCATCGCCGTTACTCCAGCACGACTATACATACGCCTTTGAATTTCTTCTCAGACGTATGCAGGTTTCCTCTCGATGTTTTCCTTCACCGTTAAGCTCGTGGTGTGACTAATCACTGTACTTAAGTTCAGAAAAACTCATTGGTACAGTCGGGATTCGAACTTGCGACCTTTGCGTCGCAGGCAACTGCTCGAACCACTCGGCCACCACGGCTATTTATTATATTTTTTTATAAATAATTAGTTTTTTGTATACATACGTATGTATCCACTATCCTATATATAGTAAAGTAATTTAAAAGTTTTAGTAGTACGATCTTAAAGCCAAATTCGATGACTGACTTTATTGCGGGATCTTGCATCCTTCAAGTAACATTTCAGTTTTTATTTTCAAAATCTATGAATATACACCAAATCTCTGTAAACGTTAAGTCTGTTTGTTATTTGTCTCTTCTAAGGTGTGTGGCATTACGTCGTCCAGTTTAATTCTAGATGTAGTCATCGATTTAATTAAACTTGAAGAAATATACAGTTATGTATACTGACGTATCGTTGCTTTGTTTCATGCAATATTCACTACCGCCGCATACAGGACCAGGTATGTACCTCTGAGTAATTTAAAGATCTTCATAACCAATCCATACATCCTAAATGTACGGTGCTACAGAGCGTTTTTTACAACTATACATAATATATTCTTAAGACTGTTTATGAAAGCTTTGTATTGATAAAGCTACTTATTTGATCTTATATCTCAACAGGTAGATAGCTAAAATTATAAATTATCCGTTCGTACGTCGATTATGATAATAATTTACTGAAATAAAGTATCATCTGCGGACCAAGAGTTGTAGGTAAAATAGGTACTGGTAACATAAGAGTCTGGTTAGTAACATAGGTACTATACCTAGTGTTTATGCTAGATGCTTAGCAATCACTGTATCATTAAACATGACAAGAACACAAGCGCATCGACATTGTCGGTGCAGGGATGTAAGCCAATTGTGTAAGGGTGCATGGCTGCGTGGGTGCAAGACGTTACGTATCGGCGGGGTGAGCGACCTGTCCTGAGTGAGTGTGATGTTTCAGTGCGGCTATCTCGAGGGGCTGCGCTCATCACTCGGTGGCTGGACGCAGAAAGTAAAATCATGGTACTGGGGACGTCCTCTAGTAAGTGTCCCGCCCTATCGCCGCCAGAATGACCAGCGAACGATCCTAGCACATTGACGATTATTATACATGCACGAAATTTAAAGTTTTATTTTTTATTGGAAATTTCGCTTCATAAATTAATACGATTGCTGTTAGACAAATTGTTTAATTCCATATTTTGTATGTTTTCACTGTTCTAACCCTGCACTCCATTCGGTGTTAATTTGATCGCCTAGAATTTTGTTTGAACAAGGAGTTCCGAGTAGCCTAGCACACAGTATGTACCAGTAATTTGATTATCACGGCGGTTGATTTCCATTAGTTTGTAGACGTACTGTTATTGTCTTCAATGGATCAAGCCCAACTGCTGCATGAGGACTTTAGTCTAACCAAGTTATCGTATCAAATGATGCGACTTTATAAATTGTTCACGTATTTATTATTTACGTTTAATAAATTATCGGTTTCTTGAATAAACCCAACTTTATATAGAATTTCACTTTGAGAGTAATCGCATGGTTCCGGTTTTTATTGCTTTAATTCAGAATTCTATTTTTTTTATGTTGCATATTATATCTAAATTATCTCTGTCAGTTTATTCCTACTGTAGGTAATCGGGATTACAACTCTTCATTAAAACAACATTTTGACACATGTTAAATATATCCACTCTGAACCACGCCACCGAGTGATCGAAACGCATGTTTCCAAGCCTCCAGCACACATCTCACTTACAGCTTCTCAATACATCCAACGTATTCTTATCACTACATATGTGTAACTGTGAGGCACAAGGTCGTAAGCTAACGTTCCACCAGCGTGTTCCTGTCCAGAGCCAGGAACGACTCGACCAGTTACTGCCCTCTGCCACCCAGCTACATCTTCCTCAATTATGAACTTTAGAGCACTGTACTTAGAGGCTGAATTCAATTTGCTGTTTTTAGCATCGTAGCGTTCAAGTTCTTAGTGTGTGATCTAGCATTAGGTCGTAGGTATACAAAGGTTATCTTTGTTCTTACAATTCTGATGTAAGGTAGATAAACTTATTGTTATAACTATTAGTTTGGAATTTTATTAAATAGGTTGTTTGAAATTGGGAATTATTTCTAGGATCTGGCACATAAGTTGTCGCGGAGCTTCGATATGAAGGAGGATGGAGGTGGTCTGCTTGAAGAGCGTGGAGTCATCAGGCGGCATCAGTCGATGCAGCGGCTGCAGCACGGCGAGTCTGCGCTCGACGAGGGTCGTGCGGCACGCGTTGTGCCTGATCACCATGGCAACCTACACATTACCGTCAAGAAGACCAAGCCTATCCTCGGCATCGCCATAGAAGGTGGCGCTAACACCAGGCACCCACTGCCAAGGATCATCAACATTCACGTACGTTTGTACTGTTTTAAATATTATATAGGTACCGTTACATTGATTTGGATGTACCTATAGAAAGGCTGAGTGAAGAGAGGTCCGATGCTTCCAAAAGTGGAAGAAAATACAGAAAATTAAACAATCCATCTACATAGATCAAATCGATTGAGCAATCAAGGATGGGAACTTTAAGAGTGCATGAATGCGAAGAAAATCTTTACGTCCAGAGTGAACGCTCGAACTCTCCCTAGCCATCCCGTAATGGACTCCAGACTCTAGAGACTTAGCGTCATGATATAAACATATAATACGTATGTAAATAAGTATACTGAAGGCATTGCTGTGCCGCCTGTACCTGAATATGCACATCTAGAAATCGGTATAGGTATTGGAAAGTTTATAACCAGTTCTAAGTTAGAAAGTTACAACAGGATGATGATTATTCTTATTTTTTATCGTACTTCAAAAAAGGAGGTAGTTATCAGCTTAGTTGTTAGAATTTATTTTCTTCTGTCTTTATGTTGGACCACTGTAATAACACGTCGTGTATATCTTCACGCGTTTCAAGTAAGGGCATCGAAAGGAGAACGAGATGTAATAACTCTAACTAAAATAGTCTTTAATTTCATATTTAAAGGTTTAGCATTAAAGCATTAAATATGGTAAGTTGTCTTACTTGCCGTCTTTGAATATCATCTACGTTATTTTGTAAGAAAAATCTACATATTAACCAAGTAACCAGTCGTAATTTATAATAGGTTCTATAAAACATTATATTGGGTATGTTGTAGGAACACGGAGCGGCTTACGAAGCAGGTGGCTTGGAGGTGGGTCAGCTGATCCTCGCCGTGGACGGGCACAGGGTAGAGGGCCTTCAGCATCAGGAAGTCGCGCGGCTCATCGCCGAGTCATTCGCCCAAAGAGACAAGCCGGTGAGAACACTCGTATTTATCCTTCTTTCCGACGAACAGAACAGCTAGGTGACACCTAGCTGTCCTGTTCGTCCCAAATTTCAAGTTCAGAAAACTCATTGGTACAGTCGGGGTTCAAACTTGCGATCGTTGTGTACCTTAGTGATCTACACGAACCACTCGGCCACGACGGCTATAGTTGAAATATACATCAACATGAATTCAAATTAGGCTGTTGGCAAGGTACTCATAAGCGAGTATTCATATAATAGTTTTGACTCGGGATCATATAGGTAGCTCATTAATAATAATCACCTTTTTGTGGAACTATCCGCATTATGAACATAATAATATATGAATATGATGAACAGTATATTCTTAATAGCAATTAATTATTCCGGCAGGATAAGTAATTCACGCTAAGTTGAGCAGCTGTAGTATTTTGCATGTTTAGGTGTGAGGAGTTAATTTGTAAAGCAGACAATTATAATAAAAGCATTAGATGGGCAAGCAACTAATACGACTAATCGTATGAAAGTAATTACATTTTGCGTGATATTGCGACATAATTACCGATATTAATTTTAACTGAATGACAGACCATTTGCTTTTCAGGAGATCGAGTTCCTAGTGGTGGAGGCAAAAAAGTCGAACCTGGAACCAAAGCCAACCGCACTGATTTTTTTGGAGGCCTAACATCTACTGTCCCTCCCCGCCAGCGACCCCCCGGCCGCGCTGGGCAGCGCGACGCCGGGGGTCGCCCTCACCGCGCACACCACGGAATAGCCAACTCCAACCTGCGCTGCCACATGCTCTTTTGAACGTATAACAACTGTCGGCAGAGTGCCGCTTCCCGCGCAGGCGACGCTCCATCTACACCCACGCCGCGCCTGAAGAGGCGGCCACCGACCGCGTTCTGCTCTACGGAATAAAACAGACGAATGATGATCACATGAGATATTATTACCCTGACGTTGCAACGGATTGGCTGAGAATGTGAGACTGGCAAAACGACGCAGGTATTCTAGAAGGCTATACAAAATTAATGGCACAAGGGAGGCAATCGATTTTTTTACATCAGGTCGATGAATGAATTAGTTACGCAGCACACTGCCCGAGATGTTTTAAATGAAAAAAAAATATCATAAAATACGTCCCCTTATTCGATTGGGATATTTCGAGTAGGCTGAGAAAATTGTAAATTATTTTCTAGAGGAGTAGCGATAAAACCGATTTTACCAGTAGTCTGCGACTGAATTATATAAAATTATGACTCTCCTACTTTTACCGTTTATGTACGATAAGTTCATCTATATCACACATTTGAAACATTCACGAGTTATCTATCTGGTAGTTTTGGTGGCAAGATCACCTCCGTAACTAATAAGCTTTGTAAAAAAATGAGAACAACAAAAGTTCATTTTCGAATCAAATCGTGCTATGCGATTATAAATAGATTGGCAATGGTGCTATGTGAGGAAGGTATCATGTTTCAACAACATTTGGAGTCATGTTCACCACAACGGTCAGTAGTGAGTAGGTAGCGATCGGTTAGTGCTTGGTCGTCAGCGCGTACACAATGCATCTCATCGAGAAGTCATCCATGTGCCATCAACGTTGCGTAGAGACTGATAGGCGTCAGGCGAAGCAGCCGCGCCCGTTGCAACTCCCAGCGTCATCATCGTCATGTAGGGCTGAGCTTGCCGCGACACTAAGCAAGCTTTACACTTTTAGTGAACCCAGATCACAATCGTGGCAATTTTTTATTGCGCAAACATATTTCTCTCACTATTAGCTAAATAGATTTTTGTGAATACCAAGTAGTTTCAATCAATCAGTCAAATTGGTAGGGGTAAAGCTTGTTTCTGTTTGCTTGGCGAGTGAGTGATGTCATTCCATCTGGTAGATGAACGGTGAGTTAACGAAAATATGGCGGAGAGGGATTATTGCCCACTCTTATATTTATATTCGTAGTTAATAAGTGAATGTGTGCAATATAATCAAATGTTATGTTAGATGTTAGGATCAATAAACCGTTTTGGACGTTGATATTGCGGGTCATTGGGCGGTCCCGGCTCGATAAAGCGTGTTATTTTATTACACGATTTGTGTGAAACACAATTTATGTGAATCGTTAACGAGTTATCGCTGTCGAAGCGAACCGCTAAACGATGCCCAACGCTATGAATGTTTCCATTGCCTTTCATAAAAATGTCTATCTACAAACGTCGAATTTCAAGTTGGGTCAATCTTGCACGCTAGTGTCAGCGTTATATCGCTTTCAGGCTAAGCATTTACAAGTTAACGATAAAAAAATGACGTTTGTAGAAAAGCAACTTTTATATAGGCACACCAACGGTAACATAATCTCCGAAGTGTATTGATGTTCGTTGCTAGAGCTTCCTTACTAATAGTGCTCGGCAAGTGAGTTGAGCTTGTGCAATGATACATTTAAGCAACTATCAACTCTATGTATTAGACAAAACATGTGCTTTTCCACCTTTAAGTGTCAACTTACATGCCGAGCTTTTTACATACATATATATACCTACTGCTGTAGATATTGTACACGTTCTAATTATTGTAATGCCACTGTATGTACTTACTTGTATAAATTATTACATCACTATTATACATTTACTAACAACATTTAGTATAATGCATTTGTAAATAGGTATTTACTAATGATCTATATATAATCCTAAGCTGTAAATATCTTGATTGTATTGTAATATAAATATTGATCGACGTTAGTGCCAAAGCATATTTGGAACCCTGAACAAGGCTTGTACGGTAGGTACGGAGGACTATTCTGTTAGCAGCTAAACTGTTGTTATGAGCTGCATCACGAATAATATGCTTTTAAATGTAAGAATTTATATTTTATTTATATAAATGCAAAATGTTTAATATCACTTAATTCAAAAATCTTTACCACGCATTACCTTCTTATTTACTAAATTTATTATGAATTAATTTGATATTGTGTCTAGAGACCAAACGATCCCATTAGTTTTAAACTTGTGAAATGTACCATTTTAACATTAACTTCTATGCAATGCAATGAACAGAGTGTGCACTGAAACTATATTTTGTACGAGTAATTATTATAGTTAATTTTAACTACGATATGTGTAAACCCTAATTATGGTATTTTAAAAATTATCTATAAGTTTGTATGAGTACATTTAAGTGGCACCTTCGGGAGGCGGGGCCTCAATTTGAGTCAATTCAACAGCTACGTATGGTACACGTCAACCGAAAAGCAATTTTAAATGTAGACGATAAGAATTGTTTTAATATGCAAAATATTTATTTAGGTATTTACTCTTCCTATCTGTTCGCTTTACAGATTCACTAACAGTAAAGCTATTAGCTAAAAATAAATCTTCATTATTCCATGCCGTCCATTTATTTTGGCGTTAATTTTGTCCTCAGGTTAAAGTGGATTTAAATGAGCATATAACCCACTACTCTGCGTTAGTAAAAGTTTCGCAGTTATTCTGTTAATAAGATCTACTAATCTCTAACTTTGTTCCGGTATTCAGTTGAGAAGATATATGTAGTTTGTTGTTAAGTTTGTCGTTGATAACAAAAATATATTGTTATCTAGATAAAGTGTTGTCGTTTCATTTCGACCGCTTAGATCCTAGATAGATTTTAAAGCATCCATCCCACTGTTGTATACGAAGATAACTAAGGTTAGGATAACATTACTATAATACAACATACAACACTACGATAACAGTTGGTAATAAGTAAGTATAAAATTTCAAAACAGGCTATGACCATTTGCCATTAGAGCGAAAATAGAATAGCCCACCGGCTATCGGCGCGCTGGCGCGTATTTAATTTGAGTTAAGTGGTCACAAATTTGAATGTTGCAATATGGACTCGCAAGATGGCGCTAATTATATTCACAAGGTCATGCGTGACTCTTAATTTGACCGTCAGGCCTCTTTCCCATTAGGCACAGGCCCTAGCGGTTTTAAGGCCCTAAACCTTGAAGTAAATATGTTCAAACAATAATGACTATCAAGAATATCAGCCACCAAAACCTATAGAAACGAATTGCTTGCTGCAATTGTTCTTTTCCAATTTTAGCAATTGTTTGCTGCAATTTATAAACTGCGCGCATTGATATTGTTAGTTGTACAAGATTTATTTTGTAGCAAAATATGTGACCCTTAAACTAGCATTCTCAACTTAGACGCTCAAAAAATGCTATTGGGATATTCACCCATAAATGTTATTGCTAATCAACTAGTTGAGAATTTGTTTATATAAAATTTATCAATGTTGTGCATTTTACGTTGTCACTATGCGCGCAAATATGATATAACCTCACTCTACTGATTACACGGAAAACATTCATTATACGGTTATTTAGTAGACTTCAAGTTAACCCTTGTTCTATAGTAATGTATATAGGAACCTTACCGTAAAATTATGCTACAATATACCCCAGGGTCCCCGAAGTGGTAGGCAGAGGTGATTAGATAGTACCCACACACCCACTTTCCACCGGAGATGTATTTTAGCTGTCAGCGTGACAGATGGCGAGTCCATCGCCGTTACTCAAGCTGGAATTACATACGCTTTTGAATTTCTTCTCAAAAGTGTGCAGGTTTCCTCTCGATTTTTCCTTCACCGTAAAGCTTTTGGTGTGACTAATCGCTGTACTTAAAAAACTCGAAACGCGAAATGAACACGTAAATAGCGCCTGTATATCGGCCTATTGGTTTATGTTGCTAGTTCAGACCCCAGTCTCAACTTATGTTAAGAAAAAACCATGGGCATTACACCACAAGGTGCTACAGCCTTACCATTGGTGTACAACACCGTGAGACAACTAGAAATACAGGTTACATATCATTTAAATTTAAGACTATGAAAATATGACTGGCGAGGAAAGGATGATTGTTTTTGATTGACTCTTAAGAACATCTCTCTCTACATTTATAAGAATGTATTATGGATATAATAATAAGAAAATTGTCCCTCTCTCACTTCTGAATAATGACGATAGTACTGCCCCTGATTATAGGCAGTTACTTTATTTGACTTCTTGCTCGTACCAAAGGATTAGGCTCTGTTCCAGAGACTACGATTATGCTCCATTGTATTTTACCTGCTGCGTGATTTATAACAATGTAATGTAGTAAATATTAAACTAAGCTGTGCCGTTGCTAACCGTGCAAGAATCTTTTCACACCCTTCTTGAAGATTTCCAAGCTGGATTTTGCATGCTTTTTGGAAAACCTCAACGGGTAGTTCATTCTATAGCCTCAGTATTAGCCGTAGCAAACACCTTTAAAACCGCGCAATGTGAGACCAGTAGTTAGAAGGTAGCTGTGGGCATCATGTTAAAAAAACATTTCACTTTCTTACACGTACCAGTATTTTTCAAACTTCTACCTTACGTCAATTCGATGTCAGTTTTGTTCCAAAATTTTTTTTTTTATCTTTTTTAATAGTAATTTTATTTTAGGAAGAAATAAGTTTACATTTCACTGTTATCCGTGCACTGGCACGGTGCCAAAGGTCGCGAATTCGATCCCCCGTAACCAAGTCGCATCATACAATCCGGCAACAAAAGATTGTATGATTTACATATTTACATTTCTTCAAAAGCAACATAATAATTATAATAATAATAAACCTTTATTCAGTAACAAAAATATCAAATTACATAACTAGTGACCAGAGTCCCCTTTTAAGCGTAAGCCTGTGTTAGGAGTCTCTGCTCTTCCATAGCTTAGTTTATTTATTAATGTTTGAATTAAAAAACAAGAGAAAATGTGTGTGTGTGTGTGTGAGCGTGTGTGTGTGTGTGTGCGCGTGTGAGTGTGTGTGCGCGTGTGTGTGTGTGCGTGTATATGTGTGGATGTGGTTGTGTGTAATTATATCATTGCAATAGGGTTTCAATTTCATCATAACTAAGGGTAATAATAAGTAATCATAAATAAGGGGGTACAATCCACTTAGTTATATTTTTTTTAAGTTCAAAACAGGTTGTAGAATATATATTAAAAGTTTTGTTTACAGTGTTGTATAGCTTAGCTGAACGAGTACTGTACTGCGTGGATGCGAAGTGAGTCTTACATTGTGGTACAGGAGCAATATTATACTTTAGTCTCTTTGATTTAAAGCTAATGTCAAATGGTAATGTTTTGTGTTTTTTTTTATAACATTAAGGATATATAACTTCCTGACTGTAAGCACGTTACTAATTTTGTAAAGGTCTTCAGTGGGGTACCTCTTACGTTTAAAATACATTATAATGTATTAAACATAGTAATGTTGCTTCTGCCAGTAAGGAACTGTTATCAATTATTTGGCATAAGGTGTGCCGCTCAGATTCTACCTACATTTGTACATCACACCCCACGACTTTGGCAGAAAGATTAGAGCGCCAGTTCTCTGTGGACACAGACCTGTTGTGACGACCAAAATACACCTAATGATAATTTTAGTTTACAAATTTTCTGTACATTCTAAAATCTGCCATAGTTTATATATTTTATATGTAATATTTTCAAGGATTGTTTCTGTAAACCACAATAAGTACATTGTAAACCACAACTGTAACGACTTTTTACATTCTTATTATTTTATATGAAATCGTTTTTGAAAATGTCTCATAAAACCATGACGACTATTCATCCCTTTTATTTAAATTTAATTTAAGTGCTGCCATTTTGTTATCTTTGGAGCTGTGTTGTATTGCATCGTCATGACCAACTTCTAGGAGAACACTATAATATTTTCTGATACAACCCCTCTAAATGTATTGGGTATTTTATCTATACATCGTTTAAACTTTGTATTATTACAATTCTGGAAATAGATAAAATAAGCGATGCGGCTAGCCAAGACGTAACTAGATATAGCCAGATACGTTTTATACACTTATCAAGACACAAGAAAGGAAAGCAATTATATTTGATGACTCTCCTAAGTATAAATGTGTTTTCCATGTACAGTTTAGAATTCTAAACAAAGAGTCATATCGATAGCGTATTTGCAAAACCGGTGTTTAATAATGTTACATTGGTTTGGACATACACAATGGATGACTCAAGATGGGTTGACGAAACATAATATACCATGCTGAAAAGGTCTGGAGAAGCGCCAAAGAAAGGTAGCGTTCAAAGCACCTAGATTAAATCGTTCGATTAACTCAATGGGATGACAAGTCAAGGGTTCTCCAAGTCGGCGAGTATGTATGAAGGTACAAATAACTGTAGTTGAAGGAGCTGGTGCTCTACTCCGTTCCAAATTTCATCCAAATCCTTGCATCCCTTGGCACCCCTTAGTGTTAGTGAGTAACAAACCTACAAACTTTTGCATTTATAATATCAGTAACTTAATTACTGCCTGATGAAATCCACTAATACAGTCATAGAAAGTCTACCTGCTTTCATGTTGTCTATGGGTGCCCTATAGGGGTATTGACGAAATATATGTACATATAACTTTGTCACATGTTTGGCTGTCATAATTATTAAACGAAATAGATTTTTTTTAATTACACTATCGCGGATATTGACGACGCGAGATGTTTCGAATCGTTCTGTTTATATTATATTTTGGAACGAAGTTCCTTATCGCGCGTTGTGAAAGGGGGCTAGACGGAAAAATTCTTACGAAAAGTTGTCACGACATTCTTACCCAACCGTTGGGTTTTTTTTTTTTTTTTTTTTTTTTTTTTTTTAACTAAGCAGTCAGATTTGGTGCTAAGGACCCTGCAATTTGGTACAGGCTTCCTTAGCACAGAGAGTTTTAAGTTGAAAATTTTTTATAAGTATTAAGCATTTTGGGTTGTACGTATTTTCGGCCATTTTGAAGTAGCGTTGACTGCTTAGTTAGAGGAAATTATGATAATTGTTTTTAATGATGTTTCTTGTTATTATGACATATATTTTTTGATTATTATTTATTTATTAGATTTTTTTTTTATTTTTTTTTTATTTATTAATAATGTTTTTTTTTTTTTTTTTTTTTTTTTTTATTATTATTTATTTATAAGATAAATTTTTTTTTTTTATTTTTATTTATTAATAATGTTTTTTTTTTTTTTTTTTTTTTTTTTTTTTTTTTGTTAGGTTCCATTGAATGACTTCAGGTTTTTAACGATATGGTCTATAAAGTTGAGAAAGGATTTTAGACCGTTTTCCCTTTGAATTAATTGGTGTAGGTTGAAGGAGTCAATATTTAAGTGTTTGCATAGTGTCTCGTGGTCAATTCGGTTGGTCTCGAAGCGGGGGCAGTAACGCAGAAGGTGGTCTATTGTCTGCACGCTGCTGGAGTCACAGGGACATAAGTCGCTGCTTATTATCTTAAAGCGGTGCAGGTATGCCCTGTGATATCCATGTCCAGTCAGCACTTGTGTGAGGGAGAAGCTTGGCTTTATTTTGTTGAAGAGTTCGTCGATAACTTCAAGGTTTGGGCACCACTCCCGAGTGTGGGCTCCAGTTTGGCTTGTTCTGTATATGTTATTGCTTTCAATTTTATTTATGTCCTTTATTTTTTTTTTTATTAGGTTTAGTGGGATCTTAGTGTACTCGGGGGCGCATTGAGTTTCGGCTGCTGTTTTTGCTTCTTGATCTGCGTCTTCGTTTCCTTCGAGTCCAATATGGGCCTTGACCCATATGAATTTGATAAGTCCGGTGTATCTATGGAGTAGTGCATGGATTGAATTTACGAAGGGATTGATGGAATTCATGTTAGAGATTTCTATTAGGCTGGATTTGCTGTCGCTGCAGATTACAACTTCTTGTTGATTGGTATCGGTGATCCATTCGCAGGCCTTTAGCAGCGCCAGCAGCTCGGCTTGGAATATTGTGCACGAGCCGTGCAATTTGAACTTCATGACGGTTTTGTTGCCATCAGGAGTGTGAGCCACTATTGCTGCGCCAACCTTGCCATCGTCTGATTTGCTGCCATCGGTAAATATTTGGGTTGTGGATGCTGAACAGTGTTGGTCGATTTCTGATTGGGTGATGGCTGTATGGAATTGATAGGGTTTCCTCAGTGATGGGTGCAATAGTTCATTTGGTGCAGCTGCCTTCTCGATTTGTGCGTCTGGGGGAACATAATCCGAGAGGCCGTCCAGTCTCGTTCTTTCGACGATCATGCGTTCGCCTACCTTAAGATGGAGGGGGGTGAATTTGGCCAGGGCTATGGCCGCAGTGGCCGAAACCGTTCGGAAGGCCTTTATTGTCTTGATCGCGAAGCCTCGTTGGAGGGATCTAAGGCCGTCTCTTACCGATTTGAATTTGGTGGCTGTGCCCCAGATGCCAGAAGCGTATGTCACGATTGGTTCAATCACGTGTTTATATATTATTTGTATGTTGTCACTATTTATTCCCCAAGTGGGTCTGACAAATATACATAGTTTATTATATACTTTACGAGCTTTACCTATTATGTATTTACAATGTTCAATGAATTTAAGATTTTTGTCTATGATCACCCCCAAGAGTTTTATATTATCTACAAATTCCAGTCTCGTTCCGTTCATTGTGATTGTGGCGTTTTTAGCTTTGGGTGTGAAGGCGATCAGCTGCGTCTTTGATGGACCGAACTGCAGCTTGACACTTTCGCCCCAATCCGAAATCGTCTTGAGTGTTGAGTTCACTTTGGTTTGCAGGTCCGTCACCGTTTTGGCGTTGGCGATGAGGAGAACGTCATCGGCGAACGCTTGGATGTGGCACCCTTCCGGCAAACGAAGTGTCAGTAGCTGGTCTAAAATGATGTTCCAAAACGTTGGTCCGCATACTGACCCTTGGACGCAGCCTCTGGTCATTAGTTTTGTAGCCGTGGCATCACCGAAGTTCAGTTTGACTATTCGGTCTTTTAGATAGTTCTGGATGATACAGAAGATATTCCTCGGGCATTGCATAGATTGTAGTCGCGTCAGTAGGGCGGGCCACCAGGCGTTATCAAAGGCCGCCTTGATATCCAGTGACACCGCTACCACCAGATTTCGTTTAGTTTTAGCTTTGCGTATGGTTTTTATGGCTGTGTCGAGTGCATTTAAGGTTGAAAGCTGTTCTTTAAATCCGAATTGTCTTGTGCTGTGGTTCTCTGTCTTCTGAATATGGTACGTGAGGCGTTTAATTAGGAGTTTTTCTAGTAGTTTACCGAAGATATTGATAAGTCCAATTGGTCGATAGGCGGTGATGTCTGTGTAGTCGTCCTTGGTTGGTTTGGGTAAAACCTTTACGAACGCGATTTTCCAGCACTTAGGAAAGTACGATCGCGCTAAGCAGGCATTCATGATGTTGGTGAGAGTGTCCGGGTAGCACTTTGCAAATTCTTGGCAAATGTCCGCTGTCAGGTGGTCAATTCCAGGAGCCCGGTTGGGATTCATGGACCCGAGGCAGTCAAGGACCTCGTCTTGAGTGAACGGGGGCTCGTCTGGAGTTTCTGGGACCGATGTGGAAGCGTGCCTCATGGTTTTGTGTGTCTCGCTGGAGTCCGGGGTGTCGTCGGGATAGAATTTATTCAGCAGCGCATTTGCCGTATCAAGATTGTTAGTGGTGTGTTGGTTTGAATCAATTCTGAGAGTCGCTGGTGGTTGCTGTGGTGGTCCACTTTTGAGCAAGCGATTGGTCAGAGACCAGACGTCTTCCTTGCCTTGCTTGCTGCAAAATTCTTTGAAGCTGTTGGTCGAGGTTTCTCTTAGGGCATTCGCATATTCTGCCTTCAAGGTGTCACGTTCCTGCAAAATATTATCGAGGGGTTTGCCTCTACGCTTGAGATCGTGAATCCGATGGTGGATACGAATCACCTTCTTCTTTAACGTGTCTAGTTCTGCGCTCCACCATGGGTTGTGTGCTCGTGTCTGGCCTTTACGTGGCAGCGTTTGGTCGCAAGTTTTTATTATAGTATTAGTGATTTTAGTGATTAAGTCCTCTAATTGTACCGTGTTCATGTTATTTATATCTGTGATTTCTTGTGATGATGAGCTCATATTGGCGATTAATTTATTTCTGAATTGTTCCCAGTCTATTAATTTTCTATCGTAGTTGTATCTATAAGTTGATTGTGATTGCTTTTTGCTGATTTGTTGCTTTTTAAATTGTAATTGGAAGTCTATTGCATTATGATCTGAAGACGGGCAAGCGTCCAAGTTGACTTGCCAGTTTGATATTATGTTAGTAATGTTTTCGGAAGTGAATGTCAGGTCAATGATTGATGTGCGGAGGACGCCATGCGTGGTCGATTCGAAGGTTGGGGTACTACCGACGTTGCAGATATTGAGGTTATTACACAGAGCTAGGTTTGCGACCTCGTTACCCCTGCTGTTGGCCGTTCGTGAGCCCCATAGTGGGTGCCATCCGTTAAAGTCTCCGCCGATGACGTGCCAAGAGTGACGGTTCTGTTGCAGAAGGTGTTCGATCTTATGTAAGGTTCCTGTGGGGTCCGCGTCTGGTTCGATGTACGCGGAGGACACGTAGAGTCGCTTGCCGTTAACCATGATCTGAATGACCGACAAGTTTGTGCTAGAGTATTGCGCCATACCTAGGGCTGCTCCGATGCCGTTTTTCATTAGGATGCACGCTTTAGTTCTTTCTGTGCCTGGGAATTGGAATATCTGGTATCCTTGAATGTTACGGAGTGAATTAGAAGTGTCTAAGTACGGTTCTGAGATGAGCCCTATAGCGTAATTGTTATCAATGAAATATTTAATGAACTCGTGTTGCGCTTTCGCGCTTCTGCCTAAATTACACTGAATGAGCTTAAGGTTGGAGTTGTGAGTAGTTTGATTGTGTGGTGTTTGGTTGCTAATATCCATAATCGATCTTCATTATGATTTTGGTTTCCATTGATTTGAGAATAGGGCAGAAGTGTGAAGTGGCACCGTGATCCGTGCTTTTGCTGGTTTTATATTTACGATTGTGTTCTGAGCAATTGTAGCAAGTAGGCGAAGCAGACTTTTTGGTGCAGTTTGAGAACTTGTGGTCAGATCCACCACAGTGCGAGCAGGCGTCTTTTTCGCTTACGCACCTCTTTTGGGTGTGACCGTATTGCAGGCATTTAAAGCACTGCAAGAGAGGCACGAACTCGCTGACTTGTACTCGTTGGTGGTCGACATTTACGCTTGATAGCTCCAGCATTTTCTTAAAGATGGGTGGCGTTACCATGAAGACGGCGTTGTAAAGCTTTTCATTTTTGTTGCGTCGTTGAAATTTGTACACTATATCTTCCTCCGTGGTGATAATTGAGCGAACTGATTCATTTTGCGATTTGATTATGTCGATTATTTCAGTCGGAGCCGTCTCAGTGAGGAGCCCCTTGATCTCGATCATGGGCCGCAGCCGCTTAGCAGGTTCGGCGGTGACCTGGCTGTTGGGGTCATTTAGCGTAAGGAGGGTCTCTTCTTGTTCTTGCACATTGTCAAATTCAATGCGGAGTTTGTTGTTGCTGATGGTTTGTATCTTTGCTGGTGCATAGCTTTTGTTTTTGAACGAGATACTCTTCCGCCATTCCTGCATTATCTCGTCTTTAGAGCTGGCCCCCTTCTTAGACTGCACGACTATAGAGGGTTTGCTGGTGTGTCTGACCACTGATGCGGGAGCTATCGGCTTGGCGGCAATGCTCGCGTATGATGTTCTGGGTACCATTGGAGTCGTTGAGTTGTGCTTAAGAGCTTTGTGGATTTCGTCCTTGATGGTCAGACGCAGAGCCTCTACGGTCGCCTCGACCGTGCTAGTCTGGGGTTGAGCTTGTGTGCGCTGGCTGGCTGTGATCGTCTTTGAGGTGGTGATTATTGACTTTGCGCAGTCAACTATCTTCTTCTTGCTTGCAGAGGTCACGCTCTTTCCTTCTGTGACGCATGTAATGATGGCTCCTGCATCTTCTAGTATGCGAGCGATGGCATTCATAATGTCGCTGGAACTTTGGTTACCCGAAACAGCGTCTCTAAATTCCTCAGTGTCGGAGTCATGTGTCATAGCTGTTGGAGGTGCCTGGGAGGCGTTCTGTATGTCTGGAGGATCCGGGGGATTCATTTGAGGGCTTTTTGCACTTAACTGTCCCGATGGTTATATAAATAAATTTATCGATGTATTATATGTAAATGAAATTATTTCTTGAAGAGAGACGTAGAGCTTAATTTTATCGAGGTATAGGATAAGACGGCGAATTTACTGCTTAACGTAACGGTGCTAGTATTGTTGCAAACGGCTGAGGGACGACTGAGATATAGAGGTTTTTGTATCGAAATCGGGGAAAATAGGCCTAGAAAAGCGGTTAATTTTGTGTTTTTGTTTGATTAAAAATCGGATTTAAGGCGGAGATTTTAACGGGTATATGACAAAAAGCGGAATTTAATGGCGAGTACGTCGATGAAAGAATTACAATAATCGGAGTAAAACTGAGCTAGTTATGGCCAAATAACTGAATATTGAAATTTTTGAGAATTGCAGTTGGCCAACAGAAAACCAGGGCGGGTGGGTGGGTCTTTATGTCGAAATTTTTTATTTTGTTGCAGGAACTGGTGTGCAACGACGCAGACAGACGGGGGGAACGATGCACCAGTAATTTAGGAAGGTATTAAGCTGATATTTAGAAGAAAAATTTCGAAGTATTGTATTATATGTTTAAGTATTATTTTTCTGAGGGAAATCGGGAATTTAACACGAATTATAAGGGGGTAGATTTTTATAATATTTTTATTGGGTTAGGGGACGTCGAGACGAATCTAGAGATGTATCACAAGGGGTATATTTGTAGAATTTTAAGTTTGATGTATCGTGATATCCAACCGTTGGGTACGTAGGTTGGGTACGTAGGTTGGGTACGTAGGTTGGGTACGTAGGTTGGGTACGTAGGTTGGGTACGTAGGCTGGGTACGTAGGTTGGGTACGTAGGTTGGGTACGTAGGTTGGGTACGTAGGTTGGGTACGTAGGTTGGGTACGTAGGTTGGGTACGTAGGTTGGGTACGTAGGTTGGGTACGTAGGTTGGGTATGTAGGTTGGGTACGTAGGTTGGGTACGTAGGTTTTTTTTTTTTTTTAAGGATTTATTTATATCCTAAAGTCCCCGCGAGGAATACGGGCGGCTTTAGAGTTTTTAGAACTTGGTGTTTTGTTTTCGGCGAATTATCTTTTAATTTCTGACTTTGCTTCTTTATGAAGTTTTATATATATTTTTATATTATAGATATTGTATATATTGTTACACTTTTTATTTTTGACACTGTTATTTTTGTATGCATTATTTATATTGTTACACTTTTATTTTGAACACTATTATTTTCATATAATTTTTGTATTTTTGCGCTTTTATTTTTCTTACTATTATTTTTGTATACATTATTTGTATTGTTACACTTTTTATTTTAGCACTATTATTTATGTTGTTACACTTTTATTTTCCGACACTATTATTTTTGTATACATTATTTATATTGTTACACTTTTATTTTCAACACAATTATTTTTGTATACATTATTATATTGTTACACTTTTATTTTCAGTACTATTATTTTTGTATACATTATTTATATTGTTACTGTATTTCACTTTTAATTTTTTATCTGGTTTATTAGATTTAAATTTTACTCTTTGTTTCTGTATGTTTTCAGTCGAGGCACTGTGTATTTTACTCTATTTTTTAACTGTTAGTTTTAGACGGATTCGGGGAATGGAATGGGGTCAGTGTCGTATGTGTAGTTGGTACCCACTCGAGAGAATCGATCCCACCGCTGCCACTCGGGACACTTTTGGCTGTAGGCAACGTGATTTGCCTCATTGTTGTTTTTCTTGCAGTTGCAGCAGGTGGGTTCTTTTTTACGATTGGGGCACTCGCGTGAGTCGTGTGGTTGGGCACAATGCCCGCAGCAGACACTATTTGTGCAGTCTTGGGCTCTGTGCCCATACTTGAGGCATTTGTAGCACTGTAGTAGAGGGGACTGGTCTACGACTGATATGATTTGGTACCCCAGGCATATGCGGGTGTCTACGAAGGCGCGCCAGACTCCTGGCGTCGCCTGCATTATTACATTGCAGACTCCGTTTTTGTTTGCCTTGGTTCTTCGCTGGACTGTACATGCTTCTTGTTGGCCGTTGTTTCGGAGATGGTATATTTTGGGCACGTTCTGTCTATAGATGGCCTCTTCTATTTGTGCGTTGGTCATGTCTTGGGCAACGCCAATTAACCGTAGGAGAGGGAGTCTGGCAGCTGGCTCCTCGACTGTGAACTGTTTATTTTCCTCCTCGAGAGCTTTTTTCAGTCTTTCGCGGCCTCCTTGGTTGTCGTAGGACACTAGCACCTTGCCGTCTTTGGTTGGTCTAATGTTATTTATGCCAACGCCGAGGCGGACCACGTCGACGCTGGATTTGACCGACTCAATAATATCAGTGCTTGTTTCAAAGGGGTCTGTTGATTCCACCAAAATGGGAAAGTTGAGTCTAGGAGTGACTTTGCTATTGCTGAGGGCTGCTGCGTACGTTAAATGTGGTTTAGTCGCGACGGTTGGTTGCGGTTTGTTCCTGAGGTCGGTCACTATTTCCTTTATATCTTCGGTATCGGTTTTAATTTTGTTCAACTCGCTCCTGATGGCAGCGATCACCTCGACTTTTATGTCGACCTCACTGTTCCTCTGTGGAGAGGGTGGGATGACGGCTGTAGGCGTGGGTGGTGCTGCCACCAGAGACGGTATGGAGCTAACGAGTTCTTTGATCTCCAGCGCCGCGGCTACTATTAGGCTTTTATTGCCGCTGGTGACACTCTTTCCTTCTTGGACTGCAGATGTTATGCTGTCCGCCAGATAATTTAATAGCGCGACGCAGGAGTTTATATTGGTGCTATCGAAATCCGGGCCACGAAAGACAATAGGTACTGTTTGCTTCCCTTTTTTGGGAGCAGTCTTGGCCTTGGTCTTCATAATGGAGGGTCCGGGTTGTGGAGAGCCTTCGACGGTGTCGTGGAACACGTCCACGCCACTTGATCTGCGACTCATGCTGGGAAACTACCAAAATCTCAAGGAAACGGCGAAAAACGAGCGGAAAAAAGAGCAAAATTTAGAAAACTGTCTACCACAAATTGGTAGGCAGGGATGGATTTTTTCCGACGACTGTGTTGGATAGGCAATTTACCGAGGATTCCAAAGAGGTATCGTTTGTATTTTTCCGATGCGAAATGGCAGAGTTATAGCAGAATTACTGTAAAACGGGATTTTTGGAGAATGCAGCTGGCCAACAGAAAAATAGGGCGGGTGGGTGGTTCTTTATGCTGAAATTTTTGAGATAGAAATTTGAAATTTTACAGGAATACGAGGGGGAGGTAGCAGAAGGGGATGGCAAGGTAATCTGGTGAGTATATAGCAGAATTACGATTTTATGATTTTTAAACGAAAATTTGTAATAAAAATTTGCAAATATTTTATGTTTTCAGGTGAATTTTTCAGGATACGGAGGGAATATGGCAAAACGATCTTCGACACACTATTATAGACGACGAGCACTATTCAGAGAGGTACGACACTTGTACGACACTTGTATTTTTATATATCACTGTGGTCTGGGTACGTAGGCTGGGTACGTAGGTTTTTTTTTTTTTTTTTTTTAACTAAGCAGTCAGATTTGGTGCTAAGGACCCTGCAGTTTGGTACAGGCTTCCTTAGCACAGAGAGTTTTAAGTTGAAAATAGAAAGTATTAAGCATTTTGGGTTGTACGTATTTTCGGCCATTTTGAAGTAGCGTTGACTGCTTAGTTAGAGGAAATTATGATAATTGTTTTTAATGATGTTTCTTGTTATTATGACATATATTTTTTGATTATTATTTATTTATTAGATTTTTTTTTTATTTTATTTTTATTTATTAATAATGTTTTTTTTTTTTTTTTTATTATTTATTTATAAGATTAATTTTTTTTTATTTATATTTATTAATAATGTTTTTTTTTTTTTTTTTTTTTTTTTTATTATTAATTTATAACATAAATTTTTTTTTTATTTTTATTTATTAATAATGTTTTTTTTTTTTTTTTTTTTTTTTTTTTTTTTTTTGTTAGGTTCCATTGAATGACTTCAGGTTTTTAACGATATGGTCTATAAAGTTGAGAAAGGATTTTAGACCGTTTTCCCTTTGAATTAATTGGTGTAGGTTGAAGGAGTCAATATTTAAGTGTTTGCATAGTGTCTCGTGGTCAATTCGGTTGGTCTCGAAGCGGGGGCAGTAACGCAGAAGGTGGTCTATTGTCTGCACGCTGCTGGAGTCACAGGGACATAAGTCGCTGCTTATTATCTTGAAGCGGTGCAGGTATGCCCTGTGATATCCATGTCCAGTCAGCACTTGTGTGAGGGAGAAGCTTGGCTTTATTTTGTTGAAGAGTTCGTCGATAACTTCAAGGTTTGGGCACCACTCCCGAGTGTGGGCTCCAGTTTGGCTTGTTCTGTATATGTTATTGCTTTCAATTTTATTTATGTCCTTTATTTTTTTTTTAATTAGGTTTAGTGGGATCTTAGTGTACTCGGGGGCGCATTGAGTTTCGGCTGCTGTTTTTGCTTCTTGATCTGCGTCTTCGTTTCCTTCGAGTCCAATATGGGCCTTGACCCATATGAATTTGATAAGTCCGGTGTATCTATGGAGTAGTGCATGGATTGAATTTACGAAGGGATTGATGGAATTCATGTTAGAGATTTCTATTAGGCTGGATTTGCTGTCGCTGCAGATTACAACTTCTTGTTGATTGGTATCGGTGATCCATTCGCAGGCCTTTAGCAGCGCCAGCAGCTCGGCTTGGAATATTGTGCACGAGCCGTGCAATTTGAACTTCATGACGGTTTTGTTGCCATCAGGAGTGTGAGCCACTATTGCTGCGCCAACCTTGCCATCGTCTGATTTGCTGCCATCGGTAAATATTTGGGTTGTGGATGCTGAACAGTGTTGGTCGATTTCTGATTGGGTGATGGCTGTATGGAATTGATAGGGTTTCCTCAGTGATGGGTGCAATAGTTCATTTGGTGCAGCTGCCTTCTCGATTTGTGCGTCTGGGGGAACATAATCCGAGAGGCCGTCCAGTCTCGTTCTTTCGACGATCATGCGTTCGCCTACCTTAAGATGGAGGGGGGTGAATTTGGCCAGGGCTATGGCCGCAGTGGCCGAAACCGTTCGGAAGGCCTTTATTGTCTTGATCGCGAAGCCTCGTTGGAGGGATCTAAGGCCGTCTCTTACCGATTTGAATTTGGTGGCTGTGCCCCAGATGCCAGAAGCGTATGTCACGATTGGTTCAATCACGTGTTTATATATTATTTGTATGTTGTCACTATTTATTCCCCAAGTGGGTCTGACAAATATACATAGTTTATTATATACTTTACGAGCTTTACCTATTATGTATTTACAATGTTCAATGAATTTAAGATTTTTGTCTATGATCACCCCCAAGAGTTTTATATTATCTACAAATTCCAGTCTCGTTCCGTTCATTGTGATTGTGGCGTTTTTAGCTTTGGGTGTGAAGGCGATCAGCTGCGTCTTTGATGGACCGAACTGCAGCTTGACACTTTCGCCCCAATCCGAAATCGTCTTGAGTGTTGAGTTCACTTTGGTTTGCAGGTCCGTCACCGTTTTGGCGTTGGCGATGAGGAGAACGTCATCGGCGAACGCTTGGATGTGGCACCCTTCCGGCAAACGAAGTGTCAGTAGCTGGTCTAAAATGATGTTCCAAAACGTTGGTCCGCATACTGACCCTTGGACGCAGCCTCTGGTCATTAGTTTTGTAGCCGTGGCATCACCGAAGTTCAGTTTGACTATTCGGTCTTTTAGATAGTTCTGGATGATACAGAAGATATTCCTCGGGCATTGCATAGATTGTAGTCGCGTCAGTAGGGCGGGCCACCAGGCGTTATCAAAGGCCGCCTTGATATCCAGTGACACCGCTACCACCAGATTTCGTTTAGTTTTAGCTTTGCGTATGGTTTTTATGGCTGTGTCGAGTGCATTTAAGGTTGAAAGCTGTTCTTTAAATCCGAATTGTCTTGTGCTGTGGTTCTCTGTCTTCTGAATATGGTACGTGAGGCGTTTAATTAGGAGTTTTTCTAGTAGTTTACCGAAGATATTGATAAGTCCAATTGGTCGATAGGCGGTGATGTCTGTGTAGTCGTCCTTGGTTGGTTTGGGTAAAACCTTTACGAACGCGATTTTCCAGCACTTAGGAAAGTACGATCGCGCTAAGCAGGCATTCATGATGTTGGTGAGAGTGTCCGGGTAGCACTTTGCAAATTCTTGGCAAATGTCCGCTGTCAGGTGGTCAATTCCAGGAGCCCGGTTGGGATTCATGGACCCGAGGCAGTCAAGGACCTCGTCTTGAGTGAACGGGGGCTCGTCTGGAGTTTCTGGGACCGATGTGGAAGCGTGCCTCATGGTTTTGTGTGTCTCGCTGGAGTCCGGGGTGTCGTCGGGATAGAATTTATTCAGCAGCGCATTTGCCGTATCAAGATTGTTAGTGGTGTGTTGGTTTGAATCAATTCTGAGAGTCGCTGGTGGTTGCTGTGGTGGTCCACTTTTGAGCAAGCGATTGGTCAGAGACCAGACGTCTTCCTTGCCTTGCTTGCTGCAAAATTCTTTGAAGCTGTTGGTCGAGGTTTCTCTTAGGGCATTCGCATATTCTGCCTTCAAGGTGACACGTTCCTGCAAAATATTATCGAGGGGTTTGCCTCTACGCTTGAGATCGTGAATCCGATGGTGGATACGAATCACCGTCTTCTTTAACGTGTGGGTACGTGGGTTGGGTACGTAGGTTGGGTACGTAGGTTGGGTACGTAGGTTGGGTACGTAGGTTGGGTACGTAGGTTGGGTACGTAGGTTGGGTACGTAGGTTGGGTACGTAGGTTGGGTACGTAGGTTGGGTACGTAGGTTGGGTACGTAGGTTGGGTACGTAGGTTGGGTTAGGTAAAGGTTTGTTTGTTTATTTTTGTTTCTTGTCGTCACGTAGTCTGTTAGGTGAGAAATGGCGGCGTTAATACAAATAGGTTGTTGTCTTACAGATTACCTATTATTTGCTGTATATTTATAACCCCCGTGTGAGTGACGTGTGCTTCTTGAAGTTTCAAGAATTCGTTCCATCCGGGTGTCCCTTGACACCTCCCGAGTTTTTTTTTATTCAATAAGTGTTACTCATGTCCCTTACACTCAATAAAATGTATTTGATTTGATATCCGCATGGAATTTAACGTAATGATGTCGAATGGAACTAATATTACAACTCAGGCAGATAATATACAGAGACAATACCCGTTATACTTGTACAGTAGAACAGACTAGAACATCCAGTTCCTTCAATGGTGGCCTGTACGAACTCCGGGATCATGAGATAATCATTTATACACTTGTTATAGGTACTTACTTTGTAAGTATAATGCGTTGTTGTTTTATGATCTTTCAATTGACTTACTTACTGGCATTTATGTATGTATTGTATATCCTCACGCCTTCCCACAAGGGTCCCCGAAGGGGTAGGCAGAGGTGTATAGGCAATACCCACACACCCACTTTCCGCCAGAGGTATATTAGGCATTTATGTGGGTCTAAATATTCCTTCAAATGTTTTTTTATGTTTTTCATACACACAAACAAACATATCATCACGCCGAGTCCTTAACGGGGTAGGCAGGGAGAATAGAGCGCCAATTATCTCTAAACCTTTTCGCTTCTGGTCACTATAAATCTGGAATGTTGTCTAAATAATAACCTAATTACATTATAAGGCTTTAATATTGATGAATCAATCAAACGCTCATATTTAGTTGGGATCCTTGTTTATCAACCTTTAGTTTTATTGAAGAGACATATAGGTATATACTTATAACGCCGAGTCTCTCACGGGGTCAATATCTTAATTGACGAGCCAATGGAAGGATTTTGTGTAGTCTGTGTTTGTATTAGGCAAAATCGAATAATTATTTAAATTGGGTCTTCTGATACGTGGAACGTAAAGAGGGCATATCATAGGAATAATGTACCTACGCATGAACGTACACTTGACTGGAAATAATGTATTTATATTAACACCTAAACCTATTAACGAATATTGGAAAAAAACATATTTAATCCCCAATTTTTTTTTAGCCCAACATAGGTTGAGAATCCCTAATTAACTAACATTACAAAAGCATCACTTAGGAAGGCTTTATTACCGCAATGAACGCTGTGTACTCATAAAATTAATACTTTCATTATTTATAATGTACCATTATTCAACTCTCGGTAAATAACAGCGCTTGAAAGATGCTTACGTTTAATTTTGTATCGTTGCGTGCATTTTACAGCAATCTGACGCAATAGCGTTATTGTATTGGCAGCACCTGTCCGCACACGCTTCTGGCGGCTATCTTGAGGCCCCCTACGAAGCACGGCGCGACCATGCGACCACTACACGATTAGACAGTACCATTCAGTACAGTGGTATTCGCGAAAGCCATAATTATAGAAGTACAAAAAGGATAATGGACGCCATATCTCTGTCATTTAAACTATCTTGAATTGATAGCAATATTACGGATAGCCATAGACATAGCACATTCAAACTAAAATATGCCAACAACCAATTAGTAAAAGCAGAATGCCTGGTACAAGATAACATAAAATTTCTATTACTACCTGCAGCTAAGCCTGAATCATTAAGGTCGAAATTAGCATGTGATTAACCAAACGAACACACGTTATAACGCCAACAACTTGCATCAGCCAACGTAGCACGCGACACAGCATCGTGCGCAGGAAATAATGCGTCGTCATTTGAATAGGTAGCATTGAATATGCATTTCACTCAAATGGTTTATTGTACCTATTAACCGCCTTTAAGAATCTCTTTCTTTACTTTGGATTGGCCCAGTTTGTTTGAGTTAAGTTCTTTACCGATTCTGTTTTGTTTTCTTGTGCTTGAGTGTTGTCTTTGGATGTTTTTGATTCACAATAAGACTCGCTAGATATTTTCATACATGTACTATTACAGTTATTAGTATATATAGTCTATAGCAAAGAAAGTATCTCTGTGCCTGAATACCTAACATGCAATGTCGACTTAATTGATAAGTTATTTCAGAACAAATGCATAGTCGTTAGCGATAAACCGCAACTGGTGGTCGACGCTCAGAAGGAAGATATGTTAACAGATAAGCATTATCTATCATTCATATTTATGTAACAATGAACCTGCGCACACGCCTGACTCTTAAATAATCCACAAACAAATTATTTAAATGATGATAGTTTAAAGAAGAAATATTCAGAAAACTTCTTCAGTCAATATTCTTCATCAAAATTTTATAGGGGAAAACAAATGCAACACGTAGACCAAAGGGTTACCATAACTTAAATTTACAATCATAATTCAAGAATGTTGAGCGCTCCGAGTTATCACCTGATCTTTATAAGTCTGTGCCTTAAATAATAATTAATAAAAAGCCATATTGGTACTGCCACTGTGCGTAGGTAGTTCGCACAAAAGTACCTAATGAGTACGAAGAAAAAAATGGTTCCATTTTTTATTCTACTCTATATTATAAATGTGAAAGTAACTCTTGCTTATTTGCAACCTTTTCACGAAACTCTAATACTTTATTTACAATAACAACAATTAATAATATTTACAAAGAACAGTTGAAACTAACTAATTAAATAACGACGGACCCGAAGGGCGTTTTTAAAAATCAAATTAAATTTAATAAGAACACTTTATTCTACGACCGAAGCTTACAGACTAACAATACAATTTCAAAGCAGCCAGGAGCACACAGGATGCTGACACAGCATATCTCCCGGTGGTCTAGTCCGGCGATCTTATTCTAAGAAGCAAACTAAATAGTTAGGAGCACACGGGATGCTAGGTCAGCACATGTCCCGGTGGTCCATCCGGCGATCGATTTCATGTAGCCTAACTGTGTGGGCGTGTGTTGATAACCATGGTGTTCCTTGGTGGTCCACCTGACATAACAAAGTACTTACAGATAAAATGTTTGTCCCAAATCGGTATCCCGAGGCAACGTGCCAAGAAGACTAGCAGCATGGCCATTTTCACGAATAAACAGATTGACGGATGGTTATAAAATTTGCCAAGTAGATAGTTGACATCGTGAGGAAGGATATAGGCTAACTTTATTTAAATACCTAATTAAAAAAAAAAACAATTTCTATATCACTAATATACTAAAATATGGAGATTCCTCCAGTTGCGAACTGAATAATTATACGTATTTAGGTTTAGGTAAGAAATAAAAAAACATGTGTTTTAACTTTTTAGTTACTTTTAGTATTTTTAAGCGAACAAAGAAGCGGGCATCAGCTAGTTTAGTGATAAGGAAACTTGTCTTGTTATGACACACGTCTCTTCCCCGATAAGGTAATGATATCTGAAAGTTATAGGTGTTTTTGAATTAATTATTAATAATTTAGGTACTTTAATTATATTGTTTATATTTAATTAAATTTTATATTTGTACGAAATTGCAAGTGCATTGAGCGGAAGTGTCAGTATAAGTAGTAATTTACAAAGTACAGATCACAGGTTTACACCTCAGTAGGGTGAAGTATGAGCTAGAACATAGTGATTTACCACACCGTTTGATAAGAAATGGAAGAACGTATGGAAAGTTAATCCTGAGACACGCTCACTATATCACCTGCAAACGCATAATTTCTTAATGTATTAATTCTCTTTTCTCTCTCTCTCTCTCATCAAAAAAGTCTTAGTATTAAAGTCATAGTAAGTCTACTTACCTTTATTAGCTTTAGTGGCAAAACTAGTACTACTTACTAGTAGTTAGAGTCGGTACTACGTATACATAGTAATATACGCCTAACGTTTCGGGGACTCTTGTAGGAAGGCGTGAGGATATGTATATTATATATTTTGTACATAAATGGATGAAGAGCGGTTATCACTAAACTGGTTGTTTAACGTCAAAAGCAACACTCTGCTTATATCAAGTGTGAATTGTTTTCTCTATGCCTTATCTTCATGTCTTCAGTAGCCTTATCCAAAGCACAAATATTTTAATTAGGTAAGTAATTTTTTCCTTATAATTTAACGTGCCATTGGAACCATATTTCAAGTATGAAAAGGGACGTAATATTCTTGAATTACGATTTTAAGAATAAATCAAGTTAGCCTAACAAACAAGGTAACACATCAAACCTACAACCTAGTTACTTACTTTCACTAGGCCTAAGGCACGTGCTTATCGGAAAATGGCACAGAATTGTGTACCTACTAGTTAAATGTAGTTTTAGAGACGTATTGCTTGAGGCGGTCGCTAGTGAACCGGTGAATGGGCACGCGACAGTTTTTCATGCGCCACGAAATGTTCGGATGCCGCACGATCGTGTGACATCTGACCTAAGATCGGTCGTGTTTGATACTTGCTCCAATTCCATCTGGATTGTACCGGGTGTTCAGATACAAGGGTATTGATACCAAATATGGCTGCTTCGAATGTCGATATTTCAAATTCCACGACGCAAAATATTTGACGGATTTAAAAACTTTTTTTAGTAAATGTATAGTTTTTAATCTTACAGCGAGTAACTAGGTATGTACATATACGAGTTTCCGAACCGCATAATTATCATTGTCGTGTTATTTTATTTTATATCCGTGAATATTGTTTTGTGTTATGTAAATAATTATACCGGGGATCATATCGGTATTATCTACATAATTACTATATAACAAGCGGGTAATGAAATTCACAATCGATTACGCTTTATTCCAGAAGTTTTCCTATGACGCTGTCAGATTTACAATTTTTATATCTAGGTTTCATCATCAGTCAGTCAGTCGAGATAACGTTTTTATTAATCTTATTTAAACGAATGCGTTATCGAATTGCATTGACTTATTGACCCGATCTGCATAAAACTAGCTCAAGTGTTGTTTCGATATCTACAAGTTTTCTTTAAACGCAATAAGTAGGTACCTACATGATTACATAGATTAACAACACCGCCCTAGCCAAGAACAGCTTCTTGAATGCAGCCTTTATTATGTATTATGTAGTGGAAGTGTAAAAATTCCATTTGTCCATTTTGTTAGTAGGTGTTTTTCTTACATGTATGTACTTATGAATTAACAAACATTTCTAGGAGCAATGACCATGCTAAAGCCACTTATCGGATGTTTACGTGAGAACGCCTATTTCAGCTTACTAAGAAGACATATCCTATCGTATTACCAATGTAAAATACTAAATGTAATAAAAAAATTGCCAGATGATGAAGTTGTGTAAAGATGGTGTAACCAAACGAGTATCTTTAGAGTCAAGTTCAGGTTATTTAATACAAACATACCTACATTCCAATCTTGTGATCTTGCTTGTCGTTTTATATCCTCCAAATTCAACTTTAATACATAAATTAAATGTGCTATGAGATAATATTTTTATTGAATATATTCTAAAGTTACAAAGTGCCGGCATTAAACTATGAGCCGGCTCTGGATTGCGGTAACCGGTTACTACCAAGCTCGCTTGTCACCTTAGTGGACCTTAGTGGACACCGTAGTATGTTAACAATCAATAGTAACAATTGTAAGAGAACATCCACAACACAACACGACATATTTTGGGACCTAGTTTATTTTCTCCAGACCTGTCAACAAAGGGCCCACAGCGGAAGGTAAAGTAATTATTAGGTCTTGAATACCTAGTGATGGAAAAAATCGAGAGGAAACCTGCATACGTCTGAGAAGCAAATGCGTATGTATAGTCGAGCTTGAGCAACGGCGATGGACTCGCCATCTGTCACGTTGGCACCTAAAATATATCTCTGCCTATCCCTTCGGGGACCCTTGTGGGAAGGCGTGAGGATATATATATAATAGTTATAATTTCAGAAGAATTCGGTATAAGTAAAATATACTAGGTACTACATACTGACAGATCGAGTCCAGTCTCTGTCATCCGCATAGTAGATATACCTATACGTAGATTTAACACAATAGCTATAATTTTGCTATTCATTATTTAAATGCTGTCATCTTATCTTAATGTGCTGGCTGGCTATATTAACCACAGATATACAATAGATACTTATCTTCGCCAAGCCGGAGAATGTGGAACTGGCTGATAAATATAGGTATTTGATCTTGAACTTGGGGTTTTCTCCCCACAATGAGGTAGTTGGTCATTTATTGGTACTAAGTGGTGTTCACTGTTTTTACATAATTAGTTAATTAGTCTGAGTTTACTTATTAGTTTAATAGTTAGGTATTAGTTTAATAGCATTAGTCATCTTTGGTCACGACCAGAGATAACTATATCGTACGATGTAATTACTGTCATAACCATGACACAACTTTTTTTTATTTTAATGCTGTATCTGCTTTAATGCTTAATAGAGAAAATACATTTATGTAGGTGTATAAGATGCCAACTCAATTAATTAATCTTAATAAAGTAGGGGGAATATAAATTAAAGGACGATGTAGTTATGTAGAAGATAATATCCTGTAAATATAAATACAACTGAACACAGTACGTGACTACAATAATATTGTTTCCATTTATAAGCGTTGACATTACCGATATGTCAAACGATGTGAACTTTACCTACAGTTGACGTAGTTTTATAGCGCAGTTAATTATGATGGATTCGTTTTGCGTAGCAACCTTGATGTATTATTGTTAAGTACCACATTATGCATGATTGGGCGGTTCTTATCAATACATTCGTAGTGATAGACAGACAAACAGACTGGTAGATAGACAATGCAAAACTCACCGATGGCAAAGCGTATATATACTTATATAAAAAAATCGGAAGAATATGATTGTTTATTTGATTGAACGCGAAACCGAGTGATTCGAGTAATTGCCTGCAACATAAAGATTGCAAGTTCGAATCCTGAGTTCAGTGATTGTCACACCACGAGCTTTACGGTGTCGGAAAACATCGAGAAGAAACCTACATACGTTTGAGAAGACATTCAAAGGCGTACGTACAGTCTCTGCTTGAGTAACGGCGATGGACTTGTCATCTGTTACGTTGGCACCTAAAATATATCTCCGGCGGAAAGAGAGTGTGTGGGTACTACCTATACACCTCTACCCACCCCTTCGAGGAAGGTGTGAGGTTATATAAGTTATGTATAATTGTGCTAACATCATTTGTTCTAGCGACATGACAACCATTTCTCCTAACAAGCAACATTAACGTTAAAGAAATATTCAAAAAAACTTGTTTGTGTATTTCTATAATTAAACAAGTTCATAAATAACATTTCGATGTAATGAAAAAAAGAGTGGCTATTTTTATACAGAGCACTCGAGCGCAAGAGACTAGAACGCTAATAATAGTCCTACCGATGTTTGAAAAAAATACGTTTCGCGTTTGTATTGCAACAATGAGCACCGCTTGCGTCATTTTGTTCAATCGTAAATAATGGGAAAATTCGATACGTTAACGTGAGAATGACTGCAATCGAGAAAACATTTTTCTTTAGGCATGCCTTCCTATTAATTAATAAAACGATTGTTATCAGTCGTCGACTCGGCACACCCTAGTTCGTTCGTTTCATTCATTCGTTCTATAAATTCCTATCGGAACGAGAATTATTTCAATTCATGATCATTAGTAAGCCTTGCAATATTTTTTATGTTTGAATGATGTATAACTATCCCACAGCGGTAGCCAAAATCACATCCAGCTTCTTATTCGGCCAGAAGTAGTCCGTATGAAGCGATCGACACAAAAACTGAAAAAAGCAGGGTTTTGCCTAGCAGTGGGTAATATCCGGTTAATTTGTATGCGCGCTGTGTCCCTTGAAATAGTAACTGTGTTATCTACACTAGTTTTCTCGTGGTAGTTTTTGCTTATTCACGTTATATCATTTTACATTAAATGTAATTACATTTCTCTTGATAGGTCTATTATAAATAGATTTCGTGCGATATCTACACTTAATCATAGAGAAAAAAAGTTGATAAAAATATTAAGAAACACTGATTTTTAATATTGTGCTTGTGTAATGATTCTTCACGCGTTCCTACAATGGTGTAGGCAGAGCGTGTGGTACACATCCACTTTTCGCCGGAGATATATGTTAGGTGCCAACGTGACACGTTGTGGCGAGCCCAATGCCGTTTCTCAAGCACGACTACGTCTTTGAATTTCTTCTCAAGCGTGTCCTTTGATTGTCTTCTCGATATTTTCCTTTACCGTAAATCTCGCGGTGTGACTAAGCACTAATGTGAAAAACCACAATTATTATCTCCGGTAGGTAGGTAGATACCTAGCAGTGTAACAGTGGCTGGAATTTAAGAAGCGGTTATAATATATTTCTGCCTGTGTGTGTTTAACATATATTATTAATTCATTGACGTCATTGGGCTCAATCGTGAGCCTCTTTACGTAGTACGAAAAGTCGTGAGAGGTCGTTTATCAAACAAAAACTAAGTTATTCCCGAAACGTATTGATCAATGGCTAAGAGAAAAATATTTACACTATCAATGCAACATGGGTGACATCACTTTGTTTACACAAGTAGCAATATTATCTAAGCAAGATAATATTATTGTAAAAATTTGTGGCGATAACTGCTGACGTGCGCGTGGGCATAGTTGTTTATTTGTGTGTGTTGTCATACGATCCTAGCGGTTCATCGACCCACGTCATCTTCTAGGGCACGACACACCCACCAATAAAACAATACAATTAAAAAACAATATTAGTCTGTGATGGAAAAACATGACTTAAAAGACAAATCGTGTAGAAGTTATTCATTATAATAATTTCTAAGACTCTACGGTTTAGTAGTTCATCTTTAATTTACTTATATGTTGTTATACTCTTCTACGGTTTAGTAGTTCATCTTTAATTTACTTATATGTTGTTATACTCTATTATAGGTACAATGTTGTTGGTACAACAAATAATGGAGATATTAAATTATACAAAAAAAACAACCCACTAAACTTACAACTTTATACATACAACACAAGCATGCTAGTCAAAAAACTAACCACCGGCTCCATTAAATCAAATATCTCATTACCAAATAAAGTTTATACAGGCGTTTATACAGCGATCATCGCACTTACTATGGCAACAAAACGATACGGTTTGAAGGAGTACAGCTGTACAATGAATTACCTAATGATATTAAAAGATGTGAGGATATTAAACATTTCAAAAATAAATGGAATCAATATATAAGATTGTCAAATTATAAGGATTTATTAACGATAGTCAGAGTAAATTTATGAAATTTGAATTAAGAAATTGTTAAACCAAATCTCATTGTAACTAAATTCTATAAACCTAAATTTGCAAAAGGCTGTGTACGTCCTAGCCTTTTCTACTAATAATATTATAAATGTTTTCTAAAATAAATTTCGAAAGTTTGTGAGGATGTTTATGCTTCTACAAGAAACCAAAAGATTCCTACCTATATAATAAATTTTTTGGTGGGTGAAACTACGTCTAACTATAATCTAGTACTGAATTTAATTTTGCCACTTTTGAAATCATTTCTTTGCATTGTTTCCAGCTGGCTGGTTCCTCTTCTAATGGGTGGTAACGTAGGCACATATGTATGTGTTTTATCGAACACAAGATTCACTACAACACTTTTTTCCGACTAACGGGTTTTACCGGTCGACACAGTCCACTGTTTTGCAAATTACCAACTCATTTATAACGCTCCTAGATTATTTCGCAGAATTCTATATTAGCTATGCGCAAGCTTCGAGTTCTAATTGGACTAATATTAATGTTATTTATTGTGTCAGTGCATTAAAAATACATGAGGTACCATGTAAATTCTTGTAATTAGTTATTTATTCATCAGATTCACTAATCAATCATGCAAAGAAAAAGATAAGAATGCTATTAATTAGTAGGTCCGATACCTACTATACTATCTATACTAGATATTCCTTATAAATGTGCCTCGTTTCAAATACATATTTTCGATATACTCCCAAAGTAGGTACGTCTCAGCTATAAATCATTTGTTTTATGTTTGGCAGAGTCAAAGTTCAGAACGAGGTTAAATAAAGCATACACCTATCAGTGTGTTAATGACATTGGCCGTCGGTGTGATAACTACGGGCAAAAGGTGGAGCGAGCGAGCTTTCAGGCTGGCGTTCCTTGAAGACGCGGCGTCGGCAACGTCGCGGGTCAGAGCGCGGCTCGGCGCGAGCGCAGGCAAGATAAGCGGCTAGTTACATCAGATCGCGCACGCGCCGCGCGCTGCTTGCTCGCTATATAAACCTCACCTCCACCCAGCGATACTCATTCACAAATCACAAGTGATCGATGACAAGACGATATTAGTTAGTGGCAATGTTATACGCGCTCATGCATCATCCTAATATTGTGAACAATAAACTGAAATACGAACAGCTGTGGCATAGTGACAATTGGTGTGACAGTCATTCCCCACGATTTGAGTATCAGCAGAGATAATACAAGTCCTTCAGATCGAGTGCATTGATTAAAAGGTAAATATTATTTGTTTTGTATACGTGCGAAGCGGATAATTATCACTAAGCTCTAATCACATTAGTTTATCGGTCAGTCGGAGTTAACATTTATCACTTTATACATATTTGAAAATATTTATCCCATTCTCTAAATCTATTAAAGCTAAAGAAGAATAGAATTATAACTATGATGGACGCAATCAAGTCTCATTGGATCAACACTAAAGATCTTTCCAAAATTCTCACTTTAAATAAATATTCGCTACATACTTCGAAAGTGATGCCACGTGCTAGGAGCCGTACATTTCCAGAAAACAAAACTAACCATCATCACTCACCAAAAGCAGATAACAAAATAATCTTTCTTTCAAACAAAAGGTCAATCGCGAGGTCCCGAATTATCTGAAACCATTTCGGTTTACGTCAAACGTGAAAGATAGCTAGCCAGTTTTATTGTTTTTGAGAATTGTTCTGGATATTAACTTTTGTAGCTCATACCATCATCGGTCTACCGCCGATACGTCCTAACCGCAGAGACTAATAGTCGCCTCTTTGGGTATACACCTCCCTAGGCTTTATATAGAGGACACAACCATTACAAATCTGTTGGTGGTGGTTAGAGTACGTAAACTGATCTCACCTAAGAGTATCGTATGTTAATAATTCACGCTTCAGTGATATTCAATAGGGCTGTCTCTATCGCATAATTACAAAGTATACATGTACCATTATTTCAGAATACAAAAATAAATATATCATCGGAAGCGTTTTTTCCCATATTCATTAAAAAAGAAATAAATCTTCATTGAAATTTTCGTCTGCTGTTAATATATGAAAATGCGAGAAAGTCACAAACGTACACAACCCTAGCCTAGAGTGAAAATACGGACACAACTAATAAGGTTCCATAATTTCTTTACAGTCACAAATCTGCGATCAGCGAAGTCAGTCTACTTTAAACAAGAGACCAAAGTTGAGCAGCTATAGACGTCGAACAAGGAGTTTTAAATATTTGGAGTTAAGATGGCGACAGTGCAATCAGCTCCCGAGATGAACCTCTCAGCCGCTCTGCCCGTTCAGCAAGAGAAAGGCGACTTAGACCTAATGGCACTGACGATGGCGGCGCTTCGCTTCGTGAGCCCATGGTCGGTCGAAACCAAGACCGGCCAATGGTCGGACAAGATCGTGCCCGGTATGCCCGAGGCGAAAGAGCGAACGATCACTCTCGCGGAAGTCAGCTTCCACGACACGCCGCGAGACTGCTGGGTTGTCATTTACGACCGCGTGTATGACATCACCACTTTTCTAGATGAGGTGAGTTCTAATGTTCAAACTACACTTAGACCTACGAAATTATTGTTTAAAATCTGTTATAGTGGATTCTTCATATAATGGTAGGTATTGTGTCCATCCTTGTTTTGTATCCTTACCATGAAAACCCTAATGGCAGAAACAAAAAAATTCGCGAAACAACATATCATCCCGCAAGGTGCCTTATGGGGCAGGCAAAGTAAATAGTTATAGCGCCTTTTCATTATCTTTTCTTAACTCGCCCATGTTTTCCTTTGGACCAATAAGTACCTAATTGGTATTTTTCGAGGATCGAGTATCTTTCTGGAATCACTATTCGATATTAATATTTCAGTATCTCTATATCAAGAGCTTTGAAAGTAATGAGTGTTTCATTTGTTTCAGCACCCAGGTGGTGCGGACATTATGTTAGAGTACGCGGGCAGTGACGCCAGCACCGCATTTAGGAGCTCGGGACATTCACGGATTGCTACGAAAGCCCTGGACCGATTCCTGGTCGGCGAGCTGCCTCTCCACGAACGCATGTACCGCCGCCCTGGAGGGATACGGCTCAGCGACATACCAGAATGACCACTTAGTTCTACACTTCAAGCCTTCCCCCAAGGGTCCCCGGGTAGGCATAAGTGTATCAACGCCATCTTTTCGCCGGAGATATATTTATGTACGCAATGCGATAGATGGCAGTCCATAGATGTTTCCCAAGCATATTCCACACTTCGATTTCGATTTGTAAATTTGTTTTTAAAACTAAGTTACCAACAATAAAAAAATATTATGGGACAAATAATCCATCCAATAAATGGTTCATATTTGTCGTCAATAAAGTAATATTTTAAATAATATACAATATGTATATGAACATGATAAATGGATAGATTTTTCTGATCCAATCGTCAGCGCAACTGGGCGCTGTAATTAATAAGATAGCATTCTAAGGCCTTACAATAACATAATTATAACACATTCGCATATCAGAGTCCAATGGATTTGAACTTGCTATAAATGTTATGCACTTGCAATAAATTTCTCGATAAGGGATGTCACCTACCATGTACTTAAAACTGGTTTAAACCGGTAACAATGTGGACAACTGCGATGCAGCGAAATGTGCGAACAACACAGTTTGTCTCCGAGTATTGATTGTATATACAACGCTTATATCGCATTTAATTAGTAAGTTTTCTTAGCGTAGTTCTTCTTATAGTAGATATAAAGCAGTATTAAATTATAGTAGTTTAAGGTAAAATACCATCTGTGTGATTGAGTTCCTATTCTTTTAATGCTTAATAAATGCCTTTCACAATTAATCAGTAACAATTAATTATCTCCAAGTTCCATTAATAATGATAATGGGTTCCTCACCTCGGATAATGTTATCTCGCGACCACGAACATTATGTACGTGGTTTTGTGGCAGAGACGTGATTTTGGCAATTAAGATAAACACATTAATTATTATCTACAACTCGAGTAGTAACCGTCAATTCAGAAAACTCCACTTAAAAACATGAGCTGATCTTGGCTTATGGTTTATTAACATTAATTTATTGCAAATAAAGATATAAATAATTGACACAGACAGTAATATAAACAAGTAATTAGCCCGCGGGCATTGAAGTCACGAGGGTGACGCAGACAGTCCTACCGATGCACCGTACAATAATAAATAGATAAATATTCAGTCCTTCGAATAACTTTTACACTTTCTTGCCGAACCTGAAACAAACAATTTGTTCCACTTAGGAATTGGAATTTGTATGACTAGCTGTGCCCCGCAATTTCACCCGCGTAATATTTGATTGATTTCATTGGTAGATTTTTCTGAATAAGACATTCTGTGTTCACGTAGGGTGTATATTATCACCGATTAGTGATCGATGTGTCTTATTCAGAAAAAAATAGCTGCTAATTATCTAGGTTCGAACCCGGCTGGTCCGTCTGCAGGTTACTCCTGAAGCACTCGGCCCCCAATATACCACTGGTATTATTATACATACATACATACATACATACATATCATCACACCAAGTCCCTAACGGGGTAGGCAGAGAGTATAGAGCGCCAGTTCTCTCTAAACTTACATACCTCTTTCGCTTCGTCCACATTCATCAGTCTCTTCATACATGCTCGTCGGTTTCGAGTACTCTTAACGTTTATTTATTTGCAATAAATTATATATTGGTATAATATAAATATATCATATAAAATATAATATATCCTCTCGTCCACTCCGGAAATCCACAAGGGGGACTCTTGCAGAGATAAGCAGAGGTGTATAGATATTACTCACACACCCACTTTCCGCCAGGGACATATTTAAGGTACCAACGTGACAGATGGCGAGTCCATCGCCGTTATTCAAGCACACGACTATACATACGCCTTTGAATTGCTTCTGAAACGTATGCAGGATTCCTCTAGATGTTTTCCTTCACCATAAAGCTCCTGGTGTGACTAATCACTGTACTTATGTTCAGAAAATTCACTGGTACAGTCGGGATTCGAACTTGCAATCTTTGCTGGCAACTACTCCAACCCTCGGCCACCACGGCGTCTACTGAGGTATGTCTACTCACATATTATATCTAATTCAATAAGAATTAGTTAGAGAGAGTATGCTAATAGTAAAATTAGTATAAAATTGTACGTACATCTGTTTATAATTATTACGATGCCTGGTAGCGAGCTGCAAGTACCTCAGGTAGGCGACCAGCGCCAGCGCCATCAGTATGGCGGTCACCTGCAGCGTCCATTCACGAGGCAAACCGCACTTAGATACTTTTACCTCATCTGGTGTTATCGTCAGCTGAAAACAACCGTAGAATCTATACAGGATGCCTTTTGATGAGAAAAGTTGCTGTAATATGTAATAGGGCACAATAATACAGCAATTAATGGAGTCAAATCTTATTCTAAGTTGACAAATATATTGTATGAACGTATTCTATCTTTATATATATAATTCTTCTGTGAGTGTGTATGTCACTGAACTTCTCTCAAACGACTGGACCGATTGTGATGAAATTTTTTGTGTGTGTTCAAGGGGATCTGGGAATGGTTTAGATTCGCAATTGGACCCGATAGGTGGCGCTGCGATCGTGTTTCAGGAAATTTAATTTTTCATCCAAGCGAAGCTGGGCGGGACAGCTAGTATATATATAAAACTAATGTTTGTCTGTATATCCTTTATGGAATCGTAAACGGGTGGACCGATTTTAATGAAATTTTCCGTATGTCTTCTGGTGGGTTCGAGAATGGTTCAGATTCACAATTAGACTTAGAATTAGCGCTGCGATTGTATTTCAGGAAATTTATTTTTTCACTCAAGCGAAGCTGGGCGGGACAACGCTTTCTTCATAAAGAATCGCGATTTAAAATCAACTGTAACGTAAAGTTATACATGTAGAATGTAATATTTTCTGAAAAAAAATCCATAAAACCATGTCTCGAAATGAGCATTACTTTTGACATTTTGTAATCTTCGGACCAATTTTTTAAAGTACTGTCATGAGGACATTTTCGCTATATCCTGGCCTATAAATTCTAGAAGCCAACTATTTTCTAAGACCTCCTGTAGGTATCTACCTTCGTCCAGCTAGGTTTAAATTTGGAACAAAGAAAATATTTGTCTATGAAATTGTATTAAATATATATTTTTTATTATCATGTAGGTTTAAATACCTGATTTTTGCATATACGATTGACTAGCAGGATGCTTTAAGTCTTATCTTTAATTAGTCGTTTCAGGGCCGATGCGCTAGATAAGCGAAGACCCGGATGATGATAAAGAGACAGATGACTTGCATAAAAGACTCACCAAATAATACTTGGGGTCCAGTCTGTTTCGCCAAGAGAATGACGGCACTGTATATTCCATAAACTCAATCTTGTGGTTGGGAGTAGGCACCAAGCTATGCCGCAGCATGCAGCTGTGGTGGGTATGAGCCCCAAAAGCCGCGCGCGGGTGCAAGCTCTCCACCAAATACTCGGTAGACTCCCTGGACAGGCAGTCCCACCGCTCTTCGAACAGATTGTGCCTTTGAGGCAAAGGTGCTGCGTCGGGCTCCGTACACTCTCTATCAGATTCTCTGTAGAGAGGGTAATGCTAAAATCAAACGATGTTTTTCAATTAATATATGCGAATTGTGCGACATTTCTTTTTTCATATACCTACATATATACAAATTTTAAGAGGCCGATGTTAGTACGCTATAGATTTTGAATAAAAACTAATATCTATTTAGGTCCTTGTTACAGCAATAAAAGCCAAAAAATGATTTATATTTGTTTGTCTCTCTGTCTGTATGTCACTATTGTATGGAATTACATTTAGAAACCAGTGTTACCTATGTATTGCTTGAGGTGCTAACTCGACATATACGCTACATTTTACCGGAGGAAAATTTAACCACTTGGACGGCGCCTCGGTCGGGTTCCATGATATAATTTTCTAGCGAACAGCTAGTGAAAAAAAACTTAAGACTGTTTATGTGGGCCTGCTTACCTGCATTATGATGGGTCTGCTGTAATACTCCAACTTCGTCGTACCTTTGCAAAGCGTTGATCCACTGCTACACTTGAGAATATCTGCGATGATAACGACATAATGAGATGAAAATAACCCGAAAAGTTACAGCCGTTCAGCTTCCACTTCAATTGTAAGGCAAAATTTTAATTTTTATCACAGAGTAACTATTTATAATTTCAAACTACCAAAGTAGTAAATAACTTCTTATATAATTATAAGAGTGATGATGAGTATAATGACATCACCTTATCTTTGTTATTACAATTAAAATTAGAAGTTCTGATATTCTGTTGTTAATCAGAATAATCCTTTACATAATATAAGGGCACGCGTGCAGACATTTGCGAGATTATCTGATCAATAAGTAAATATTACGAACGTAATGAGCAATATGATAAGGACTTTGGTTGATGTTGTTCATGTTATTGCCCATATGTTTTACCCTCGAGACCCTTCGCGGGGCCACCTCGGAATAGCTTAGCCAAAAGCTAAAATAAACGAGAGGCTACGGCACAAAAGGTCTACTTTAAATGATCTAAGCGAGGAGACACCGGAAGCGACTTCATTTTATTTTTTATCTTCATTTTACATAGTACATACATATAATCACGCCTCTTTCCCGTATGGGCAGGCAGAGACCACTTCTTTCCACTTGCTACGATCCGTACATAGATACTTATTTCGCTTCGTCCACTTTCATTATTCCCTTTATACATGCTCTTCGGTTTAGTGTATTTACATAGTAAAGAATAATAATATTTTCAGCTTACCTAAATCCATACAAATAATCGCTAATCTATAGGATACATACATACCTACTAGGTCAGCCCAGTTATAAATAGATGTAAAAAAAATCACCAGCTATCCTATCAATTTCGGAGATAGCACGGGAGCAGAGGGAGCAGCCGTCCCCTTCCAGGGCCATAGAGTTGGCGAGCACGAAGTGGTTTCCTCGGATGCTCAGAAGGCGCACAGGCGGGGCCTTCAGCTTCGCCTCGAACCGAGATGCAAGGTGGGGAGTTATCCTTTTAACATTCATACAGGAAATATATTAAGTTGCAACTTTAAAAGGTACCACTATAGTGCAATATATTTGCACACCTGCCTTGCTGGTGTCGTTTCTCAAGCACAACTATAAACTCGAACCAATCGGCCACTATGGCCTTATATCTATACTAGCGGTCCGCCACGGCTTCGCACGGGTGGAAATAAGATATTTTTTATAAAAGAAAATGTAGCCTATGTCACTCAGGGTGAATGTAGCTTTCCAAGGGTGAGAGTGGTCCAGTAGTTTCGGAGCCTATGCAATACGAACATACTTACATATAAATCTTCCCTTTTTAAAATATTTGGTATAAATTGACTAGAAAATCTCTATAATCTGTTATGAACCAATGGACCAATGGAAGTTCAAAATGCATGAAAATAATGAAATACCCATTAATCATTATAGTATTGCACTGATCATACTTACATTATTTATCAATAAACCTACTCAATATATACTTATTATTCTTGATCTACATACATATAACTCTTTGTGAAAAGTATAATCTATGGTATCTACCATCTGCGTTAATTATGACTACACTGACTAAGAAAACCCTTTTAGAATTTGTACATAATTGATTAATGTGCTTATTAATAAACACGTAAATAATATCTTATAAATAAACACTTAAATAAAGTAAATTTACCTACGAATATGATCACTCTCTAGGGGTCCGAAAGCTTGGATTTTCCACTTAATTAGGTCACTATTCTTCCAAAGAAACAGAAAAAAGCTTTTAGTAAGGTAAAGGGGAATCATCAATCATTTATTAAACACCATTGCAACTATTAAGGCGCTATAAGAATGAAAGACAACCTATAATGAAATCCAATGTCATGGTTTCCAGCCACAGCATACATGGATGTGCCATCAGGTACTGCAAACAATTCATGGAATCTCTCAACATAATCATTGAACTCCTTCTCAGGACACCACTTGCCTTCATCAAAGAGGTCACCTGAAAAACCAAATTTACTTTAGCTTCACAACTTATTCAATGGTTCTAAAAAAGGAGGCATGGGTAAATTGTACATCCAACCGATCCTATTACCCGTGTATATACATATACCCGTGATATACTGAAGTGACAGCTAGCAATTCTGTTGAGATGTATAAATCAAACATATCAGTCTGAATCCCTCATGGGGTAGCTAGAGGAACTGTTTAGTTTGTTGGTTAAGTCAATATTTTATACGAGTCCAAATGTGTATAAATTTTGACAACCTACTAGATAATTCCACAAAATTATTATATTTCATACTATTGATATTAAGAATATATTTGCTTTTTGTTAAGTAATGAGATAAATGAAGAGACTGATGAGTGTGGACGAAGCGAAAGAGGTATGTAAGTCTAGAGAGAACTGGCGCTCTATACTCTCTGCCTACCCCGTTAGGGACTTGGCGTGATGATATGTAATGTAGTATGTACACTAAGGAGCATGTGATTAGAAACTTTTTTCTTGCTCCTCGGGATCCCATGAAGAGTGCAAAATTATAATATTGATTATCAAAGACCTAAACTTGGTTGTGCTACAAACAATATGATGCTATAAACAATGAGTCATAACTTATATCTTATTCAGTACCAAGATCATACACAGCTCTTATTAAGGCAGTCATCAGACCAATCACGTCAACAATAAACTTCTTTAGGTACATATAAAATCACCTAAAATAAACACAACTTCAGGCCTATGCAACATCATTGCAGTTTGGAAAGCTCGATGCATTTGCCATTCTCGGCGCCACTTGTCTAACCAGTGGCCGTTGCGAGACCCAAGCAAGTGCGTATCGGCGAGAACCATAGCGTAAACAGGTGCCATATCCTTTGGAGCCTCTTTATTCAATGAGGGCCAGTTACACTGTAACATAAAAGTAATGTCATTACATATAAGACATACTGTTAAAAATTGTATACATAGGAACTTAAAAAGTAAGGCATTTTACCTGAATTTGAGTGACATAATATATAAGATATTCACAATAAAAATAAATAAATAAAAGGCCTAAAATTAAACGTGGAAATATGATGATAAATAAACTTTGTCGCCATCTGCGACTGTATAGTGCCATGATCCAATATGATGTGGATTATATCAATCTTACATAAGAATTTCACAAAAACATAATAATTAATATTTTGTAATTAATTTTATTAAAATGTACACAAACATTTCAAATTTCCTTCCTCTACATAAAAATAAACAAACTTCAAATGTCATCTTGACATTCGTCTTTCAGTCATTTACATTCACGCCAGAATGGCTGAATCATAGACTAGGCCGAATTAAATTTATCAAGGGCGAGATCATTTGGTGAAATAACTTTTTACGCAGGTGAAACCCCAAGGTCCATCTAGTATTCTATACATATAGATTACTAGCCGCTCCGCCCAGGTTGAAAAAATATTCCAGATCCATTTTGTAAGTGTAAACGAACTAGAGAATAGCGCAAACAAACACAAGAAAATATGTATTATAAATAAAGATTATCAATAAAACTTTAAGCTAGTATTGTAAATGCTAAAAAAAGCTAAATGATAAATAAATAATTGTATTGATAAGCTTTGGACCGAATGCGTTGTACAAAAATATAAACAGCTGATTTATAGTTGTCAAAAAACGTCAAACAAATATTGTTTTGATTTGCAATAATATCTGCATATTTTATTGTGTTTGCAATAATATTGATGAAGTTAAATACTGTAATCAGAAATAAACTTTTTTTTCTTTGGTTTTTATAATACAATTGAAATGGCAATGCATTGGAGTTCTGAAATATTAAAATGGGAGTACCGTGAGCTTCAAGCAACCGCTATGTCTGTAGATTACAGTGGAAATAACGTGTTGCTAGCTGGACGCCGGTGGTTGGCAATTAAACAGATTAACCACGAGGATGAGGCTGGTGACATATGGACACAATGTCCAAGGCACAGTAAATACGACGCAGCCGGCGCCGAGTGGTGTCAATCATATCACGGTCAAAAACTTTGTGCTATTGCTGTAAGTTTCTCTCTACAAACTTCTTCCAACCTTATTCTTGTTTCTAGCCTTTACACTGTGACTCGTATTGTTTCCCTATGGGAGCTTCAATAAGGTTTCAACTCCATTTCAGTAAAAATTAACCTTCATAAAACATTTACTTGCATTTGTTTCACATTATACAGACAGGGCACCTACTAATACTCATATAAAAAAAACCTTACAGAGTAACCAAAGAGTGGATGTATATGAGTGGCGTGGAGGCAATGAATTGACCTGCATATCTTCCCTCCGTGGGCATACACGAGTTGTAAGTGACACTCACTTCCACCGACAAGACCACAATCTCATTGCTACCTGCTCCATAGACACATTTACACATCTGTGGGACTTGAGGGATGCTAGGAAACCAGTTGTATCCTTGTGTGCAGTGGGTGAGTATAGTAGCTGACTAACTGCTTAGTCCAAATGGAAAAGCTGAATTAATACATTTTTTTTATTTAAATATTTGGTTTTCCATGTAAATAAGCATAGGAGCCTAAGACTACTTTATTCAAAATAAATATGTTTTAATGCAATGTCAGAAACTACAATATCAAATACTTTAGAACATGTTTAATTTAGAACAAAGTATACACATTCCTATAATTATTACAAACTTTTAGTGAGTTTCTTTTCTCTATTAATACTAACTCTTTTAGCTGGCGCATCACAAGTGCAATGGAACAAAGTAGCTACTCACATAGTGGCCACTGCACATGATGGTGACATCAAAATCTGGGACTACCGAAAAGCATCAGCCCCAATACATTATATTTCTGCTCACCTGTGTAAGATCCATGGAGTGGACTGGAGTCCGCATCACGAATACCAACTTGTGACATCAAGTCATGATGGAAGTATTAAGTACTTCGATATTAATAATGCTAGGCGTCCTGAAAATGTAATAATGACTAACTTCCCAGTGTGGCGTGCTATCTACACCCCGTTTGGCAGTGGCTTACTGACTATAGGTGTTGGTTGGGGTGGGTTGCCTAGGGTGGAACAAGCGGGAGTAATTGGCATTTGGGTTGGAGGCAATTTAACTCACAGGCTAGTTGGACACACAGACACTGTGCAAACAATGGTTTGGAGACCCAATACATCACCCAACAATTATCAGTTGGTCACATGGGGCCGAGATCAGTCTCTTAGAGTTTGGGCAATGCACCCTTCATTACTGAAAATGTGTAACCATTATTTACCTGATGATATGGACCATGATGAGGACAATAATAGTGACAGTAAGTATACATATTATGAAGACTAAATTTTTAATATCAATTATTTAATCTTATAGCAGACCCATATCTGGTCTTAGAGTATCTACCACAAAATATAATTATTGTGATGGAAGTGATAATACATAAGTACATACCATCATGCGTAGTCACTCACGGGGTTGGCAGCGAGAGTAGAATGCTAGTTTTCTCTAGACTTACATACCTCCTTCACTTCGTCCACATTCATCAGTCTCTACATACATGCTCGTCAGTTTCAAGTACTCTTGACCTACCCATCCTTGAGTGTCCAATTGATAATTATCATGGTTTTTATTCCAGCCGTAAGCTATGCTTCTACTGTTGGCTCTATGAATGATGTGTCAACGGGTGAAAGAGGACAAGAAATCCAGATGGTATGTAGAACAAACGAAATATTATTTCAAGTCCCAATGTCCCAGAATATATGGTGAAATGTATTAAAGAAAAACATATAATATTTATCCTAGCCTTACATGCCCAGCATTAAATGTATGGGAATAATTAAAACAGATATTTCTTTTATCTACCAATAGAGCCAGAGACATCAGATCCTAAGCAAGCAAAGTGAACTTGAGCTCAATGGCCTGATGTCAGTCCAAATCAATATCACTTTATCTTTTATTTTCAGAACAAACTGTCACACAAAGTCAATACATCAATAGACGAAGAATTTGAGTCTATCCGCGAGATGGCCAACATTGAAGTGACAGACATTAATGTAGAGACTAGAATGTGTCAGATACACTCTGAAAGAAACGGTTACACTGCCAACCTTCAGGTTACCTTCCCAAGGAATGTGTCTGAACAGACTATTCCCAAGTTTTCGTGGCTATCGGGAACCAACGTGGATAGCCCCACCACTGTCAAAATATTGCAAGCGATCAACAGAACCGCCTACCGTAAGAAAAAAGAAGGGCATCGATGTCTTTTGCACTGTTTGAAGACTTTGGCTACGTCTATTGATGAGGTAAGCCTTTGTATTGATTATTTTTCTTAGCTGCCAGTGAATTGTTTGATGACATATTGAATTTAATTAAACACTTACATATTCAACAACTAGGACAGTATTTAATAGCAAAAGAGCTTAGGTACTGGTGTAGGCAAACATCGTGGAAAAAACCTTTGCAGGTAGGCAGGTAGGCTTTGCAAGTATGCACGTTACAGAAGAATTTCAGAGACGTATGTATTGTCAAGCTAGAGAAATGGCGACTGACCCGCCATGTGTCACGTCATTATATCCAAAATATGTGTAACATTAAAAAAAATACATTTCACAGATACCAGTAAAATCCAACGACGATACGGACTCAATGAAGTCGAGTCAAAGAAGTCAGTCAGAGAGTGAGAACGCGGGAGACGCCTGCATCCCCTTCCCCCGCACTTGTGGAGCGAAGTGGTGCGGGGTCAGCATTTTAGTTGTCTTCAACCGTCCCCCTAACGCGAGGCGGCTGTCACTCAAGCAGGAGGCGGGCACCCCGAGGTCGATGTCCTCGTTGTCTCTCACGCCAGGATTATTTGGCGCTGGGTACACGTCAGTATCGCCCCACGCTACTACAACGCCATCCCCCACAAACGCTTCAGGCTTCCCCCAGCTCCATCATAGGCATCCATCAAATTCTATTACTACATTCTACTTCCAAGACAGATGGGTGAGTTTTACTAATGACATTAACAATTTCCATTCAATTAAAAAGAAAGTTGTTCGCATCCGTTATCCTGCCAATAAAATTATATATAAATGTTTGTGGGGATGTTTGTTCCACTTTCACGCAAAAACTAGTACCTACAGAGATAAATTTTGAAAAACCTAACTTTTCGCAGGCATTGCTAGTACAAATATAAGATGACACTTAGTAGGTACATCACTATGTCCTCCACCCTCCTCCCTCACTATGGAGATGACATTTTTGTTTGTAGAAAGCGCAGGGACGTCGTGCGGGGAGCATGCGCAGTCGAGGCAGCATATCAGGCTGCGCGTCACCTCGGGTCGTACTGTACGCGGCAGACAGCTTGTTCCCACTGAGCCGCTCGCTCGCAGAGAAATACGTCATTAATCCCGATGATCCTATAGGTACACACATCTTACTATCCTACTAATATATTAAGTGTGAAAGCTTATGAAGATGGCTGATCCCTTTTCACGCATAAACTACTGAATGTATTCGAATGAAATTTGACACAAAGATGGATTAGACGCTGGATTAACATAGTATAATAAGTATTATTCTAGAAAAAACATGAAACCTACCTATGAAATCGAATTTAAGTGAAGTCTTTTGGTCTCGCCTTTGTTCGGTTAAATAGCATAAGATCCCGGTACTACCCGGTAAACTATAAAAAAAAGTATACCCTAATAACTACCTACATCCTAATCGACCGAGAACCAAGGATGGGAGCGTCAAGAGTACTCGAAGCGAGCGAACTTTTATGAAGATAATGATAAATTTGGATGCTGTGTCTCACGCTAAAAGCGTGTCGATATGTCCTACTAATGCTATAAATGCGAAAGTTTGTTAAGATATTTGTTCGTCTTACACGCAAAACTACTAAACGAAATCGGATGAAATTTGGAAAAGAGATTCGTGGAGTTTCTTGCCGGTTTTTATCCATGGAAACGACCAACCTGAACCGTGCCCATCTAGGCCTGTGTGAAATAAAAGTATTTTGATTTTGTGTTAGACATGTGCGAAAAGAACGCGAAGTTGTCGGTGGAGGAGGGCGACAGCGCGGTGAGCGCGGCGTGGGGGCTGGCGGCGCTTGCGGCGCGCGGGCTGGGCGCCGCGCCGGCCGACCACCTCGCCTCCAGCGAGGAGACGCTCTCCTGGGACGCGCACCCGCTCTGCTCCAACATGCTGCAGTCACTGTGAGACACATCGCCTCACTCGTTCAAGTTCCTCGCTTTAGTATTGCACAGACGTACTGAATATATATATATATATATATATCCTCTGCATCAGAGACGCCGACAAGAGCCCAGCTCTTAAATTTGTGATGATGATATATATCCTCACGCCTTCCCACAAGGGTCTCCGAAGGGGTAGGCAGAGGTGTATAGGTAATACCCATACACCCACTTTCCGATATATTTTAGGTGCCAACGTGATAGATGGCGAGTCCATCGCCGTTACTATACATACGCCTTTGAATTACCCCTCAAACGTATGCAGGTTTCCTCCCGATGTTTTCCTTCACTGTAAAGCTCGTGGTGTGACTAATCACTGTACTTAAGTTCGTTGAAGGCTTGGCCATCGAACCTTACACCTAGTGCTAATCAAGTATAGCGAGTAAAACCCTACAGTAGATTACAGCCAAATGGCAATGTTACTGAGTAGTGCTGCGTTCCTGCGGTGGTTAGTACAATGTCTGAACATGCATATGCTGGCTTGCATAACAGCTTCAGATGGTATAAGGTCAGTAATGTTCTGCTGCTGCGCCCATATGCTTCGGTAACTGCTTTACATCAGGCGGGTCGTATCCTTGTTTGTTGTGAGTTTAGAGTTGAGAGAAAATAATAGATATTTTTATCGTAGTAATCGTAATCGTAATTTTATCGTAAATAGTAGTTTACAAAACTTCTTAATACCCTGTTAAATAATTATTAATGTTGATACAATATCAGGATATCCCACTACGCCAAGGCTTCGAACGTGCAAATGGCCGCCATGCTGGCGTGTGCGTTCTCCGTCTTCAACGATATCAATAACGCCAGCTCACAATCCACAATATCTTCATCCAGCTATGTGAGTATTATTTACATAATCACATTGTGTTTTTTTTTTAATCGAGTGTTTATGAACCTCTATTTTACGTAGGTTTATGTAACAGTTAGTTATCTTCTCAGCACTACAAGCAAAACATCGTCAACTATTTTTTTTTATATTAATATCAATAAATTGAGTAACCGATCTCATACTGTATTAAAGTGTAGGTAGATAATCTATCGCATATTTTTTTATATAAATGTTCTTATGTGGGTTTAAGCTTTCATATGTTAATGTTTTCCCACAAGGTTCTGACTAATCACACCGTGAGCTCTATGGTAAAGGAAAACATGGAGTTTTCTTCAGGTAATACGTCTAAGAACGAACTCAAAGATTTATGCATGTATTTTATTCGGGGACCCTTATGGGCAGGCGTGTGGCTATCATGTATGGATAGTCGTGCTTGAGAAACGGCGACGGACTCACGTCACGGTAGCGACTTAGTATTCCTCCTACCCCTTTGGTACACTTGTGCGAAGATGTTTAGATATATGTATATATTATTGTACTTTAGGGCAACGGCACCTCTCCCTACAGCACAGTGAACCAATACAGCGAGCTCAGTGCGGACGGATGGACTCCCATCGTGATGCGGAGCAACTCGTGCTCCGAGGCGGAGAACTTTTACACAGACTCTAGTGTGTCCAAGTCTGAACGAACCTCTTCTTGTGTATTGGACGAAGCGACAGTGCACCTATATTACTGCTTCAAGAGAGTTTACGCCGATATTCTGCATAGGTGGCAGCTGATATACAAGAAAACTGAGGTATGTAACGACTTACGTCGTTGTAGACAAATATTATGTTCGATACACGAAACTGAATACTAAAATATTGATATTAAGTTATAAATTGTGGTTCGACCGTTAGTGCGAATTTACATATCAGTACAAAATGCCCGAATTGGCTTTGCGAATTTTCGTCGTTGTCGTTGGGCATTTTCCTATTATACCTTTCAACCGCCTCTTTCTGCCTGCGAATTTTCTATATGAACCAGTGTAAAGAACCATTATATGTACTTAAGTAATTTTCACTTCTGCATATTAATTAAAATTTGACAACCCATTTTGGGAATTTATTACACATTGACTGTATAAGTATCGTAAGCGTCGACAATCAATAAAAATAAAACAACCCTTTTCAAATCTTTCGCGATTAATGTACATATGTAATTTATATACGTAATACAACACAGGTGATGAAGCAGGTGCGAAGTATGGCGGGGAGGTCGCGCGGCCACGTGGGCCCCGAGATAGCGGTGGAGTGCTTGCGTTGCGGCGGGCGGCGCTGCGGCGCGTGTCGCCGCGTGCGCTGCGCCGTGTGCGCGCTGCCCGTGCGCGGCCTGGCGCTGCTCTGCGCCTACTGCGCGCACCTCGGACACGCGCACCACATCATGAACTGGTACCTACCGCATCTCACTCCACCCTGGTACCTACCTACATACCGCACCTCACACTGACACATACTGCACCTCACACTGACACATACTGCACCTCACACTGGCACATACTGCACCTCACACTGACACATACTGCACCTCACACTGACACATACCGCACCTCACACTGACACATACTGCACCTCACACTGACACATACTGCACCTCACACTGGCACATACTGCACCTCACACTGACACATACTGCACCTCACACTGGCACATACTGCACCTCACACTGACACATACTGCACCTCACACTGACACATATTGCACCTCACACTAACACATACTGCACCTCACACTGGCACATACTGCACCTCACACTGACACATACTGCACCTCACACTGACACATACCGCACCTCACACTGGCACATACTGCACCTCACACTGGCACATACTGCACCTCACACTGACACATACTGCACCTCACACTGACACATACTGCACCTCACACTGACACATACTGCACCTCACACTGACACATACTGCACCTCACACTGGCACATACTGCACCTCACACTGACACATATTGCACCTCACACTGACACATACTGCACCTCACACTGGCACATACTGCACCTCACACTGACACATACTGCACCTCACACTGACACATACTGCACCTCACACTGACACATACTGCACCTCACACTGACACATACTGCACCTCACACTGACACATACTGCACCTCACACTGGCACATACTGCACCTCACACTGACACATATTGCACCTCACACTGACACATACTGCACCTCACACTGGCACATACTGCACCTCACACTGACACATACTGCACCTCACACTGACACATACTGCACCTCACACTGACACATACTGCACCTCACACTGACACATACTGCATCTCACACTGACACATACTGCACCTCACACTGGCACATACTGCACCTAAGACTGTTATATACAGCGCTTCACACTGGTAGGTAACGCACCACACCTTCAGAATCTGCATGTTTCCTACGTCTGTAGTGTTAATATTTTATTCGATATTGTTGTGATTAACGTTTTTAATTGTCGTAGGTTTTCACAACACGATACTTGCCCCACGGGCTGCGGCTGTAAATGCCTCATGGAAGGGAACGCGGCGTGGAAAGGCGCCAAGTACGTCTGAGATTTGTATATCATACGTAGGTACCATCACTGGGAACACGATAGGTCAATGTGATTAGCTAATATATGCCGACGGTATGTACGTTGAATGGTGTATGTTACTTACCGAATCGCATCAAACTCGAGAAATGCACACAATATAACATGACGTGTTCTTGACTAATGTTAGACAAATTATAACAATAATTTATTTCTTGCGCTACATACTTATTCCTGACATAAGATGTTTTTTCCATCTATGATGTATCCATAAAAATTTTATTTTTATCTACGCTTCGCGCCCTGATTCGCACAGATACAATGTGTACACGCAGCCATAGTGTAGCTTTCTACCAATGAACATTTTTCATGTAAGTACCGTTAACATTGATGCCTATATATTTTATTAATACATTAACTGCAAGTTATTACTATTTTTGTTACTATACTTTTTATTTTTATTTTGTATAAAATAATAAATAAAGAAGCGATTAAAATTTATTAAAGAATTTTATTTAACAATTATTTTTATATTACAGTTATAAAACAAAGGAACAAATAGTGCTCTTAAGTTTAAAGATTTCAGTGAGTAGCATTTATAATAGATTCGAAGGACTAGCCTAAACGCTAACTTCAGTCTCGTCGAAGCATTGCGCGTGGAATCCTTTCATACGAACTAATGAAGCGTTAAATGGACCCCGACCCCGAACAATTTTTTGTTATCATGAATGTTCTGTCTATAAAGTTTAGGCTCGGTAACAACACAATGAACATTATTATACATGGGCCGGTTGTTCCGTGACTATTGATGAACGCGTACATATTTATGAGAACTACGAATACGGAACTATCGCTAGATAAAATTGACTTTGATTCACTTAATGTCATTGTTTACAATTATTGAGATTAATAACTGCAATCGTAAAACTCAACTTTGTTCTGATATGTTTTGTAAAGTATTTTTTCAGCCAAAATAATTTTCAGGTTCGTTGTGACAGTTGATAAAACCACGCTATATATCCCTATACCTTTAAACGAGCAATTCTTGTATATATATAATCTGAATCTCGGAAACGGCTCCAACGATTTTCATGAAATTTGGTAGTGGGGGGATTTCGGGGGCGATAAATCGATTTAGCTAGGTTTCATTTTTAAAAAAAGTCGTGTTATGTGTGTTTTTAGGCAATGAAAATCTCCTACAATTTCATTGGAATATGAATTTCGCCACTGCTTTACCGATACAGCAACAATAAAGCGTTGCTAAGCAACAAACTTTAAGCCAATGAGTTTTTGGTTTGACGTTATCGTAGACGTATTATATATAAAATCAATTATTTACTTACATGACAAAATGCCTAAAAGAAGAAGAAAAAAAATCGCTTATACACAATCTAAATCCACGCAGCCGCGACGCATCTCAAGAACACCTTCAAGAAAATAGTGATCGACAAGCAAGACTCATTCCAACAAAACCATGAAAATAATCAGCTTTCCCCTCGTCCCACACGTAGTGCTAAAGTCTTGCAAAACTTGACTAACATTATACGAACAGAAAGGTCTTATGATTTAGATGTTTCACGAGGGCTTCTTTGTGGCCGCTGAACATTACGAACAACGGGAATGACATCTACTAGATTTGCAGCAGCGAGCAGCACAACGTATAGCTACTGAACATAGCGAACAACGGGAACGACGTCTACAAGATTTGCGGCAGCGAGCAGCACAGCATGTAGCTACTGAAAATAACGGCAACGAGAGCGACGTCTGTAAGATTTGCGGCAGCAAGCAGCACAACGTATAGCTACTGAACATTACGAAAAACAGGAACGACGTCTACAAGATTTGCGGCAGCGAGCAGCCCAACTTATAGCTACTGAACATTACGAACAACAGGAACGACGTCTACAAGATTTGCGGCAGCGAGCAGCACAACGTATAGCTACTGAACATTACGAACAACGGGAATGACGTCTACAAGATTTGCGGCAGCGAGCAGCACAACGTGTAGCTACTGAAAATAACGGCAACGAGAGCGACGTCTGTAAGATTTGCGGCAGCAAGCAGCACAACGTATAGCTACTGAACATTACGAAAAACGGGAACGACGTCTACAAGATTTGCAGCAGCGAGCAGCACAACGTATAGCTACTGAACATTACGAACAACGGGAACGACATCTACTAGATTTGCGGCAGCGGTCAGCCCAACTTACAGCTACTGAACATTACGAACAACAGGAACGACGTCTACAAGATTTGCGGCAGCGAGCAGCACTACGTGTAGCTATTGAATATTACGAACAACAGGAACGACGTCTACAAGATTTGCGGCAGCGAGCAGCACAACGTATAGCTACTGAACATTACGAACAACGGGAACGACGTCTACAAGATTTGCGGCAGCGAGCAGCATAACGTGTAGCTACTGAAAATAACGGCAACGAGAGCGACGTCTGTTAGATTTGCGGCAGCAAGCAGCACAACGTATAGCTACTGAACATTACGAAAAACGGGAACGACATCTACTAGATTTGCGGCAGCGGTCAGCCCAACTTACAGCTACTGAACATTACGAACAACAGGAACGACGTCTACAAGATTTGCGGCAGCGAGCAGCACTACGTGTAGCTATTGAATATTACGAACAACAGGAACGACGTCTACAAGATTTGCGGCAGCGAGCAGCACAACGTATAGCTACTGAACATTACGAACAACGGGAACGACGTCTACAAGATTTGCGGCAGCGAGCAGCATAACGTGTAGCTACTGAAAATAACGGCAACGAGAGCGACGTCTGTTAGATTTGCGGCAGCAAGCAGCACAACGTATAGCTACTGAACATTACGAAAAACGGGAACGACGTCTACAAGATTTGCAGCAGCGAGCAGCACAACGTGTAGCTACTGAAAATAACGAACAACGAGAGCGACGTCTGTAAGATTTCGGGCAGCGTGCAGCACAACGTATAGCTACTGAACATTACGAATAACGGGAACGACGTCTACAAGATTTGCGGCAGCGAGCAGCACAACGTATAGCTACTGAGTATTACGAACAACGGGAGCGATGTCTACAAGATTTGCAGCAGCGAGCAGCACAACGTATAGCTACTGAACATAACGAACAACAGGAACGACGTCTACAAGATTTGCGGCAGCGAGCAGCACAACGTGTAGCTACTGAAAATAACGAACAACGAGAGCGACGCCTGTAAGATTTCCGGCAGCGTGCAGCACAACGTATAGCTACTGAACATTACGAATAACGGGAACGACGTCTACAAGATTTGCGGCAGCGAGCAGCACAACGTATAGCTACTGAGTATTACGAACAACGGGAGCGATGTCTACAAGATTTGCAGCAGCGAGCAGCACAACGTATAGCTACTGAACATAACGAACAACAGGAACGACGTCTACAAGATTTGCGGCAGCGAGCAGCACAACGTGTAGCTACCTAATATTACGAACAACAGGAACGACTTCTACAAGATTTGCGGGAGCGAGCAGCACTACGTGTAGCTACTGAATATTACGAACAACGGGAGCGATGTCTACAAGATTTCCGGCAGCGAGCAGCATAACGTGTAGGTACTGAAAATAACGGACAACGAGAGCGTCGTTTGTAAGATTTACGGCAGCGTGCAGCACAACGTGTAGCTACTGAAAATGACGAACAACGGGAGCGATGTTTACAAGATTTGCGGCAGCGAGCAGCACAACGTATAGCTACTGAACATTACGAACAACGGGAACGACGTCTACAAGATTTGCGGCAGCGAGCAGCACAACGTATAGCTACTGAACATAACGAACAACGGGAACAACGTCTACAAGATTTGCGGCAGCGAGCAGCACAACGTGTAGCTACCTAATATTACGAACAACAGGAACGACTTCTACAAGATTTGCGGGAGCGAGCAGCACTACGTGTAGCTACTGAATATTACGAACAACGGGAGCGATGTCTACAAGATTTCCGGCAGCGAGCAGCATAACGTGTAGGTACTGAAAATAACGGACAACGAGAGCGTCGTTTGTAAGATTTACGGCAGCGTGCAGCACAACGTGTAGCTACTGAAAATGACGAACAACGGGAGCGATGTTTACAAGATTTGCGGCAGCGAGCAGCACAACGTATAGCTACTGAACATTACGAACAACGGGAACGACGTCTACAAGATTTGCGGCAGCGAGCAGCACAACGTATAGCTACTGAACATAACGAACAACGGGAACGACGTCTACAAGATTTGCGGCAGCGAGCAGCACAACGTATAGCTACTGAACATTACGAACAACGGAAGCGACGTCTACAAGATTTGTGGCGTATGGCACAACGTGCGTTGATTTTCTCATACATCTTCCATGTACAGACAGCGATCCGTTACACTTTTATTATATGTGATGATTCTTTAAATTGGCATCTTTTTCATTTCTTAACCGATTGACATGAAATAAACACTACATGTTAAGTGAAGTATACCATGATACATAAGTGAACCAAACCACAACTGTAAAAAGTAAGTACCTACCTATTTCAATAAAATATTAAACTCGTGATTTTTTATTTAAACAACAAGTTCATATTTTTTAATTATTAGGTATGTTGGTAAGATAAGATATATTTCATAAGTATGTAATTCGTACGCAATAATATTTTATACCTATTATATTTACCGAGCTGAGCTCGGTCATCCAGGTACTTAAGATTAACATCAGATCCGTCAGACATTATAACGAACAAGTTTCGTTGTTCAACTGTTTCAAACAATCGTAATTAGGGAGTGCAATATCGTGTCGATATTATGCACTGTATTAAAGCGTACGTGGAATTGATTTAAAGTATTACAAACATATTACGAACATGAGTCAAGTCATTGATCACTTCCCGGCCCTTTTTTCTTAATTCCATTGATTTTGCAATAAGATTTATGCAAATAATAAATTAGATGAATGAGATATTTATTAGATTCAATTTACACGTATAGATCAGATAACGTTAATATGTATAACTTTTACAAAAGAATGCAAACATGACAAGCCATTTCATATAATTTATAACTAGTAATTCTCTATTCCATCGTAAAAATACCGACATCGATTCAGTTTTGTGCAATCCGATCTTAACATTCAGTCGTTTTCAATTCTAAACGAAACATTAATAAAATATGATCTTATCATAAATGACATTTAAAAGTATTTGAAACATTCCATACAATAATAAGTGCTTTAGACAATTCCCTACACATTTTTCCAGTCGCAATACCTAAGACGTGAATCATAAATTATATTTTTTGTAGACTTACATATGTATAAAATACGTCATGAATAGACCAGGTACCGATTTCTTAGAGCGTAACATTTACTAAGTACTAAATCAATAACCATACAGTACAAATTAGGCACCAATTGTTCAAAGCCAGCTACGTCTAAGGGAAACTCCCTACTAACTCGATTTAAACGAAATAATTGTAGAAAATAATATCTTATATAATGTAGAGGTTCTAGTTTTTACATATACTATGGTTCAAATAGTGTCTTTCATCCTGTACCTTATGTCCACCGTTTAAAATAGACGTTTAATTAAACTAAGGAGATTCATTCAACATTAGCTGTAAAGCTAATGTTCCACGAGTAAGGAGTTCCAGCGACCAAAGACCAGGATTGGGAGCACTTCTAATTATAAGCTTCAGTTTGCTAAATCTAAATAGTTCTACGGGCACCATCACATAGTGGGCATGCACGACGTAATAGGATGGGCGCGGATCTCAGAGACGGGTCGTTCTATTGTAGCAGCTAAAACAATAAATATTTATCATTAGTGTGTGCTCGTTAGGTCGCGGTCACTTTGTGCACTTATTATTTAAAATAAATCTAGTCATGTGCTACTATTTCCATAAAAGAAAAATCTATGACCATAATAGAAACATAAAAAAATTATAATGCTTTTAATTAATATAATTGATAGGTACTCTGAAAAATATATAATGATTCATATGGTCCATGAATCATATTTTGGCTACTAAAGCTTAGATTCACTACTTGTTCTTTGTTATGCTATTATAATAAATAAAAATTAAGTCATAAACTACGAATCTTGTTATAAATTGTGCCGTGCTTGAAGCAACAAACGCAGAAACGCCTTTAAAATGAGTGTGCCTTATAAGAGTCAGTCTCTAGTCGACACGCGTCTGTCGTATGTATGGCGTGAGTACAATGAGCGTGAAGTGGTGGTACCTCTCTAGTAGACGTCGCTTCAGTTCGGGCGGGTATGTGACGTAGATGTAGTGGTCATCGTGGTCGGGGTCGTCGAGCAGAGCGTCCTCGCCGCCGAGGCGGTCGCCGCGCGTCGGGGACGAGTGCGTCGTCATCGACACCGACGCACTGCCGGCTACACTACCTTCCTCCGAACTGGTCCACAAACAACGACACAGGTACACAATCCCCAGGTGGCAGGCAGCAAGGGGCGAAAGGAAATTCTTCTAGCCGGGAACTAGGTAATGTTAGAAAAAAAATCAGGCATTGTATACAAATTGTAGCGACCAGGAGTAATGTGGGTAGGTCAGAAGAAGGATGACAGAGCTAAAGTCCATTATCTGATTTTACTATGTATAGGTGCTCTCAAGCAAGCTGATATTCGATTAAAGGGGAGGGCTATAGGATCTTACTCGAAGACAATCCATATAATGTAGTAGCACATGCAGAGCGCCAGCGCCAGACCAGTGGCCAGCGCGAGCAGCAGCGGCCAGGGGAACGCGCGCGTACTGGGCGCCGTGTCCTCCCAGTAGCGGTCGCAGCTCAGGTACCAGCACACGGCGCGCTGCATCTCGTCTGGAATATACAGGGTGACTTACAAAATGGATCAGTTGCTCATACTCGTATATGTGATAGGCCACGGCAATACGAAGCAAAAAATAATCTTATAAGATAAGAAACATTTGACCCTTTTTTACGCATAAAAATCTCCTCCAAACGAACGATAAAATTACATATGTAGAACCTGACAATGCCTGCCTTGACTAATTATTGACCTCAATGTCTAAAACTACCTTACGTTATTTTTCGGTCCTGTTATACTACTTTCTGAATTGACACAGATCAGTTGAATTTATATGACCCAACAACAATCATGGGTCATAATTTAGGAAATTGACCCCTGCACTCAATCGATTCATAGATATACATATACTTTAAAAATTAATGACCTTCCAATTCTGTGAACTGATGCTGCGTCAGGTGTAGCAGAAGTGTTGCTATGCATGAGTGAACAATCTTCTCACAACGCACCTGGAAAACAATGAGAACCCTTTAAAACACATTTGTTCATAAAGTAGCTGCAACCCCAAGTGCAACCCCCACTGCTTGCCGATGTTTGAGGGCAATTGCTATTATCCTACGAACACGGTTTTTTTTTATTATAGGGGGAAGCTTATGTGGACCATTCTCAATGTTATCCGAATCCGTACAGCCTTTATAGCACGTGAGTGATGACGTGATGAGTAGCAAATATTTATACGCAAAAATTTCCTTGCTTACTTTAATTCATCACCACTGAACGCTTCATGCACACTCGTTAACCATTTTAAATACTTCATGAAAAGATGTACAGTTCATGCTTTATCTCTCTATCAATATATGTTAGATTAATTTATTTAGATGACAGTACACAGTCATAGACTACAACAAATTAATATACTACTATTTCGAAAAACATCTGCCTTCAACGAGGACCGAATCCATGACTTTTACCCTCGCAGATAACCCGCCGAGATAACCACGTCGTCTTTGGGTTGGTACGTTTCGTGTGTGGAATGAGGGTAGAACTGTCCAATGCGTATGCTCAAGTGACCTTTAGGGTCTGCAGCCGCGCAGGGTCGCAGGCGGCGCGCTCAGCCTGCAGGTCGGCCAGCCTTCTCTGGCGGCTGTCCGGCGGCAGGGACGACTCCACGGTATCTGCATCGCAAAGCTCTGCCGTTTGATTCGCGTCGCTCTCACTGTCTTCTGTTCGCTTCTCTTCGGAATCTGAATAATTTATGAATTACTTTACACTAGTACCTAACTGTTACTGAAACTACCTTTGAGAAAAACTAGACATATATGTACTTATACCTACCCTTCAAACGTTTAAGAATAACACGGTTTAGAAATAGCAATGTTATTGGAATTTATGGCTTTTTCCTAGTTCGGCATAACGCAAAAACCAAATATGTTGTTTTCTAGTATGTAGTTCTCTTTAGCGGAATTATCTTATCTAAGTAAATACTTATAACAATTGCTACCAGTATCCAGATTCTCTGGCGCGGTGGTGGGGCAGTCAGGCGCGGGGACTGGGGAGGCAGGGTTCGCGTGCGAACGGCGTCTCCGCGAGGTGACGCGGGCTACGCTGCGTGACGCCGCCGGGGCAAGGGCCCTTTTTACAGACTCCACATCCTGCCAAACCTACACGTGGAAAATATGAGTTTTTATTATGCTGCTTGAGTACCTTCCGTAGAGGTTACACATAAGTAGAGCCTGTTCCAAACTAGCCAAAACGTTAGACATTGAGAGTTATATAAATAATAAATACATGAGATATAGACTAAATATCCAAATCCATAATCAGACCCGCTATGTCAAGCTTCACCGGCTTAGCCGGCAGCTCTGGGCACTGACACAACAGACGGTTGTACAGTAAAAAAAAAAGCACACTAGAATGGCCATACCTAGGCTCAACAACTGTCACACACTTGACCTATCGTTGGTACCTACCTGTCTGCCAATCTACTGCTTAGCTGATATCCAAAATATTCGTAGTTTTCACTTAAAAAAATGTCACGTGAAACTACGCCTACTATTGAGAAACGATACATTGTACTTACTTCTCCGAGTACTTTGTTTGTAAATAATTCTTACTTCAATGTCAGTGCTGGGCCCGTCCCCGCCGCTGAGCAGCCCGTGAGCGATCAGCACCTGACACCGCATTATGTCGCAGTAGTCCGCAAGACATACTGCGTCTTCTGCCTGATCACAACGGTCACCAAACAATAGTAATTTTAATACAGTCTGATCAATTATCGCCGACGCGGTAAAATATTATTGCTATCATCGATCCTAATGGAATTTTTCGGGATACTACCACTGACACTTTGAAAAATTGAGGAAGATCGATAGAGTAGGTATGATGTGAAAGCACAAACAGACAATCCCAGTTTCACCACTATAATGTTATTTGTCTAATTAACCAACATCTAATTAATATTGTACATTGTTCCAGTCATAGCGTTCTTACTGATAATACTGGTAAATATGGCAAGTATTGCCACATTACATCACATATCCTGATATGAATAACAGTCCGAAATAATATTAACCTTGTTAATCTGGTTCTTGTGTCGCTGGTCGAAGTGCGTGTCGAGGTGTCGCTCCTCGTAGAACGACTTGCCGCAGAAGGCGCAGGTCCACTGCGAGGGCCGGTGTTGAAGCTTGGCGGCGTGCTGTGGGGCGAAGATATCTCGTGCCGGGTGGAATGGGCATTCTAGCGGTAGTTTCACCTACACAAACAAAAATATATACGGATTGAGGCAGAACATATGCAAACATGTTATTCATATTATAATCTGTGCCCCGAATGTTTTGAGCAATATGTGCTCACTCCACTATACAATGAGTATGAGTAGTTTTAGAAATCAGGTTCAATTCATTATCATCGTAAAAAAATATTGTTTGTGTGAGCTGCGGTGAATAGCTTGTTATCGTTCACATTCCCACCAAAGTGTCATATTACCTCTATCAACTCTGTTAATAGTTGTGGTAAAGGGTGAAGATATACTTAACATTTGATTAAGATAATTGTTACATACCTGAAATCTTTCTAAGACGGGGAGCCATTTGTTTTGTATAACCTTTCTTACGATTTTGGAGTTGTCACGTGAGCACGTGATCTTGAAGACGGATGGCCCCGGCCAAGGGATCAGAGTCAGGAATAGAAGGGCCAGGACCTGAAGAAATGAGAGTAAGGTCCACCATGAGACCAATGGAGAGCTAAATCTACAGCTATAAAGCGGGAGCGGAGCTAACTAATACAGATATTATTTCAAAGCAACTGCAGTATTATAAGCATCGAATGAAATGATTCACACATTGATTGCTTGTGACATCATCAAACCGAGAACTCATATTTTATTAATTCATAAAACACGGACACGAAAGTAGGTAACATCGTCTTAATCTACTACATCAATACATAGAGATTGTATATATATTTTATATGGAAACAGTTATTGAGATTAAATTCCTTAATTTGTCATGAAATAATCATTCAAGGCGCTTAGGAATGTGATACAATACAAACGTTACAGTTTCTTGAGGTTATGCTTCTGTTATTCCATTATCGATTTTCTACTTACGAGTGAAATAGCAAATTAAATCAACACAATTGCTTACCTCGAGAGAGAACGACGTGGTCCTCATTCATATCTCTAATGCGGCAGATGATAAATAAAACTGTATAGTGTTTCTATACTTAGATGTTGTTTTATTTGGAGGCGACTGGCAGCAGTGGCGACGTGCCGAACCATCTCCGGTGGAGTGGCGCATGCGTCCGCCCACCCCGGACTCCCCTCCGCACTACTCACAATCAAATTTACAAACATCGGCCTTATAACTAAGCAAAAACAAATAGTTTGCATCAGCGGCATCTTCCTAACGATTTTCGTTCCTAATCGGACATAATTGTTTAAAAAATAATTAATCGCAATTCAGGTAAAACATGCAAAACACATATGCTAGGTGCATATGTTTCTGAACTTTAGCTTTTTTGTGTATTTGTGAAAACAAATATCAGCTTTACCCACACATAGTAATTAATATACATTACATTACATTAAATATGTATTAAACAAGATCGAAAAGGAAGCAATTCATATGACTGTATTTGCCTATATATACTGCGGTAATAATTTATTAAAACATAGGTAATAATTTAATAAAAGCAAATCGAATTCTCCAAATATTTTACTCTTACTACGAAACTCTTGACTTTCTCTTGGTAAACATTTGTATCACGTTATCATATTATTGTAATATTACAGTTCATGTCAACCGTTAGCAAAGGTTACCTACAAAGCCGTATTCACATTTCTAGAAACATATTGCATTCCATCCACGACAACTCTTTGGAAACTTCAGAGTTATTTGTAATATCAAGCGTCTCGTAGCGATCGTCGTAGCAGTCTACATTAAATTGTGAAGGCCACAGAGCCTACGTCGTAGCTCCTCTACGCACACATGTAGAGGGGCTACGTATGTAGGTGTAAATTCTCTGCAACGTAGACTCGAGGTCGTAGAGTTATTTAATTACATATTATTTAGACGTCGTTGTATCGTATTACCTTTTAAAAAGCTTAAAACTAAAAACTAAAGTCGAAATGTTTTAAACATTGTTATTTACGGAATAGGTAATGGGTTTATTAGATTGGTATGATATCAGCGTTAAAACATTTTATTTTGAAATTGATTAGTTAAATAGTACTAAAACCTGAGGTCAGTAGGTAATATATTATATACCTATTGGTATTATCACTAACAGCATCATCATTAGATGGACCATTATAATCAATGGTGAATGATGAATTATTATTAGCGTAGTGACAAATATCATGCTAATTTAGAGACACCTTTGTTCTGATAAAATATATTAGGCAGAGATACATATACATACATACATATCATCAGGCAGAGTCAGTTATAGGCAGAGAGCAGAGCACCGCTTTTTCGCTCTTGACGTTTCCATCGAAAGAGTTTGCAATTAATTTGATATAACTAGGTAGTTGTTACGTGGTCTAACTCTGCCTCTTCTTCCAAGCACAACAATATGACAATGCGAATGAATAATATGTAGCGCGTGACAGAAAAAGTATCTGTCTAGTTTTGCGCCGCTCCATATAATTGGACTTAGGTCGGCATAATTTCAAGTGTTTAAAGTTTTAATTATGGCACGGTAGCACTCGAAAACATCTCGTAATGATTATAATATGCAATGTCGTTAGCGTTAGGCGCCATACTTTGAAGTATGCAACGTCCCGCCAACTTGCTTTTCAAACACCTGCTCGTTTGTGAAAAATATTTGAGTGCTCTTGTGCAATTCTACATACACGTGCATCTCTTGAGTTTTCTTTGAAAAATAACTGCATTTCGTGCACCGTTTCTACGTTTGCTTGTTTACTATTAAATCTCAAGAAATTTTAATTTAGTTATATCTCGTTACGATTACGCTTCTTATTATAACATACAACATCTCATGCATCGATTTCCTTTCCAACAGCGATATGTTACGGGAAAAATATAACCGCGGAATAACATTTTTTTATTCCGTGCTCTGAACCTTTCAATTATTCTGCATACATATATTACATGTGCAGTCAGGTTCAGTCCAACTTAATGTGAGAACTTCGTGTATAATAATAATTGAGGTCAAACTAAAGAAAAAAAGCAGGCTGCATTTGTTTATCTATCCGTGTTACGCTTTATCGCGCCGACTTACCGAAAGGGTACCTAACTCTTACGGTAAGTCGGCGCTGCTTGATAAATCAACTAGGGGCGTGTTTCACAATATACAAATATAAACAATGTTGTTGTCATGTTGTGGATTTTTTTATTACTAATTTTTGTGTAATTTTGTTTAGTTCTGGCTTAAGTCGTATTTTCTTTTTTATATCTATTTTATATTTCTTTATGTTAATTTTAAATTTGTTCAACGCTGATATTTGACATCAGAAAAGTATGTTCATATACATAACTTAACATTACCTCCCCAATACCATATTTCCACACAGGAATATGCATGAAGCGAAAGAGTAAATGAATCTAGAGCGCACTCACGCTCTAGTGGCTGTACTCCGTGATTGTAAGCAGGAATTAATGCTAACAAAAATATATTTACTAACAATAATTCAAACTGTTAATTTTGTATGCTTTTCACGGAACTCTAACTGTGCTGCTGAGACTAGTCGGTGGCGTACTAACAAACCAATAAAACGTCAATTAACAAGCCAAAACATTTGTGTTCGATAACTGATCGTTTACAATTACCTACTATGTTACCATTAAACGCAGTTGCAGCGTTTCCGCTTCGCTTAACTCGCGTGGGATAGTGGACTCACACAGGTCAGTCTTGCTCAATTACAACAACCATTAATGTACTTTACATACACTCTACACAAGATAAGCTAAGCTATGTATACATAATCGACTCGATATTTAGACTAATTATTAATATTACTTTAGGGTTTTTTTGGATTATGAAATCCAAAGTAATTGGTAAATTATAGGTAACCCATACCGTACATACTAAGGTATCTATATAATGTACAAAGCTTTGCGGGGAGTCTTTTGTTATCACTTAACTATGAGTAAATCATACAGACATTTATGTTTAGTTGTTGAAACGGAGTAGCGAGAGTTGGCATTGATATTACAACCGACAGACACTAGAGAGCGAGAGAGACTTCAAGAGAGGTAGGGCATAACGGGTTTCCCGTTCGATTTGGAGCTGCCCGACTGGGGCAGGACCTCCACCTTATAGAAGTCAGTAGCCAAATAAAACAATTTATTGTGTTGTGTTCCTACGTGGTGAATAAGGTTTCCCGTAATTAGCTCCTTGGGGAGGGGATAGGATTGTTACATTGTGTTGGAAGCAGAGGGATTAAACCCATTATGCTGCCAACACACTATAACTCTCCGAACACAGAGTGGCAACACGCAAGTGATACTTCGGTATCGTGAGCGTAAATAGGCTGCGGTAAGCGTTTCCCATCAGATGGGCCGTATGCTTGTTTGCCACTCTTGTTGTATAAAAAAATAATAATAATAATTTATGGGCGGCGTGTTCACGGACACGCTTGGCTTATACAGCCGCCAATGGACCATCGAGGAGCTTTCCTTGAATATCAATTGCGTGGATCACAATGTACACACATACATAACTGTAGTGGCACTGTTAGCGGGCTAGTTATTTAAATTCACAAAGCATCCCGTTCATCGCTAAACGCATCATAAGATATACCTACCGAATTAGATACATATTTGCCAGTAGCGGCAAATCTATGAAAGCATAAATATTCAACAAACGTACCCCATTAAAAGTCGACGCCGCGAGTTCTGCAAAAGATCGGGAGTCACAAAAGCCAATGCGCCTTTTCGCAAGCTGGATGCATTTACAAACAATGAATTATAGCAAATATGAAAATGATTAATACAAGTATTACTTTAGATATAAGCAACATTTATATGGATGCATCACTATCCATATAAATATGTCTACTTGATTCTCGTTGTGTGGATTACCATCTTGTTAAACTTCAAGTATTTACTACCCGTTTACGTATAAAATCTTGGGCCGATAAGTAAAATAATAAAATAATAAAATCGCCATTTTCATATCTACGTACACATCAGGTGCTCTTCTCACTCTGCCTACCTCGGCGTGTAAAATGAGATATATACATACATACCTTCACCTCCTTACCTTAAACAACACTAGAATAATGTTTCATATATTTCCCCTGAGCAACTGTTGTGGCCACGACCAGTGCACATTCAGTATGTGTTTAAGTACTAAGCTGTGTGTCATTGAATTAAATATACCTTTTGCTTCACCCAACAAATACGAGATCAAAGCAGGACCTTTTTTTTTTTGTATTGTCTCTCGTAGCGTGAGTTCCGGGAACTTTTGCTACTTAACCGGTCAAAGCAGTACCTATTCATCTCACCTTACTTAAAGCGAGTCTAAATAGCGCTAAGCACACACCGTAATCAAAGCAAACAACTCTCTTTCCCATCTAAATTCAACTGTGATATTTATTCTCCTCTTAAGTAAGTACCTAGTTTATATAAAATGAGGTATGTACATACATACCTTCACCGCCTTACCTTATATAACACTAGAGTAAAGTTTCATATTTAGAACAGAAAAAAGTTAATATTTTAAATATTAAAATGTTGTTAATAAAAAGTTTTTAATCGATAAAAAGTTATTATAAGTAAGGCTTATTTAATGGTTTTTATGGCGGTCCCCGGTGTTGTGGTCGCCCTGTATAGCACAACAGAAGCTAATGATTACACTTACGGACGCTAACAGATACAAGACGCTGTAAGTACCAATATGTGTCTCAACAAAGCGCCTGTCTATTAAATGTATGGAAGCCGGTAATTCAGGGTCAGCAGCCTTCGTAACAGGCGCATGCGCGAAGCCTCCGGTCCATTCCCCTATTATCAACCATCCCGAGGCGAACATTCGCTAGTGCTGTCCTGCTTATATCCATAAAAAACACCGACGTTGAAAGAGTACCGATGAAAACGTGCTTCGAAACATTCGCTTTCGAATAGGGTTCAAGCAACCCCTGAAAAGCCGTGCCAGTTTCAACAAAACACGCGACGGCAGTTCTAGTCTTGATGTTATCACAATGAATGGTACATATCATCAGCTGTTTTATAAATATACAATTAGTGCCAACCGGGGCTGGTTCGGTAATTCTCGAGTGAATGCTCGCCACAAATTGTCGGGTAACAATAATGTTTAGATTGTGTCACGCGGTTGTGCCTCCTCAGTTGTCATTGTTTATGGGGCGCTGAATTTTACTATCTTATTAGGTAAGTCTTTCAACTTTTTCATTAAACTTCAATAATTTGAATTTACCAAAATCCAAAGGAATCCTGAATGTAACTAATATGCGATATAATGAAAATATGCGCTAATTATACTCATGTTTTTTTTAATATTGCTTAAGCGATATCATTATATGCACATGTAGATATGTGCTTTAAATTTTTTACTTAAGTACCTAAACATTTTCTGTCATGCGTTATATAATCGTTATACTTGCTTTTATATTTATGTTTTGTCTTGATTTATTATTTATCGCTAACGATTGTAAGATACTTCCCTACATATACAACAGGTAAACAAACACATGACAGAATGTAAAGTTGAGCAAGATTACTTATAGGTGAACACAACATTCTTAAAAATACTTTGCACAGTACGTACATTTACACATATTACCACGTCGAGTGCCTAACGGGGTAGGCAGTGAGGGTAGAGCGCCAGTTCTCTCGACATACATACTCTTTAGCTTCATCCACATGCATAATTTCTTCATGCATGCTTACAAGTTTCGAGCACTCCTGCTGTTCCCATCCTTTGTATAATAAATAAGAAGTACCTAATCAGGTACAATTATAATATTTCCTGAGACTGTATTCGTATTCATACGTCGTATGTTGGAAATGAGACAGTTATTTGTTATCGGAATCTCAAAATCATAGGTTTTCTTGTTACGGATAACTAAACTTTAACTATTATTTTAATTAAGATTAAATGAACGTTTACGTTTTAGCACTCGGCCATGGTGGCCGAGTGGTTCATGTAGTTGCAACACAAAGATTGCAAGATTCAAATCACGTAGTCGTGATATAATTAGATACCAATGAGTTTTTCTGAACTTAAGTACAGTGATTAGACACACCAGGAGCTTTACGGTGAATAAAAAACATCGTTAGGAGACCTGCATACGTTTGAGAAGAAATTCAAAGGCGTATAGTCGTACTTGAGCAACGGCGATGGACTCGCCATTGGTACTACGTACACACCTCTAATTCTTTTTTCCCAGTCGTCGAGCCGTGTGTGACGCTGTCTCTCAGACAGTTTCACATACATTTCTTCCCAGACGTATGCAGACATTTCATGGCTTCTTCATCGTGCAACTCGTAGTGAAAAAAAACACTGTACTTAAAAAAACTCATTGGTACATTCAAACGAGAGCCGAACCTACGCAATAGACTGGAATGTAATGATACTAAGCAGTTTTTGTGATTTTTACAGCATGTCGCAAGTGGGCGGTGCGAAGGGAGCAAGTAACAAAGCGCGCCTGCTGTCGGTGCGGCCGCGCTACCTGTTCCTGCTCGCCACCGTTGGCGGCGCCAGCCTGCTGCTGCTCTCCACCAATCGCCCCTGTTTCTTCTTCCCCTCCCCATCCCAGCTCACTTGGGAGTCACATCTCCACGAACAGGACTCCGACAATAGATTCACCATCAAAACAGAAGGCTGCACGATACCTGGCCTTCAGCCATTCGATGAAAGCGTCAAGAAATTTATCAAACGCCCAAAACGTTTGAACAAATGCCCAGATGGAAATTATTCATTGCTCGATAGCAATGACACCCACATTTGGCTCAAAACAGCAAATTATCATTTATATGACATACCATGGAATGTGAACGTATCCTGCTGCTATAAATCGTTCTACCGCCCGGCGGCTATTGCCGATATATTTTCCATTGATGTGGACGAAAGGGTGAAATATGAGGCATGTATCGAATTCACCAACTACATTGAAGTTATGAATGAGTTCGTTAAAGTCTCCTGCGGCTACGAACATAACACCATACATGAACAATATTTCCTATTCGCTGTACGGAAGCCGTTAATTTCCAATAGTGAAGATACCAACGAAGTGCCGCGAAATCAAACTACATACAATGTCATCATCATGGGCATCGATGCTATATCGAGATTAAACTTTCATAGAACCATGCCTAAAACACTAGCATATTTGCAAAATAAAGGTGCAGTAGAACTACTCGGTTACAACAAGGTTGGAGATAATACTTTTCCCAACTTAACACCTATGCTGCTCGGCATCAGAGATTCAGATCTAAAAAAAACCTGTTGGCCCAATATCAGAGCTACATTCGACAACTGTCCTTTCGTATGGGAGTTGTACAAAGACGCGGGGTTCTACACTGCGCTCGGCGAGGACAGCGCCAGTCTGGGCACCTTTAACTTCGAAAAGTTTGGCTTCAGCCGCACTCCCACCGATTACTACATCCATACATTCATACACGAAGCTGAAGTCAATGTCGGCAATAACAAAGATTTTAACTCATATTTGTGTATGGGTGACAGGTACTTCTTCAAAGTTCTCCTAGATTATATTGAAAGCTTAACTTCAATTCTTCGGTCGAACAGACTGTTTGGATTCTTTTGGGAAGTTACTATGAGTCATGACTACTTGAATTACCCTATGCTAATAGACGAAAGCTATGAAAGGTTTTTAGAAAATCTTGACAGATCTCACTACTTAGATGAGACAGTCCTTATATTACTCAGTGATCATGGTATAAGGTGGGGTGATATCCGGTATACCAAACAAGGACGGCTAGAAGAAAGATTACCTTTCGTGTATATACTGCTGCCTACTTCTTTCAAGGAAACCCACACGCTGGCTTATGATAATCTAAAACAAAACAGTCGACGCCTAACCACCCCGTTCGATATATACGCAACTCTTTCGGATTTAGCCGACACGAATGGCTTAAAAAACGATAAAGTGAGCCAAAGATCCAAAATGCCTTACGCTGGAGACAGGAGCATTAGCTTGTTCCTACCAGTGCCGACAAATAGGACATGCAAAATGGCTGGGATAGATGACCATTGGTGCACTTGCCACACTAGTTACAAGTTGTCGACAGAGAGTGAAAAGGCACTGGAAGCGGGCAAACAATTGGTGTGGCAGCTGAACCTGTTGGTGAGGGATCACCCGCAGTGCGCGCAACTCACGCTAAGCGAGGTGGTAGAAGTTCGTGAGATGGTGGTGGGTACTCCACGAGAGAACGAAGTTGGATGGCATGAGTTTCTGGTTGTAGCACGCGTAACGCCGGGCGGCGGTGTGTTCGAGGCCACGCTACGCCGCCATGCAAGTGACTGGCGTCTCGCTGGATCTATCAGCCGACTTAACCTCTATGGTGACCAAAGCCGCTGTCTTCACCATTACCAACTCAAACTATATTGTTACTGTCTTTAGCTATGAGAGCCAAAATTTTATAAACTGTGATACTGTGAAAGAGATGTTAGCACCTGTATGTTACATTAGACGTGAATGTAGATTTAACACGTATTCTTAGTTATTATATATTTTTAATATTACCGCTCAAATTGTATCCCGGCCTTAGGTTTTTCCGTCGCGTTGATTGGTCAATGTTAAAACTTAATTTTACAATTTTGGGTACACCTACTTACTTATGTAGAAGGTTTTTTTTATTCTTGATCTAATTCACTTTTTCTCGACATGTTTAAGCAAGCTTTTATAAATATTATCTAGTGAATATGATCATTTATTTTTTCTAGGTAAAATTGTATCAGAATACAAAGAAGTAGCCGTGTCTTGCAACTTTACGAAAGGAATAGGCTATTGTTTTACATATCTTCTTTTTAAACTCACATATCTTTTTTGCCTGATTTTATAATCATTTTATATAAAGGTACATACATAATATAATATGTAGGTAGATATAAAATATCACATATTACGTAGGTACAAACTTAGTATATGGTTTTGTATTTAGATATAGAGCAAAAGACTATGTGCCAAAAGAAAATAATAGTTGTAATAATATATTTAATCAATTTTTGAGAATAGTGACATATCACAACGGCAATTGCTTCTACTTGTGGTAGTTACTAAAGAATAAGAATGCTTTAATTGCATTTGTAGTATAATTTATTTTAGTAAAGAAATAATAGATACGATAGTTACTATTAGAATTTAATTTATTTACAAGGCATGTTGATAATAATGTACTTATAGATGGGCTGAACTACTTTTAATTGCTTAAAGTAAATCTAGTTTGTTAAAATGTATAATTGAGGCCAACATAACTAAAATAATTCATCATGTAGAATAAATATGTACCTACATGCAATAAAGACTTAATATTTGTTATTTGCGCTTAATTATACCTATGCTACAGTACCTACTCCTTATTGAAGTCGATAACGACAAAAAATTACTGTGCCCCAAAATCAAATCATACTATAACTTAAAAAAATAAAAGGCGCCATTGTCACTGAGTATAATTGCATAAATGAGTGTCCAATATTCAGCCGGAACTAACCCTGACGGACAGGTAAAAAAGTTGTAACAAAATAAATACATATACTTTTACAACCATCAAAGACTATGCAGTCACAATAGTTTTATTTATTTGTATATATGGATATTTTGTCGGAAAATACGTGTTTTTAGATTAACATGATAACATATTTGGATGTGGATAAAATATATCTCTTTCAGTTATTAAATACTCTCACGTTTCTAAAGAAGTGAAGTGAATGTGAACGTGAAATAAGCGAAACTTGCTTTTGATTTTTCAGCAAGCTGAGTAGTCTGGAGCCTAAGGCAGGAGATTTTAAGTGCGGCAAATTTGGGGTCTTTTTCTTTTTCTTGTCAACAAATGTGAATTTCATGCCAAAAGTACCTAGGTGATTTCTGCTAGACCTTTTAGCACTTTGTCTCAGGATACCGATTTGGTCAAATATTTTATTTACTGTCACTAATCAAATCTCTTGACTAAATTTTATTTTGAAATAGCAACGGTTAGGTAATAAGGTTTGATAAGGATAAGGATAATTAAGGTTAGGTAATGAGGAATAAAGTTTGGGATACATAATAATTTCCTATTTCATGAAAAAACACCAGAAAGAACTAGTAAAAGGCAAAACGGCATTTGTTGTTAGGAAATATATCAGCAAGTCCGTACTTTAGCTGGCTATCGTCATGTTTGAACAATAAGTGATATGCATTAAACAACAACAAACAAAAGTGCAGGGTTTAACAACATAGAACTTAGTTTATACTACGGCCAATGCACGTTAATGTTCGCAGTTTTCTTTGTAATGTATATCTTGTTAGCTCTGTTAATCGTCGTAAACCAAACGCTGCGTTGTAACTGTACTGATGTGTTCACAATCAAAACCAGAGGTTGCACCATACCGGATTTATCTCAAATCAATGAAATTGTACATGAAACTAATTGGCAAACAAACTTAAAGAAATGTTCTACAACCGTTCGACTCATTAATTCAAATAGCACGCATATTTGGGTAATTAGAGAGTTGTTCGACTACTTCAATATATGGAACGAAATAAATTTTTATTGCTGTTACAGAAATTTCTCGGCAATAAATAACATTGCGAACATAAATTATGGCAATTGTATAGAATTTACAACAGTCATTAAAGCTGTACATGAATTTGTGCGCGTGGAATGTTATTATTTGGATGATAAAATGTACGACGACTTCTTCATATTCGATAACAAACAACAACATTTTGAGAAACGAAGTAGAGACGGTGCGTTTAATATTTTAATATTCGGCATTGAAAGCATGTCACGGTTAAACTTTCTGCGTACCATGCCCAAGACTTCTAGCTTTTTGAGATCGAAAGGAAGTGTACAAATGCTGGGGTACAATAAACTTGGAGACAATTCATTTCCCAATATATTTCCTATATTGACTGGCCAGTCTCATGACTATGTCCAACAACATTGTATAGAAAATGGGCATGAAATAGATACTCATAAATGTAGCCTAATCTGGGACAAATTTTCTGAAGCAGAATTTTACACGGCTTTGGGTTCAGATAGCCCCGCAGCTCTTCTCAGTATTTACGAATATAGTTTCAAAAACATCCCGACAGACTTCTATTTGCAGCCATTTATCGCAGAGACTAAAGAATTGTTTTCAAATAAATTTTATTATTACCACATATGTATGGGCGCCAAATATTATTTCACCATACTTCTTGACTATATAAAACAATTAACGGTTAAATTGGAACAAATAAAAATGTTCGGATTTTTTTGGGAAGAATCTATTAGCCATGACCATCTTAATGCAACTATAATGGATGAAGATTATTTTGAGCTTCTTACGTATTTAGAAGAAAAAAGTTACTTGGATCAAACAGTAATAATATTTTTGAGCGATCACGGGATGAGATTTGGTGAATATGTTAAAACAATAAGAGGCAGACACGAGGAACGCCTTCCCCTTTTTGAGGCAGTTTTTCCAAAAAAGTTCCGACGTCGATATAAACAAGCATATAGGAATTTTCAAAAAAATAGTAAACGTCTCGTAACTCCTTTCGATATTCACGACACTCTCATTGATCTCACAAATCCCGAACTGTTGAATGACAAAAAAATTAAAGACAGAACTAAATCGCTTGATAATAAAGCGAACAGGTCTAGTTTATTTATGCCAATACCGGAAGGTAGGACGTGTAAAATGATTGGTATAGCAGAGCATTGGTGCACATGTTACAGAGGAGAAGCATTACCTGCCAACCATACTTCAACTAAAACTGCTGCGGAATGGTTAATAAGTCATATTAACAATATAGTGGGAGAATATTCGCAGTGCCACATTTTGAATATGACCCAGATATTAGAGGCAACTGTAACAAAGGGAGAGTACGACACAGACGTGTACACGATCGTATTGCAAGCTACGCCTGGAGGGGGCATATTCCATGGTACTCTGGTGCAACAGCTGGGCTTGTTGGCGGTATCAGGGACTGTGAGTCGGATGAATGCCTATGGCAACCAAAGTTGGTGTATCAATGATTATTTATTAAAACTATATTGTCATTGCAAGAATTAGATAACTTAGTTAAATGTTACCAACCTCTTCTTGAATAACACTAAACCACAACATTTTCTCAAAAATATTTACATTGTCGAGGAAAAACATCGCAACATTTAATGTTATTCCATATACATATGCTTAAAGATCAGTGTACATACATTCTAAAATCTACGAAATATTTTAATGATCTATAATAATACTAAAAGTATTATAATACTTTTAGTATTATAATACTTTTAGTATTATAATACTTTTAGTATTCATGTCTTTTGTAAATACATCAATTACGAATAATGATAATTAATTTATCTCACATATTAAAATCCTTAAATAAATACATTGTTTTGCTTTTTTTTTCAAAAGCGAGAAATTAAATAGTCCATATCAAAATTAAGACAACTACACTACATACAGGATGAACCGCTAGCGTGCAGCTGTATCCACCTCCTTAACATACTCGGCTAATACGCCCAGGATACCGTTCGAGCTGCCACGCAAACGCTTTAACAGCGAGGCGCACCTTTTTCTTATTATATATTAGCGAACATGGCAGACGCGCTACAAAAACCTGGCAGTCCCAATAATAACCTGAACGCATCATTAGACTGAATATTCAGTACCTTGTACGTAAACGCGCCTTGTAAAGACGACCCACAAGCCGTTAATGTTCTACGATGGTATTTTATGTTACTCAAACTTTATTTAATTATCTTTTGGGTTACAGGCGACGAGCTTGATTTTAACAATCTCGTAAACGTTGAATGGACAATGAAGTAATTGTAAAAGTTTATCCGCGGCATGAAGGTGATATTTCGGACATGAATAATCATTATCATTTAAAATGTATTATATCGTAATTTAGAAAAATCAGACAAAAGTTTTGGCCCTGATTTCGGCTTCTCTCGAATGGAATAAAATTAATTATTTGTCAGATTAATGACGACGAACATGATCTCTCCTCAAAACTACGAAAACAGCTAGACGTCAGTGTCAAATTGTCAAAATAACGACAATAACAGAAACTGTCAGTGAGACTGGACACTTCTCTTTCTCACTACAATTTTAGCTGATTATTTAATAAATTACCGAAAACATGTGTAGCTTTTAAGTTTTCTATACCATATTTAAAAAGATTATTAATATGGCTTTATCCTGTAGGCTACTTTATAGGAATTGCAATTATATACAATGTATTACTAAACCGGTGAAATGGAATGTGGTGAAAAATCAGTCAATCCGAATTTTGTCTACCTCTGTTTATTATCCCAATAGTTTAATCCATAGGCCGTTGACCACTGTGAAACATTTGTCAGCAACGCCAGATGTAAGACTATGTCATACCCAAGGCAACACCAACAAGACAGACAAACCACAGGAACCAGAACAAAAACCCGGTCTTGTACAGAGGTTCAAAGACATGTACAGAGACTACTGGTATGTCTTACTGCCTGTTCACTGCGCAACATCAGCAATTTGGTTTGGCTCCTTCTACTACACTGTGCGAAGGTAAGTGATGCTATTACTAGATGTAATGTAATAAGAGCCAATAACACATATTTTTTTCCAGTGGAGTTGATGTTCTTGGAATCTTGGAATCAATTGGCGTAAGCGAAACGTTATTGTCACCCTTGAGACAGTCTAGTGCAGGATATTTTGCACTTGCATTTGCATTATACAAGTTGGTAACCCCTCTGCGATATGCTGTAACAGTAGGTAGGTGATAATTGTTTAATTTATACATACTAGCTGTCCTGGTGTAGGATTCAATGAATAATTACTATTCAAATTTTATAATCACTGTTCCACACCCTTGGATAGTACAGTATTAAACTATGCATATAAACCTTCCTCTTGAACACCCTAATAGGTGAAAACTGCATGAAAACCTGATCAGTTATTTTTCAGCTTATTGCAAACAGACAGATGCAGTAGGGCAAAAATAGTATTAAGCAAGGCCTTATAATATATATGCAGTGATAAATAATAAAAAATATACCTATAACAAGCCCTTGTTATTTACAAGAGAGTAACACATATTTATATTGACTAGGTGGCACAACATATGCTATTAGGAGACTTACAAACATTGGGTGGATAAAACCAGTGCCCTCAAGGGAACGCATCAAGGAGATGCTTCAGGAGAAGAAAGATACATTGCAGGACCGGTTTAAAGAGAGTAAGCAACATTATCAAATACAAATGAAGGAGAAACGAAGTCAAATGATGGATGAAATGAGGCGGTACAAAACAGAGATGAGAAACCTGAAAAATAAGGTGAAGAAAATGTGAATTGTGTAATTAATCATGGCATGCCTGAATATAAGCCTTACACCCACCCATATCGCATTCATATGTGCAAGATATAAACAGTTATGCATTTTGTATTATTTATTATTTAAAAATATTTAAATATAAAAAGTATTCCTTAACAAAAACCTCTTTATTTGAATAAGAAGTACCTAAGTATATAATAATCACATTTCCGCCATCAAGATGTACATATAATAAACAATTTATAACTATTTAATAACTTTAAGTACACAACAGGACAGCACATTACCGGAATGTTTTATTGCCTTGTCTTAACACATAACCCTAACTTTGTGACTATAAGGAATCTCAATTCTATTGTACATCATACTTTTTGATACTCTTTATGCAGTCAATTGCACTTATTCACATATATTTGGAACATAAGAATTCAATTCTCATACTAAAGGCAATTCATGATAATGAGCAAATCAAAGAGTAATGTGAGTAAGGGAACTGGAGTGCTGTCATGTCTAGTGTTTATGTTTAATAAATGCAGTCACCTAATATGCAGATTTACTTAATGCCTTACATAAATCTTACCTCCTCTTGTATTTGCATCTGCAATGGGTTCAGATATTCAGAGCAGCAGTTACACAAATTGTAAGGACATTAAGTCATTATTTTCAATAATACTACATTTAAGACATGACATGGCATGTCTTGCTGTTTCATCAATTTCATTGTACCAATTGTAACTTATAGGATATCAGAATTCAGTTCCCTATTAAAACTACTTTGTTCCTCAAACATTAAACTATTGATATCACAAAGTTGTATTGGCAAATATTTGTGGCTCAAATTAAATCACGTTATTACTCACTAGCTGCACAATTTACAATAGCAACATAATTATCATCCCATGTCAACATTCGTCAATATTCGCGGGATTTTCTTAACTATCAAATGGAACCATATTTGTATGTAACTATGACCTAATTCTCATTACTGCCTCCTTCTAATAAATACGCTTAAATTAACCAATTATTATGTGTGTCCAGTCACATTTCCAATGAATTTGTGCTGGACAGAACAAAGCTGAGCATATAATAGTTCTACCATTAGCTAACTACTACTACTTACTACAAGTATTTATTTTAAAGCTTATTTTATACACTATAGTTGAAAGCAAGCAAATATATTTACCAAAACTAAATAGCTTTGGAAATACAATCAAATTTAGTTGTCCATTGTAATTATAACAGAAATATAATTTTTTTTTAAAAGAGATGCAGGATATTAAAGGAATTATAATAATAATAATATATCCTCACGCCTTCCCACAAGGGTCCCCGAAGGGGTAGGCATTAAAGGAATTGTATACCATTTTCTATGTACATACAACATTCCATGGATTGTCATCTAATAACAAGTATTTTAAAAATGTTTTGCTTAATTCATAAATGCAATAACATTTGTAAATGTATCAATTAAAATCACCATATAGTATACAAAATTATCAACACACCGCGCAAATAATAAATTTGAGCACTCATATTTTTTTTTATCTGACTCTGACGTACACTGACATTATTTTTTTTAAATTAGCGGGAGCAGTGATGTTCATCCCATGTACTGGTAGGAGGCGGGGGACAGGTGCGGCGCGGGCGGCAGCCCGGGGCCCGTGGCGGCGCCGATGGTCGCCAGATGGCACGCGCGGCACATCAGCTTACCTGCAACATTGTTCCCTCAACTCTTGATATCATTGTAACATCCAATGCAAGATAATACATCAGGTTACATAACTTAAAAAACGTTTTATTTCTTCTCCGCAGGGTTGAGTAGCAAACATCCAGACTCTCGCGTCAAATACTACCTGTGCTAAATTGCATGCATGGTGACCCTGTAGTCTTTCTTCTTACAATAGACGGGCTATCAATGCAAAATTAATGGGATCTGTATTCCTGAGATTAGTCCAAACAAATCAACTCCGCTCCTTTATAATATTAGTATACATTAGTAGCACTGTGATAATATTAATGCAACTCACCGGCAAGAGGATAGCAGCGCTTGTCGGGCTCGTCAGTGAGCTGCATGCCGCAGACACAGCACATGTAGCAGTCCACGTGAAAATCACGATCCATAGACACCACGCGGACAGTCTCGTCTGTGCCCTCCACTGGTGTTATGCCTAATACATATACACACAATGTTTAGCAACATACATTCATCGACAGACAGATCAAAGGGAAACAGTTAGAAATAAATAGTTTCAGCAATGATATAACCTAACATGGCTGGTTATCATACAATACGATCGTAACTGAATTAATCTGACACGGTAAAAACTTGCCATGCAGCGCCAACTATCTTACAACTGATCACGGGGAAGTGTGCTTAACTTCGTACAATCGACATGCATATTCATGGCTTTACCAAAAAGCACTGTCATCATAAAACATATTCACTGGTCAGGCCAATGTTATTTGTACAAAATAAACTTGACATAACATACTGCAATATCTTATCATGCCAAATTCATTACATTATCCAAAGTGCATAATCATAGAATGCTTCCAAGGTTCTCTAGGCAAAGATAAGGCATTGTTTGTTTATCATTCTGCCCGTGTTGGGACCAATTATTGTATGTTTATACAATGTAATCTAACTAAACTATAATATCAATAACCTTTACACCTTCAATAAAATTTACTCTTAAAATGGAAAACATCAGAATCAACTTCAACAGTCATATGAACATATATGATGTTTTATTCATCATCTACTATCTCATCTATCTTTGGATAGAGCACCAATCCACTCTAGACTAAGACACATAAAGTATGTAAGATGTAAAAAAAAAATTCACACCTTTTCCACAGCTAGCGCACTTGGGCGCAAACATGCGATGATAGTCATTGACGCAGTATATTTTATTGTCCACATCTACTGTAAAAGGTACTCCGTCCAGGCACTCATTGCACACACAGCATCGGAAACATCCGGGGTGGTATGACTTGCCCATTGCTTGCAAGATCTGTAATGTAACATCGAAATCTTAGTAGGTATATGAAATGATTGGGACCTTTATGATAATGAAGCATTTATGTTAGAAGTATACAAACCATTTCCATAATAAGATGTCCACATATTGCACACTTTTCAGCCGTTTGTTGGAATCCAGAGTACTAAAAAAATAAGAACATTAACAATACAATCTTGTCTCTATTATTATTTATCGTCATCATCATAAATTTAAGAACATTTTAGAACAACATTCAGAAGAGACATGAGGTGGGAAAGTTGTGCAGTAGTTTCCCCTTGATTTCTGTACAGCAGTTCAAAGACCAGTGTACTGTCCTATGATGTCGGGTATATGCCCTTCCAGATATCTAATCCTAGTTATAAATTTATACATTGAGTAAATTTTTAAGACCAATTCAAATTGCATATTATTTTTGAAGAATTAATGAATGGTTGACATAAATTTTAATCCTCACCAGATAATCTTCCTCACAGTAAACCTTCCCATGGACATTATAGAAAGCTTTCCCACGTAGTGCCCGCCCGCATGAACAGCAGATGAAGCAGTTAGTGTGGTACAAGTTGCCCATTGCCTGACATGCCTGCCCTGCACCTGTGACTCCTGCACCGCATGTGTGGCAGATACCTGCATGGTATTTATATTATAAAGTAGTATAAAATAAGATTTTAATTATAATTATATAATTACATAGATAGGATAGGCTGTTAATGATTCTAACCTGAAGTGCCTGGTTATATAAAACGTAATGAATACACCCCCCATATTGACATACTTATAAGTAATAAAAGTACTATGTATGGCCTAAAATGTATTTTAATATACATACTTGTATAGAACAGTCTTCACATATTGAAAGAATCACAATTCACATATCACAAAGAGTAAATATAAACTAATAGGAATCATGACAACAATAAAGTCTATATCTCTAGTTGAGGCAACATTTTGTATTTCAAAATTTGCATAATCCTTGAGTGAACTAATTAATTGCCCAATATGTTGCATAATTTACTTGACCATTAGTAATGAGATATCATTTCCATTTAGTTAATATAATGCCTTACCAAAATATTCTCCTTCCTCATCCTGTCTCTCCATTTCCTCCTCTAGTTGCCTTGTCAGCTCTTCAATCTTCCTCTGAGCCTCACTGGGCCCCGGAGGGCGAGGGGGAGTGATACTGTAAGGCAAAAAACTTTTGCCACGCCCACCTGATCCTCTGGACCCTCCAGACAGTTGTGACACTGAGCTGGGTGTGGGACTCGGTGCTGGAGATTGGGCTGGTGAGCACAGCGATGTTAGTCCTGACAAAATGTTTCTAGAGCCAATTGATTCGGAGGCTAAAGACACATTATCCCGATTCCCTGCAGGCATAGCTACTCCTGACCCTCCAGTCATACAAACATAGTCTGAGCCATTGGTGTCCTCTACTATCTGCATCCTGCTTCCAACTGTTTGAGGCTTAGTATTAGAGCTGCCATTGATGAGAGGCTGCTTCTCTTTCACAAGTGAGCTGCCAACATTTGGTTTTAGGTGGAAGAATTTAGGACTAGCAGTGGCTGTTTGGACCTCAGTAGCAATATTAGCTTTAGGTCTTTGTGCACTTGGGGCTATTGAAGCATATATGGCTGTAGAGGGTATTGTTACAATTTTATCATCAAAACTAACACTATTATCATTCTTGAGGAGGCCACTGACATCAGTATATTTAGGTGGAGCAGATTTCATAATTGTGTAGTCACCATTGGAGCTGTTATGTGAAGAGTTGTAAGGGGGAGGTGGGGGAGCTTTATTACTTTTAACTTTTTCACTTTGTATGCTCCTACTGGCATTAACATTAGGCACCTGAGGACCGGGAACTGAGCTCTGTTGCATGTAATGTTGGTCTGAACTTTGTGGAGACTTAAATTCCGATTTCTTGTCATTTTCTGGACATAGCATGTTTTCATACACAGAAGGATTTACTTTGGGTTTGGGATTGACTGGAACTTGAGGTTGAGCTTTGCTATAGCGCGTGTCGTAGTATCCGTCGGACACGGGCGGCTGCGGGCCTTGTTGATACAGCTGGTGGTAGTACGGGGGCTGCGGTGATCGCTGCTCACCGTAATAATCTATATTCTCATATACGGGCGGAGGATATTGCACACTAGGATTCGCTGGAATCTCATACAAATCGTCGGTTTGGTAACTTAGCGACCTCTGCGATATTGAGTCAACTGAGCGAGTAGGGCTTGCAGGCAAAGCTGCAGTGTTTATATCCCGTTTGTTTATTGAAGCAATCGTCTCCACTCTTTTGGGTGTAGCAAATTTTGAAGCAGCTATAACGTTAGACCTTTCATAAAAGCTGTAGTCTTGACGACTGTTCTGAGTGTTATCTAACACAAAGCTTTCGATAGCACCGACTGGGCGGGTTTTGCCGAGGGAATTCGTATTGGACGTTGCCGCACAGTGCGCTTGCTCAGTGTTATCTTCAACTTTGTTCGAAATTTTTAAATCTTGAAGTCGCACTATACAACGCTGTTCTTCAGTGTTATTTCTTCGTGTAGGATCCATATTATGTTATGAGTCTCAATTAAGTTAAGTATAAACGCTAGAGATTAGTTTGAAATATCAAAGGTCGTATGAATCATCTCAAAAACCTAAAACTTAAACCCTCAACTCAAACAAAACATCGAGCTACACCAATGCAACAATGAATAATGAAATTAATGAATGACCGACCGGACCGAACCGAGGCGGATAGACATATATGTAGGATGTAGATTAGATACATAAACTAAATAGAAAACACTCCGATGGATATATTCTGTGTAGAACAAAACTGTAGATATTTTCTTAAAACTTGAAATGTTCTGTACCACCGAAGACCAACTGGAATCACAAAAATATTCCTCAAACCGATTTTGAAACTGAATTTATGCAACAAAGAAGGGACGAAATAAAAACATATTAATTTGAGATTAATTAAGATGGTGCAGAATACCTACATCCAGAGACAGTATTTTTTCGTAGTAAAAGATAGCCTACCTAAGTCCCGGTTTGGTAGCTCTGAGAGCATAAATGCAAAATTTTACAACATCTTAACAATTTTATAACAAATAGGTATAAAATGGCTAAGATGTGAAAGTGTAATTAAAAAACTCATCATTGCATTTTTAATATCTAGTCGTTTAATATCCACCTGAGGATTAACTTCATGGAACAAAACTCCACGAAAAGAACCCATTAGGCACATTAGGGTAAGTAAGTCTTTAGTGTAAAACATGTCGTTGATAAATACTGAAGATGGATAAAAGATATTACATAATCGTTATTATTAGCCAGTATTTCAGTTTAGTCTTTGCAGTTTGCTTAATAGGTTCGGTAGGACAGCCGATTGATATACTCTATGGGAGAAACTAAATAAAAGATAGCTAATAGCTAGTCTGTGGAGACTGGATCGGTCCGTCGCAGGGATGGATGATATGAGATGGACGCCATTTTATTATCAATGATGGCAGCGCATATGCGTTAGTCGCAGTTTTTCAAGTTAAATTAAATACATTTCTCTGATTGAAAATGTACGATGCTGAAGATGACCAATATGAGGAGGAAGACGTCGAAGAGATATCCTCTGAACTGTGGCAGGAAGCTTGTTGGATAGTAATCAATGCTTACTTTGACGAAAAAGGCCTAGTGCGGCAACAGCTAGACAGTTTTGATGAGTTTATCCAAATGTCTGTTCAGCGAATCGTGGAAGATTCACCACCTATTGAATTACAAGCTGAAGCACAGCATACATCTTGCGAAATAGAAATTCCACCAAGGTACCAACTAAAGTTTGATCAGATCTACTTGTCTAAGCCGACACATTGGGAAAAAGATGGTGCGCCGTCCCCTATGATGCCTAACGAGGCACGCCTTCGCAATTTAACTTACTCTGCACCCTTATACGTTGATATAACTAAGACTATAGATAAAGAGAATGAAGACCCTGTTGAGACACAGCATCAGAAGACCTTTATTGGTAAAATTCCCATTATGCTGAGATCTACTTACTGCTTGCTGAGTAATTTGACTGACAGAGATTTAAGTGAATTGAATGAATGTCCTCTTGACCCTGGTGGTTATTTCATTATCAATGGGTCAGAGAAAGTTTTGATTGCCCAAGAGAAAATGGCAACAAACACTGTATATGTGTTTAGCATGAAAGATGGCAAATTTGCTTACAAGACTGAAATTCGATCATGCCTTGAACATAGCTCAAGACCTACATCAACTTTGTGGGTAAATATGATGGCTAGAGGTGGACAAAGCATAAAAAAATCTGCTATTGGCCAAAGGATAATAGCAATTGTTCCATATATCAAACAAGAGATACCCATAATGATAGTATTCAGAGCTCTAGGTTTTGTGGCTGACAGAGACATCTTAGAGCATATCATCTATGATTTTGATGATCCTGAAATGATGGAGATGGTTAAACCATCCCTGGATGAAGCATTTGTGATTCAGGAACAGAATGTCGCCCTTAACTTTATTGGCGCTCGTGGTGCACGTCCCGGTGTCACCAAGGAAAAGCGTATCAAGTATGCTCGAGAGATCTTACAAAAAGAAATGTTGCCACATGTGGGTGTGTCAGATTTTTGTGAAACAAAGAAAGCTTACTTTTTGGGATACATGGTACACAGATTGCTACTGGCGGCCCTTGGACGCCGTGAACTAGATGACAGAGATCACTATGGCAACAAAAGGTTGGATTTAGCTGGGCCATTGTTAGCCTTCTTATTTAGAGGATTGTTTAAAAACCTGCTGAAAGAAGTTCGAATGTATGCACAGAAATTCATAGACAGGGGAAAAGACTTTAATCTTGAATTGGCTATCAAAACAAAAATAATTACAGATGGTCTAAGATATTCCCTTGCCACAGGGAATTGGGGTGATCAGAAGAAAGCCCATCAAGCTAGGGCTGGTGTCTCACAAGTATTGAATAGGTTGACATTTGCTTCAACATTATCTCATTTGAGACGTGTAAATTCACCCATTGGACGTGATGGCAAACTGGCAAAACCGCGTCAGTTGCACAATACACTGTGGGGCATGATCTGTCCTGCTGAAACACCTGAAGGTGCTGCTGTCGGTCTAGTAAAAAATTTGGCTTTGATGGCTTATATTTCTGTTGGTAGTCAACCTTCACCCATATTGGAGTTCTTGGAAGAATGGTCTATGGAAAATTTAGAAGAGATTGCTCCTTCTGCCATTGCAGATGCTACTAAAATATTTGTGAATGGTTGCTGGGTAGGTATTCACAGAGATCCTGAACAACTTATGGCAACATTGAGAAAATTGAGACGGCAAATGGACATTATTGTTTCAGAAGTTAGTATGATTCGTGACATTCGTGACAGAGAAATAAGAATTTATACAGATGCGGGAAGGATTTGCCGACCACTATTAATTGTGGAAAATGGAGCTCTGTTGTTAAAGAAAAAACACATTGATCTGTTGAAAGAAAGAGACTATAATAACTATGGATGGCAGAATCTGGTTGCCAGTGGAGTGGTGGAGTACATTGATACACTTGAAGAAGAAACAGTGATGATTGCTATGAGCCCTGATGATTTAGCACAAGTCAAGGAATATGCCTACTGTACAACATACACACACTGTGAGATTCATCCTGCAATGATTTTGGGTGTGTGTGCTTCAATTATACCATTCCCTGATCACAACCAGAGTCCTAGGAATACATATCAAAGTGCTATGGGTAAACAAGCAATGGGGGTATACATTACCAATTTCCATGTAAGGATGGACACCCTTGCTCATGTGTTGTTTTATCCACACAAGCCTTTAGTTACTACCCGATCCATGGAATATTTACGTTTCCGAGAGTTGCCTGCAGGTATTAACTCCATTGTGGCCATTTTGTGCTACACAGGTTACAATCAAGAAGATAGTGTTATTTTGAATGCCTCTGCAGTTGAAAGAGGATTTTTCAGATCTGTGTTTTACCGGTCATATAAAGATTCAGAGTCTAAAAGAATTGGTGATCAGGAAGAGCAATTTGAAAAACCAACAAGGCAAACTTGTCAGGGCATGAGGAATGCTCTGTATGACAAGTTGGATGATGATGGTATAATTGCACCTGGCATCAGAGTGTCAGGAGATGATGTAGTTATTGGAAAAACTATCACTTTGCCTGAAAATGATGATGAATTGGAGGGTACCACAAAGCGCTACAGTAAGAGAGATGCCTCGACATTCCTACGTAACAGTGAAACTGGTATTGTGGATCAAGTTATGCTGACGTTGAATAGCGAAGGATACAAGTTTTGCAAAATTCGCGTCCGGTCCGTTCGTATACCACAAATAGGGGACAAATTTGCTTCACGCCACGGTCAGAAAGGGACATGCGGTATACAATACAGACAAGAGGATATGCCTTTTACATGTGAAGGTCTTACCCCTGATATAATAATTAACCCTCATGCTATTCCTTCCCGTATGACCATTGGTCACTTGATTGAATGTATTCAAGGAAAAGTCTCATCAAACAAAGGCGAAATTGGTGACGCTACGCCATTTAATGACGCCGTAAATGTGCAAAAAATTTCGTCGTTGCTACAAGAATACGGCTATCATCTTCGTGGAAATGAAGTAATGTACAATGGCCATACTGGACGAAAGATTAATGCTCAAGTGTTCTTGGGTCCCACGTACTATCAGCGCCTGAAACATATGGTAGATGACAAAATTCACTCAAGGGCCAGAGGACCTGTTCAAATTTTGGTAAGACAGCCTATGGAAGGCAGAGCCAGGGATGGAGGTTTGCGTTTCGGTGAGATGGAACGCGATTGTCAAATCGCGCACGGTGCTGCCCAATTCCTCCGTGAGCGCTTGTTTGAAGTATCCGATCCTTACCGCATTCATGTCTGTAACTTCTGTGGCTTAATCGCAATAGCCAATTTGCGCAACAATACTTTCGAATGCAAGGGATGTAAGAATAAAACTCAAATATCGCAAATTCGTCTACCGTATGCAGCGAAGTTGCTCTTCCAAGAACTTATGTCCATGAACATAGCTCCAAGATTGATGGTCGTTAATTAAGTATATTGTATTTTTTTTGTTGCTTATTCATTTCTAGATTGTATGACTATTTTTTTGTAATTTTAATGTATAAGTAATTTTCATTCAGAATAAAATCACTTCGAACATATTATATTACTTTTATTATCACAAATTGACAACATTAAATGCAGCTTAACACAACAATCACAATACAAAAGTGTACAATAATTCTTCTTACTAGAATAATTTATTCAATATTAAATCATTTTATAAATTGAGGTAAGTTTATTTTACAAACATATGTATAGATTTTAGAATGGTACATTTGGAGTGTTTGATTGAATCTAAATGTGCACTAAAGCATAGATGAACAATTATAAACAAAGATAAATAAATCCTTAGAAAACGAAAGTAGTATATTAACATTTGCTACAGAAATCTGACCAAATTTATTAACAGATGCGTTTTAGTGTGATTGAACATAAATAAATTGCGCATCTTGAAAATACGTCGTATTCCGAACAAGAGCCGCAAGGGCTTTCCTACCGCAAATAAATCCATTGCATTTATGGCAACCAACTGCCGAGTACATAGCTATAAATTCATAGACTAAAATATTCAATAATATTGTTGAGGTTTTTAGATACATATTTTAAACTGCACGGTTGTGCACTATGTTAGATCTAAAGAGAGCTTGTGTAAGTACTAACTGTGATTTTTAAAGTTATCTAGTAGTTGTGCGACAAATTAGCATTAAGTGCCACTTTTGCTAACTTTACACATATCAATAATTTATTTTGACATAGTTCGTAATATAGTGCCTAATCAACACTCAATTGCCTATAACAAAATTCTAAATGCGTGGCACTAACTAGTCTGTGAGTCTTCAGCGTAACGGGTAGAGACCTTTGCTAAGTAAATAACGACATCAAAGCTATATGGACTTTAGGACCGCTTAGCTATTGTTTTTGATTTTATTCAATCGTAGCAATTTATTCAATTCGAAGGGATGAAAGTAAGCACCTTACTTATTCTTAAAATATATTTTACTGTACAACTTACGTATCTAAATCGATGTAATTAGTCGCACGCTCAATAGAAGTATGGTGCGCGGTCATGGTATAGGTAAAATATGTTACATGGACGATCGTGGCTACTATTTGTAAGAACTTGTGAGGGCAGGTGTAGGTATCGAGCGAATCAAGTGTTTGCTACATATGTCATATATTATTTGTCTCAGTGAGTTCTCTGCCAAAAAGTATACCTACATGATTGATTAAATGCATGTCTGATTTGGCTGTGGAGGAGTTAAAGAATTACCAGTAGAACTATTGGCGGGTTGGGAATCAGCGCGAGGGCGGTAACGCTCGTTGCTCCTGGTCATCTTCCTCCTTAGGTCGGCTCCACTTGATCATAGTCTCGGGCGAGCGGTACAGGAACACTAGCTTAGCGAACAAGTCTTCTTCTAGGGAGAGTTCAAGGGCCTCGCGCACCTAAGCGGAAAGCATCTTATTAGAAACATTTTATCACCTTAACACTTTGTTATCCTTCCTTATATTTACGTAAAATTGCGTGTGCTGAACTCTTCCTTATCAGCTGCACCGACCCAAGCTAAGACGGGTCGGTCCAGCTGATAAGGTGGAATTCTTACCTTATTTTTTTCTAGAATATACCTACCTATTGGCATTAGCTACACTACCCTGAGTAATAATAACATAGGGCTTGTAAGGTGTGAAGGAAAGGTGACTGTGAGTACTGACCAAGTAAATGTCGAGGCAGAGCTGCAGCACCCTGTCGACGTTCGGCAAGTCGTCGAACATAATCTTGGTGTAGATGCCCGAGAAGAACCCGCGCAGAATGCGCGACGCCAAGAACACGAACGTCGTGTACAGCCCGATAATACTGCAAACACATTTTAAAAAATTTTTAATGCTTGGATGAGATTATTTAATAGGTCTTATAATTGCAATATTTGAATTATTTATTTATTATTTGATAAACTGTAGATATCCAACGGCTAAACTAGCGCTTAAATAAAATATACATATTTTTTGCACCATTATGACACATATGAGAATAAACTTTCTAAATTCAGTGCTACCGGCTAAAGGACATGAACCGTAGACAATTTAGCTATCAAATTCAATTGAGTGACCTTACCCGCTGCCGGATATAAAGTTAAGTGTTTCGGGAAACAGTTTATCGTTGAACGTGTACATTACGAGCATGTCACAGCTATTCATCGGAATCGATGCCAAAAAGTCCTGAAACACATAAATACACGTTTGACAATGAATATAGATATGCGGAACACTATGAATATGTGCTTGCGAGACAAGTCAGAGGGAACCAGCAGGAAAAAACATTAAAAAAACGTTTTTTTTTTTCATTTAAAAAAAATGGCAAGCGCGTCTTGCAGTCAGAGTCAGAGTTGCTTGTTCTCTTGGAGAAGAGATTTGTCAATGTGCAATTAAGTATCCTCACGCCTTCCCATAAGGGTGCCCGAAGGGGTAGGTAGAGGTGTATAGGTAATACCCACACACCCACTTTCCGCCAGAGTTATATTTAAGGTGCCAACGTGACAGATGACGAGTCCAACGCCGTTACTCAAGCACGACTATACATACGCCTTTGAATTGCATCTCAGACGTATGAAGGCAATTAAGTACCTATATTGTTAAAAATGTTACCCTCTGCAAGCAGCGCTCCCTCACGCGCCAGTACATGACGTCATCCACCCGCTCCAGCCGCAGCTGCACGTCACGGTACAGTCTCATCTCATCAGGTTCATCTGCTAAAGATATCGTTACTTTTAACATACTTTTACTACAAAAGCTTATTGTATTATTATTGTAATGGTACGCCAAGGTACGACACACGCGAGTATTGGATTTATTTATAATGTAGGTACATTCGAACCAATTTAATTATGACCCGCCATGAGCTTATTTCGTAAAGACGTATTTTCCTTGGCAACGAATTTGTTATCATTTTATTTTAATAGATACATTTACTGATACTAGTTTGTAGAAAAGGAGAAGTGCGTTAACTGTTTGTATTGAGTTCAATAACAGAATATTGGATAACAGGGGGAGGTTGCTTAAACGAAAATCCATGGTAGCATTACCGAAATGTATTCTAATGCTAATGTGATATATACTGACCATTCTCAGGAGTAGGCGGCGTCAACTGGTAAGCAGGCTTCGCCGTACCCTTGTTGAAGACTTTCACAAATTTAGGGAACAACTTTGGCACGCTTAACCTGTAAATAATATTATTTATAACTTTACTCAATCGCTATCTCGTGACAGAATTTCAAAAAGCTCTTATATCTGTTCCCAATCTATGTGTCGTATTTTTCTTTCTCTAAGATGCGCCTGACGGCATTTTGTTGTTGTTGGACGAGCAACATGCTGTAATACAAGTATAAATATGTAGTGTTCCTTTTCTATTCATTTTCCTAACCAATTGACGTGAATACAGAATGTTACCAATAGGATCTCGCTCTGATTACTAAAACTCTCTATTCATGAATTTAATAGCATGACTGGACTCAGACATTTATTATTAGCTGGATTCATACATAGAATATGATTTGTTCCAGAAAATAATCTGCCATAAAATCTAATTTTGCAGATGAAACGCTATTTATGATATAATAGATAGTTTCTGAAAAAACCTTATAAACCCATGTTTCCTTTTATAATGTTGTCATTTTGTTATTTTCTGAGACATCCTGCGTATAGATGACATACCAAGTATCCGCGGAAGCGTTCCCAGCGAGTAGCTGCAGCAGGGCGACTCGGTCGGGGTTGGGCTTGTCGGAGATGTAGGCCTCCAGCGGCACCTCGCGGTGGTCCTCGATCGTTGGCGGGTTTTGTACCGCGTTCGTCGGGTGCGTTATCACGAACGTGAATTTCACTTGTAGCGATGCATCTGGGTTATTTTTTAAATTTTATAAACATGTCTTAGCTAGCAGATAGATCGCTAGAAGTCAGAAAACGTCACAAGTAACAAAGTTCGCGTAAATGCGATTTGTATAGTAACAACATTGCATAAATTGCTTTTAGTTACGATATTTACATCAATCTAATTATTTATCGGCTCTCATGACGTATAGAGAGGTCAAAGAGGTTGCGCAGGACAGAAGCAAATGGAATTGGTAAAACGATATAAGATATAAATAGGGACTTCCACATAAACAAAGTGAAACGAGCTAACGTAGCGCACACAACGCACGTCATTTCCTGGACACATAACTACGGCTACGTAACAAAATCGGAGCAGTGAGAGCGTGAATTGTCAAGAGTGACTCACTGGACATGGCCTCCAGCTCGAGGCGCTGCAGCTCCGGCGGGGAGATCTCCCACTTCATGGTGGAGTTGGGGTTGATGGTAATGACGGCCACGTCGTTGTACATATAGTTGGACAGGAAGGTCTGCGCTGTGCGGTCGCGAGCGTACATGTTGCTCAGCTGCGTGTAGTCCTGCTCCGTGTACCTGGACACCATATCACACTATAACATAGTTTAACCAATAGGGTGTCGCGTTATGCTTTTTTAAAGAAAGCATCCTTCGGCGGACGCTCATGCTATTGAATGAACTCTACGCTGAAGATATTCTTCAGCGGAGAGTTCATTCGGCGGCCGAATCTTTTTGGAGATTTCAGAGTAGGGAACTTGGAAGTCAGTTTCTGGTGGTTGCGGTAACCGCTTACTACTTGGCGGTATGCGCTTTGCAGTTTCACATATAGTTACGAAAAAATACTTATAACTATGTATAAAAAAGCGCACAGCGTAATTTGTCTGCTTGAGTAGGTATAACCAACCAACGTAATAGAGGGCGAGTCCATCGCCGTTTCTCAAGCACAACTATGCATATTGCCTATGCCTTTGAATTACTTCTCAGACGTATGCAGGTTTACCTACAAAATAATTAAGAAAAACACTTACACGTCAATATTATGCGACTGAGCTGACATTTGATAAACGGGCAGGAAGGGGCCGATGCGAATCTTGACTGTCACGTCCGTGGGCGGATTGGGTTGGCCGACCTTTAGCAAACAATCACAAGTACAGTCTTTAGACTATGTGCACCATATAAATATGGACTGTGTTACTTCACTAACAGAGTTCATATTTACATAAAATCAATCACAAATAAAAGTTGTATAAGTAGGTATATAGTTATCTATAGACCGGCTTTATTTGTTTCATTCTACCAAGTACATGAACTCAAAAATTACATCAGCCAAAGGTTTTTTGCTTGATTCAAACTCCTTAAAAAATTAAGAAGATTTAATGCCAGTTTCACCTTAAGCATTGAACATATTTTGTGATTCGTTCAAAGATCGGTGAATGAGATCAGATCCCCACTTGACTGACCGAGTTGCCGAAAGCGAAGAACACGAGCGGGAACCAGATGATGGCGATGACGAAGGCGAGCACGCCGCCGCCCAGCAAGTACTTGCTGGTGCTGGATTTCTTGGCGCCGCGCGGCTGCGGGAACTCGTCTTCCACGTACCGAGAGCACTGCCGGACAGGTTTAAGTGCATATTTCCCACAGAGACATAGGTTATAAAAGACCCTGTTGCAAAACTAGGGCCCTGACTAAACTGTAACCGTTTTATTAACACAGTTAAAAACAAGAGAATCATCTCTTGTTCACAGGGTAACAGAAGTCGAAATGTCGGTCGAAATTAACGTGCAAATTTAAATCGGTTGCTCGGTCGGTGCAAATTTAAGTTGTAATCGGTTACTTCTGCTTAAGGCACAGAAACGAACAGCACACCAAATAGCTCATCTAGTTTGGAATACGTGAGCAAATAATACAAAATCCGCAAAAAGTTAAAATAGTTAAACATTAGCTGGAGTTCATAATGAAGGCGGATTCTTTGTTTTAAAGGAACTCCTTCCTGGAATTAGATATGTTAAAATTAGTTCTGAACTAACACTTGAGCGCAGAAGTGTAAATAATGAGTTGCGTGAGTATGCGTACCTTGAGTAAGAACACACTGGCGAATATATCCTCCATCTTGAGCCAGTCCATAAGCGTCATGGAGGTGTCCGTCCAGATCCAGTCCATGAGTGTGCGAAGCTCGAACACGAACGGCACCGCCATGAAACTGTATCGTCCGCAATTATTTTAATTAAGAATGTGATCTACTGGCCATTCATATTATGCACATGTGGTTACATAATTAAAACTTTCAAGGGACCTTTCTCATTCCTTTAAGTTAATTTAAATATTAGATTACCATTGTCTATTTACGCTCACGATACCTAAGTATCACTTGCGCGTTGCCACTCTGTGTTCGGACTGTTATACTGTTGGCAGCATAATGGGACTAATCCATGCTGGTAACACAATATGATAACCCCTCTTCCCCCTCCCCAAAGAGCTCATTATTCATCACGCAGGAACACAACACAATAAATAGTGTTTTTAGATTACGGACTTCTATATGGTGGTATCCCAGTCGGGCAGTTCCAAATTCGAACGGTAAAACCCGTTATGCCCTACCTCTCTTAAAAATAATATATATTGATGTCTAGTACAAACCCTCTGAAGAAGACCATGTTGAGGAAATGATAGGACTTGCAGAGGAAGTTGCCGATGATGCGGCGAGGATAGCCGCAGCGGATTTGGTACGCCGACAGCAGTAGGTAGATGCACTTCACCATGTACCACATCGGCGGCGGGAGCAACGCGTTAAACGTCCTGCACCAATTTAGCATTTAAGCTATGCTTAATATATACCCTAACATAGTATAAATAAAGGAGAAAGAGGTTACAGACCTCTTTCTCTCTTATTTACCTATACTATTAATTATAGCCTAGAGAAAACTATCACACTCTGAACTCTTCGTTGGTTGTCTCGGCGTATCAATATAAATATATACAAATATGTATGCATGTATTAGTAAAATAACTAGGTTATACCCGCGTTTTCGTTGCGTTAGATTCAGGCAGCCTCATTTTTCAAGCCAAAGTTAAGTTAAAGTTATCCTCCATATTAAATTTCATCGAAATTCGTTCAGCGGCTTAGTTACACGTAAAAAAGATACCAGACAGACCATCAGTCACACAATCGCACATTAGAATAGGTACATCGTTAACAATAACATAGACTTGCCTCTCGGTAATGAAGGGCAAAACGAAAAACATCCATATATGTACGCCAATGATGAGGGCATACTGGAACAGTATCTTGCCCAGCATGAACTTGCGCAGGTAGAGCGCGCGGTCGATGATGATGAGCGCGAACTGGAGGATGAGCATCACCAGGAATGGGATGGGCACCTTGTTCTCCTCCAAGTACGCTTGCACTCCTCCGTCTCCTTGATGGGTCTATTAGAACAACCAGAATCATCTTATAGCGGTATTAAGTAAAAAATAACAAAATTAGTAGAAAAGACAGTTTAAAATTTCCCCTTTCTAGGATTCTAGGAAAATGCTCCGAGATCTACCTAAAAGTAAGAGGACATGGTCCTTTCAAAAGGTCCGAATGTATCAAAACTTCGATATTAAAACGTCCATATTCTTTAAAGCCTGATTAGAAACGGCATTAGATCATAAAGTAAATAAAGCTAAGAAAATATTTCTTACACAAAGTTACCAATAATATTTTAGTCTTCTTTTGGATTGTCTTCGTCTTTCGAGATACCCATAATGAGTGCCCGACCTTTTCAAATTGGCAACCTTAACATACATTCTGAATGACTGCGGCTACGCTCATAGCCGTACACACCAGTTTTAAGCTTACAAGAACATTATCGATTCACTTACACCAAAAGCAGCGAATCCGAATATGACCACGAGGAAGTTGAAGAAATCACAGAGGAACATGTAGGCGTATATGTCGGCCGTGACGCGGGCGCCGGGCGCTAGGATTCGCTGGAAGAATCGGTGCGACGGGCGGAGGTATCGCTTCACGCTACACGTTGCAAACAAATTGGAAGGAGCCGTCAGATAAGAAAATATGTAACATTATGTTCTTGCGCCAAAATATTCCATACGTCTTAAAGGACTTATGTGCAGACTGAGACACGCAGACGTACTCATGTCAAAAGTCGTGTGTAAAGTATAAAAATAGACGTGTTACTTAAAGGCAATACTCACGACAACAGAATAACTTGTGGATAATGCTTGTAGCTGTCTTCTAGCGTCGTTGTTACTGCGATTATGGGCTCCTGGTCGTCGTCAACCCTACAAATAAAACATTCAATTAAATGTACTAGATAGTCCATTATTGCTCGTCTAAGTTTGTTTTACTCTAGATTTATAAGCTTATAGTTTGTTAACAAAATTAATGATGTCTTAGTGCGTGTTTATGCTATTAGTGCGATCGCATGTCTGAGATGCACCTCAACAATTGGTCTTTGGGATGGAACATTGGGGTTGGTAATAAAGGGAGGCCTTTGCCCAGCTGTGGGGAATAATGGCTAATAAAAAAAAAGTGTCATATATATGTCATGCCATATTTTACTTGTAATGATCATCATCAGGAGCATCGGGCGGCTTGGAAGGCCCAGCTGTTTGATGATCGTCGTCTCCGCTGACCACGGTGCGCTCGGTGTCTCTTACACCCTTTCGTTCTGGAGTCAACTCGAGCTCGTTACTTGCTTCTTGCTGCTCGCTACAACGTACGTCGACCAATTAGTACCGGAATAAACTATATTTTTTATTACTATACCGTTAATCCAAAAGAGCTAATTGGGGTGACTACATATATGTATATTATCGTTCTTATTTTCATTTTGAGGTCTTAGCCAATTGACAGTCAGATCTTCAGAGGCAATACAACTAACTCGTTTTTTGTGTTGTACTCGTAAATATATAGTTTATAATACGCAATCGTTTGTTTAAAACCACTGATTAGCGGCATACCTATTTATATAGTGAGATGTAATACCGGCGCAAGCAAGTGACATTCTTAATTTTTTTTTATTAAGATAATCGACGCAATTTTTTTTTATATTAACCCCTAACAATAACTTATATATACCATATAATAAATCAACAATTAGTTCAGTTATTTACTTAATAAACAATATTGATTAAACGAATTCAATACAATTTAATTGGTAGCTCATAATAATGACTCCATACTAATAACCATAAAAGTTATGTCATTACAGGAGCAAGAAACCTTATAAAACTCTGCATGTTACAAACAGTACATATAATATAAACAAATGTATATATGTCATGATGAAATAAAATTACCGATTAGCACAATATCTTTACTTAATGAAACTAATATTTCCTATTCAATATTTACTGAATTGTGAACAATAAGGCTCAGAACTAGTATGATATGGATAATAATTTGTATTATATACATACAAATGTATATAATACGGTACAAAAGTACCGATAAAACATAATTTACACAACCACCTCAAGATACCATGTAGGTCAACTAATAATACATTCACTTATAATTATGTATAGCTAACGTTTATTGAACAAAGGGAACAAATTATTGAATACTGCAGAAGTTATCTACAAATTGGGGGGGAGAGTACTTAGTGGGGGCTGTTCTGCGCATGCGCACGTGTCGCGGCAGACGGCGCGGTGTGGCCTGCAGGCGCTGCCAGGCCAGGCGCGCCACGCGCGGGTCCGAGCGCCGCGCCCCCAGCTCGCGCATGGCCGCCTCGATAGTCGTTTGCACGTGGTACAGCCGGTCCACCAGCCGGTGACGACTGTCTGATCCCACCACATACAGATCTACTATCCGCACGCCTAGCTGCCTCTACTCGTACCTACATGTCCATATCTAATGCTACCGCCTAAAGGGCCCTGACACACTAGGCGTTTTGTGTTACACAAGCACACGTATTTTCTACAATTTCACTACCTTTTTTCCCAAAACGTATTGGGGAAGGATAATTTTATTAGAACTATTAAATTTGATGATTGCACTAAAACCTTTTTCTTCCAACCAAATTATTCCAACACTTAATTTCGTAACGTAACGGATCGTCAACATAGTATGGCTATGACATGTCAACATCGTATGGCTATGACATGACCCTTTAACTATTAAGCTGGATTTATTTATCCGATTAGATATTGCAGTCCGATTAAATAATAGACAAATATGGATTTTTGGGTTGGGTGGAACGTAGAAGCAACTTTATCAACTAAGTATGACTAGATTATGTAGGTATTACACTCACGGGCCAATCCGATCGTGCAAGTGCACGTATTTGCGGCCCACCTCGGCGATGCGACCCTCCATCATGGCTCGCGTGTCTTCTGGCGTGATCCGGTACTCTACGTCCTCACGCAACTCTATCTCTGGCATCGACTCCTTCCACAGCCCCAGAGACTTAAGCATGAACCTGAGAATACCAAAAATTATTGTTCTTGATCTGAGATCAGTAATATAATCGGCTCATATAATCATTATATGAGCCGATCATAGCCGTGTTGATCGAGAAGTTCGAATAGTTGCCTGCAACACAAAGATTACAAGTTCGAATCCCGATAGTACTAATGAGTTTTTCAGAAATTAAGTACGGTGAAGGCACGTCACGAGCTTTACGGTGAAGGAAAACATCAAGAGAAAACCGGGAAAAAAGGAAGTGTTTCGTTATTATTATTATTATTATTATTTTTATTAATAGATTTACTATAGGCGTCATTCAATAAGCTAAGATGCCACAATAGTACATAGCAAGTTCGGTAAATGTTTGATATATTCACCTGTGCAAGAATATGATAAGTAATAGCAACAGATCATAGAGGGCGTAATTCTTTTGTCGCTCAATGCCGATAATACGAGGCGCCGTGAAAGGCATGTTGGCCGGTATCACTTTCTGGTTCCATGGTAGTATCTCGAATTGGAACATGCTTTTGATAAGGACAATCACCTGAAAAGATTTACGTGTTAAAATACTGTCAACTCGGAACTCTAGTGCGTAAAACTAGGCTAATAAATATTACCATTGCAAAGTTTGAAAGCAAAATTAAAACATATATTGCTATCTACATGAATAATAAAAATAGAGGTTAAGATTTTTACCTGCACACATAGAAAAAGGGTGTTTATAATAAAATTTTAATACAATACAATTTAAAAAAATAAAAATAAATAAATAATTTAAAACGTATCTACCTCTGTATAAGCGATTAAAGTAACCCAGAAAGTTTTGGTCGGTCGAGGAATTGTGAGTGTTCCCCATAAGAAAACCATTAGTGGTAATGGAATTGATAGGATTGTCGCCGATTGTATCTGAAAAACGGAAAAATCGCAATTAGCCAACTGCCAAACCGAACCCTGTGTTCCACGACACTAAATATTACTTCAAAATCAATATTGTAAGTTCAAATGATACCTATATACCAAGTAGATACACCAGTTACCCTACCACCTTTAATAGTATAATTTCACTTCTTGTGTCCTCAAGATCTAGAACTATATACTTAAGCCCACACTTTACCTGATTTATGAACACCATGATGTAGCATACAATGTCAGTATGCGCAAGTACCGCGTACCAAATTGCGGACGCGAGGAACATAAACGGTGACCTGTCGTGTTTGAACATCGAGTCATCCTGCTCTTCCAACGTTGTCACATCCTTGCTGCAGGTAATAACGTGTCATGATGATTACATAAGTAACACTTAATCTGACTATTATACATAGTACATCTAAAGGTATTATATACATTGCATGCAAGAGATAATTTTATAAGACAAACAGAAAGGAGTTTTTATGTCTACAAATTGCATTTACTTTGTATTTAAAAGACATCACAGGAAGATAAAAATGTTAAAGATAAGGAACATTTTATAAATAAAGTCTATTCAATTAAATATGTTCTGATTTTTTTTTATTATAATACAGGTTGAAAACATTTATAATCAGTTAGTTAAGTGCTGGTGATTTTTGTTTCCCTGTTATTAAGTATAGTATGTTAGATAGTGTGATGAATGTCATGCGAAGCATCGATTGACGAGCGAGGAAAACTTACCTTGGCCAAATGGAAATACAAACATCAAAACGAGAAACGACAAAAGCTACAACGGCGTGTCACAAGTAGAACTAGAGGAGACAAAAGAGGAAATACAATCGTAGAAAGAACACTGTAGAAGCCCACCCGCAAGCAACGACGAAAAAGAACAACTGCCTATTTTCGGGAAGCAGAAAACGACAACGATTTTATTGATGTCTAGCCAACAATTTCTAATACTCATTCATGTCTGTATAACTCATATAATTAACATTTGATTTTTCTTTTAAAGTAAACAATATTCTTTTTGTACATTTGTAATGAGCAGCGTCGAAATTGTGGTCACTGCAGAGGTATCTGCAATATTCTCGGAGTCATATATCCATAAAGCGGGTCCAGTTTCATTGGTCTGTGTAGGTATACCCACGTACCATGACGGCGCTTCCGCTAGATACAAAAGATAGGTTGAAGGCGGCAGTGAGACAGGATAAGGCATGCCTTGCGAGTGGGGGCGGCAGAGGAGGCCGCAAGCCAAGTCCACCTGGAGGATGTCTGCAAAGAGAAGGCGCTCTCGTGCTCCGAGGTGTCGTCATCGTCGTCGTCGAGAGGCACGGGTGAGCTTGCGTCTAGGCCGCGCTCCATACTCGGCGCCAGGATACGGATTTCCGGCACGCTTATTTCACTTAATTTACGGCTGGAAACATCCCACTTTTACACTGCTTTGTATACCCTATCATACCGCCTAGTCTTAAGGTAACGTAAACACTGCGCTATAAGCGTACTGAATTCTCTTTCCTGAGTTAAATGTTAAATTATGGTCAGTGTCAAAGGATTGGCTTCGTTGTTACCGACTAGTCGAAACTATCGTGTTTATATCTAGAAAACTAAGTGTGTAAATATGACCAATTATTTATAAAAAATTGTCATTTCTACAACTAATAGCGCTAAGTATGTATTGAATACAATGTTCGCTACGATATTAACTATATGGTAACTACACTGCCCTAATAGCATTTCTATATGTAACGAGAGGTTAGTACAACTACAGACACACAGCTAACTAACATAATATGATATATACAGGATGATTCACAGAATAGAACAGTTGGTTTCTAGAAGTTATAGGGTATTGTGAAGTTATCCTTATGCAATACAACATGATACAAAACGTTACATTAGATAAAGGGAATAAAATAACAATCACTTTTATGCGAAAGTATGGTTATATCATTTTTGCAGCTTTGAACGTTCCATTTTATAAGTCATCCTTTATAGTAGTGTGCAAGTGACACCAATACAATAAGTACAAACCCCATTTCGACCACCGGCATGAGTAGATTTTTGTCATAGCATTCCACATCTCTACAGGTTCTATGCAGCGTGCAAAACAAAACGCCACTAACTAAAAGACACTGGAGGCAACTGCTTTAGTCATTGTTAATCGACACATAGCTATTAATTACAAAAGACTATACTGCAATACATGATGAGTTAGATAAGATATATAAAAACTAAAATGAATTTACCGCTTACGTAAATTACCTACACAACGTATGAAAATAGGCACGATGAATCAAAATAAGCTATTAGTACATAAAATCTATACTAATTTAATAAAGAGGCAGAGTTTGTGAATTGATAGCCAGTTTATTGGGAAAGATTATAGGTAATACGATCATGTTACTTTACCCAGGGAACCCATATAGTAATCGTACATGAACTGAACGAGGGTGAGACTGCGGGGCACAGCTAGCTAATCAATAATATAATTAAATAATAGACCTTTTCAATCGAATTCAAGCGGCTCCTAGGCCACTTATGAAGCATGCATATTCTCTATCCATGTTAATTGGAAACATTTCATGTCACATCCAGCATAATTAGATTATGAGAGTCTGTTTAACGTGCACACAAACGCGACACCCAAGCTTAGAGTTTAATGGACTCGCACACCATTAGATATAGCAACTGAAAATAACTCACTGATGTGCCAACGTCTCTGGTAACGGCTCCCATACCATTTGCGATCCTTCTCTCAGACCGATTCCGAACCCTTCTGTTTCCTGTTGGAATACCATATGCCAATAAGTATGCGTATTTCGATTGTTCACACGATATAGTGTACACATAGTTGTCTATACTAATATTATAAAGAGGAAAGATTTGTATGTAAAAATGTTTGTATTGAAAAGGGTCTGTAACTACTGGACCGATTTGAAAAATTCTTTCACCATTGGCAAGCTACATTCACCCTGAGTGAAAACATAGGCTATATTTATCTATATCTATATTTTCTTTCATATAAAAAATCTTTTGTCCACCCGTGCGAAGCCGGGAACGGTCCGCTAGTACTTTATATGCTATTGTTGATGGGTCAAAAAGCCACACCATAGCTCCGAAGCCTGTATAAATGCTAGTAAATTAAATAGTGTCATATTACTGCATACCTTAAGTATTTTCTTCTCGACGGAGAGTGCCCGCGACACATACCGATAATCTCTAGAGTACTTCATTAGATGTCGCGTCAAAGATACAATTGCACTTGATATAAATGCCCACACAGTTTCACAGTACTGCTTCAGCTTGTCAATCAAAGTTTCCGCTTCTGAAATTACCCCAGATTCCATCGTGAAAGCCACTCTAACCACTTTATCGTCATGTCTGTAATGTTGAGAATGGCAGATCGAACTCGTAATCCATAAATGGAACGGCGAGTAAGCTTTCAAACCAAAAAGGAGCCCAATACTTTTTCAAAGATATTGCGTGCTTTATAAATAAATTTATGGAATTTGCAAATCAATCGGACACTCAAGGGCGGGAACGTCAATAGTACTCGAAACTGACAAGCATGTATGAAAAAACTGATTAATGTGGACTAAGCGAAAGAGGTATGTAAGTCTAGCGAGAACTAGCGCTCTATTTCCTCTGCCTCCCCCGTTAGGGACTCAGAATATGCAAATACCCGAGCGAAATTTTTCTGACCACAGTGGTTAAAAATGCAGAATCTATTATAAATAAGGGGGTTAGCAGTACATTTAGTGCTGCTTTAATAATTTGATATTATTAAACATACCAGGCGCAGGGGCGAAATCGTCCATCATCGAAGCCGGATCTTCAGCCCCTCGTTCAGACATAGGCATGTCTGCTTGCCTCAAGTCCAGTTGAGACCGCTGACCAGCCTACAAGTAACGTGGTTATACATAACGAGATGGGTTTTTAAAGTGCACTCAAATAAAAATTTAGAATTTGGAAAAAGAAAATTAATTAAAATAAACATAACTTTGCCAAAATTATATCGCCAAAAAGAGTGCCAATAACTTAAATACATTTTATGTAAATAAAATATAAATTACCTCTAACAAGCACAGTATATACGCATAATGGTACAACTAATCCCAACATAAAACAAAACATGCAAAAAGCCAACACAAAATTAACAAAACAAAGCTAGGGAAGGAGTACAGAATATCAACCACAAAGTAAATCGTAATTTATTATTAATGTCTACGAAACAAGAGTGTATGTAGCTAATACCTACACTTTTGCATCGCACATAAATTATATGCGGCGATTGTTGATAAAGCGTCTAATGCCTTTTACGTAAAATATCAATATATGTAATCTTTCAACAAGGGTGTCACAAACGTAAAACTTATCAACAATCTCGACAGATAGGTACTTACCATTTAGCTGAGCAGTGTCGTTTCGTGGGTCACATTATTCACGTTCAATCGCTTATGTTATCTAGATCATAGCGACGCAAGAACGATGAAAAACAAATGTCTGAAGATATTACAACATTCTTCAGGATCGAGACATGTTTCTCGTTGAAGAACCTCGCTTATTCTTGGTTTGCAGTTTACATGCGCCCTTGGGCTTGTAATGTTCAGTCAGGATCTTGTTACTCGATACCATTGATGACGGGTAACGTTACCTCGTTGGGGTCGGACAGCGGATGGTCTGCGACGGAGGTGCGGCGCGGCGCGCGTACTGAGGGCGCAGAGGCGCGCCGTCGCATCGACACCGCGTGCTTCACGTTCATCTTGACTGCCGTCGACAGCAGCTGTCCCGCCACACAATACGTACCACCACATCCCACACCGACACGCGTTGCTATTTACTTATCATGGTCGCGGACCGAACTCGAAAGGTACTGTTCTTTATAAAACAACACCATTCCCCACAGTTCCCCTGAATGAGTATGTAGGAAGTTCACATGGCAGACTATTGCAAGCCATTTTATATTTGTAGTGAAAGCAACGGGTGGCGATATGTAGCATTGTGGTGTAACAATACGGTAGATAGTTAACACAGCACATTTAGGTTAGTAAAGCTGCATTTGAGTTATATTATTTACCTACTATGCGTTCAAACCCCGTACATACAAGGTAAATACAAGGACTGATCTATTCGGGACCATAAACATGCGGCAGTCTCACAAACTAAAGGAATCTCTCTGACTAGTGAGATTTGGGTTATACCAGCAAATTATACGGTCTGTAATGTTCTAAATGTCTGGGGTCTGGACCACCATGATAAAATTATTAGGCAGAGGTGCCCAACATTCATTATCTGAGCCCAGAGCCGTTTCTAGAAAAAATGCATATTTTGCTGGCGTAATGCACGCGTGATATATGCCAAGGACTAATACAGAAAACCAGGAAGCATGGACCCCGTGATATGCGTCTTAGACAGTACTTTCATAAAATATGCCAAGCATGGAAAGCCTAAGCTCAAAAGTGAGTATAATAGCTTTTCTTTATTAATGCCAACACTATTTAGAAATTGAATGTTCTAGAAACATGAGTAATAATATAAAAGTACTGAACAAGTGTAATATCGTGATCGTGAATCTCTTCTTACCAATATTTATCCCATGCTTGCACAATCACAATACATATACGTACGACTCAACAAACATACATTGCTTAGACCCATAAAGAAAAATGCCAATCCATTTCGAGGACCAGTCAAAACTTACATTTAACCCTGTAATAATAAGGTTCAGAATAGTTCAGAGGTAGCTCTCAACTTACCTTTCCAAGTCCCATCTCTTTAGGTGCGTCTTCATCGGAGCTGGATTCATCTTCATGCATTTGTATGTCGGTGTCGTCAAATTCGTCAAACATATAGTAGTCACCGGAACGGACCGCTGTGGAGATTTATTCGCGTTAATGTACACTGTACCAAAAGGGACGTATATAGAAAACTTTAGGCTTCAAGACAAGGTGGATAGTATGAAACCGGCATAATTGATATTAGTTTTCTAGTTACGTCTTTAAAGTTCTTACCTAATTCTAGTTCATTTATAACGCTAAGGAATTTATTATCAAAGCTTACTCATCTTTTACAAAACATAATAACTTAAAAAAATTATCACATGCAATAGCTAAGCTTTTTAAGTACATTTGTTTAAATGTCATATACATTCTATTAAATATTTATTTACTTATAGAATAAGATATAAAAATGTTCTTTACTAATCAATAACAAAAAGTGAGACCAGAAACACAAAAACCGTTGGAGGTGTCACAATCTATATAATCCATGACATATGAATACTATGGCAAATTCATTAGGATATATTCGTTCATAACAGGATACAAAATGAGCCTTAGCTGTGTTGCTTAAAAATAAAGTGCCTGGCTGGAGGCCTAGGTCTCGCCATTGACCGGTTAAGTAGCAAAAGTTCCCGGAACTAACGCTACGAGAGACAATACAAAAAAAAAAAAAAATACAAAATGAGTCCACAGCATCGCAAAGGCTTTTACGTTTCTGGCTTATGAAATAATCTATAAGAACATCCAAGGCATAATAGCATGCAGACACTTAAAGCTTATTTTTGCATTAGCAGGCACGCATAACATTCAAGCAGGTGTGCATTCTGTCTCGTTTTGTATTTACAACAATTTAGTACAAATTTACACCCAATAATATCGAATTACAAAGTGAGAACAGTCTCCGCTTCTAGCAAGGCAACTCGTTTCAGTAGGTACCCGCACCAAGCTGGGGATAAGTTAGTAACGCCATAACATGTTACACCCAAGTTTAGACTCAACGTTACCCTTCTGATGGCTCGTAGGCTGCTTAAACTGCGGCCTGTCGCGCACTACAAGAGAAAAGCACAGCTCAGCTCACACCGTACATTGTTAGAGGAATTTAACACTTATTGTTCTTTGTTACAGACATTATGCCAACCTCACATGTGCTTGTTAATCGAGACGTCACGTAACCCACAAACGATTATATAGAATGTTAATCGTAGAAGCAGGGCAGTCTTGGTCCGATGTCCTCTTAAAATAACGTTTACGTACTTACGATAAAAATTAAGAAAAGTTTTTTTACTTTACTATCCTAGACAACATTAAATTAAAAAATTGCCCGTGCTGTTGATTTTAAATATAAAGTTTACGCTATACCATTGCGGTGGACGTAAAGGAAGGTAGTGATGAGGTAAATTAAGTAAGAAATGTTTGTTACTGCCGTTGTCGAGTAAAACTATAGTTCTTTTATAGATGTGTCGTAATAGTTGATATTGTAAACTAAGACAATTAAGAGTACAATTCATAGTAGGCATTTACAAGTGGACCGTGAAGCGTGAAGTACCAAGACGAGATCGTAAGCACCTCCCACACCAGGCTGATTATTGGACATCGCTTTTACCTTCGTGTCTTTTTGTGAACACTCGACGCCTAACTCCAGACCCTGACTCTCTTCCTACATGGATAAAAATATAACGTTAAAAATAACAAACAAGTAGTCTGTAAAGATATGCTATACAATATGTACACGGTGGTGCACAAACACATTGTGTATGTTCATCGGTCACATCGATTTGTTTGACACGGATCACAAATACATAGCGGCCAGTGTCGACATGACATCATCCGATGCTTTTAAAAAGTTGTTATAGCATAAAGGTCAGGTCGACACGCCCTTCAGAGGGGCCGCGAGGTAATTACAGGTGTGGTGGGAGGGCGGCTCGGCGCGGCTGGAGTGGGACACGATGGAGGCGCGGTAGGCGCGCGGGCTGGGCGCGGTGTGGCGGCGCAGCGGCGGCGGCGAGAACACCGGGTACGACTCCGAGCCGCGCCCGCCCGCCGAGCTCGCCGGGGACTCGAACGAGATGCGCCGCGGCTCCAGGTACGCCTCCAGAGACACCGTCATGAGCGCCGACGACGGCGAGGGCGGCCCGCCTGCCGAGCTGGGCGGCGGCAGGGCGGGCGGCGGCGGGGAGCGCGCGGGGGACGGCGGCGCTGATGCCACGCTCAGAGGCGTGTGGAAGCCGCGCGGCGAGGCGGGCGGGGAGGGGGGCGCGGTAGGGGGGGCGGACGGGGGCGCAGACGCGGCCGGCGACGGGGAGCGCAGGGGGGTGTGGAAGCCCCGCGCGGACTCCGATGAGTCTCCGCGCACCAGCGGCACGTGCTCTGACGCACCGGCCTGCGTGTCGTCTTCCTCTTCTACTTTACGGGTGGCATTGCACGGACAGACTTACACTATAATATGGTATAGGTACCTCAAATTCATCGATGCCTAGGTTGTGGCGGTTGAACATTCAACATTCAATAAGATTGACATACATATTTTCTCTCTCTTCTCTATCTTACTATCAACTAGATAATCGTATTAAAAGTACACTGCGAGTTTTATACTCTTATAAAAAAACATAACCTTGATTCTTCGCTGTATAAATATCAATGATATTTAAAGACAAAGTACACAGAATACATCTGTAAGAAATACTACAGAAATCCGCGATAACTAATCGAGTGTCACTGCAGTTGTAAACAAAAGTAATAAAATTGAAGAGACATACCCGCATCGTGATGCACCGGCTCCTTGCTCAGAACACCCTGAATCTTCTTTTGGTTTGCCTTTATCCTCTCCATTTTCACTTTAATTTTCTCCAATATCTTTACTTCCTGTTCCTCTTGCACTTTCATTTGTTTCTGACGCAACTCCTCTATTAACTCGGCCCCTCTGAAATATTTTTTTTCATATGTTAATTAATGAGACGAGCGGTGAAACACCCGAATTTTTACTTTATGCGATAATTTGTTTGAATGTTGCATAAGCATCACGATATTTCTTAAAATATATTTCTAGTTGTAATAAGTTGCAAACTAGCTTGAAAAAATATTGACATCCCAAATGAATAATATTTCTAGACGCTAACATACCGGGAAGCTAGCACAGTGGTAGCTTTGCTCTCATCGATGACTCTGAAGAAATAGTAGCTGTGGAACAGTCGCCGCTGTAAGATTAGGAAGGCGAAGCAAACACCGTCCCAAGCAAGACCTATGTCTTCCTGAGGCACCGAACACGCAGCTTCCTGAAAATTAAACATATAGATATTCAGGATTTACGTACATACATCAAACAATAAAGAATGGTTAACATTTTGAATATGGCTTTCCTGCAACTGAAAAACAATACCAATAAATTCTTAGCTGCATTCCTAGTGAAAAGAGTTCCTCTCCTGTCAGCACATCCATTCCATAGGGTTCAGTTACAGTTCTAAAGACACTCACTCACCCCCATTCACAACATTCAGTAGCCGTGTCATTTGGCTGCGATCGTTTATAAGGAGGAAGCGGGAAACTACAATTTTGATTGGGAGTAGCATCCTGCTTACCTTACGTTAGTTGCTTTCTTTTAAGGACTTAAATATGAAGGGTCAAGTCTACGAACGAAAACAGAACCAATGAATCTAAACTGAAAGCCTACCTTAACGTAATGCATCTTAATGAAGCGCGCGATGTTCCCGCCGGCGAACTTGTCGACGCAGCCGATACCCAGCAGCTGCACGAGCCAGCACGCGTGGTCCTGCATCACGGTGCTGAACATGCAGCCCGGGATCTGCAGCACGGCCTTCACCACGACCACTGTCACGTTGTAGCGCAGGAGCCACGACCACCTGGCGTTTCATTATGTCATTATGAAGTTTGACACGACTAATAAAAACTCTTAACTTAAATACGATAGTGTTACGTTAATGGGCTCTTCAAGGTCACAGCAGTGTAAAATAACCTGGAATGTTGCAAGGTATTAAAGCTTGCGGTAACCTACTTAACATAGGACTACTTAGCATAGTTTTGGTTGGTTCAGCAGTACGAAAAATTTTATGGTATTGTGATTTTAACAGTCTGTCAGAGTGCATTTCTGGCTCATGTAGAAAAAGAGATATCATAGATACAATTTCAGAGCGACGGCCACAGACTCTGTGTCACGTTAACACAAAATTGACGAGCGAAAAGTTCCTTTCATCATAGTCTTCTGAGAAACCAATAAACAAATATATCTGAGCTATTTACCATTGCAAGATGGAATGTTTCGGCCTCAGATAGAAGTCTGTGCCCTGCCAGAGGAATATGAATGAGCCGATTAGGTAGCCCATGGAGAACAGGTTGACGCGGTTGGTGCCCGTCATGAACATGATCGCGAGCGTCACCCACAACATGCCCAGGAACACCATGCGCTTCACTACGTCCAGACACGTGCTGTAAACATTGGAACCTTGTTTTATTTAAAACTTTATACTATTATATAATATTTACATACATATCAACACGCCAGGGCCCTAACGGGGTAGGCAGAGAGTATAGAGCGCCAGTTCTCTCTAGAATTACATACCTCTTTCGCTTCGTCAACATTCATCAGTCTCTTCATAATATTTACTTGAGTTAATTTTATTATTACAAACTCTAAAAACCTATTTTATAGGAGCTTTTTAATCCACGCAAGTTTTCCCCAATCGTTTTTCTATAAAGGGAAACTTGATTGTTTGTTTGTATTGAATAGGCTCCGTAACTACTGGACCGATTTGAAAAAATATTTAACCATTGGAAAGCTACATTCACCCAGAGTGACATAGGCTATATTTTCTTTTATATATAACATTTTAAGTGTCCACCTGTGCGAAGCCGGGACGGACCGCTATATAATAAAAAAATCATAGCTTTATAAGGAACTCGTGACATGTATTTACCCGACATAATTCATGAAGTCAGGCACCGGATTCACAAAATTGGGCGTTTCCCAGTCCTTGCCGATATCTTCCGAGTTGGATCCGCCGGGGTAGTTGTCTCCATAGGTACGCTCAATGCCGAACACTCGCCGCTGGCGAGTCGCAAATACCAACACGAAGAAGTCGAAGATCAGCTTTATAGCATGCGGCGGTGACTCCGCGTAGGGAAGGAACAGCCACGTGCGGATGTGCTTCATTTGCTGTCAAATGTTACGACCTCTGTTAGTGTGAATAATATAAAAACTGGTCATGGTGACGCGAAGACACTACTTATTTCAATAATCTTCTCGTTGATTGTACATCAGCTTACTATGGAATGGTAAGTTCACAATTCTGTAATACGTAACAGTAAAAAGTATATATTTTTATATATCATAGATTGCATTTTGAATTAATTTAATCAAAACTAATGGCCGAAATTATGAATTAATTATTCTAGTTGAACGTAATTTCATCATATATTAAATGCAGGCGTAGGTATAATTTTTTTTGGTCAGTAATTACTTTAATCACAATTGTTACTTGTAATATTGTTATGGAGTCCAAATGCAAACAAATTTATTACCTGATCAGATCCGCTCCAAGGGTAAGGCACGCAGAACTGCGGCAGGAAGCCTACAGCGATCATGTATTGCACGGGAACTATGAATGTAATGAAGGCCGTGAACGCCGGCCACACTTTGGCCTGAGTGGCTCTCTTCACTGACACAAGAACTAGCAGCCACGCGGAGTAGAACACTGCGTATAAATCCATGCGGGAACCGATCACACCGACCAGGCATATTAAGGTCAACTGAAATTATAATATATTTACATACATACATAAATACATATAATCACGCCTCTTTCCCGTAGGGGTAGGCAGAGACCACTTCTTTCCACTTGCTGCGATTCTTACATACTTCTTTCGCTTCGTCCACTTTCATTATTCTCTTCATATAATATATTTGAACATACATTTTTTATTTGGAAATATATATAATACTAGTTGTCCCGCCCAGCTTCGCTCGGGTGGAAAAAAAAGATGGTGGCGCCACCTATCGGGTCCAATTGTGAATCTAAACCATTCCCAGATCCCCTTGAACACACACAAAAAATTTCATTAAAATCGGTCCAGGCGTTTAGGAGGAGTTCAGTGTCATACACACTCACAGAAGAATTATATATATAAAGACTAGTTGTCAACCCCATGCAATAAATTTCCTGAAACGCGATTGCAGCGCCCCCTATCGGGTCCAATTGTGAATCTAAACCATTCTCGAATCCACCTGAAGACACACAGAAAATTTCACTAAAATCTAGGAGTTCAGAGACAAACACACGCACAGAAGAAATTGATATATCAGTTTTAGACAATAAAAAAATCACCTCAACACCAAATTTATAGAAACCATAGTTGATCAAATACTTGATACAACTTATTAAGTCTGTATCGGCATCTTTGCGGGCGATATCCGGGAACATTATCTTTTCCTTCTTCTTTGGAATGTTCTTGCCCGCTCTGCAAATAAAATATTGCATTTTAATGCCCTACTTATACTCTAAAAGTTTGTTAGGATGTTTGTTACTTTTCTTATTTCAAAATATTCTGGGATTAAAGAAAGAGAGAGAGAAAAAGAGCGCGAGAGAGAGAGGAGAGAGATTGAGGGAGATAGAGGGGAAAGGGGGGAGAGAGATCTGGATTAAAATCGAATTTGTTTAATACCAGAAAAAAATAAACTATTGTTTAACAATAAGCGTGGGCTATTATAGTAGCGCTGGGTACAATACCTTCTCGCATCCTGTCGATAAGTGACTAGAGAGTAGACTGTGAACATCGCGATTAGGCCGATGTAGCCTTGAAGTAGCACCACTAGTACGTTCTCTTTGGTAGTTTTTTTAAATCCGACCCACTCGGCATTATTGTACGTGATTTCTTGTAACGTATTGTTTTCTGTGTACTAAAAGCGAAAACATACCAATTATATTTACCTTACCAAAATAACAATTACAATACCGAAGTATCACTTGTGCGTTGCCACTCTGTGTTCGGAGAGTTATACTATATTGGCAGCAAAATGGGACTAATCCCTCAGCTGCCAACACAATATAACAATCCTCCCCCTCCCCAAGGAGCTCATTACTGGAAACCTTATTCACCGCGTAGGAACACAACACAAACAATAGTGTTATTCGGCTACGGACTTCTATGAGGTGGAGGTCCTGCCCCAGTCGGGCAGCTCAATATTCGAACGGGAAACCAGTTATGCCCTACCTCTCTTAATTATATAAACATAATAAATAATAATAATATCCTCACGCCTTCCCACAAGGGTCCCCGAAGGGGTAGGCAGAGGTGTATAGGTAATACCCACACACCCACTTTCCGCCAGAGGTATATTAGGTGCCAACGTGACAGATGGCGAGTCCATCGCCGTTACTCCAGCACGACTATACATACGCCTTTGAATTTCTTCTCAGACGTATGCAGGTTTCCTCTCGATGTTTTCTTTCACCGTTAAGCTCGTGGTGTGACTAATATATAAACATAATTAGAGACATTTATAGTCTACATAAAAAATATATAACATTAAAACTAAATCCGAAAAATTCTAAAGCGATACTCGCGTATACTCACAGAAGTGCAGTTAACATCGAAGTAGGGATGCTTTATATATTCTATTTGGTAGACCATCACAGACATTAAGTAGATGCTGATGAGCGTCGATATGAAGAGCACGCATATCCTCTGCTGGCGCGAGCTGAGCCATAGTCCCGGGCATATGATCCACATTATGGGCACGTGCATCGCGCATACCTACATAAATACCATACATTAATAAAGTATAATACTTGAATTATTATACTTGTGTTAGGATCCGAAGACTCTTCGGTTGAAGAACATAACATTAGACAGACTACTAGTATTCTTATTAATTTAAAATAACTCGGAAGTGATTCATTATATTTTTACGTAAATTGTATACGGTAGGAGGGCGGCTTCGAATTATTTCTAAGATATTATAATAATTATGATTATGAAGATTAATTTTTTTTGTGAACCGTCCAATATCATAAAGCTGCTCTTATATCAAAAGTTTACACTCTCTCACTTACGTTGAAAACGCTGAGCAGCATAAGCGCAATGAATATGATCTTGATGAGGTGTATGTCGAGATAGATGAATATCTTGTCCGTCCATTGGATGACTTGGTGCTTCACCGTGTCGTAGGCCTTCGCGGCCCACACGTGGAACGCCTGCGACTGCTGGTCAGCCAGCGTGGGCAAGTAGGAGCGAGAACGAGATGGTGTCGGTCTCCTAAACATAAAGTTAACAAATTGCTTTTTTTTTCTGAAAACATAAAGTCCTGCTATTTAAGGATATGTAATTTATCAACGTTCAATGTTCGGATGAAACGATACGAATTATTTTTTGTTCCGTAAAACTTGTAGTAGTGTTGAGGGAACCATGGGTCTGCGAAGCTGGGCACTATTTTATTATTGAATACCTACAGCTGGAATTTATTTAATTTCATGAAACATATCTCGTAAAATAACTGAGCTACAAAACAAGCCACTCAACCACCATCGATAGGAAAACACTACCACTAATATATAATTGTTCAAACTCTATTTCACGTATATATAGGGGAATATCAAAGGGCAATACAGTGAGTACCGGACCGTTTATCAATAACTCTCCGTCCACAACTGGCACTGAATTAATCATTTTAAGGACATAGAGCCAATAAATACCCTTAAGTATCGAAAGCTTTTGAGATCACAAGAAATAATTACTTTATATTTAAATTACCTGGTCAGCGATCGGTATTTGGTAAGAGTGTTGTGGGATGACATTGACTGGTCCGCTTCAGTGACCGTCCCTTGTAAAGACGTCTGGTCATCCTCGGGTGGCAGCTGAGGCAACTGCTGACACGGCAGGCCATTATTTTATCATATATATTGTTTCAACTTAACCAAAGTGAGCGTCTTTTAGTGAAAGTTAGTAGAAGGAATAAAATACATTTTACAAACATTTTTTGTTTCTCGTAAGGCGAATTCTTGAATCTTTTGCTACTAAACCGAACAATGGTAAGATCGGACGGGAAAAGTCAGGCACTTCTTAAGTCCTCAAAACAGCGAAGGGCTTAGACTTTTGTTGGTTCACGACCAAGGGAGCGGGGGGCTGGTAGATTTTAATTTATATGTAGAGGTAGATTTAGAGACTGGGTTTGTGCTACTGACAAGGTTTTGGGCCACCGCTTGCAACGTTCGGGGCGTTTATGATTTTTAATATCGAATTGTAATTTGCACTACACTCACGTCGTCTTTCATCGTGGATGCGCCTTGACTTGGTCTGGCGGATGCATCATCTTTGCCTGCACTGTTCCTGTACAGTTAAAATTATAATACACGTTTGGAAACTTTGCATAATTTCATTAGCTATTCAAAAGCTAATTTTTAATTACCTTGTTTTGGGATCCGACAGCGCCATAAAGTCTTTATGGAAATAATGGACTTGCATTATAGTAATTATGAGGAATAGAGTGGGCGTCAGGAGTTTGACGAACAAATCTGCCGGGTGATAGGTGTCCAGACCGAGATCGTGTTGTCTAAAACATATAAAAATTACCGATATTTCCTTTGAGTATTATAATAACGATATCGAAGTATTATTGTGTAACTCACAATCTCTCGTTGATCAAAAGATAATCCTGTATGGACTTGGAGAAGTGGTCGAACTGGTATATGTAGATAAGTATGAGATTGATCATAGAGTATATGATCACTGTTATCCAGAAGACGTACATGAGCCTTCGCCACCAGTACCAACTTATCTAAAACAAATATATATTTTAAATTGACATGACGTACAAAACAAATAACCATACCTAAAATATTTTTATGAACACAAAATTTAAATATACACATCAATACACACAAGGTATTTTGAAAGAGAACTGGCGCTACCCCAGTCTGCCCCGCGAGGGATTCGGTATGATAATATATAGATCAAATTAAAAATCCATTGTAGACAGCGTAGTTATCAATATAAACTGACTGCTTTATCCACCGTCATGTAGGTATGCGCCCCAAGTCATCCCCACGATGTTAAGTATGTAAATTATGTAAAAAAAAATTATGTAAAAAAGTATGTAAAAAAAAATTAACGTTAAAAACGTAATGTGGACTGTTACCTGAAACATGAGTATGAAGGCGAGGAAGAGGAACATGTAGATGATGCGGAAGATGGTCATCCGCTCGCCTGTGACGCCGATGACGAAGAGCATGATGACGACCACGTATATCCAGTAGCGAGCGCACGCGGCGCGCAGCCAGCGGCCCAGCGCCGCCAGCAGGCGAGACCTGGACTCCTCGGCACGCGCCCCTTCGCCCACTAGCACACACACCACATCACACAATCTGCTGCCCACTAACCTACTACCTTTAATTTTAATAAGTTTTGAATGTATGCAATAAAATAGTGCTATTGTAAAAAGTACTCTGGTATTTTTTATGCAGATTTATTTTCAGTTAATTACAACTTTATTTTCTGCCAGGCCAGGAAAACATTCAAAGCGTACCAAACGGATACCGCTCGAACACCTACAAAATCTTACTCACTATAAAACAACCCTGGGGCCCGGACAATGTTATTACTATGAAGTGAAAACCAATCTAGATAAAGTTGAATAGTAAAACATTATATAAGTACAAAATCAAATAAACACAAGCGAATCATCAAGATTAGTCCTGTTAAAAGTATTGTGCAACAAATAAATCACAAGAGAGAATGACATAATTTGATAAAAGGTGTTGGAAAGGAATGATAAAGATGCATTATTTAAGTTCGAGTGCAAAGCAAAAGGTAATGTCGCAATATGTTTAAAATATCTTTAGTTTACCCATGTAACCTGAGAAGATGAAAAATACATTCGAATTATTATTCATATAAATAAATATATCCTTTCGCCTTCCCACAAGGGTCCTCGAAGGGGTAGGCAGAGGTATATACGTAGTACACACACACGTACTTTCCGCCAGAGATATATTTTAATATTTAAGGTACCAACGTGACAGATGGCGAGTCCATCGCCATCACTCAAGAACAACTAAACATTGGTCTTTGAATTTCTTCTCAAACATTTGCAGGTTTCCTCTCGATATTAATTACTAAGTATATGATCGTACAGTTGGTATTTAATCGTTGTTTCATGTAGGATCTAACCACCGTTTTTCTTTGGTTTGCTTCACTAAAACTTTGTGAGCAAATAATTACTATAATTGTGCGCATCACCGCAGCGCTACAGCTAAACCGGTATAACTGTGATCCCAAGCAATTAATTTATGATAAAATATAGCCCTTGTGTTTTTTTATACGCTTGACAACTTGAATGCATCGATTAAGACGTGAAATAGGAACAAAAGAAGAACTTTCGCATGTATAATCTTAGTCAAGAGTATAAGGCACAATTACCGGTGGCGGCGGTAGACACGGTGAGCTGCAGCGGCGCCGCCAGGTCGTTGATGGCGGCGGACTGGCGGCGCTGTTTGATCTCCTGCACGCGCTGGCGCAGCGTCACCCAGAACATGCACGTGAACAGCGCCTTGATCAGCAGCGGCACGCATGGCTCGCCCTCCGACCGACCCAAGCCTATCTGACGTAGGTTCACTTCCTATAAATATAAAAATATGCGCATAAGTCTAATATAATGTGTGTATTAATATCTGCGACTTATGCCACACATAACTGAATATTTAGGTTAAATCTTACATTTGCTGCCTTTACTTGAAAATAATAATTCCTTGTCACGAACAAATTAGCGACTCTCGTTTCTATTTGGGTAGATAACTGGGGACATTTAACTCTATCTATTATTATTATTATATGTATATAAAGAGGTAAGTTTTTAAATTTGTGAATGTGATTGTATATAGGTAGGTAATAGATATTAAAATAAAAAAATAAAAATTATAATCTCTAGAGCTACTAAACCGATTCGAGAAACTTTGTTGCATTTGATAGCCCGTATATTATCACGCTTTAGCCATGGGCGCGGAGCAGTAATGTATAAGCAGCTTATAGTACATAAATATACGTATAATCAAATTAACGCAGGTGAAACCGCGAGGCACAGCTAGTATTAAAATAGACTAACGGTTATATTGGAGGGCAGTTCCGCCTCGGTCAAGTCCATGCCGTACACGTACTGCGCCAGCAGAAGCAGGCCGGCGTAGCACACGAGCACCGGGCTCGTCTTGAGCATGAACGAGCGCTGGTCCTGGCACAGCCACACTATGTTGGCCCACATCAGGAACACGAACGTCAGCCACGAGTGGAACATTATACTCCACGCCATCATTGTTATAGTGGTCGCTATGTAAGAGGACCTGCACAAACATATACATCTTAATATATATATTTCTTGTGTGCGTGTGTATGTGACTGAACTCCTCCTAAACGACTGGACCGATTTTGATGAAATTTTTTGTGTGTATTCAGATAGATTTGAGAATGGTTTAGATTCACAATTGGACCCGATAGGTGGCGCTGTGATCGTGTTTTAGGGCATTTACTTTTTTCACCCAAGCGAAGCTGGGCGGGACCACTAGTACATATATAAAAACAAATAAATCCTCACGCCTTCCCACAAGGGTCCCAGTAGGGGTAGGCAGAGGTGTATAGGTAGTACCCATACACCCACTTTCCAACAGAAATATATTTTAGGTGCCAACGTGACAGATGACGAGTCATATAATAATAATATACATTTCACATATTGTTAACCGATCCCAAACTATAAAGTTACCTAATTAGTCTCTACGAGCCATACTTTTTGTCCGAAGTTTTAAACATATATACGTACCTGATTAGAACCTGGAAGAAGTCAATAATAGCGACTATGATATCATCCATGAGCGTAGGCTCCTCGTCGCTCGCGAGAGATTCTGAAAATATTATAAAGTCTTAAAGTTTACGCAGTACTATAACTAATTTGGAACAAGAGGTTCCAAATTAATTTGGGAACGTCAAGAGTACTCGAAACCGGCGGGCATGTATGAAGAGACTGACGAATGTGGATGAAGCGAACGATATTTGTAAGATAAGATAAAACTGCCGCTCTATCTCTATCTGTCTACCCCGTGAGAAACTTGGCGTGATGATTTATAGGTAATGTATAAGATCACGGTGGTCTGCTATCTTTGATAACCTACCAAGAAAGGGTAAGCTATACAAGAATAAGAACATACCATCGTCCACAACCACCACGGATCCCGTAGAGTCTTGGTGTAGTGGGCGGCTCCCTGATCCGGCCCTCCCGCTAGCGTTCGACCATCGCTTACTGGGACTTATGTTGCGTATTAGCTATACATAAATAAATAACACTGAATCGTATTGTATAAGAAACTCAAGTATTCACTATATTGCGATCCGTATAACCATGTAGGCGATAATCAGGTAGGTAACAGTATCGATACTAAATTGAATACTAAACGTATAGACAGAACGATCTAACCACGTTATCGATGACTAGATATAACCAAACTTTATTGTAACTCAAGACATTGTTCTTTCAAGCCATAAATCAAGGTATCTCGGTTAGTTAGATTTATATCTGTAAGCACAGATGTTTCTATGCTTGATAAATTGATACAAAATAATTGTTTTTTTTTTCTAAAATACATTTTCATTTTTCTTGTCTGCCTGTTTGTTTGGCTAATCGCTGAAACAGCCGGACCGGAAGTTAACAGAACTTTCACAGGCAGATAACTAATGGAAGTGTTTTAAGAAATAAGAAAATTTATAATAAACATGTTTAACGCAGATGAAACCGAAGATTTTTTACTAGCTGCAGTAAATAATTAAATCTTGGTATTCACAAAAGTACAAGGGTCCATATATTTTTAAACGTATAAAATACTAATATTTGCAACAAACCTTTATAAAATTTGATAACAACAACACAAACAAAACCTCATCATTACATTTACCATTTTAGACACAACAATAACACACAACACACAACAATAACATAACATATACTGTGCATTACACATACAATATACATGACGCGACATGCAACGATTTGAAGTCATTAAATGCATTGGACCCAAGCTCTGTAAAGGCACTCTTGCCAATTAAACCCGTGGCCAGGTCAGTGAACCACAAGAACCGCGATTATCATGAAATACTTGATTCTCAATGTAAACGTACTAAACTTTATATTAAAATTAACCGGCCAGTTTAACTTAAAAGAATCAAATATGTCTCAACTCACAGTATCAGTGAAATGTGAACACAGAATAAATATGAAAAAATTAATACCTACAGGGTCGGTCTCACCGGTGTTCCCACGGAGTGCTTTTGAATTTATGTATGAATATGCAACCTATAAAAGAACGAAAGCAGGTTGCAAAAATAAAATCCACACAATTTTGACATAGGAAACAAACCAAAACAGAAGAAGTTACGTGCGTACATTAGAAGTGAGCACAGGCGAGGCGCATTATTATTAGTCTAGTCAAGTGCGGTGTCTGCGGCTAAAGTGCTTCGATATCTACGTGTTATCTACATGAAGAAGTGCATTTATTCACTACGTAGCTAGATTAAAAAAAAACTATACGTAGGATCGGCCGGTACCGGAATATTTAGGTGTGATATCGGAACGAATCAACACCATCGATCCTTGAAGAAACTATAGATACTATATACTTTGGGTAAGCGTCGCGCAAGCTTACTCGGACTTTCTTAGTCGCGCTCTTCCACTTATCCCGGGCGCCCTGCTGGCTGCCGAGGCGGAAGGACACGCCCCGCACCAGGGAACCGTTCAGCTTGCCCGCCTCTACACCGACCAGGGCGCTCTTTCTTTTCGCCTTTATCCCCAGTTAGATAGCACAAGACAGAAATTTCCAATAAATGATACGCTAATTAAGAATGCACGATTAGGGTGAGGAAACGCATTCTAAGTTAAGGTCCATGATTCATCAAAATTCATGTGCAGCAGTAAAATGTGTTTTACTAAATTAGCGCCTATCGACTGTGTTGAGTATGAGTTAGCCCGGCGTGGGGTCTCGAGGCATGAGTAGTCAGCGTTAGTCATATGCATCGCAAGGTCACCCAATTGGAAATTATTTTTAAAAAGCATACATTATAATCACTCAGTTAGTCAAAATGTATATACCTATAATATTATAATATTTAAATACAATCGTTGATTATAAATACCTTTGGTTTGAATAATTCTCGACATTCAATAGCGAGAACATAGTACGTGAACAGTATGACCAGAGGACTAGCTAGTGTTGCCCACTTGTGGTCGTCGGTTACTTCGTAAGTAAAAGTCGTTGGGGCTGTTTCGTTTAGAATAACCAATTTGGTGAGGCCGAAATATCTGGAAATACATTAGAATAAAAGTTTAAAAGGTATACTTGTAGTTGGTTATAAGTTCACATCGAACCCACGATATGCTTAAGTAGTACCACGATATGGGTAGGTACCCATGGAAGTCTAGAAAACTAGCGCTGGACTCTTTCTACCAGCCCCACGACGGAGTTGATATGAAGATATGTACATGTGTATGTAGAGAGGTGGCAAAATACCAACGGCCAGCCTTTAAATAAGCGGTTACGGCGTAGCAGCCTGCGGCGAAGCATAATTCGCACGTTACCGACCCTAGATTGGTGGAAGTTATTGTACTAGTAGCCTAAAAACCCTTCATCCAATTTTTTCCAACCCTTCCATATGAAGTTCTGTAAAACCTTAATCATCGCAGAAATAAAATTTTGACCAGATCCAATGTGCTCTGTCTCGCCGCTCGGTTAGCACCACCCGGGGCTTGTGCGATAAGCATTAATCCTCAATATATACGTATACTTAATACCCACCTCGCAAAATCTTTATAAGGTGGATAGAAATCAATAAGCCAAGTGGATTGGTAGGCAAGCAACACTAAGATGTGTGCGGCCATGATGGCCATCAGACAGCGGCCAACGACTGCGAAGCCTCTCTCGAGCGCGCGCCCCAGCGCCCACGCCGTCGCCGCGCCCATGAACACCAGAAAGTAGATCCCGGACGTTATGCTGGGCCGCATGATCCCGGAGAACATTATCAGGAAGAGACACATATATTTGCCTGTGAAGAAAATATATAAGTTGCCGATAAAATTATACATACATATATATGATACTAGTGGATAATCGGCTATATTTTCTTTATGAATGAAGATTATATTTATATTTTAAAGTAAAACTTTATTATTATAATAAAATCTGCACGTGATACTTTAATTTGAATTTTAATTTAATGATAATCAAGATGACGCTTGAAATTGTTTTATCATCGGATTCATTCGTGAAGTGTCAATTCATCCAATTGTAGAGTTGGCTGGAGGTCGGGTCGGATGTCAAATACAGTGTAGATTTAAAAATATTAAAAGCTATATCTCTAACAAAAGGGTATACATGGCTTTCGTAGCACGTCATGCACTGCACTGCTAAACAAAACATGCGCGGGCCGCTCCTGGGTGTAGGTATATTGAACATATATAATGCACCATGAAGTTAGAATATCAATCAATATGTGGCCACTCGGCCGTGGTGGCCGAGTGGTTCGAGCAGTTGCCTGCGGCATAAAGATCGCAAGTTCGAATCCCGACTGTACCAAGTAGTTTTTCTGAACTTAAGTACAGTGATTAGTCACACCACGAGCTTTACGGTGAAGGAAAACATCGTGAGGAAACCTGCATACGTTTGAGAACAAATTCAAAGGCGTATGTGTAGTCGTGCTTGAGTAACGGCGATGGACTCGCCATCTGTCACGTTGGAACATAATATACCTCTGGCGGAAAGTGGGTGTGTGGGTATCAATATGTACCAAGGAAAATATGCACACATTAATACATACATACTTGGATTAAATAATACAAGTATTCTCACAAATATTGATAATAATTGTGTTTGTGTCTTACAAAAGCAAAATACCTACCGGCACTTGTTAGTAACGGATACTCCTGATGTTTGGACTCCTTTCGCACAACTCCGGGCTCATTTTGCCCCCATACTGCTTTTTTTGCCAATATGTAAACGAACGACGATATGCTCGTCATTATTAGCTGAAATCGATATCAAAATATTGAATGACAATCTCAAACAAGTCCCTAGTAACCCATTATATCTTCATAGTTATCTACACACATATTATAAAAAAACAGAGTTGGTTCGTTTGAAAACTACTATTCCGATTTGAAATAATATTTTTGTATTGGATAGCTCATTTATAAGTTAGCAATAGGAACTACTACTCAAGGAAACGGAGCAGTAATCATAGTAATATATACATATATATATCCTCGCGCCTTCCCACAAGGGTCTCTGAAGGGGTAGGCACAGGTGTATAGGTAATACCCATACATCCACTTTCCGCCAGAGATATATTTTATGTGCCAACGTGACAGATGGCGAGTCCATCCATAGTATACCATACATACATACATATCATCACGCCGAGTCCCTAACGGGGTATGCAGAGATTATAGAGCGCCAGTCGTCTCTAGACTTGCATACCTCTTTCGCTTCGTCCACATTCATCAGTCTCTTCATACATGCATACATAGTATACCAGAGTACATAAATCAAATTTGAAGCGACCTCTAACTGAAACAATTAGATTTATGTATATTTACACATAGTTTTCACGTGCAATATAACACGTCATAACATACCTCAGGTGCCAAGTAGTGTATGGCCATAGTAGGGTCTATACGTTCGTATGAGACGAGGCCCAGGTTGTATCCGATGAGCTGTACGAGCGGCCAAGTGGTCAAAAGAGAGCCGTACGGCGTAAACACAGCCAGTACGCTGTGCCATATTATGTGTGCCAGCAGTATCGCGTACGATACTATCACGTTCAGCAAGAGATATTTGCCGCGCCATCCTGCAATAATCGTACCAACAACACCAAATATTTATTTACTAGACACTAGTTATAATAATGTATCAACCGATTTCATCAAATTATTGTCACTAAATTTGTTCGGAACGCCAGAGCGCCCGTTATACTAAGTGATAAGGGTCAAGTGAAAATGTCGGCTTTCGTACATCTTAATTTCATAAAAGTTTATTACAACAAGAACATATTTAGAATAAAATCTACAAACATCTTAATTGACAGCGATTTACTTAAAAGTACAAGAAGTCTTTAAATACAGATTAAATCATAAACAATATAAACCGCAATAACATCAGCATTAACTTTTAAAAGGAGAAATAATCGAGAAACAGTCGGTATATGAGTTAACGACATATATTTAAAAAAAAATCGTAAGATAGAAACCTCACTGGTGAAAAGTAGGCAATCGCACATAAAATCACTATATCATACAAAAAAACGATAATATAGAACGTGGATGGAATAAAGGATTTTAACACGAAATAACCTTTTGTTTGTAAATTCATCTTTGACATGCCTAGCATAATCAAGATACATTTCTGCAATCGAAAGCGACCCACTTTTTAGTTAGGTTTGTAATAATAAAATAATATAATATATCGTCACGCCTTCCCATAAGGGTCCCCGAAGGGGTAGGCAGAGGTGTATAAGTAATACCCGCTTTCCCCAGAGATACATTTTACGTGCTAACGTGGCGGATGGCGAGTCCATTAGGTTTGAAAATGTTTATATCAGCGTTGCAAATAAATACTAAGAAATCTACACTCACTATTAGAAATAGTTAATGTAGATCAGAAACAATTGACTTACTACACATGACTTTTATTACTAAAAAACATGTTCAGAAATACTGGTCCCGTAATTTAAAAACAATGTGCTTACCGTTGAAGGTCCGCGAGTCTGGTACTTGAGGTAACGGCGATAATAAGAACAGCAGCAGATATAATAACGATAGGCCGAACGGTCGTAACGCTATACCTGTAAACAATGAACAATTGTAATAAGTACGACATTATTTAATTACCGGAACTTACATTTACCGGTTATATTCCTTCATAAGTTACATTAAGATAACATTCACAATGTAAATTAGAACCCTATCTAGCAATTATGGTACCAAACCTCTTTGATAGCCGAATAAAAACCTAAGCATATAAGTTGTCGAATCTGGAGGTTAGTAATTTATCAATGTCATAAATCTGACCGGGAGGGAAAGGCCCAAAATCTAACAAACATAAGTTGCGGGGGAAAAGAATAAGTCAGAAACACTATAAATCACGGCCCGATGAATAAAGCGCATTTTGCTGCTACAGCCCTAAAACTAGCCTGTAAAGTTATCTGCCTAAGGCAGTTGACTTAAGTTCTTACACAGACGTTTACATGCAAATATTCGTTTAGGAAATATATATCTATACTAATATTATAAAGAGGAAAAATTTGTGTGTGTGTGTGTGTGTTTGTAATAAATAAACTCAAAAACTACTGTGCCGATTTCAAAACTTCTATCACCATTGGAAAGCTACATTCATCCTGAGTGAAATAGCCTATGTCACTAAGGGAGAATGTTTTCTTCTATAAAAAAATCTTATGTCCACCCGTATAATTTATGAGCCGTGACGGAACGCTAGTATAATATAAATTGTATAAGGATACAGACATTCAAGCATTTATGTGTTTGCATGTCTGTATCCTTATAAAACAATACTTACATACATACATACATATCATCACGCCAAGTCCCTAACGGGGTAGGCAGAGAGTATAGAGCGCCAGTTCTCTCTAGACTTACATACCTCTTTCGCTTCGTCCACATTCATCAGTCTCTTCATACATGCTCGTCGGTTTCGAGTACTCTTAACGTTCCCGCCCTTGAGAGTCCGATCTATTTGATCCAGGTAGTTGGAACGTGGCCTTCCTCTGCCTCTTCTTGCACACACTTTTGCTTTGTATATCTGTTTCGTCAATCTTTCTTCACTCATCCTTTCTATGTGTCCAAACCAACGTAACATGCCTTTCTTCATCTTAACAATCACGCCCTCATTCACGCCAGTTGATTTGCGAATCTCTTCATTGCGGATTCGATCTAATATCGTTACGCCGCACATTTTTCGAAGAGATCGCATCTCGACTGCATTCAAGCTATTTTCATACTTCCTCTGACATACCCAGGATTCGCTGCCATACAATAAGGTATGTACCAATATCGCGTTGTGGACAGCAACTCGAGCATTCTTGCTCAGACTTTTACTGCCCATCAACGCCGACATGGCTCCATTCACCTTATTTCCGGCAGTTATCCTTCTTTCAATATCTTTTTCATACTTTCCATCTCGTGTGAACATGCTTCCAAGATATACAAATTTATTCACTTGCTCTAGAATTTGCCCATTTACCGATATTGCACACTCGGTCACTTGTTCATCTCTTTCGAATACCAGGACCTTAGTCTTGCCAGCGTTTAGGCGCAGCCCCTTCTTTTGACATTCTTCTTTCATTATGGTAACTAGTGACTGCAGTTCGCCCTCTGATGACGCCAGTAAAACCGCGTCATCGGCGTATAGTAGGCAGTTGACCACTAAGTTTCCCATTTTCACTCCACATCCGTTCGTTCTTAGTGCTCTCAGACAGTCATCTAGATATATAATGAACAGCCAGGCAGACATGATACACCCTTGTTTGACCCCCGACTTCACATCAAACCAGGGTGACATCTCACCGTTAACCCTAACGCACGCCCCGCTATCACTATAGAGTGATTTCACGGAATGCAGCAGGGAACTGCTCACTCCATATCCAGGCAACACGTCCCAGAGTTCCTTTCGTACGACTCTATCAAATGCCTTCTCTAAGTCGACGAAAGCGCAGAAAACCCTTTGGTTAATATCCAAAAACTTTTCCGCAATTCCACGAAGCGAGAAGGTTTGATCCATACATCCTCTTCCTGGTCTAAATCCACCTTGGGACTCCCAGAGAAACTTTTCGGATCGCTCTTGCATTCTTATCGTCAGGATCTTCGTGTACACTTTACTAGCTAAGCTGACCAAGCTGATGGCTGTGTAGTTGGAGCAGTCCAATCGTGATCCCTTTCCTTTATAGAAAGGCACGATGACTGCTCGCCTCCAGTCGTCCGGAACATCACCCTTTTCCCAGCAAAGATTGCATAGCAAATAGATGACGTCCCAGACCGCTGGTCCACCGTACTTGATCATCTCAGCCGTAATCCCATCTATTCCCGCAGCTTTTCCACATTTCAGACTTCTTATCGCATTTACAATCTCTCCCATACTTATTTTATCCGCTATAGGATCCTCGACAGATTCTGTTGTAGGCAGCACTATGAGTAGATCAGCGTCATCATCATCATACATATCTTTGTAGAATTCACTCCATCGCCTGAGGACGTCAGTTTTGTCAGTCAGTATGCCATTGTCCTTCGAAATAATCACATTCATCCTACTACTAGCTGTAACACAATTTCTGGACTTCTTAACTTCCCTCCAAAAACGTTTTGCATTGTCCTTGAAATTATGCGACAGTTTTTCGTCTACAGTCATTTGGAACTTCTCACGCTTCTGAGCTATTATCTCGTTCGTACGATTTTTTTGCAGGCGATATTTTTCTATTTATATATGTTTATATTTTCTTTCATCTTTTCTTTCATACTTTCACTTGAGCTGGACATAGCCAAAATGTCTTGCCTTGCATCCTTCTTCTTTTTAACTTCTTCTTTCACTTCATCATCCCACCAACCATCGCCATTTTTGGTTGTCCGCCCTTTCGAAATGCCACAAACCTCTTTCGCGGCGCATAAAATGCTGGACTTAAGGAACTGCCAACAAACATCGACACTCTCAAACACATCTTTCGGGGGACAGGCTAGCTGTTCAGATACCCTTTCTTGATATCTGTCTCTAATAGCCGCATCTTGAAGCCTCCAGCTTTTGATGCGGTCTGCGACTGCAGGACAGGGACCACCAGCACGGGATCGCCAGCCCGCGAACAGACCTCTTAAAACAATACTTAATTTACCATTATTACTATCTGACTGAAGGACCATAATGAACAACAATAGTTAGTCTTGAGCCGTATTTGATATTTTTTTATGATACAATTTTTAATTCGGATTTCTCCAGTCTCCTCTTCCATTCCGTATGGAGGAAGTAGTACCTTGATAACAATCGGACATTTTTAAAACAGGTTATTTTCGCAATGTATCTTAAAAATGATGAATAGGTAGGCCAGTTTTCTTACGAGTTGCTATGCTAATTGAAGTATATCTAAGTGCAAACGTGATGAGCATAGCTAACTGAGTCACCTTCGAAAGGAATACACCTCTATGAATCACATATCATTCAAATGCATGTATAGCTATATATGTAGTAGATATATTTTTAAATGCTACCATAAAAGTAATAAGAAACAAAGCAGGCCGTTGTAGAAACCACAATACCTATGCTATGGCCGCCCCAAATGCCAGAGTAACATTTAGAATTTGCTCCAGTTCGTTTTATATTTCGCCCCATTTCTTTCTTGGGCCACCATTGACTGGCACTGTCGTAAGAATCCGGTTTAAGCTTTTCTTTATTGCGGAGGTAATCAATTGAGTGATCGTTAGCTAAACAAAACCTCATAATTACTTTGATGTTAATATCAACATCAATTTTATTAATACTCATTAAAGAAATTCCAGCTTGTTTCGTCAGATTCGTTGATTCTGGCAGCAATGTATTCCTATGTCTACGGAAATAAAGGACTAGAAGGTATTACTTAATGCAGCTTTGATGCTCCTTTAATTGTATCCCTCAAAATCGTGGCTAGCTCTCCTATTTTACACTATTATTACACATGTATTCAAACCAGAATACATAATTGAGCTTAATTTTCACTATTAGGTAGGTTTCGTAATCGATAATCGTAATCGTCAAGTTGACGTGAGTCTTCGCAGTTGGTTTTCCCCTACCATTCTTTAACCGCCAACGTCTCCATATTCATATGATCACATTCACAATATATTCACAGAGACCTGTTTACTCAATTAATCTTCAAACACTTTAACAACGAGTCCCATGATCCCTTCAAACGACTACTCATCAAAACATAAATCGCACAAGATCGTCCATTCAATAAACTACATATACATACATATCATCACGTCGAGTCCCTAACGGGGTGGGAAGAGATAGTAGAGCGCCAGTTCTCTCGAGAGTTTCATACCTCTTACGTTTCGTCCACATTCACCAGTCTTTTCATACATTCAATTAATCGCGTATAGTTTACGCGATAAAATATGTAGTTTAATCCTAGAATACATTCAAAGAAATGTCATAAACACGAAGGAAGTCGAAATGCCGCCCGATTTACAACCAAAGTTCGTATTTTAGAAGTAGGACAAGTTGGTCGATTTATTTTGATTTTAATTTGTGGTGACTTATTTTTGGCATTCTTCCATACAGCGGGTAAATTCATCTGCGCGAAGAGTTTAATCATTATATTTTTATGAGTCAAATAAAGCCTGCAACGCAATGATAGTATCTATGTTCGTATCTCGACTAAACTGTTTTTTCTGAACTCTACTGAAGTATAGTGTCACACACCAAGAAGCATGACAAACGGCGACGGACTCCTCATATCACGTTGGCACCTAATATATCTCCAGAGAAAAGAGGATCTGTTGCACCTAGCCTTTGTGGGAATGCGTGAAGATATGTATATAAAATTATGTTGTTAAAACGTGCTTCATACATTATTTCATTACTTAAATGTGATGATGTGCACTAATAGTGGTGTTAATGTGATAATACTCTTGTGCTATTTTATTATGGTAATTTAACTTTGCCACTAGCACGCTATGAGTAATAACGCCTGATTCAGCTATATGAAATCATTTTGTCAGGTTTGGTTTCACTCAGAAAGTAAATTACAATATCCAGTCTTTGGGCATGAAAAACGAGTTTTCGATAATATCTACTTAAGAACGCTTTTAAAAGTTCATAATAATCAAATTCAAGTGTTCCCTGTTCCGATGACGCTCCCAACTGTTCGTCGAATTGTGTTATCAGTCAGATACCAAATTTAGTAAATGGTGAACTATACATATACCTCATAATATAAATGTAAGCATAGTATGTTGTGTAAATGAAGACATCATGTACACAACAGTGCTTAGGTTATTTCACATGCAATAAATTTATTTGATTTGATGTGTAACTAAGTTTGTCAGGATGCTTGTCACTCAATTACACCAGAGCTGTTGAACGGAATTGGATGAAATTCGGCACAGATATACATTATCAGCTGGATGAACACACAGTATATATATATTCTATTCCAGAAAAATAAATCTACCGACTAAATATATTTTTACCCCGGGCACAGCTAGTATTATATAAATGCATGCTCGAACTCAAGTGCATTATAATGCACGCTTTATTAAAAATACTTTTCGACGTAGTATACATTTATTTTATAATAAGACGTACATACTTTTATAATTGATGTCGATACGTATACTAAAGAGAAGGACATACCTACCTTAAGACTAAAGAGTGTACGTAAGACGTATCAATACACCTAACATCAATAATTATTTCATAAATTTGACATTTTGCCCGACAATTATACTGATTACGTCAACAAGGATGATAAAAACATGTTTATTAAGTTTACTGTCCTCAAAATACCTATATATATATATGCATATAGTAGCTTTTTAGGCCACTATGCATTATGAAGTACCCATAGTATAATATACTCTTTAGAAACAGAGTACATTCTGCCAATGAAATGCAAGAACCCTTATATCCTATATTTATTTATGCTAACATTATAAATGCGAAAATTTGTAAAGTTGTTTGTTACTCGATCACACTGGAACGGCTGATCGGAATTGGATGAAAATTGGCACAGTGATAGATTATTAGCTGGATATTACAATAATACATATGATGCTGGATAAAACATATGATATGTTTTATTCCAGAAGATAAACAGAACCCGCGCAGAAAGGTTATCGCAGGGCAGTTAGTCCTAGATAGCATAAAGGAGAAGGCAGAGGTTTAATAACACCCTCATTTCATTCTATTTCTTTCGAAATATATATAGAGGCTAAGTAACTAGTCACATGCCTAGTCACAATTAACACACCAGTCACATTTAACTTAATAATTTGTATTTGATTGGGACTTGGCGTGATGATATGTATGTATGTATAATTAGGATCTTACACATATCTTTAAATGTTATCTAAAATGTATGCCAGTTGCCTCATATTTTTTCTTTCAAGGTAAGCTCGTGGTATATAATAAATAACTGACCTTAGGTTCAGAAAAACTGTTTGATACAGATCACCGGAGATTGAACCAACCCAGTAACACCCTCGGTCACAAAGTACATCCATAACTCTTATATCATAGAAATTACTTTGAAAATATACAAAAAATAAACATTGTAATCTTATCAGTTTATCAGTACACAGTGCGAATGATAAAAATACTGCAACTTGATTACTAATGCAATAACGTTCATTTTCGTTTACGCATAGAATTGATTTGTAATGTATGCTAAAAATAATTATACTTGATACATTTTGAAATCCTCACACAGTCCATACACATTTAAACAACACAGATTCGTATATAGGAATCTTTTTCTATTGACATCTCTCTTTACATACCACAATAGGACGTAGCATACTTAGCATGGTGGCATTCACCTACTCCATAGATGGCCGGGCTTTTACGACTCCTACTTGATGTAGGTACTTCGTACTATTGAGCGCATCGAATTCTTTAATACCAGTATAAGCTTCACACGAAACGACTAGGGAACTGAACGAATGTCGCTAGAAGGTTGCCAAGGATGCCAATGCCCAAAGACAATCACATGATCGACCGGAGAAACAAATAATACAATGTTTTGCACATCAGCGCATTTTAACCTGCCCGGCTTCGCATAGATGAGAACCGTTTTCGTAAATACCCAGGCTTACGAGCAAAGGACGGGTCGAATTTTCCCAGGCTACTACACCAAAAATGTTATATTTTATCAACCAAATACATACTATCATCATTTTATCTTGATGGTCACATTAACAAAATTAAATTAAAATCGGTTTCTAATGTAGCACTTGTGCCAGTCAGTTATATTCCATAGAGACAAGAGGAAAGTTAGGAGAGTGAGAGCAAGTGAGAGACAGAGTGAGTATGAGAGTGTTCGGACCTACCATTTGGTACGGTCCCTAAGAATACATCTAATTAATGTAGTAAAATGTTGTGTTCCATGACTAACGCATATAAAATAGGCGACCACACTCGTTCTATGCGAGCGGCATAATATTATTCATTAGTATCTAGTGGGTTGTGAAACCCATTAAAAATAAATTCACCTTGTCAAATATGTCTGTTCGTGGATCACTCACGAAGTTGCCAAAACACAGCAATCAAACACTTGCAATTGATTTAAAAACATCAAATGGGATTGTTTATTTCCGTGAAAGCATCAAACGTGCCGGCTCATTGAAGCACCTAAACTTTTAATATGTTTTTATGCAGTGTCGAGGCAAATTATCTGAACGCTTGACTGACGGTAAGTAAATGTATTAATATCCCTTAATATCTGCATACGTGACGTGTGTGCTCATCGAATATATATATAAAAAAATTTTGGAGCTATAATAAACAATATTGTTTTAATATTCCTAATTACTACTGTTTTTAGATTTTATGTATGTATGTAAATATATCCTCACGCCTTCCCACAAGGGTCCCCGAAGGGGTAGGCAGAGGTGTATAGGTAATACCCACACACCCACTTTCCGCCAGAGGTATATTAGGTGCCAACGTGACAGATGGCGAGTCCATCGCCGTTACTCAAGCACGAATTTTGAAGCACGAACTCAAACACGCCTTTGAATTTCTTCTCAGACGTATGCAGGTTTCCTCTCGATGTTTTCCTTCACCGTAAAGCTCGTGGTGTGACTAATCACTGTACTTAAGTTCAGAAAAAACTCATTGGTACAGTCGGGATTCGAACTTGCGACCTTTGCGTCGCAGGCAACTGCTCGAACCACTCGGCCACCACGGCTCTATGTATGTATGTATCTATGTAGGCTCTATCTATGTATGTATGTAGGTATGTAATTTACTATAAATATGTAAATTACTGTGATGTTTTCCGAAATCCGTGCGGACTAAGAGCCAGACAGAAGCTATTAACGACTACCAGTAATGATTGGCAACTTGACGTTTCGACAGCTGCGAGCTGGAGAGAGTTATGCGTTTCACATTGGGTTTGCCTGAGTGATGACTAACTCAGGAACTATAAGATCTGCCGAACGTGTCCTCTTCTTTTTTATACCAGTAAGGTGGCGAACCAGCCCGTCAAATGGTAAGCAGTTACCGCCGCATATAGACGCTTGCAACACCAGGGGTATATATAGAAGAGGCTCCCGTTCGCTCCTCAAAAAGTCCTCTGATAATAACAGTATCTCTTGGTATTGCAAGTGCAGGTAGACGGCGGATTCCCTATATTCTAAAATTAGAAGGTCGCGACCAAGCACGCGGTCCGCAAGACGGTAAAGTGTCAAGCCACCTTACATACTCCAGAACTCTATATCATCAAGAGAAAGATAGTCAACCATTAACTCCCACAATTGGTAGTTATTAAATCAAACAAGTGGACTAAAAAATGGCGTTCGGGAAAATTTTTGAAAACACCAGTAAAATGTCGTAAGGTATATCGGTAGAAACTCCAGCTTTGAACGTGTGATTTTGTGCAGTGCAGCAATACCCACTGTACAAGCATGACACAAATACAAGTAGAGCTAAAAATAAAACGCGAAATTTAAACACAGTATAGATTGTGATGAGAATTGCAAAATGTTTACAATTTTAGTCCACATTGTAAGACGCCGTACCTACTAACGTATAAGTCAAACCAAAGGTTATTATTTTGGAGAAAACTAACCAATTCTGTTCTACATAAATCTCAACAACAGATGCAACGAGATCAGCGCAGCGAACTAGGCTGATAGAGACGTGAACATAAACACATAATACTAAATAGAGATGTAGGCCATTATGTAACAAGAAAACTCAAAGAAATTGATACCTTAAAAGCTAATTTCCAACGTGGCTTGTTAAGGTTACATTTAGCCGTGATTCTAGTAACCCACTCCTGTAATATCAAAAATGCAAAGTTGTAACCTATTTGTACAAATTTGTTTTTTCTGAACTTTTATTTACTTACAGTGATTAATAACAACACGAACTGTAAGTAGAACTGACTCTTCTCTCCCAGCCTACTCCGTGACTTGGCGTGATTATAATATGTATGTTCGTCTCGACCAGTAGAATTCCCATCTGTCACGTAGGCACTTGAATATACCTCCGTTGTAAAGACGCTATTGTTACCCCTGCCTACTTCTGGAATCTTTTTAGAAGGCGTGAAGATACATATATGTATAACTAGGTGTACCCCTCGGTTTCACCCATGTAAAAATCGATTTAATTTGTATAATTTTATCTAGACTTATTTTCGGAACAACTATCCTTTATGTTAATCCAGCTAATAATATATCCCCGTACCTTTGCCATTTCATTAAATTCCGTTTCAGCGTTCTGGTGTGATTGACATTAACAATCATCCAATATACTCAAAAACTTTCGCATTTATAATATTAGTAGGATTTAATTGCAAATTTTACTATATATATAATATAATGTGGAGTGACCTTGTGAATCAAACATGCGCACGATAAGGCAACGAGTAAAAATGTCTGCCGGGGTCAATGTTGCCCAACATTATATCCCTACTGAATACAACCATTAACGTACATTCTAGAACAATTCACACATGTGTGTGCTTTTACGGTTAAAACCTGAATTTCACAAAAAATGCATAATTTGCGAGCAGCGGGGATAAATATAACTGTTGATTACGTCATCAGGAAAAAGCTGTAACGTTAACGCACTGTACATAAAACTGTAAGTATACAAGGAAATAAACACTTGGAAGCATACTGTGAGCTAAATGAGTTAAGTCTTGGCCGAGTGGTTTAGTCCTGGTTCTCTGTTTAAATCCTGGTGGACTGTTGCAAGGGTCATTCAACCCACCAGCATCACGAAAACCTCGTGAGTAACCATGAGAACCTACGTTTGAGAAGCAATTGAAAGTCGAGTCTGGGAGGCAGTGACAGCCCTCCGCCGTGTCTATAATAACCGGCGAAAATGAGATGTTAAGGCTAAAAAGGTGAACGGCCTACCCCTACAGAAACCTATAAGGTCGATAATCCTACTAACCCATAAATAGTATATATATATATATATATATATATATCCTCTTCCACAAGGGTCGAGGTGTATACGTAGGTCCTATACACATACTTTTCGCTGGGGATATATTTTAGGTGCCTACGTGACAGATGGCGACTCTATCGCCGTTATGCATACACGACTATATATACGTCTCTGAATTTCTTCTCAAACGTATGCATGTTTTCGTGCACCGTAAAGCTTGTGGTGTTACTAATCACCGTACCTAAGTTTAGCAAAACTCATTGGTGCGATCAAGATTCGAAATTGCAATCTTTGTGTTGCAAGCCGTTGTAGCCTTTATTACTTCACAAATATTATAAATGCGAAAATTTAAGAGAATGTTTGTTCTTCTTGCATGCAAAAGCTACAGAGCGGAAGGGGTGCGAAAGTTGACACAGACATGTATTTTATTAGCTAGATTAACACAGGGTGTTTTATTCCAGAAAATCTAGCCTCGAAATCAAATTATACGCAGGTGTATCCGCGGGGCACAGCCAGTATAAACATACAAATATATTGTGAGCATATAAAGTCATGTATTTGATCACAAGATTGCGAATACAAAATGAATTACTTTTTTATTTGGACACAACCATACAAAGCAGCTTATCATTGTGTTATATTGAGCCTTTATCAAATGAGACAAACATGCTGTATATTATGTATGTATAAGTACTTAAAGTATCATAAATACCTATGCAAATTATTGTTCTGGGCCGTGGTGGCCGAGTGGTTCGAGCAGTTGCCTGCGATGCAAAGGTCGCAAGTTCGAATCCCGACTGTACCAATGAGTTTTTCTGAACTTTAGTACAGTGATTAGTCACACCACGAGCTTTACGGTGAAGGAAAACATCGAAAGGAAACCTGCATACGTCTGAGAAGAAATTCAAAGGCGTATGTATAGTCGTGCTTGAGTAACGGCGATGGACTCGCCATCTGTCACGTTGGCACCTAATATACCTCTGGCGGAAAGTGGGTGTGTGGGTATTACCTATACACCTCTGCCTACCCCTTCGGGGCCCTTGTGGGAAGGCGTGAGGATATATTATATATTTTATAAATTATTGTTTGTGTAAATTATAAATACTTGTTATCAAAACACATTAAGAGAACATACATATTAATATTATGTCATTTACTAAAATAAAATGTTTTTATAATCACTTAATGAACTAGTCAGGTCAGTAATCTAGCAATGAAGTCAGATTCACGTTAACATACAATCATGTTTCCGTTGATTAAAGATGGCCACCGCACCCTCACGCGGAGGATATACGACGTGGATGTTAGTTACCCCTGTTTCGCGGAATATAGCTGATAGTTGTTTTTTTTTAATACGCCTAAGTGGTATGCATGGCTTACCCACTGGTATTACTGTGTAATTAAGTGAGGAGGCGGTCGCGTGTGGTGCGTGTCGACACACGACACAACGGGAGTGTTCGCTAAATCCTCTCTCATACATTTAGCAACAAAAAAAACAACCACACAATATACGTATTCGTAATACTCACGATTTAGTGCTAATATCGGCAAATACTAAAAGATAACGAAGCTATAAAGCCAGTGCAATGATTGACCTCATAAAAAGGTTGAAGAGTAATAGTCTTGTGGCGAGCTGGGTTAAAAGCCAGAATAATAAAAAAAATTATTACCTACTCCTCTTTCACAGAGATAGTATAGTATATATATATATATATATATACTTAATACATATATATATATGTATTAAGTCAATGATGGTGAATCCCAGAACAAAAAGAAATGTAGAAACTGAACCTTATACCTTATGCTAATAACCCCCGACATCCTATTATTTTATTTATCAAGCCAAATAATTTTCAAGTACTGAGACTTGTAAACAGAACTTTATCCCAATTCCCTCTGGCGATCTTTAAATTTAGTATTCGGTATTTGGGATTTTCAATAATACCGTCTCACAATGCTATGGCGACAAATGGGTACAAAGCTACGTGGGGGTTTAATTAATGGCATTGTGACGGCGGGTGTGGTCCATTAGTTGGGCAAACATCGCGGCCTCACGACAATCTCCAACGTGTACACTAACTACATTACTCGCTCCACACAGGTAGACTCCACCGCTTAACAAGTATATAAGTGGTTTCCTTCAAGAAGTTATAACAACTACTTAATTTAGATGATACAGAAAATACAGATCAGTTAGGTACCATTTTGGGTTTCGATGTAACTCACTCACATCATAGAAGACACAGTATTAAAAACAGGGATATATCAAAATAATATTTAAAACCACATTTTGACTGTGATTTAGGCTAAACCTAAACTCATTTCTTTAGGGAGATTTTAGTTTATCTAGAGCACACTTTAAATAACTGACAACTGAACACCGATATGCATGCGATGTCTATTGTCCATAAGCCTGTGGATGTGAATCGCTAAATATCTAGGTATTTTGAGGATTTTCTCACAGGTTTTTAGGGATTAGAGCTTTTTGAGCAATATGATACTAATATCGATAAAATATATCGTATCTATCTATATTGAAAGTCCTTCCATTGCAAAACTTTGTCGTGCGAGTGACTACTGGCTACCGGGCACAAGAATCACAACCAATTTTGTTCGCTGGAATATGATAAGGCAGGCGTAAACATAGGGGCGAGAAGGTAATGTACTAAATTGTTGGATTAATGGGCCAAAAGGGAATTAGGGTCAGGACGCGTGTCCTTTATGAGCCAGTGCGCGTGGCTTTGTTTTGTTTTGACACGTAGATAAACGATATACATACCTATACCCAGTTGTAACTTAATTCCAACAGGTATGTATGAAGTAGAAGTTATGACGTTACGAATTATGAATTACTCTTAGGTTAAGTATGTTAATTCTCGAGAAATACTGGTTGTCAAGTCGCGTGTAATATCCAGCTAGTGTAGTTCTGAAAGGGCTGGTTGCGTGCGTATATATCATGCAAATTTCGCGATCTAGCAATTAAAGGGTCCTCTGGCAAGGCCACGGCAACTCGGTCATCGGGTCAGAGAACGAACGCGAGGACGCACCCAGAACAAGCCGGCGCGCCCAGATCAAGGGAGGATACATTACTCCTTCCCGCAATGCGACGCATAGTGAGACTGATTTCATAAATGTATCAAATACTGATTTCGCCAATCATATGATACCCTCATCACATGTTTTTTAAGGTGGGAATTTTTAAGTTTAACAGCTCAGTGATGTTCATTGTGTTCCATAATTTGACGTTATCAAAGATCTCGATTAAGCGCCAGAACAATGACGTCAGATTTATTTTGGGTATTTTAATGACGAAGTTATGTGAATAAAATTGTATATATTATTAAGGCGCGGCGTGATTCGCACGCCGTGCCGGCCGGTTCCGGGGGGTTGCGTCACGCAAGACGCCAACCACGCGGCGGTTTCGGTATACAGATCAAAACAAAAGATATCATATCACTGCCAGACACAACAAAGAGACAACCATCTTGTTAGAAAATGTTCTTGCAACAATCCCATCAAATAACTGAGGTCAACCCTCATAATGAATATTCAATAGACCTTCCATATAATTTAAGTTTTTATGGCTACAATACTGATAACAACTTTGTTCCCATTTGAGCAATGTAAATTTTATTAAACCATTATATATTATTATATTAACATTAATATTATTATAATAAGATGCATACTTAAAAATGAGAAGTGTCATTTAGTTTTCTGTGTTCTTACTAATGGCCCATTACAGAGAGTAGAAGAAATTATGTCTAGTGTATAAGATAAACTATAAGACTTACTAAGAAGCAATCCAGCTGGCAGGATCACCCGTATCAGCAACAGTAACAGGTAATACTTAGCCATGTTTACTGCAATAAAAAAGTAGGTTTTTTTCTATTGCTAAATAAATATAATTTCTATTATAATCTATTTTTTGGACACAATATAAGCTATTAATAGTGATCTGGATTTAAAAGGATATATATTATAAATATGCCCCTAATCAACATGTAAAAAATATTGTTTAAGTACATTATATTTTCAAAATATACACATACTTTGGTATAATAATTTATAAGCCTGTAGAATTCTGCTAAATATTAAAATTACAGTATTCATTATTTACCACTGGGTGGTATGTTCATAGATTTTGACCTACATAACAACAAACTTACAAACTTTTAAATTCGAAATAATGAAATCTACCTCCTTATCTTAAAGGTTTAGCAATCCACTTCGTTTCATTTCCACAAAATCACATGCTAATTACAGTCATTATCGTGTATTTCTCTGTCAAATACACTAGCAAAGTTGAACATTTTACGACATTTGGTTTCGGTAGTTGCTTTTTCGACAACCAAACACAACCACACAAGGCACTGCCCAAACTGACTTTAATTAAATGACGTGAGTGACGTACTGTGACAGTCTGTCTGTCATTAGGAAGCATAGACTATACATAAATATAAAACAGAGACTAGGGGTGCGTTACACTAAGCGTTCACAACGACCACGCTCACGACCGCAGTTTTTCCCGTTCCACTTGCTTATGAGCGTTACTGTCGTAAACTCAAGTGGAATGGATTATAGAGCGTTTTGAGCGAGGAGGCAAAAGTACAAACGGCGAGTTAATAAAAAGAAAGCAAAAGATTTAAAAGGTTAGGTTATAATCTGTAAGCCTTGAAAATAAATAAATTAATTAATATTAAAAACCTATTAACATTGAAAAAATATATTATATTTTTTTATATTTAATATTAGCCGTATATTTGATTAAGTTACGTTAAAATGTAATTAAAATGTCTTGCGATGGAACTTTGATATTTGGTAAGAGGTATGGTCGCCATTTTGATGTTTTGAGTTATGAAAATGCCGCTAATTTTCTTAACGATCACTACGATCCACCTTTTTAGATAGGTCGTCGTGAGCGTCGTGTGAGCGTAGGTCATGACGTCATAAGTGACGTTTTCGCTGCGACCTCAACGACCGCGGTCGTTATGTGAAACGACTAAATTTTTAACATTGTGGGCGCTTGGTGGAACGCACCCTAGGTATACAAACCCCAGCTGTTAATTTTATGATGGGAAGGTAGGTAGGATTTTTACTTACTTATTTACTTATATGATACCGTAAAAAGACCAAATCACTCTTTACACAGAAATAATTTTTAAACCATAGTTTACAAATTTGAATTTTAGTTAATAAAATACATCTTACTAATATATCTGTACATTTCGGATTCTACACTAGAAATCCAGAAAGATTCATTTTACTGTTTAGTCGATTTTACTGGCCTCACTAACATACTGAATTTATTTTTATTGCGAATTAATGGCGTAGCCAGGTGAGTTTTCTTGTTTATTTCTTATTTCATAGTGTTCCATGGTATTCAATTGTTTTGTTTAAATGTATTTCATCGAGCAAAATATTTAATCTTCTCTAAAGTCAAAATTTTTTCAGCTAATACCTTTTTATTTAACGATAAACCAATATTACGAGTAATGAACACGTATTGGATTTGTTCCGAATTTATTCGCTAGGATCATTCTTTGTCATCACTTTCACTTTTTACACGATTTGCTGTATTAGTAGTTTTAGTGTGCATTGGGGCGCATTCGCCATGGATGAGTGAGTTTTTCCTATACTTCTCGTTTTGGGTTCATTGTGCATAATTACGAGGTTACTCATATCCTCGATCGAAATTTTACAATCATTGTTCGTAACGTTCTAGTGCGCTCTTGTGATGTTTCTTTACAACTTGAAGTCCGTATTATTCTTATAAGAATCTTCTCCGGCAGCACCATGTCGACCCTAACGAAAATGACCCGGACAGTAAAAAAACTGGAGGTGCCCAGACCCTTGAAATCGACGACCAGTTCCGCTCATAACCGCAACTCTGTGTTGGACGTCAAAATAAACTCTGGTAAGAATCTTATTGGTCTCCAATAGCTTTAAATTGGCTAGCCTTGTCAAAGTAAATAAAGGTAAACAAAGTGGACACAAAACTGGTTTAATGTTTATTTATATAATTTTGCCCAAATTCATGTAGATTTATGTTTATTTTTTGTGTACAAGATTAAATTATCATAACATCTGTATGTTATGCATTATATATATGAAGATTGACATACATGTAATTATATTTATCCTATTAATATATATATATATATATATATATATATGTAATATTATATATGCAAAGCTATTTGTTGTTCAATCATGCCAGAACGGCTAAACGGAATTTTGAGGGATGTTTGTTCTGAAAATAAATCTAGATAAAATCATACAACGAAAATAGATTTTATGTGGACGAAACTGTGAGGCACAGCTAGTTATTTTATATATACATTTTAACTTTCCCTTAGTTTAAAGTATAATTGTGAAATAATTATAAAAAAGACCAGATTTATTGAAAAAAAATTACTGACAATTAAGTTCAAATGCCCAAGTTTTCTTAGTTATCTAAGGGATCATGATACCACTATTGCTTATTTTTTGGTAATTAGCTAGTAACAAAAATCCAATTAAATTTGAATCAGTTTTAATATCTACTTGATAATAATCGTGAAGAATAATTCCGCCTGAGTTAATTTCAGTCTCTATGGCATTCTAATTGGAGGCTCATTTGGAAATGCATATAGTATCCTTGTTTTGCAGTCAAGTTCAGGTACACAATTACTTTTATTGGTACACACTGTGTGTGTATTACCTATGTTATGGGTTAATTCTTTGAAGCATTAAGTAAGAACATACTTCAGGCATGTATGAAGGGATTGATGAATGTGAATGAAGCAAACATGGTTGGTTTCTAAAGAAGACTGCCATTCTTCTCTCATACATGCATCTTTATTTATTTTATTTCAGTTGATGACCTGATAGTGTTGACTGAAGCAGTGGCGTATCAAATGATGCAGGGTAACTTTGACCGCGCCCTCCAAAGCAATGTAGCCACCATGTATTCTAATCTGAAGCTTTATGGTGCTCAGCTCGAGGCACTCTACAAAGACTTCCTTGACAGGTATGCTTTTTCAAATCATGGCGACAAATATATATTGTTATGCCACATAAATAAAAAGACTTATGTAGCCGCATGAAAATGATGAAATTAATGCTTCTAAAATAATCTATACAATGAAACTAATGTGGGGCTAATAATAGGGCTGTGTATAAAGCTACCAGTATAATGAGAGAATCCCTTCCAAACCATTTTTCCTGCTACCTAGTTGTCAGCAATAGGTTTTTTTATGTTCATAAATATCCTGACACTGAGTACTTTTTGGGGCAGATAAGATATGAGTAACAATTCTCTTTTTTTTATATAACATAAAAAGTGTTGGGAACAGAGGATTTTGTTTCTACTCAATGATCAGGGCTGAGTCTGCTTAGTACATGTATGTATATTATTTACAGATATTTTGTTGTTTTCCGCAATGGTTCACAAGACGAAAGACTCGACAAGAAAACTCGACTTCATCTCCTCGAATTGATTGAGTTGCGCGCCAAACTTTGGCAGGGCTCCGACTACATGAGTCAATACTACAGGCACCGCGGAACACATGCTGAGGTAAACAAAGCAATGCTTATCTAATCTCCTCATTATTCATACAGCTCTGTACGTTACGTTGTTGTTGAGGCCAGCTGAATTATTATGATTATTGTTGCATTATTTTGATTGTCGTAATTTATTCAAATGTCTATTAATTGCTAGTCATCCTAACTGCGGCCGCGGTAGTGAGTTTGTTTGCTTGTTACTGTATGACCTACTCTACTGACTATCTTGAAATTTTGCGTATGTACATATAATACATAAGGTAAAATTTCATCGGTCTTCTGGCATAACAAGAGTGATCATAAAGTTATAACTTATATGTAGGATACATATGTTTAAGTTCCTACTTGCTAGAAAAACATATATTAACTCGAGCGAAGCCACAAGCAAAAGATATTGAAATCTTTTAAACATTGCACAGCACTAGTATGAACGGTTATAAACGTTCTTGAAACAATTGCGCATATTAGCGTAAAATAGAAAGCGTATGTTTAGCCTCTGTTGGTGCCGACGATGGAGGGGTCGGGGTCGGGCGGCTCGGTGTCCCCCACGCTGGCTGCGCCCAGCGAGCCGCCCGCGCTGCTGGCCCCCGGGGAGGTCATCAAGGCCTCGGGAAAGTTCCCCAAACCAACCAAGATCCCGGGGAAAAACTACTCCAAAGACGAGGTCGTCATCAGAAACGCTGATTCTGGAAAAGGTATATATAATTTACAGCAAAATAGACATTTCAAACCTGCATGTTCATAATTAAAAAAAAATTACAATATTATGCGGGGAGTGCATGACAGAATAGGGTTTGTTTTATTTACTATATGTTTACTTAGATTTTATTGTAATATAGTTTCCGAGAATACTGTGTAGAGATTATTCTTAAATTCTGTTGGTATTCAGTAATTCCTGGTGTCTATGTGACGTCGTATTGTGAAACGACAGTTGGTGTTAATGGGAAAGATTATTGGGGCTCGGAGTTATAAAGCGATGATGCGCGGTTTCTAGGAGCGCCCCCTGTATGGCGTACCTGAATTAATGTTGTGTTACAGTGATGGGTATCAAGGGCAGGAGGGTGCACATGATCGAGGAGCTAAGTGACACGATCATATCGTTTCAGCGAGGTACGAACACGGCCGAGTGCTTGCGCATGGTGTGGCGGGCTCTTCCCATCCCATCTCTATCCACTACTGATGCATCTACTTCTTGATCATTTTAACCAGCACTCACATATATATTCCATAATCAAATTACATTAGTCTTAAGGTCTTCTCAGTTAACCCTGTTTCCACATACTAATCAAGATTTCAAATACATAGTGAGAATAATGGTCAAGGTGTTGATATTAATATTGGAGATAATGACGTCATCTCACCGCCTATTAATCACATAACTATAGCTATAAGCCGACACAGTAACAAGATATTAACGAGGGATTTGGGCAAAGCGGCGGTAAGAAATATGACCTGTGATTTCAGTGAGCCCTGGTGCGAAGGAGCGTCTCGTCCAGATTACCGGACCGAATGAGGAGAATGTTAAGTGAGTATAACATTGCGAGGCAAATAGGAAAAGGGTATGTTGTCACAATTATTTCATATTACTGGACCTCTAATTGGAACGAACTAAGGACACGCCTCTATCATTCAACCAAGATGTGGTGTATCTTTTACGTTTTAACTGAAGTAACGATAACCTCTTGCGATTTCCCTTGACGAAGGTTTTTTTTGTTTTTATTCACGACATGGATACACTAGTATCCATGTCGTGAATAAAAAAAAGCGACTGAAGGACTACCTGCAGTCGCATACGTTTTGTAATTTACTTCATTTTAACACTTCAAAGCAATTTGTATTCAAATCCTAGTCTCGGGTTCTGATGTGATGAAGCTTGCTTCTGATTGGAATTAGTAGAGTATTGGGTGGGTGAAGAGCATGAAGTGTGTTGGCAGTCATGCGAAGCACCTGATCGGCGACACAATCCGGCGCAACGCCTCGCCCGTGCGCCTCGAGGGCGCGCTGGAGGCCGCGCTGGGGGACTCGCGCGCCTCGCTCGACTCGGCCGGCTCCGACGACCCGCGGGAGGTATGTCACGGACTATGCAACTGGACCCTAAACAGATTTTAAAGTATTTAATAAACAACGGATATATACTTGTATATATCAATGGTTCATCTCCATTTCTCACATGGAACAGTCGGGATTTGAACTTGCAATCTTTGTGTTGCGGGCGACTACTCGAGCCACTCGGCCGCCATGTCTCCTTATTTGTTTTTTTTTTCAGAAATCTCCCCATAACAACTCTCGGGCTCTACTGCATAGTTTTTCTACCAACGACGCAGCGCTAGGAGAATACAAGTACACAGTGACTTTCGGACCACATTCCATTAAGATCACAGGCAATAATTTGGATCTTGTCAAGGTCAGATTAAATTTTGTTTCAGACCTATCTTGTCTATAAATTATTAGATTAAGCTATCTATTTGGGAGTAAGTTTGTTAGCTATCATCAATAAATTTTGCATAGATGTTTTCAGGGGAAAAGAATATAGGACACTTCATCCAGAATATAATATTATTCCCGGCGGCTAGAAAAATATATTTTTATAGTCATCCGACTGGCATAAGGACAACCAATTAACATGAATAATTTGCAACACGCCTGGAGTAGTTACAAACCTCTTTCGCTTCGTCCACATTCATCAGTCTCTTCATACATGCTCGTCGGTTCGAGTACTCTTGACGTTCCCATCCTTGAGCGTCCGATCGATTTGATACAGGTAGTTGGAACGTTGTCTTCCTCTGCCTCTTTTTGCACACACTTTTGCTTTGTATATCTGTTTCGTCAATCTTTCTTCACTCATCCTTTCTATGTGTCCAAACCAACGTAACATGCCTTTCTTCATCTTTACAATCACGCCCTCATTCACGCCAGTTGATTTGCGAATCTCTTCATTGCGGATTCGATCTAATATCGTTAACTAGATATATGATAACTAAAAGCCGTGGTGGCCGAGTGGTTCGAGCAGTTGCCTGCGACACAAAGATCGCAAGTTCGAATCCCGACTGTACCAATGAGTTTTTCTAAACTTAAGTACAGTGATTAGTCACACCACGAGCTTTACGGTGAAGGAAAACATCGAGAGGAAACCTGCATACGTCTGAGAAGAAATTCAAAGGCGTATGTATAGTCGTGCTTGAGTAACGGCGATGGACTCGCCATCTGTCACGTTGGCACCTGATATACCTCTGGCGGAAAGTGGGTGTGTAGGTATTACCTACACACCTCTGCCTACCCCTTCGGGGACCCTTGTGGGAAGGCATGAGGATATATTATTATATATTTATTATATGATAACTAGACAACGAAAATATACTTAAGGTACATTTGTGTTCACTTCAAATAGCCGCCTCAAGCCTCAAAGCTACTATATCCATGAATGTAGGTATAATTAGTTGTGTGTGCGATGGTGCAGACGGCCAAGCTGGTGCTGGACGAGTACTTCGAGAGCGCGGGCGCGCTGGAGGCCATGGGCGCGGGCTCGGGCGACTTCTTCACGCTGTCGCAGCGGCCCGGCGCCGCGCTGCTGCTGCGGGACGACGCCGCGCTCAACGGCGCCGACGACGACGTGTTCGCGCCGCCAGACATGCCCGGTCAGTATGGTCTCACTGACCAAGCCCCACGGTGCTCCTCTTATAGCCTACAGTCCTTTTACATATATAACCATAGGGTCGACAATGCGCGAGCGATACCTCTGGTGTTGCAAGCGTCCATAGGCGGGGGTAACCGCTTTCCATCAGGCGGGTCGCGTGGTTGATTGCCGCCCTATATAAAAAAAAAACGTTTATTCCACGTGAGGGACACTGAATATAAAACTGCAGTTATGCCACCGTTTCCAAGAAAAGGCCTAATTCAGAAGAAACGGCGAACGAAACTCCGGTTTTCCTTTTCTTAATTTGGGTACTTCTTACGTAGTAGGTTTGGAAGCCAAGTACTTCATAGTGTTTTGTTCTTCTCGGTTGGTGTCGTTGTGTTCCATGTCTGATAAAAGATTTTGTTTGAAAAGGAACCTCTTCGCAAACTAACATACGACTAACCTCTAGAAGATAAATTAGGTGAAAACGTGACTAATAGACTTGGTAATACACTGAATAGATTCGGCCAGTCTATTCGGTGTCAGATATCTCAGGAACGATTTTACTTGTTACATATTATTATCGTACTTATACATATTCTAGTGTTTGTATGTGCGTCTTTTGCAAATAAATTCTAAAATAGATGTCCTGGGATCCCAAATTAAACATAGTTGTACTATGGGGAAATAGACTACGCCATGCACATAAGTATAATTAATATTCGATCTGATTCGATTTGATCGAACCCACGCCGTCAAGAATCTCAAACCATTTTCCTTAAGAAAACATACATTTGGTGACTCTCTCACACTGGTAATACATAGTTTTCACAACGATCCAGTACCTACTCTGCAACGGACGTCGATTCCTGTTTGGTGTTACGTCCATAGGTTACGGTAACTACTTAACACCAGGCCACCAGATTTTTAGTGCCATAAAACTACAGTATTCAGAAATGCGCATGGAGAGGTAGTTAGTGTAAGAATTTTGCTTCTATAAGCATGTCTTGCGTTTTATATAACCGTGTGCAATATAATACCTATTATATAATATACATATATATAGCGATGGGATGTGACATCCTCAGGGACTGACTGAAGCATGAATGAATCTCACAAAATAATCGTAGCATTATCGTAACACATTGGATTTGGTAAACCATGGTATTATCACGCTATAGCTGTAGATACCTCGTTTCATTATTACGACAATTGTTATATACGCATATTATATTGTAATTATATTTTATGTTCACTCATACTTCGCGTTTTTATCATAATCACTGTGACCACTCCGATCCCGGTTATGGTCGGGTTATCCAAATTGCTTTCTGTGCCGCCGAAGTTCGTATTCGCAATCGTATATTTTGCAACTAATTATTATCAATAATATCTACGACGACGCAAAAGATCTGGGATTGACCCAAATTATATACATACTATATGCAGAAGCAACTACAGTTCCTAATTGTTAACAAAAGGTACAGTAATAGGGACGACCAGGGCGACTCATAGGATATAAGATGCACCATGCAGTGGGTTAATATAAGCCAAAATGACGATGACGGCAGTTACAGATGCCCACCGATAATTACTGGTACTGATTTTGTCCGAGTTTTAATGAGCTTAAATTTATATGACCACTTTGCACGTCAGTAAAAAGTGAAATTTACATCAGTGAAATAAGCAAGTAAAAATGAAAGAAATTAATAACATAATACATGAGAAAAAAATCATTAATGTAGTACATATTTCATTAATTAATCCGATACAATTTTTCCTTGGATTTCGATAGAAGAATCTATGTCGGTTATTTTATGTAGTCAGTAGGCGCGGCGCATCTCAACATCCCGAAAGTGTGACTCAATTGATCAGTGACACTGCTCAATCTCTGGGAGATGGATACAAATCACATCAAACAGCACAATATGTAAGGCATTATTCGGCGCGGGTAGTTGGTTCTGCATAGCATAGTAGGGTAGCGGCGGTATCGCGAGTGGTCGTATCGGTGCGTGTGGCGTAACTGGCGTTGTGTGCAGCCGCCGGGGAGGACTCCACGCCGCGCAGGCCGCGCTTCTCGCGCGCCACCAGCACCGACAAGGGCCAAGGTGAGGACCATACACACATCCCCACATCATTATCCTTCCCTTCTTGACGCATAATGGCGCGCACGAACAGCTGACAAGTTGACACCGGTACAGGTGAACGCTCTCGTATTTGGTGTTAATTGTTGTCAATCCTCTAATTTACCCTTAAATGTTGTATTAGTGATTCAAACCGATGCTTCATTAAGATAGTTGTGTGTGCGGTACGAATATTATAACGAGCGTGCGGAATGCATCAAACATGCGACTGAATGGGAAGGAACCGAAGGTGTCGTTAAAAGTCGACCAAATGTCGATCGAAATTGCCTACATCAGACAACTTTACATTTAGGATGTAATCGCTTTATGATAGTATCATGTACATCATCATAATAATCGTACGTACGTATACATTTTATGTATTTCATATTTATATACAAGTATATAAAAGTAAATGTAATGTTAACACTCTAACATGTCACTAACAATTTCTGGATTTGGAATATTTTGGATAATATTTATGGTAAATAAATAACAAAATACGTTATCCTTTCCTTTATATAATTTATACATTGTCATGACTAAAATTGTAATGCAGCAGTCAGTCAGAATGTCGCTTTTGCACAAGAGTGTGTTAGGCTTTACCGCACGAACAGGTTTGTGCGCATCGTTCGTATGCTGAGCATGTCGGCCACGTAGCTGTAGGCGTCTGCGCAGTAGTGAGGATGTGCCGCCAGTGCCGCGGAGAGCTAGGCGCCGCCGCGTGCGGGGCGAGTGGAGTGAGCGCGTGTGTGCGTGCGCAGGTGTCGCGGGCGGCGCGCGGCAGACGTACACGTACGAGACGCTGGTGCAGTACGCGGACTCGCCGCTGAGCAAGCTGCCGCCGGCCGGGCTGGGCGCCTTCCCGGCGGAGCTGGCGCGCAAGGTAACGCTGGGCTGGCCGCGGCGCGCGCCCCGCCGGCCCGCGCCGCGGCCCTGGCCGCCGCTGCACCACCCCAACTACCTGGCCGCGCTGCTGTGCCGCGGCTTCTACTAGCGCCCATGGAGGCCCGCGCAGCGCCCGCCCGGAGGCTTTTGTCTAGGAGAAAAGTTGTACTTTTGTTAGAGATCTGTTTTCGTTGTTCCCGTCCGACGCTGCGCGGGCCGCCGCGTTCGTCTGTCGATCGTAGGGCTCACAGTGATAAAGTTAAAGATTCCCTGATGGGTAATTGAGATGTGACTTTCGCCTGCGATGCTAGTATCGGTCGAACGTATCCGAGGCATCGTCTGGGTGTTTTAACCACGCATGTGCTTAGCTTATCTATCTTATCTATTGCATTTTCGCTACTAATACCTGTCTATTATGCTGGTCATTTAAATATTGTTGAATGTTGAGGATAGGTAAATTTCGGTGTTGTTAAAATTTCCATAGGTTACAAGTTACTCAATCCTGGACTATGGTCGCGGCGTCGAAATCTAGCTAGTTAAGCATAATACTAGGTATAATTAATAGGCAACTCTTACTTTTAAGGAGCATTTAATCTCAATAGCTTAATGTAAGTTAATTAGTAAGACTGACGCTCGCGGTGATCGCTGGCGGCGCGACCACAGCCCGGTGACTGACGCCGCCAAAGACTTAGGTTATTACGGGTTTGTAATAGTTATTATGATAGGCGTCATAATAATTATTATTGTCACTCAAATTTATACGTTGCTTCAATTTCGACGTTTAAATTCGAATTATTGATCTCATGGTGATCTCAAAACTGAATCTTATGAAGACTGAATATAAAATTACTAATAGCAATTTTTTAAAATAATATTTATGATTATTGATTAGATGAGACAATTTTTAATAGTAGGTATATAGAAATGTTTATTGAATGTTGATTATTGATAAATCTTTATGCAAGATTATTTACACGGATGGATAGTTTTGAATGTGTTTACTAAGTGTTTACTAGAATACTAATATAAATTTGTGATGTTTTCTCGTTCATGCTGCTTGCACAGAATGGGTACCCGAGAGGGGTTCGCTACAGGTAGACACTGTCTGCTCGCCTTTTGCCTTCGCTGATCTTCGAATATCTTTCGTTGTCACTACAACTGAACGTTCGAATGCCTACTAAAGTGATGAATTTTATTCTAGTAGGCTTAAATTACCAGTGTTGTTATCATTGTCAATTTGTGATTTCAAATATATAAATGCCAAAAGTCACCGTGTTTGCTTGCACCCGCTTTCCACCTAACACACTAACACCCGTCGCACCCTGTGTGGGGAGGAGGGGGAGGCCGGCGCCGTAACGTGCTTGGTGTCGACAGACTTGCCTGGAGTTCGACAGCGCCGGCTACCTGAAGAGGGCGCGCGCGGCGGCCGGCACCACGGTGGCCGCGGACGCGCCCGACTCGCCTGAGCCCGAGTAGCGCCGCCCACACCACCTTGTCACTCACACATCTCGGGAGCAATACTTCTTCGTTACGTTCAGATAGCCGTCCGTCGTTTCTAATTCTTGTGCAGCTATACTTTTATTAAGCAGACTTTTAAATGTTTGCACCGAAATATTTTGTGGTGGTGTTGTAGTTAAACCTCATTTCTAAATCGAGTATTTATTGCGCTCATTCGCTGTGGATCTGTTTATTGTATGTTGTGATATATGTGTTAGCTACCATTGCACTTGTGCACTGTCGCGTAAAGGTAAAGATAAATTTGCACGAATCTACAGTCCACGTCATGATCTCGTATGTGCTTCGCTGGAATAAACTCATATCCCTAGTAGACTATTTAAATACTCGCGTTATTATGAGTTGTAGGTACTTTACCAGAACGCGAAACTAAAGTCTTGAGTTTCGGTATGAACGACAGGAAATGTGTACGCTAGGAATACCTGAGATGAACGCTCACGCAAGTGTTTGTCCCATACTAGGCATTGCTGGAATTCTAAATAAATATTTCCAACGTCAATTCGTTCTGAGGAATCGGTTGGGGAACAGGCGGATTTTCAGTTGTATATATATTGACTCTTGTTTCGGAAGTCATAGTGATTCCATTTATTTTAAGAAGAATGCATGCATTTCTTAGTATGTTTGTATACTCATTTCACTTTCTAGTGTCTAGTCCAGAAGAGCAGGGGTTGACGATTCTCATTATGTCGTAAAGGTTTTGGCGAGTCACTTGAACAAGCATGGGCAATCACAGCGTCTACAAATTCCTAGTCGGTGTGACAAGTTACGTTTTTCTGTGACTTGAAACATGCAAGCATAAAATTTATCTGAAATTAACCGAATAGACCGGTGAGCATTTGCCGATGCTTGACAAGAATCTGAAGGCAGCTAAGAAAGTGGAAGCCTGTCAATCAATAATTATAAAATCCTTATTTAATCTACGTGCGAATAGAGAATAGTTTAGTTTTATATTTACGAAAATGAATATTAAGATTGTTACATATTTAATATTGTTGTGTAATTAGAGCTTCTAAAATATATTGCATTGCACTAAACCAAATAATTGTTGTGAATCACATAAAGACTTAATATATTTCACTATATAATATATCGTGGAGTGTGATTGTCAGGCTTTCCTATATTTTTAAGCACTAAAATATTTGAGCAATAAACATCACGGTTGTGCACTAAATATAAAAATGCCATTCATTCGCAAGTTATTGAAATTCGCCAATAAAAATATCCCGTCCCAGTATTGAAAGGCCATCGATAAAATTATAGAAGTGATGCAAATATACCAAATATATATCGTGATGAAAAAATATATAAACCGAGTTTGGCCACTTCAGACTTTTCATGTTATGACTAAAATAGGTGCTTACTCCAACTAAAGTATTATTCGTTGATTTGTAATTAAAATTTATGTTTACATATTTTGTTTTTTATCTTATAAGACGAAGGCTATATTGTGAAAATTGATGATATACTAAATTTTCTAATGTAATATTGTTTTATTTGACAATACCTTATCTTTAGGATATAATGGTAGTAAATAAATCACAAAATTGTATTAGAATTAATTTAAACCTTTATATTTGATAACCTTATGTCACACGAAACAGTTATATACATTGAAGCTATACATATGCACCTATACATATGCACCTACAAAATATTAATTAATGCAAGTACCACGTGTCCGTATATCGGCGAACCCAATAACTCCCCAATAATTATATGGAAGTTTGTACACGCCAGAAACGCCAAAACTACGTTGTCTACGATTTTGTTGCGGTTTTCGCCGCATGTTAGATATTTTTCAAGGAAGGTTTATACAATATGCCCTATAGCAAAGGCTTTGGTTTGCATTGCACGGACCGGTGGTAATATTTGAAATTGTGCCTTCTAGTTGAGTAATTATTAACTCTATTACTCTATAAATATTCCGGAGAAAAGTTTGTACAGTTGACGTCAGAAAAGTAACAGTATGCACGGTACGCCACACAAAAATCTTTAAAATAGGGAAGATCTATGCTATGAAGACTTGTATGTGTTGTCGTTGAAAATACTTCTTCAGATTTTTTTCCGACGGGAATACATGGTACCTACAATAGTTATTGCAATTTCATGGTAAATGCAACTCTTTTAACATCTTTACTACAAACTACCTATGTAATAAGATCTCGCTCATCGCACTATCGGTGAAGATGTACATCTCAGTCCTCACTCCGCAATAATTTAATATTGTTCATTATATTCTCGTAAATAGTAGCATAATTTATTAAGGAAGCCGTAATTTGCAGTATATAGGATTGAAGAGTTATTAGCTCATACACCAAGTACAAGTCTAAGTAGAATTGCAAAAGAACATCAACAACTATACATCATATAATATACCTCTGGCGGAAAGTGGGTGTGTGGGTATTACCTATACATCTCTGCCTACCCCTTCGGGGACCCTTGTGGGAAGGCGTGAGGATATATATATATATATACATCAACAACTTTGACAGCAAAACAAGCATTATTATGTTAACGATTGAATAATTTATATGCTTTAATGGAATGCTGAATACATTAATCTTTATTTTACACAGAGATAGAGATTATTTATATATGTCCCTGAGCACAAAGACGCGCAATTTCGGCCGATACTAATAGTAGATTGTGAGCCACCTTCAATCTGTTGCATGTATGTAATCTAGCACCGATTCAGCTTTCACCCACTACTTTAGGCTTTCTCAAAGCACGATGTAACTACTTAGACCTATTATCAACGCTCAGATGGATAAAATATAATTCCAACGAATAGTCAGGAAGTTTCTTACGTCGATTTCACATAATTTTACTAAATAATTATCGTAATAGATAAATTGTTGCGTACTTGTACATTGTGCATCATGCATTTCTTGCCATATATAAGTATGGCACGAGATGCATGATGGCAACAGATTAATACAGACATGATTCATATTTGAAGGTAACAAAGCGTGTTTCTAACCTCAAAGGAACTGACCCTTTCCAACTAGATAAGGACTGCGTCTCTTTGCTCAACTTGAGCCCATGTTCTTATTTACCCGTATGTACTTTTGAATTGTCAAATTTAAAGAAATAACAGACTATTGCGTTCGGTAACAGCCAGACGCTCAGCTACTGGATCTATTATGTCTACTAGAGAATTAAATCTACAACAATAGCGTGATTTTGTCATCTGGGGCTGACGCAGGCCTTAGCCGAGAGGGTTTGCGCGATATAGAACGGGTGGTTATTTATACGATTTCCATCTTAACTTATTAAATACAATCATTTATCAATGGTACTAGAACCGTCAAGAATAGTCTACAATTATGAACAGGAAAGCAATCACTATTAGCTTATTACTAACTAAATGATGTTCGTGTATCTAATATCCTACGAACAGGACCCACCACTACCCATATTACCTAGGAATGTGAATTCATTTGTATGATATAACAATTCCTATTTGAACAACCGCCTCCGGCAGTCTTTCGTTCTGTGATACTCATATTCAACACTAAACAATGTTAAGATTTCTACTGTATGTATGTATAAAACAGACTTTAAGCGCCCACGCCGAGTACTAAAATAAATACAAGTCATGCCTGGATGGCAGATCGTGGTCTCATTACTGAAGTTTAGCACAAGTCATGCCTGGATGGCAGATCGTGGTCTCATTACTGAAGTTTAGCACAAGTCATGCCTGGATGGCAGATCGTGGTCTCATTACTGAAGTTTAGCACAAGTCATGCCTGGATGGCAGATCGTGGTCTCATTACTGAAGTTTAGCACAAGTCATGCCTGGATGGCAGATCGTGGTCTCATTACTGAAGTTTAGCACAAGTCATGCCTGGATGGCAGATCGTGGTCTCATTACTGAAGTTTAGCACAAGTCATGCCTGGATGGCAGATCGTGGTCTCATTACTGAAGTTTAGCACAAGTCATGCCTGGATGGCAGATCGTGGTCTCATTACTGAAGTTTAGCACAAGTCATGCCTGGATGGCAGATCGTGGTCTCATTACTGAAGTTTAGCACTATGCGATACAATAATAATATATACATACAGAGGCTAAATAGAATATACAATCAGGCTCAGAATTATCTACGAGTAATGAAATCGACTGCCAAAAAGGCGGCAATGCGGGGTAGGCAGAAAGCGTGGTGCGTTCAGGTCCTGTCCGCGAGCTTGTCCATGATGTTGGCGGTGCGCGCCTGCGCGTGGTGCGCGATGTCAGCCGCGAGGTCCTCGAGGCAGCTGTAGCGGCAGCGGCCGAAGCTGAACAGGTCGGCGATGAAGGCCACCGTCTCGGCGCGGAAGGCCTCGCACACCAGCCGCAGCCGCTCGCGGGGGCCCAGGAAGCCCCACGCCAGCACGGGCAGCAGGTGCTCCGAGATGGAGTAGAAGTGCGCCATGAAGCCGTCCGCGTGCTGCAGGTAGCGCCGCTTGGCCTTGATCACCGACCACACCGCCGTCGTCAGCGCCTGCAACACTCGACCTACTTGACCTGCTCACCGTCTCACCGCTCTAACGCTATCCTCCCATTACGAGGCTCCCATTGACCTACGAAATAGTATACAATGACGATTTCTTACGCTCTCTTTGAAGCCGTCGGACAGCCATCGGTTCCGAACTACCGCGAGGACGGACGAAGGTGGTGCTGCGAGGTCTTCGAACGCGTCCAGCAAAATGTAATCCAACACTACATCGTAAAATGAGAGCACCTGCGACAAAACACACTATTAAAGTATGATTCATTAATCATCTCACCCAAGAGGGTAGACAGTTGTTAAAGCACACAGCATATTATACTGTGTGCTCTGAAGTCTTCGCGATGTAACACACAATGGCACACACGCGAGGCAACCCTTCCAACCAATCGGCCACCACGGCTCAATACTACAAATTTTGTGGTAAAAAAATTGTACAATGTGCCTGAGTATGTGAAATAACAATGTTAAGAACGCTAAGGGCAAACCAACTGGCTAATTAATAAGGGAAAAAAAAGCAAAAGTACCTTGACCCCCTTGGCGGTGAGCTCGGCCTCGATGGTGGCCCAGTTGGAGGGCTCGGTGGACCAGGAGAGCATCTCCTCGTACGCCACGAGAAACTCTTTGGGCTCCTTGTCGGCGTACAGCAGCAGATCCGTTAGTACCTATAACATTAACTATGCGTCATTACATATCTGAATATTTTACAATACAACATTATTAATCAATTAAATATGTATTGAAGATGCAGATGGCCAGTCCATCGCCGTTACTCCAGCACGACTATACATACGCCTTTGAATTTCTTCTTAGACGTATGCAGGTTTCCTCTCGATGTTTTCCTTCACCGTTCAGCTCGTGGTGTGACTAATCACTGTACTTAAGCACCACGTTGGCACCTAATATACCTCTGGCGGAAAGTGGGTGTGTGGGTATTACCTATACACCTCTGCCTACCCCTTCGGGGACCCTTGTGGGAAGGCGTGAGGATATATTATTATTATTATTTATTATTATTAAGATGCAACCTCACTTTATTAAATTGACATCTAATTCAAATAAAATACTTTTTTTATGCATAATATGTGAAATCAGGGTCCAAGGTATCAGTGACTAGGGTCCCAGAAAAGGGAAAGTAGCTGTGTATCAGGTCAATAATTCGACCATCTTCAGATTCTTCAAATTTTTGTCGAGGCTCGTAGCCATTATAATTATTAATGAACAATGCCTTGGGACAATTCCTCTGTCCATTCCAAATTCCATTTAGTCACACCACGAGCTAGCTATACGGTGAAGGAACTGCATACACCTGAGAAGCAATTCAAAGGCGTATGTATAGTCGTGCTTATATTAAAATATATCTCTGGCGAAAAGTGGGTGTGTGGGTATTACCTATACACCTCTGCCTACTTGTGGGATGGCGTGAGGACAATTCCACACAAGTTGACATATTGTGACATGAGTTATGAAGCCTTATCGAGTGCCTGACCTGTCGGCCTGCGTCCACGAACCATGCGCGGGCGGTCGTGTCACGGAACAAGTGCTGGAATCCCTGGCGCAGGCAATGCAGCTTGCATAGAAACTCCGCGTCCGAAGTACACTGTACCACCTCCGTGCGGAGTGTTCTGTGGATTAAATACTAATTACAGTTACATGGTAAACATCTGTAGTCAGATCTGGTGCCCTATTCTCTTAGCCTTTATACATTATACATGTGGGTAATTATGTCTGTAGGTAATTTAGAGGTAGGGCATAACGGATTTCCCGTTCGAATTTGGAGCAACTCGACTGGGGCAGGACCTCCACCTTATAGAAGTCCGTAGCCAGTAATGAGCTCCTTGGGGAGAGGGGAGGATTGTTATATTGTGTTGGCAGCAGAGGTATTAGTCCCATTATGCTGCCAACACAGTATAACTCTCCGCACACAGAGTGGCAACGCGCAAGTGATACTTCGGTATTATAAGCGTAAATAGGCTGCGGTAACCGTTTTTCTTCGGGTGGGCCGTAAGCTTGTTTGCCACTCTTGTAGTATAAAAAAATGCAAAAAAAACAATGTTTTGCCGCTCATCACCTATGACCCCAAAGTGCTTACCTTGACAAGAACGGCAATAAGATAAGCTTTTCCTTCTACTCGGTGCAAATATTTTTTTCATATATACTGATACAATATTGTCCTAATACAATTTACTCACTACAAGGAACACCTGATCTTAAAATTAAATTAACTTACCTGTAGGGTATACCATTTTCTAATTGCTTCACAGCCATTTGATACAGTTCTAAATTATCAAGTTCTGGTAATGCTTCAGTTAGGTCGTCGAAATCTCTCAAATCTGCCACCTGAAAAGCGAAACATATTTACTTTCAGAACTTATTTAACGATTTTACTTTCGTTCAAGTAATCCAGCTTCGTTGCACGAAGTCACATGTAAAGTGTCACACTTCGTTGCACAGATTCTGTTAAGGCGACGTCGGTTCAGTTATGCCTGAACAACTTATTTTACGCCTATGGACGCTTGCAACACACACTAGGGGTACACAACTTCGGTGGATATACCTGGTCCTCAGCGGAGGCGAAGGACTCAGCGCTGGAGTGATGCTCACGGCGCGCCGTGGAGGTCGAGGGCGCCGACAGCAGGCGACTGCGGCCCGAGCCCGCCGCGCCGCCGCTCTCAGACCGGAACAGGACGGACCGCTGGTCCAGGAACAGTAGCTCGCACCGCTCCTGCAACCGCGCTGAAATGAGGACACCGATCATGCAGAGGGGTGCGCTCTCTGCATCAGCTATCGTAAACGCACACCAGCAACAATTATTTTTCTCTTAAAACAGGACGCTCCTCGAACAGAACAGATGTTAGTGATTATATATCATTGTAAACAATGAAAATAATCAAACAATACGCCGAGTCCCTAACGGGGTAGGCAGAGAGAATAGAGCGCCAGTTCTCTCTAGTATTGCATACGTCTTTCGGTTCGTTCATATTCATCAGTCACTTCTATAATCTAATAACATGTAATTATTCACACTTTGTTAGTTAAAAGGGACTAAATAAAACTAGAATAAAGAAACCTTAAATTACCTGCAGCAAGTATGCATTCTGCAGTAGATCCTGTATCTCGCGACAGAACTCAGCCTCTTCCGGGGAGGTGAGCGCGAGAGTGCCTGAGACTCCGCCTCTTGCCCCCAAGGAGAATGCTGCTAGGGCATCTTCCCAGTAGTTTATACTCGTCTCCAGAGCCTCCATGCCTGTAATGTAATATTACAATTATATAAATTTCCTTTGATTAAAAAAAATTAAAATAATATGTAGTGGTTAAATGAAATAATTAATTATGTAACATACATTTATTACTAATGATATGCTTTGCAGACAGTTTAGCTAATTAATTTTACTTAGTACCTAAGTCTAATATTAAGTGTTAAAGCATACATACATACATTATATCATGTAAGGTTCATACCACAATGGCAGTATATTATGCTCACAGTAGAAACTAAAATCCTTATAAGAAGACATCGGTTTTCAAATCAGGTCCATTTGGCTGTCCAGGGTGTGTATGGAGGTGTTGCACAGCTTCTTGGACTCCACTGTTGAGGTCTTGTACTGTTCCAGCAAGGACAGACAGCGCATCAGCAATACGGTCTTCAAGCATACTTCGCCTTTCTTCTTGTGCTTTCATTACTGCTGCTATAGTCTCCAGGGCATCTGCCATTCGTTCTTCGGCCGCAATTCGTCGCTCTTCAAACTCTACAGCCCATTTTGGTGGTGGTGTAGATGGCCGTGGGTCCTCATCTGATGATAAATAATGTTTTCAGTAAAATACATGCATACATACATATACAAATCATCATGCAGAGTCCTCAATGGGGTAGTCAGAGAGAATAGAGTGCCAGTTCACTCTAGACTTGCATACCTCTTTCGCTTTGTCCACATTCATCAGTCTCTTCATACATACTCTCCTGTTTCGAGTACTCTTGACGTTTCCGTCTTGAAGTTTCCTTTCGATTTGATCTAGGCAGCTGGAAGTTGGTCTTCCTATGACTCTCCTTGCACACACTTTCGCATTGTATATCTGTTTCGGCAATCTTTCTTTACACATCCTTTACAATGTCCAAACCAATGTTACATGCCTTTCTTCATCTTTACAATTACACCCTCATTCAAACCAGTTGTTTTGCGAATCTCTTCATTGTGGATTCAATCTAAGATTCTTATGCTATACAATTTTTTAAAATACATTCAATGAAAAGCTAAATGTTTCAAGGCAACAAGATCATGGAGAGGCAATGGCCATCCATTAAAACTTTTAGGCACTTCAACTGAGATCACAGGCTAAACTGTTAGTACTCAGGAATGTTTTACTGTATTAGATAATTATACAACTATGTAAAATATTATTACCTTCAGAATTATTGGTTTGTGCAGTGATATAAAAAGTAATCTAATTTAAGAATTTATGAATTTACCTATTGTTTTCCTTGAAGTAACAGATCTTCGCACTTTAATAGGAACTGGAGCTGAACGAATTTTTATATTTTCCAGTGGTTCAGAGTCTGAATCCTCAGCCAGGAAGTTTTCTAATTGTTTCGAGGATGGCTCAGAAGGTGTCACAGACCCCTTTCCACTGAGTTGCAGAACTCTCACTTCCAAGTCATTGAGGGGCACAAATCTAGTGGGGCCCCCACGAGGGCTTGATTGGTATCTTCTGGCATTTGCTGCTTTCTTCCTACATTTATGTCTCCATTCAAACCAATACTGAAATATACAACTCAGTTTTAATATCCTGTTAGGTACCACTTTGAATTTTATTCATAATATATTAAATTTGTTTTCTTCAGTTGCGATAATTCAGTTAAGTAGCTAAATATTAGATGTATAACTTTAGACATTCAAGACATACCTTCTTCCAGCCATCGGGCGTCTTCAAGGAGCCGGCCGGCACACTGTTCAATTGTCTCGCAAGAGTGGCCCATTTTTGTCTCATCGACTGCTGGGACGTCGGTGCGCCCTGTGGTAGCCCTTTCGACATATCCTTGTTCTCTTCCAGGAAGTCCATCAGAATTTCTAATTGTTGTCGTGATATTCGGCGTGGCGGGGCCATCTTATGTTTACAAACAAACATAAAATATGACTTTGAATAATAATCGAAATGACCGAACAAATAAAGAGTATTGAACGCAAACTCGTTGGTACAATACAACTTTAAGAAAATAAAGTTAACTCACCTCCTGCTCCTCTTTTGAGGCCAAGCGCGCCAATGCCAACGGGCAATGAAAATAATAAAGTGGGTTCGTAAGTAGTTTGTACTCAGCGGGTCCGGCCGATAAACAATCAAAGACTACTATTTAAATTTAACACTTGTAAACAATAGCCGATAGCCTATGTTACTTGACACAAGTAATTTCCTTCCAAAAGACAGCAGTGATGACGACAGCCCACAGAGTAAATAATAAAAGTGCTTATACGGTGTATTATAGTGCCTTAAGAGAGAACTGAGAAGCGAATTTTTTTTATGTTCACCCGGGATAAATGTAAATAAATCATTTGCATTTCCATCCACTACTTCCAATCGGATATTTGCAACATTTGCGATCATTGCCGGAATAGATCAAATTCGTCGATAGGTCACAACTGAATTGAAATATTAAAATATTTATGGGTTTTCGCGTCTCAATAATCAATTATGAGTTTCTGCCGTCGCATAGGCCTCTGGAATAATAATAAACATCATCATCATATCATCACGGCGAAATAATAATATACGTATATTTAATATTATTAAGTCTGAGAAGAAATTCAAAGGCGTAATTTAATTCAAATTTAGTCGTGCTTGAGTAACGGCGATGGACTCGCCATCTGTCACGTTGGCACATAATATACCTCTGGCGGAAAGTGGGTGTGTGGGTATTACCTATACACCTCTGCGTCAATGGAAGCGTTCCTGTCAATGCCAAGTGTAATCTGGTAGGTACACTACAATATTATAATACTGGCCTTAAGCCTTACTCTTATTTTCATTATCGATTCTTGATGAATCGATAATGAAAATAAGAGTAAGTACGACAGATAGATGGCGTTAGTGGCGAAACACTTATTACTTCATAATTTTGTAGCAGTTAAATTTTTTTTTACTTTAGTGATTCTCAATTCAGGTAAATTGGATATGAAATAAACTAAGTATTTTTTTATGCTTTTTACATACTAAGGTCAATGAATCTAATTTACTACCATCTATCGTCGAGTAGAGTAAGTGTGGCGAACATTTTATTATTGTGTAAAATGGTTCTGTACCAAATGTATGAAAATGACCTCTCTCTGGTGCATAGCTTAGCGAAGTTCGAAATTTAAAATGGAAGAAATTAGAATTAATTGTGTTAGAAGATGCAAAAAACTTCCCGATAAAAACAAGGTCTCCCAATAGCAAAAGTACGTTCCCGGAGATAAAAGTTATATTCACATCAAATTAAGTTTTGAATGAAGAGTTTTTTTTTAATAATTGATATTAAAAACTAACGAGACGAAACGATATCACAGATGCCATTATAGTGGAAAGTAGGACGCCACAGTCACAATATTTCTTTTGCCACAGTCAAGATAAGCGCGAACACGACACTATACCTGCTGATAATCACTAACGACACTCAAGAGTCAGCTTACGAACTAACAAACCCATCACTATATTAATTTCCCTGGAATCCGTAAATTTTTACGAGAAACGCGGCCCGTTTTTAGAACTAGGACGTTGCGTGTGCTTAGACAATTGGATTGAAACGAAAAGATTTAAGCTTTAATTAAATTTGTTAGGTGTTTGGTACGAGTTACCTACTAAGGCAACTCGTACCATTATAAGCGCTGTGGAACATTTTTATTTCGGTTGTTTTGTTCATCGTATTGACATATCGATAGGCACTACCTATTTATAATGATATAAATTGAAAAAACGATAACAACTTCAAGTTATCTTTTTAAATTACCTATCAAATGACCCAGTCGGTCTGTTTCACTATGCATTTATTATTAGTTGTACGCATTACGCGATTCAACTCTTTTTACAACTAGATTGTAATAGTAGGGGAGCCCAAGCGGGGATTTCAGGATTTACTAAAGCGCGGCAGATTAATATCATGGGGATGAAGGGGGGGACCTTTTACCCGGTTAACTACCTCCACCAAACATGAGCCCCATATATAAGGCCGCCCGGGAAGGATACAGCATCAGATTAGTAAAAAAAAAATTACCATCAGAAATTCTATTCTAAAATGACAATTTGAGAGTGACGTAAAGAAAGGGGAGGGCAGCAAAGTTGTAAAAAAAACGTCATCTCGACATTCTCGAGCATAGCTATTTCCTGAGCTTTTCAATTAATTAAGTTCAATGATTTAAGAAAATAAAAAAATATATTTTTTGTCAGATCAGGGGAATCCCTCTAGATAATCGTCAGATTATGAGACAGCACGTTTAGAACATAAAGATGAACCATATATATCTTAATCTGACACGCTTGAGTATTTCAAAATGGCGATTTTTTTTTTCACATTATAAAAATGCTCGCGAAACACCGTCACATCGAAATCGTCAGATTAGTGAATGAAAGCTTTTTTTGGTGTACTTAACACTCTTTAGAAAATTTTTTTTTCATTTTCAACCCTTACATACAACCACCCTCATCATGCAAACGAACAGATTAACATACGCACATTATTAAAAATACGTAGGGTATTGATGCTATCATATCTGACGCGATCGAGAATGTCCATGCAACAGTATTTTTTACATATTTAAAAATCTATAGCCGCTTTCCCCACCGATGAAAAGGTATATATCATATAACATTTAGGTATATACAAAGGTATATAACATTTTATTCTTATTATCTAAGCTTTGCAACTCAATAGGTCTCTATGACGGTCGAGTAAATCCCCATTTAGCATCGTGGGCTCCCCTACTATAAACGAGTTCTCCGTATCGTACATACTTTGACCGGTTATTTTTTATTCTTTACTAAATTATATTTTTCTGGTTCATCAACCTTATACTGGGTTTTTGTCACTTGAAGTGAATTTTAAAGATAACATTTTATACTTCCTATGTAGCTGTACGTGGAACTGGTAATTTATTTAAACTACATACATACATACACATAACCACGCCGAGTACCTAACAGGGTAGGCAGAGAGAATAGAGCGTCAGTTCTCTCTAGAAATGCATACCTCTTTCGCTTCATCCATGCTTGGTTTCGAGTATTTTTGACGTTCCCGTCTTTGAGTGTCCGTTCGATTTGATCTAGGTAGTTGGAACGTTGTCTTCATTTGGCTAGTCTTGCACACAGTTTTTATTTTATTTAAAATATTGTAGATTCTTCATTTAGAACTTAAAAACATTCGTTAAAATGATTGAAGGCGATATTTTTGCCGGGAATGGATTAACCTCGGTCACGAACGCTCGCGAATTTGATGCTCAACAAAAACCGGTTTACGATAACGTCACCCATACTTATACTTTTAAATTTAACTGGTACCTACTGAGAGATAACAAATTGTTTAGTATGCTGCTACCTACGTACAGAGTTACTAATATGAGCTACTGAATAATCAAATAACTACCTTAATCTTACGGTTTCTAGAGTAGATCGGAAGACCAAAATAGGGAAATTTTGGTTAATGAACATCTAGAGTATCTTTAGATTTGTAGTTTTAAGGATTAGGTATATTTTTATCTTATGTACTTCTTATGCCGTATTTATAATCATGGAGCTTTTATAATCTTCAAAAGAAGGTAGTAGACATAATATCATCACACTCAGTCCCTCACAGGGTAGGCGGAGAGAGTAGAGCAATAGCTTGACGTGACATATTTACCTATACATTTATTCTCTTTATCTTTATTCTGTATATTGTCCTAACTTTATAATTTCCTATCTAATAATTTTGATCGCAAGACAGCATCACAGCACAACTTGTTTTGAGTTATAGGTAATTGTTTAGAAGCGCTAGAAGCATCCAAGTCTGGTACATTTGTGAAGGGTAGGTATTTGCAATTAAAGTTGGCAGCAGCAGTGCGTATCCCCAAGGATATTCGTCGACAGAGGGCGAGAAGTCGGGGCGGTGGCGGCGCGGCGCGGCGCTGTATCGTGGTCGGTACGGCGCGCGCTCGCGTCACTCGAGCGTGCTCTCTCAGGCCGGCCTCCGCCCGCCAGACTCGCAGCCCGCAGCCCGCAGGCCTGCCAGTCCAACGGAGATTCCGCACTGCGGCGGTACCCTACATTTGCGCTCCCTGATAACACATATATTTACAACTCGCAATTATAAAATACTGTGCACTCTGAATAATCGAAACTAAGACAGTGGTCCATAAAAAGTGTTATGTGCTGTATATAATACGGGTTTTCTGTGAGCTTCTTTAGAGGCTTTGCTGCTCGTCTTTCTCATTGGCGCCGATTTGATAATTTCGACAGGTAAGAAAATGTGAGACTTCGAGTCAAATAAATATATCTACATAATATATACACGCGTACATATAACCACGCCGGACATATCAACCAATTACACATTTTAAATTTTTTTTACGAGTAAGGTAAATCAATTATTTTTCAACGAAAAGTAATAAAGGTGCTAGTTTGGAAAGCATTTTTAAACACCGTTCAAATATTTAATTCGCTTCGAAGTATTTCACTACGAAAGCCCTGGGTAACCTGGGTAAGTGCTTAAGTACTTCTCCAAATATTTCTGTACAAGATTAGACCACTTCAGAAGAGGACCTCCTAACACGTTTCTTATAAACCGGTTCATTCAATGCACGCTGTTTAGGTACCCATGACTCTTTATGAAACCAAGTTATAACTCTCAAGATCAATGTCCAAATAAATAAAAGAACGTTTCCGCTTCGTCAATTTAAAAATGTAAAGATTCTTGCAGGTATGACTTTATAAATTGCAATGCTTGGTAACTATAGGGTATTCTAACTCCTAACTTTTTCTGCACCGATTCATAAATCAGGAATTACATGTAGTCGAGAACAAGCGTTTACAGCCCATGGGCACATGGCACAACACATTACACAATTTCCTATCTGGTATACTGTTGTAGATGGTACATAGGTAGATAGTAATTAAACTACAAAAAAATAAGTAAACTTATTTTAGCGCAACGGTACCTATCTACTCGGTGGCATATCAATGTATTATGTGACATTGTGCTAAAAATATTGCGCGTTTCGCAAAAGCAAGATTTTTATAATACATCCATCTGCTAAATTTAGGTTTGCAAAGAGACGAACCACGAAGGTATACAATGAACAGCACACACTGTAATTTATAAAGAAAGGGTAATACGTTTTAAGTGTGCTGTAGATAATATAAATATTATTTGCACTTGGATGCCAAACGTCGATGTATACTATAAACGTTAGTAGTTTGTCGGTGACATTTCAATCTGAAGTTTTTCTCCTTATGGCTTAAAGTTTTGGTCTGCGTCAGTAACCTAATTACTGTAAGTAGAATGAAGAAACCTACATGAATAGAATTTCCAGCCAATATAAAGGAGTAAACGCGGTGCTGGCCGCGGCCCCAGTAAACATAGCAACAGTTTTGTGATTGGATTGTTGAACCTTTGGCCTGCCATTGCCGCGACTCCGACTGATTGGCGTCATGGTATCGATCAGCTAGAGTCTACAAAACTTATTCAAGCTGATCGTGACGTCACCATACAAGCCCCAATAAAACTGGCTTTGGAACAACGCTGGACTATTTTAAACACAGCTATTTTGCTGAGAGGTCAGCAAAGTGCGAAATTAATTAGTGCAGGAGAAAGGTAATTGAACGGTACTCTCACTTAGCATATGTACTTAGCGAACTAGCTTCTGGTTAAATTGCCTCGATCGTGTAGTCTCCGCTGCTAGTTGCTCATATCCGCTTCTCAAATGTCCTCCCAATCCGACTATGCTCTGTACGCTACGTTCAGCTCTCTAATTTACATGATGATTGGTCCGTTCATTGAATTATGAGAATTTAAATTACGAGGTTGGTTAACTTGAATAGTTTATTATCAAAAAGCGAGATCCTCATTGTAGCAGATACGATTGTTTGAGAGGATATTCAGGATAACAGATAAACATGCCACTTTAAGCGCCTTTCCAAGAATTCTATACTTAGGCGCCAGCGTCTGTGTGGTGGTGAGCCCATGCAATTAGAAAAAAAAATGGGAACAAAATTCTCACCTAATTCTATCCACACCAATCTGTTTTTCATGGTAAGTCTTTCGGATGCGAGCAGTACCGACACAAAATGTTACGAGATAATACAAAGAGGCCCCGGATTTTCTTAATAAATAAATTATAATTAGTAGTAATTTCATTTGCCTGTGACTGTACATATATTGATCTATGAACTCGGATTTGTGTACGTATTCATATTTAAATTTAAATCTCAATCAGTTACCCTCAGATAGGAAATTCACTTGCGTGTTTTCTCCCATATCTTGTCCTACACAGGCGGTTCCAGAAACATTTGGCGACGCAATAACTATGCCAATCTTGGCTGCATGTTGTAGTTATTTTTTAAAACAAATTGTTTCGGAAAACCCTTTCGGATTATAAATAATAGCGGTAAATATTAACAGCGGTTTTATAAATAAAAAATGTAGCATTTATGTAGATTATAAATAGCTACTAAAGTTCACTCACAAAGGGTTCACTCACCATTGTGTATTTAATGGATACTAAAATAGTTTTATCTTTTTCCATGTGTTCCAATATTTATTGCATTTATAGGCAAATTAATAAATAATTATAGAGATTATGCATTAGACTGCTTTTTTTAACTTTTAGACTACTTTATTAACTTAGATACCTGTCCATCTGAATTTAATCAAAATCGTGACATTCCATTATACTCATTCGTGGCAGAAGCAAGCGGGACTAATGCGGAAAAAAACATTGAAACGCGAGGCCAGAATTCTTTTTAAGAAATTTCAACGTATAGAATTGAGGTAAAGTTTACGGTTGCACTTGTCTGAGGAACCAACTTCGTATTGCTCGTATTGTGGCTATAATCTTACGTGAGGATGAGTCACGTCCGCCGGGTCGATGGAAAACTGGCAAGTTCTTTTATAATTGCCCTGCCGCAATCAGATACATTTAATATAGTTTATTCTAACTCATTTTCCGCAGTAGGTAAGTAGATAAGGCGTCAAAGGTAATTTTTGCGGTACATCATACATTTTTGTTTACGAGTGCTTTGTCTTATAAACTTTACGGAGCGTCAAAATATAATTATATGTGACGTTAAGTTGACATAACAATCAGCGAGGTCACGACACTAACGAAGGGCTAAGGGTCTAGTCTAGTGGAAGTGGTTGATAAGGGGCTAAGCGGAGGGCGATTCTCGTATTCGTATGCAGGCCGCGCGGTAGGCGCGATCGATACGCGCCCGCGCGACGCTTCCCTCGCGACTGCTTAGCTGAAGGCTGCTACAGTAAATAATCTTGAGTTTATTAAATTTCTTCTTAAATATCTACATAAACTAGATCTAGGACACAAGCACTTGCTTGGTCGACTTCTCGAGCTGTCTCTTGGTATACTCAACACATTTCGCTTCACCGTTTTCTTAGAGGTTGTTGATGGTTTTAGACCCTGAAGTGTAATCCTATATATATATATAGGATTATATATAGGATATATATATATATATATATATATATATATATATCCATTGATTATTAATGGATAGCTCACAAGTTAACCAATTAAAAAATCTAATTGAATGTTACATACATACATATCATCACGCCGAGTCCCTAACGGGGTAGGCAGAGAGTATAGAGCGCCAGTTCTCTCTAGACTTACATACCTCTTTCGCTTCGTCCACATTCATCAGTCTCTTCATACATGCTCGTCGGTTTCGAGTACTCTTAACGTTCCCGTCCTTGAGAGTCCGATCTATTTGGTCCAGGTAGTTGGAACGTGGCCTTCCTCTGCCTCTTCTTGCACACACTTTTGCTTTGTATATCTGTTTCGTCAATCTTTCTTCACTCATCCTTTCTATGTGTCCAAACCAACGTAACATGCCTTTCTTCATCTTTACAATCACGCCCTCATTCACGCCAGTTGATTTGCGAATCTCTTCATTGCGGATTCGATCTAATATCGTTACGCCGCACATTTTTCGAAGAGATCTCATCTCGACTGCATTCAAGCTATTTTCATACTTCCTCTGACATACCCAGGATTCGCTGCCATACAATAAGGTAGGTACCAATATCGCGTTGTGGACAGCAACTCGAGCATTCTTGCTCAGACTTTTACTGCCCATCAACGCCGACATGGCTCCATTCACCTTATTTCCGGCAGTTATCCTTCTTTCAATATCTTTTTCATACTTTCCATCTCGTGTGAACATGCTTCCAAGATATACAAATTCATTCACTTGCTCTAGAATTTGCCCATTTACCGATATTGCACACTCGGTCACTTGAATGTTAATGTTTGAACTGTTAAAGATAATTAAGGGACCAACGCAAAGAATCGCAAGTCGCGTACATACCACCATATATATACCTATAGATAAGACAACCCAGATGATGACATCATCGACGTCAACGGTTTAGGGAGGGGAGAAAAAGTGTTGACATAAAAACATCCAGCGGGCATTCAATATGCTCGGCCCGTGACCTCATGGCCCTGATCTTGAGGAAACGAGTTCCAGAACGACCTTCCGTGTTCAAAGCACTTCCACAAAATTACTTACGAAAGTTAATTGATAAAGGAACCGATGATATAATGTCCCAATATAAAGGTTATTATCGTGGTGTATCAATAATAAAATAGTAGGTAGGTGTATTCCGCTAATAGATTCAGCACCATAATTAAAATTTATTAGAGAATCAGTTATGGTAGAACCGAGTTTATTTTATGTGTGTGGGTGAACTATGATGTAAGTACTGGATTGTTTACTAGGCAGGATTAATTATAAATTATATTTTATTTAAACAACACATCCGTGGGCTGGCCTACACTAGTATTGGACAGATGGATGTACTACGCTAACAATAATAATAAAAATAATAATATATGTAAAGCATTACAAAAAAATATAATTCGTGTGGCAAAGAATCTAGGGGAATTAATTTGATCTTTCATATTATTTTGCACCCTCTAGAAACGTGCATGGAACTGTTTGCTAACAGCCTAATGCACTTCCAATAGCTGTCCGAAAGGCATCAGTGGACGTTGCTTCCATTAGGGGAGATATTTAATACAAGATATATTGCTTGTTTTGCTACTATCTAATATACTTTTCTATAACAAATAGGTATCAAAAATTACTTATTATTATTTAATGTCGCTCAGAGAATCATTATTGCACTTCAGCGTGGTAACGCTGATAGTCGTCGTGGCACGTAGCCGCTAAGTACCGATTTTATGTGTAAGTAGTTAGTTATACAACTGTTTTTTATAGATATTATAAATTTTAAATGAAAATGACGAGGACGTGACGTAGAACGTAGCCTTGTATAGGTTAAATATAGTAGATCGACTTTCTATTGTGCTCTATTTATGAAGCATGGCCCATGTTAAAACGAAGCGTGGCTTAGATCTAGGTTCCGATAAACAACCTGCAATAATCTCAGTATGTATGCATGCCCTATGCATGTTCATTTGACAAAGTTTGCTACTTTACTTTTAGTTAGTTTCTCATTATTACTGTTGGTATTTTGTATTTAGTGGAGTTTTTATCTTTATTTTGGTACAAACACGTAATTTTCACAGTATCAATGAAATGGTTGTCTCGTTTTCATTTGTTTCTTTTGAAGCTGCCAACGCTCGCGGTTGGAACCAATGTATTCCAATTAAAATGAACAGGAGTCCAGTTTGTTCACCGCCGCAACATCGCCGTCATACTGAACAAGTCCGCATTGCACAAACATTGGACGCATTGCGAGCTGTTAGCGGGTCATTGTCTACCCGCATGCACTACAATGTACGATTTCATTGAGGCGATGATTTGTCAACATGTAATTTGTCTCAACTTGGCTGCCGCGGTGGCGAACTATTTATTGGAAGGGCTACAGTCGATGGCTTTAGTTCAGAATTGCGATAAATTTAAATCAAGATCAAATCAAAATCAAGATCATTGAAATGTTGTCATTACATTACACAATTATTATTATCCATACTGATGTTTGTTTTTAAATTATTTCTTTGTCAAGATCTTCTGACACGATATAACATGTGCATAAAATTTTGGGAAAAGCAAATGTTATAGCAAATTAATCTTGATAGTGAAATCCTCATAGCTCTTCTCGGGTCGATAATTGTATACATGGGATATTGTTCAAGCACAAAAATGCTGTCTTACTTGTGTACCTGGATGCATTCCTTTTATAATTTTTTTGTAGCCCAGCCATTGCTCCCCATTTCGGACGACCCTTTGGCCGTAACAATGATTAGAGTGAGGGGAGCAAGATGCAGCTGCTCTTTTACGAAGTTTTGCGACGTTCTGGTTATTCACTAACAGGACAAGGAAGTTAGTGGGTCGTAAATGCCGCCAATTTTATTTCTATCCAATAACCTATTGGCGAAGATAAATCAGAGGCCCAAAGACGACGTAGAAATTCCATAATGATGAGTACAAATGATGCGCAAGCGCCAGATTTATATGCAAATATGTAAATATGTCTCTTAAACATAGTTACTTGCACTATTATCGCAGTAGTACGTCATGGTGAAGGCCGCTTAATTTTTTATTTGGTATTATGTTTATTTTGTCCACAGATACTTACTGTAATATTTTGATAATTACTATAATATGTATAAGTATAGAGTATCAGAAAGCTCATATTCTGTATTGTTTTGCCCTAATACAGGGTGTGATTTTGTTTTTTTATATTGCTATATTGCTAACTTCAAACATATACTGTAATTTATGTGAACCCAAATCTCTTATATGCCCTCCACCACCCTACTTAGAGATCAGTTATGGGACTTAATAGAAAGTATGTAGTATTAATATAAAATAAAATTGCTTCCATCGTTAAGTTAGTTAGTAGTTAATACTTCCAAACACAATGTGAAACGCAATGTGGTCCGTCTTCTGTAGCGTTCAGCTTTTTCCACTGGCGCCTTGCAGACAGTTGCGATGTTGCTCCAAGCAACTCTTTAAATTTCTACATCATGAAAACTTGTAAGTTACTTGTATGGCTCAACCGAAGCCCAGTCAATAGAAATTCAAGTTGAAAGAATCGTGACATAAACTGGTTTCATGAGTACAAAAACAAACCTTGTTTGTCGAATTGAAAAGAGGTATACAGCTACGTGTTTGTATTTCTCCTATTCCGAGTATTTTCCTCTGGGCTTGGTTGGTTGCTAGTTGGTTCGAGTTCATGGCCAGCGGAACAATCGATTGGCGTGATCACTAGCGAGCTGCGCCGCGTGGATGCCCGCCCAGCCTCCGGCGGCTGAGACATTTTTAGTTATTAACCTTGATCAAACATTGACTACATTTACATTTAATTCATTTTTCTGCAATTAATGTTACGAAACCGAATAATTTATTAGCCTTACCAGTTTGCCGTACAAAAAATGTTTAGTAACCGATTAGCCGAGCGGGCTTCGAGATAAAATGAGTATAGCTTTCTGCCTGCGGCAACGTATCCCCGAAAAATATTTATTTTGTAACGTAGAGCGGAATGGTATTTCTTACATTATCCCAAGGAAAACTGGCATAGTCTAGCTCCGAACGGCCGAATTAAACTTAACTAACTTAAGCCCGTCCTGTAGTGTTGATTCCATTCAGTCCATTTTGTTAATTGGCTAGATTTAAAGACCTATATTCAATAACCAGCATGATACCAAATTCATCGCAATATGCTATTCAATAGTATTTAATGGAGAGTATAGATTGCGGTAAACTGCATTTGCGTTGAAATCTACCACGCTTCGCATAACTGAAGCTGTCTGTCAGTTTGCTCTACAAAATGGCAATTAGCTTTGGTTACCTGCAAGCTGCATTGTGATTGTGATACAGTTTGCGGTTAAGGGAACAAACGCATTCCCAAATATCAGATACATTGCGCGTTATTTCTCTGGAGATTAAGGCTGGTCAGACTGAATTTTAACTGAGCTTTAAAATTTTATTCATGGAACTAAAAATCGCTTATCGCGACCACTCACAAATCAAATGAAAAGAACGTCGTCATCGTCAGAAGTAGTCCCTATGTCCTTATTATTGTTAGTTGCATCAGGTAATTTGGAGCACCAAATCGAAATTCATCACATGATTGGGCACAACCGGCGTTGGTTAACTGAGGAGCAATCGTGCAAGTATCGACCAAGTTAGCATCCGGTGCGTGCGCAGCCACGTGCCCACCTTTACGCGGGCAGGCAACAACAGGTGTTTTATAGGATGTTTTACTGACCTGTTATAGGGCTTAAACAAAATACACTTCTATTACACGTATAAAGCAATGTTATTACCTACTATACGGTGAAAATCTAGAAATGGGAAGATATGGGAGGATAAAATAAAAGAAGTGTTATTCTTCTGCTTAAGAAATCCTTTATTTTGAAATGTATTCTATATTCGAATCATAAGGATACTCATAAAAGATGTTGACACAATGGATGCGGGAGACCACAAATACAGACTCCCACTGGCTATAATTTAATATCCGCTCAAAAATAATCCCATTTCCTCGGTAATCTCACTTGCCCTCTGTCAATGAATATTGGAAGAGATATCTATCAAATTTAACGGATTTGGTAGTCAGATTTATAATACTGCGGTTCAAGATTTCTTAAGATAATGGTTTAAATTAGTGCTATTTCTCAATCGGATATGACATTTTTAATATTCAACTATGAATATCACATTTTGTGACATTGGTGGCTTTACTTTTTTTATCGTACCGCTATTGTACAGTTTGATCATATTTGAGTAATTTAAGCTATTTAAACATATATATATATTCACGCTTCCCCACAAGGGTTACCGAAGGCAAAGCGGTGAGCAGAGGCTCTTAACTGTGCCGTTTTTTCGCCGGTCATAATAATGCTGACAAGATTGAGAATTCATCCGTCATCGTATTGTATATCATACATTACTTTAACTACGTTTTACGAAGAGTACCAACGACCGCGCAGCCTTTGTAAAAATATTATACTGACATAACAAACCAACTAAAATAGCCATGAATTGAATATAAAATATTCTCGATTAAACTTCTTCCAAGCCAAATGTTCCCAATGGTAGACAGTTGGCCATTAACATAAATACGCTGAACAATTCGAACAGCATGCAGTCTTCGTTTCTTCACCCTGCAAATGTAGCTCTAATTACGAGTGAAAACATCAGGGCGTTAGATGAAATGTTCGTAGAAAGTTTAGATAAAGCTTGAAATATCCCAAATTTATGTTACCTAAGATGAATAGGAAGGTCGATTAGGAACTGCTGGACAAAAGGCATTTGAAAGAATTGCATCAGATAAACCTACACGAGCCCAGCTCTGGAATATATGATGACAATTAATATTATAAAATGTATAAATGAACCACTTATGACACAGTATGCAAATTCATGGCCACGTATTCACGTACATAGATGAATTCGTGAGAATTTGGTACCCAATAAACCAAATTGATCAACTACTCTTCTGTCCAAGGTTACCTTGGCAGACTCGCGAACATCGTCCTTGGGTACATTTACGTTACCTCGGGCTTTTTATAACCTTCACATTATTTTCCAAATATAATATAGTCCAAATATTTTCAGTTTGAACTGGGTTCATTTCCGGCATCACTGGACCTGCGTCACTTTTTGGGAGCACACCGTTCGTTATAACAGTGTGCATATTGTATTGTATTACATACCTGCTGAAATATATAAATCTTTGATATTTAAAGTGGTTTTCTATGATAATATCCACAGTCGAATTTCGTAAGCTTGGCATTGGATGCGCGGCTGTCTGATCTGGTAATAAACCTACAAAAATATATTTACCGGATGACATCAAAATGCATATTTGTGATGATTATACTTACATTTGACCGTGTTGTGGATTTTTAGTTAAACATTTTAGTTAAAAGTTTTAGTAAATAACAGATTATTATGAATAATTCAGTATGTATTTATTATTAAGGGGAGGCGAACTATTTCATTGCACAAAAGGTATCAAATCTGTTGATAAATAAACCCAAAACAATCTGAAAGCTTTTAATTAAGAATGAACAAAGGCAATATAACTGGTGTGGAGTATTGAAGCGGACAATGCGCCAGTAACGGGACGCGGCACTAATTGTGAACGAACTCTTCCGTTACCGTGCCTTGCTTACCGTTTTGTTGGGAATATACTATAGCCATAAAATGCCAAGTTTTGATCGGATCAAAACGTTATCATATCATATGACGAGTAAAAAGAAATAACTCAGTAATGTCAGTCAGATAAAAGATTTTTGTTAGTCAAGAGTCTCATGACCAAACTGTAACGGTACGTGCCCGGCCATGTACTGTTTGAGTCACGACATCATAAAAGTAATACATATTTGATAAATTGCTGTGAAAAGGAATTGCACGAGTATTAAATTAAAATTGTAAACTATTTCCCATTATGCCATAACTTTAGAAAGGAATACAACGCGCGAGATACGTGCCAGGCCTGCTAAACGAGCCAATAGATAAATCATATATGCTTGTCACGAACATATAACAACACACGTACTACTTCACATTATCACCAAGTATGTTTAATACAATCAATCAATATTACAATGGTAGGAAGTATTACAATTTTAAACGAACAACGATTATTTTGCGAAGTGGGTATACATACATACAAGGAAATAATTACCTAGAACTTGGTAAGTCGGTATTGTTAAAAATAACGTTATTTAAAAAAGGTATCTTGTGCTATGACGCAATATAAAATATTACTGATTACGTCGTGTGGACATTAAGAACGCTGCCATTTTTTTATATCACCAAGATAGTAAACATTCCTTTACTTTAAACCATAAAGATGATATCTTTACAGGTTTGCTCTCAATATCACCTTTTACTCGAAACCATAAAGATGATAGCATTACAGGTTTACTCTCGATATGACATAACAAGCAAGATTTAGCAAATATTGAAAGCTGTTTACATTTACTTTACACCAACTTACGCCCTTACAAACAAGGTACCTACTCGAGCACTTGAAACCCTTGTCTAAGCCCAACAAAGCACGTCTAAACAAACATAAACAAGAGAGATTGAAAGACGACAGATAATATGTTTATAGAAAAAATTGAGTAATGTTTGTACCAAGGCGTGAAGATTACTATTTTAATGTTAATGCTAATGATGGACTTATACGCACACACTGCACATGCACAGAACATGGGCAGATAGGAACAAGAAGCGAGACGTTTCTGACAGGCAAGCCGACGCAGGAGACATGTTGAACAAGCACTTGCGTCTTGCACTGAAGCTACCATACATCCTAACTTCAGTGGAGAGGTTGTCTAGAGAAGCACTCAGTAACCCTTCCACTTTGCCTTTGTAAAGCTGCTTCTGTATACAAATGTATGTAAGCGTTGAGATAACGCTTCATTTCTAAACTACACATAATAACTCTGTAATTGTAAGGTTCAGGGGTTCTCATTTCAAATAAGAAAGAATGTATATATAATGTTTCTTATTAAATTCGATCGATCAATCGTAACTTATTACGAAACACTTGTCAGGAATGTTTATTTGTGCAAGCACGTATCGAAAACATGCTTACTTCATTCAAGATATAAATCTTACAAGCAAACATATTTTACATCGCGCAACATTTATTGGTACGAGCAGATATATTTTATTTTAATAAATTATTTATTTTATAATTATGGTTGTAATTATAAAATATTTTTTTATAATTAAAATAAGGGTTTTATAAGTATGGCTGAGATGGTTTGGCCATGTCGAGAGAATGAATGAAGAACGATTGACGAAAAAAGTGTATAAGGCGAGTGTGAATGAAAGTGTTGGAAGGGGTAGACCTAAACGGACGTTTCTAGACCAAATTAGGGACGTCTTGAAAAAAGGTCAGGTCAAGAGTACCCTAAACCGAAGAGCATGTATGAAGAGAATAATGAAAGTGGACGAAGCGAAAGAAGTATGTAAGGATCGTAGCAAGTGGAAAGAAGTGGTCTCTGCCTACCCCTACGGGAAAGAGGCGTGATTATATGTATGTATGTATGTATGTGTAATTTATAAATAGTAATCCTAAATCCTACGATATATGCGAAGAGCATTTCTCTTGTATTAAATAATAACGGGTATTATTGTTGTATTGATAATTATAGGTACAGGATAAATCTTATATGACAAGATAAAGATATTTCGTTTCAATACAGTATCATGTGTCAAATGCACCTGAAGTCTGACTCTCGTTAGTGCACGCTCCACCAATCATCAATCTCTTATTACCTGCAGGTATCAGTTAATATATGATTTTACTTCAAACAACTGTAATGAGGGAATGGATCAAGGAAGTCATCTATGTCGGCACTTATTTTCCCGTCTTATGCATGCACCGGTCGCAACCCTTTATCAAATGACATCACGATACCTATTTATGCGTCTAAGACGTAAATTAAAGCACTTGCAATAAATGACAGCTTCGATACCTGCTGGGGGAAGATTTGAGTTAACTTTTTATCTCAGTGTTGTATGTTCAATGTCTATGATGGTATGACTAGTTACATAGAAGGATTTGACGAGATTTGGGATTAGTATTATTAGATCCCGATATTTAATATCAAACATGCATACATATACATAACTTCATACCAAGTTCCTACGAGTTACGCTGAGGGAGTAGAGTGCCAGGTCTCTCATCATCTCTGATCAAAGTCTCTCAGTCAGTCATAAAATATATTAATAATATACCTTTATATTAACAACGTTTTTGTACTTAGTACTTCGAATAGTTCTAGCTTCAGTTTATATCGGTTATACTTACCTATTAAGTAAACGACACTGAACATAATTGAGAAAATTATTGACTCCATGATCCATTCTCGGTCAATCGTTTCCACATCATGCAATAATTATTTCCAGGGAATACGATTTGCTGACACTTTAACTGCAACTTAATTGCAAGCATGGTTTCATTCTTTGGAACTTAATGATTAGAATGAAAAAACATATCTAAACAAACTTAGTTGAAGGCTATGTATGTACTAATAAATCTTTAGGACCATCACATATTATGTGATATCTTTGGATTATACTTATAAAAAACTTTTGTAACAAGTATGGTAAAACGGGTACAGTCGCCGACGAGAATATTCTATTTGCTCGTATTGAAAACTGGATGAAGGCCCCGTTCTCCCAGTAGCCTTCAGCTAACTGGGTCAAGTTCATGGTTGGCAGTGTACTCATGCAATATGGATGGAAGTATCCAAGTTCTGAAGGTTACATTTATGCTCATTATCTGCATCTAAAGTGGGTTAATATATGACAGTGAATTTATCGCACCCTCTCCGACATATTCGTATCTTATTTCTGTTATGTTATAATTGTTCTTTTATAATTCGGATTTTCGATATTTCTCTACACTAAAATTCGATTATATGACAATTCACGGTAAATCTTAGAAAATTGACACAAAATGCAAAAATTAAATTTCCATTACAATTTTGTTGGACAGAAAAAAGACAGCGAAGAATCTAACTAGCAAAATAACATTTTCGTGTAGGAATGTTGATATTCCGAGAGCATTTGCATGAGAGCGCCCCAGATAAAGACTCCGTCGCTACCTCTACAGGTATTTATTAGTTGAAATGGAGGTATATGAAGAATTGGAGATGAGCTTCGGTGCCTGTTACGACTTGCGATGAGTCAACGATGCAGCTAAGATCGTTGACCTGCCCCGACGACATAACACCGTTAGTGTGAATAAAGTACTCCACGTTTGCACTTTCCGCTAATCATTACGATATTTTAAACCACTTTTTTGCTTACAAGAAACTATATTTGTGTGATTCATACACTTAAGGTCCAAAAACGACTTGATTCATTCATCTCAATAAGGAATTCAACGGCTTAGTCATCGAACGATTGTAAAATGACGTCATCGAAAACTTTATGAGCAGCTCGAGTGGCTCTTTCGTAACATTCGTATTTACGCGACGTAAGAGTAAGTTATGTCAGAGTAATTATGGGGTTCGGGAATTATGACTCAGTGAGTCCTTCCCTACAAAACCTATAGAGATTCCAATAAAACGTATTCATTCCGCACGGTAAAATGACTTAATCCCTACATCGGACCACCACTAACGACATTACATATGCAAACAGCAAGCAAACTCCGGCCGCTCTGTGTGCACCCGTAAAACTTTTTCATCGGGGGAGTAAAAACTTGGGTCATTCATTGTAATATGGGGTCGCATAATATATATGTATGTTGTTCTATACTTAAGTCAACAATAAAATTGTAGATAAGGCGAGGTTTGTTGTGTATTATTTATAAGCAAGAATGTGTGCTTATTGTGAAATTCTGTCACACAATGATTTTTAGACCAAAACCGTGTTTGTTTACACAATAATCAAGATTAAATATACATCTATGGCCCTAAGATCATTATTGCAATAAAATAATACGTCTAAGTTGCCGCATGAGCTATTCGGGAGTTAATCAATAACTTTGTTTTGCGGGCAGTTTTTTTCGCGCTCGGCTGGAAGTTCCTACCACGGTTTATTCATATAAGTTATGAAATCACGCATATGAACCGGTATTGTATAAATTCTTGTTTGTTATATTGTTGTTGGAAATATGTCACTTAAGAACAGACGAGCATTTCTTACTCACGGCTATGAATAAAATACTCAATAATAAGATAAAAACAACCTGTTTGAGTATACATACAAGGCAAACAACATGGGACTATATTGACATACAAAACGATCAAGAGGCATGTAATGCTTCGGGTGTGACGGGTGTTGCTGTGCTTAGTTGTCAACAGGCCAACACTTACCTATAACAACAATCCAGACTGCCTCTGAACTGTGTGGCATTGGTTTTAGGGCAGTCCTCGTTAGCAGACTGCTAACCAGAGGCGTTGCTAATTTTGAAAACTTGTGGACATTGTAGATTCGTAATTGATTTGCATTAGCCTCGGTATGCGTCGATGCAAAATCATGGAGAAAACTGATAAGATAACAAATAGGCGAAAAGAGGCATAAGTTGAAGCTGCAAGGCTCATTGAACCGTAGCAGTCGGCAATTATGATAAAATCAAATGAACACTGTTCGCGTGGCCGGAAAAAGACGAGAAAGATTTCCATTTTCTTCAAGTTACGTCGAGAGACCCTGCTAGCAATAAATATGTAATGGAAGCGCCCTCTATCGATTGCATCATCAAAGAGGGTTGTTTTTATCGCTGAGCAGGTATGACGTCAAAGAGATGTTCCTTCACGTTGACTTTTGTCACGTTGTTGACACAGAATGCTAATTGAACGCAAACGAAACCACATTATGGTATGAAACCCGTACCTAAGTTACCTGAAAGGAGCATAAGTGGTATTACTTACCTGTAATCCAATTAGAATTTCTAACCCAATAACTTTCACAAAAATAATGTATATACATGAATCTTGGTTCAACGATTCATTAAACCACCACCTTTAATTGTTAAAAAGTATTTTTAACAATTAAAGGTGATGGTTTAATGAATAGTTATAATATAAAGAAAATTGTTATTCAGTCTTTAAACCTGAAATATTTGCTACCAGAAATTATAACGCTTTTAGTTGCCAACAGTGAAGTATTACCAATATCAAAATATAGCGATTTATTGTTAAAAGCATTTTCCTATTTAAACATAACATTTCTAACAAAAGTTACCCATACTATCTATAAAGCTAAAGGTACTGTTTTCAACATAGATTATATAGAAATAAAATAAGTACCAGCCTGCCCGTAATAGCTGGTTTGTGCCCAGTACTTGCTACAAGGCCCTCTCAAGTAGCTCGCGAGAGTAGAATACTCAATCTAGAGAACTATTAGGTTTATATGGAGCAGTCATTAAATGGGTGACTTCATTTGATATAATTAAATATATGTATTTACTACAACAGCCGGGCGAACTAATGGGCAAGCAACTGGGGCAAGCTCCCTCTAGGCTGGTTTCCCAACCGTTGGAGGGTAGAGAGGTCTTGAATAACTAAAATGCAATTAGACAGGGGTGCGTGCCGACGCACTGTAACACCCCGCGTGGGAGAGTAGTTTTCGAGAGAGTAGTTTTTTCACCCCGAGTAGTTTTCTTCCGCGAACGCTCAGGCTGTGGAATGAGCTCCCCGTTGAGGTTTTCCCTGGAGAGTACAGCATGGAGTTCTTCAAGAAGGGTGTGAAAAGATTCCTGCAGGGTCGGCAACGCGCGAGTGATACCCCTGGTGTTGCAAGCGTCCATAGGCGGCGGTAACCGCTTACCATCAGGCGGACCGCATGCTTGTTTGCCACCCAAGTGGTATAAAAAAAAAAAAAAAAAAAAAAAAAAAGAGAACGCACATTATAACTAAAACGTTTTAAAATCTCTCAACAATAAAAAAATGGGACGTGTGATTATTAATATTACTGTAGTGTATAACATTTCAATGTATAAACATTATGGCAACAACTAACTCCTGGGGATTACTTCTAATGGGACTTGAATAATATTACATGCGTGATTACACTCGATGGAGCATCCGCGGTGAACGGATCCACCATAAAAGGATATACATACATATGAATTTACAGCGCGTGTTGTCTGCTAATTTGGTAGGAGGCCGGTTGCGAAAATGCTGGGCCACGTGCGGGGCGTTTCCATGGCAACTGAGGAAACTACGCAGTTTTCCGCACCCCCCACCCCGCGAACAATGTCTACGAATTCACCGTTTAATACTCGACAAGAGTGGATAGGGCTATTATTTATTTTACCCTACGGAAATCGACTACTTATTCGTGGGTAATGCACCTTGTTTACAGCACTTTCAGTATTAATAAATAAATTAATACCTTGGGACAATTCCACAAAAATTTACTTTTTTTTTAATATGTGAATTTCAAAAATAATGTGCCGTTCTAATACTTTGTAAATTTTTATTATTTTTTATTTCCACAAGTTACCTATAAGTTTAGAACAAAGGGTATGAAAATAAACATTGTTTTATGGTGGTATCCTCATCAAATCAGTGGCCCGTAATAATAAGTCTATTGCACAAAGGGATCGGGGACTTTTGCCAGGCAATTTGAAATTGGGAGTGTGTGGGGGCGGGCTGCGAGAGCTATATCGCTGGCCAAACGATGTACGACATATTGGGTGGGCGGCCGTAAAAGGATTTCATAACAAGATTTGGGCATTTATAAGACTTTGGAAATGGCTTGGACCAGGTCAGTTCTTTCATACATAATATTAAACATTTATTAAGTTGTTGCGTGGAATGCCGACCATGTCAGTTTTGTTTGAAATTTGAAAGGTAATACATACTATAATCCTATCAGAATAGTACATGGAGCTGGACAATAGTAAAGACACAACAATTTCCATCCCTCCGGTAACCGTCTGTTGGGTATTTGACCCCTGTCAAAGAAGACAATTGTCTATCCATCGGCATACTCTATCTTTATTGGCAAATCTCACTACCTCGCAGTTGCGGTTAGCTGACAATTTGAAGCAGTCGAAAACAGTAACCAGTTTTAACGTAGAGCGTATAGGTTTTTCTGTCTATTTTGATCTATTCTATTTGATCTATTGTATACTGTCTATTCTGTCTATTCGAATTAAAGATTGACGAAACAGATATACAAAGCAAAAGTGTGTGCAAGAAGAGACAGAGGAAGGCCACGTTCCAACTACCTGGATCAAATAGATCGGACTCTCAAGGACGGGAACGTTAAGAGTACTCGAAACCGACGAGCATGTATGAAGAGACTGATGAATGTGGACGAAGCGAAAGAGGTATGAAGTCTAGAGAGAACTGGCGCTCTATACTCTCTGCCTACCCCGTTAGGGACTTGGCGGGATGATATGTATGTATGTATGTATGTATGTCTATTTTATATCAAGTATATGAAAAATAACTCTACTTTGTTTCTAGACGATTTCTTATAATGAGCCATGAACTAATTAGCCGCCTGATGCCGTAGCGTCCGGCGACCGGCGACGGCGTTGGCAAATTTTCTAATCAACCGACCTGGCAGATCGATCAAAAATGTTACGAATTACGTCGTGTGTATTCATTAGGACTGTCATTTAATGGCATTGTGTGTTGCCGGGGCTTCTCTTAACAATATATCCTCTGCATTAATTGAATATTTCCTGCGCTGACTATAATTAAACCGGAGACATTGTGGACAGAAGACGCCGATATCTAGTTTCTAAGTGGGCATTGTAACAGTTGGGACACAATGGAACCGTTGCCGTGGCGAAGGCCGACCCATCGTCGCTCAACGACTGCATTATTATAACACCTGCAGTTGCATCTACTATGGCCCAGGTTTCTATTTAACGGTAAAATTTAAACCAGTGTAATTAAAAGAGTTGAGCTCGATAAAAGCCAGTTTAATCGAATTAATATATGTATAACCTGCACACGGTTGAGAAGTGCACACTGCACATGTGTCACGTTGGCACCTATATATATTTCCGGCGGGAAGTGCGTTACACCTCTGCCCTTCGAAGACCCTAAGGGGAACGTGCCACATATATGCTTATTAGCAAACATTTTAATAAACAATAATAAATAGTAAATAAACGACGACGACGAGGTTTTTCGCAAATAAAACCAGACGATTGTTACGTATAGCCAAACAAACTTTCTAATCTGCGTGTATGAACTGATAATTCATGACTAATCTCTACTGCAGCTGCCCCAACAATACGCATCTGTTGCATCAACTCTGTATTGCAGTCAGCGACTTAGTGCAACCAGCTCAATAGACAGCTGCTTCCACAGTACCAACTTATTATTAATATTGCTTTTAAACTTCTTGTATTTGAGCTTTAGTCATAAGGTTATTCCAGTATTATTTCAATTTTATCAATAAGTGAAGAAACTATAAAATACTAACACGTTTACAATTGCGCAGCTGTTAGCAAACAATTGAAGAGATCTTTTAAATTGGGGACAAGGTCTAATTTAGGGACTGTTTTCATGTAGGCAACAATAACAGTATTCCACCATTCGAGAGAGATAACAAACTCAATATTCAGATACATTTTTTGTTTCAGATTCGGGGTTTGGTGGACAACAGCTATTTACAGATAAAAGCTGGCCATTTATATAGCTTTTAGGATTAACAAGGTAAATTATGATTAAAATCAGTTTCTACTACAATTTAAATTTCACTTACGGGTTTTCTATTCGTTTCCTCTTATCCAGATAATGAATATAAGGTCGTCGTAACAATGTAAAAGTCATAAAGGAATATTTTATAGCTCCAGCTCATATAAATTTACACTAATAATATGAAGAACGTGGTTTATGGCACATCGTATATAATACTTGATAGTAGCGCACCCGGTGCAAAAGCGACGATGGAATGTTTCGCTGATGTCGTCAACAATTTAAAAATAGTAACACGACGAGTAGTAGGTACCGGAGTGTGCCCACTATCATCCTGTCAGGAGTCCGCACAATTGGCTTCTCAACATGCATCAAGTACCGGCCCTCCAATGTTAAAGCGTATCCATCTACTGAACTAGGGTTTGCGCACGTTTTTACAATCATCGTCGATTTATCGTTAAACTTTTCACTATAACCGGAACTATTCGGCTAAAAGCCACTTACACAAATTAGGAAAAACAATATACTGAGCTGCAAACATACGGACAAAGTCCGTATTGCGTTCCGATTGTTTGAATAGTCGCCTGCATTGCAAGGATTGCAAGTTCGTACCCTTCCTGTACCAATGAGTTCTCTCTAAATGTATGTGCTTTGTGGTGAAAGAAAAACACGAAGAGGGTTATCAGCATGTGTTTTGAAAAGAAATAAACATACGCCACATTAATTTTGCGTCACGCTTGAGAAACGGCACTGGACTCGCCATGTCATTGGCACCTATCTATCTACCTGACAATATATTCCGCGCGAAAGGAGGTGGTTATATGATATCAGAATTTCCCTTCGGGGACCTTTACGGAATACGTGGAGGTATATTATATAAAAAGTGCAATTAATTTCGGGCAGTGTCAATCATCCTCGTAAATGATACGTATTACAGACAATCAGACGGCGACCTTGCTGCTCGTTGTCGCGCAATCGTGGGGAGGCGCAGATTGTCATCCTCCATTCCGGCATCCGCCTTTTGCACTCTATTACATAATACCTGCAGGAGCAGCGTTGAGATACGCAACGACTAACACCACTTATGATTAAATTAACTTGTTTGTCATCTCAATGAAAGCAAATTCAATTTACATACTCTAATGTGTCACGTTTAAAATGAGGCTCCAACCAAATGTTTACTTAAAACAATACCTACTGTAAGTTTCAATGACATAATACATTTAACTAGCTAACTAACTAACATAACAAGTATGGTTTTGACATGCAAATAGGTTAGTCGACACAGAAGACATTCTAAAACTATGAAAGTCCATAATGATATAATATATTACAACCTGTGTGCTTAATGATGTGAATGGAACACAACTAGTTTTCTCATGTTTGTAAAGTTCACTAATGTTCAAATCGATATAGTTACACAAATAACATTTATAAGAACTCATACATTCCGCTGAATTCGGGTATTATAAACAATGTCTATAGGTACTATGTTATTTTAGAGGAGCTCAATTTGGAAATCATTTCGCTAGGTATAGATAATTCTTCAATTCTATTTTATCAGTTTGAATCAATAGCAAAAATAACTGAGTACATTACAGCTCTCCCGTGTGTGTTAACTTTTACTACGCACTTAAATATGTCATGGCTTAGTATGTAGAGGTTCTAGAAAACTGGTACCGGTTGAGGCGTACAAATAAATAAAAGCGTTGAAAAAACTTGTAACTCGGCGCGGTTTGTTTAGGCTACACTCGCGTCCACACATATACCTCCAGTACAATAACTACATACAGTTCCGTTACGAGGTAGACAAATCGATGTCGTTATAAAATAAGAGAAGTTACTACTCAATATAAGTTTGAACGTAATTTCACGGTGTTACAAGAATAAATCTTTGTCAGTAGCTGGACAAGTTGCAAATCGGTCTAATGCCTGATCGAGTTGCCGGCTCCGGCGGCAGGTGCGATGATACGGACTCTATCCTCGGTGGTGTTAATTAGACCCTCGACGTTTGATTTATTGGCTAACTTTGCCGCGAACTTAATTTATCTTTACTCTGACGTGCTAAGTATCTTGTAGGTAGTACCTACATAGAAATGACTTGCAATTAACATGCGGCTGAGGCCGAGATTCAGCGAGATTTTTATAAGAGATGATCATATCCGGTCCGGAAGGGGATAATATATTATTTATAGAAGCCCGGTGAGTGTTACCTATCTGGCTGGTGACATCTACCGCAGTCACGGTTCACGACTTTGGCGTTGTTGATGAATGCGATAAGCACTCACCGCTCTGTCGGTTGGAACTGTTACTCATTAACAAATAAAAATTGGCGGAAGTGAAAACTGTACCTGAAAGTAGTTAACGTGAAGTACGTTCCGATGGCCTCTATTGCGTTAATGGAGTGAGTATCGCTACTATATTATTTATTGCATGACGAATGTGGGCAAGGCATTCTCACCATGGAATACTACGAAATATGCACTACCGACACTCGTATCCGTAATGAGCTTCGCTTTATTACTTTACAAGCTTAGTAGGTAGTTCTAGGGGAACCGACACTGTAACGTGGAAATATTCACATAAAAAGTGTTTTCTACAATATAAATATCGCAACTAAAAATTACATTCAAAGACTTAAGAATAAATATTGCTTTTCATTCAAGAAAGTGTCACAAACGGAATAGATAAGCCCTTCCTGCCGCGAATGATAAGGAGAAATAAATAGGAGTCAAGAAAAAGAGTAAAATATCCATATCAGCTAAGTATGCGACCAGTTTTACCATTTCTGGTCACACATGAACAAAATGCTAAACGTTAATGATGGTTCCAAATACATAACAAAGTACATATATACGGTCGAATTGAGAAACCTCCTTCTTATTTGAAGTCGGATAAAAATAATATTTTACTCCTTTCCACAAGGGTCCTCTAAGGGGTAGGCAGAGGGGTACAGGTATTACCCACACACCCACTTTCCGCCGGAGATATATTTTAGGTGCCAATGTGACAGATTGCGAGTCCATCGCCGTTACGCAAGCACGTCTAGGTAGTACGCCTTTGAATAACCTACGCAGGTTTCCTCTCGATGTTTTCCTTCACCGTAAAGCTCGTAGTGGGACTAATCACTGTACTTAAGTTGAGAAAAACCAATTGGTACAGTCGGGATTCCAACTTGCAATACTTGTATTGCAACTACTCGAACGACTAGGCCACTACGGCTTAGCTTAAAAAATATTTAACTAAAATTTCGGATTGGCGTTTAGGCGCTTATGACAAAACATCACAGAAAGGACTTTGCAGGGAGCGGTTTATGTTACCCATTTAAGAAATATGATTAAACATATGTTAAATTCTGTTAAATAAATAATATAATACTGATTAAACTCGATTCGATATAAACACTACTCAGTCTTGTGGTAAAATGAATGGGCGCAAATTGTGGTCAAGTCGAGAGAATTGGTGTTCATTGAGCAATCGTCGTCAGTTGATTAAGTTGTCGAGTAGTCGATTATGCCTCGCAGCAGCGGTAGTAAGCCACGAGAGTCAGGACGAGCCCGCATCCCATTGTTTCTAGAGATTTAACGAGACACTACTTGCAATCCTTGTAATGCTAAAAGACAATTGACAGACAATGTCCTATCAGTGATGTGAACGATAATGCTGAGTTACGTATCATGCTGAACGATCATAGTGAGCATTTGTAACTGACCGAGTGTGCTCTCGCAGTTGCATTACATACTTCAAAGGCCACGCTAACCCATTAAGATGCTTGCTGTGATACCTGCCTTTAAACTTTGCAACGCACTTGCTAAGCGAGAATACTAAAGCGATAATTCTTGTTATTTTAAAAGCATCACGAGCTGCTAAGGAATCTAAATCACGATTTGCTAAGTTCGCTAGTATCCGGCAATTAGAACATCTGGACCGATCAACACATGATATTCAAACATGTGGAATTGATAGGTATTTACGTACGTTTACAAGGATACAGTTTGTTTTGAATTAATCTTGCAAACGTTCTTGTATCTAAAGTAGAATCTGACAAAGCATGTGGCCTTACCGCCATATAGCGCCACTAGCTGGGAAATTGAGTCAAAATGTCATCTCCTTGGATATAGGTGTTCCCACGCTATCAGCTGGTTCACGCTCGAACGCGCAAGCACCCGCTAGCGACAGACGACTGACGGGCCAATTACACACACACTAATAAATTTACTGTTACAATCAGAGCTATCAACATAATATGCACCTTTCTGCAGGCTATTTCTGTCTGATACGGGCTGCAATAGAGGGAGCGCCATACATACGTATAAGACTCCGACTAACCCAGACCTTGGAGGGATTTAGATCCTATACTTATTCAATAAGTCCTAAATATGTATTTCTTTAAAGCGCTGTTTATTTAAATCTTATATAAGATTAATCATTAATGTTAAGTGTATTTGAAAAACGAACGACTGCCATACTAATGTTCATAGGCGTAAATATCACAAAGCCTTTAAGCGTTAGGCTGTGCTTTGATAGATAGAATGTATAAGTAGGCCAACGTATAAGTATTTATATATAAATAGATTTCTTATGCGTGCTACATAAAGCATAAATGAATAATCAACTAAATGTAGGCATATGTTGGGTAAGCGACGATAAGGAACACAATAATTTATGAGTGACAGCTGATGCACAACAAACAATCGATGGCGCCATGAAAAACTATTTGCTTGACGTACAGTAAATGGAACAGTACGCGAAGAATTACTGATAAAGCGACTAGGAAGGAATTCTTTCATTTGACCACTAACTGCATAATATTTCATTAAAGCAAGAGTTCATTACTCTTGCTTTAATTAAGATTGAGTGGGTGTTTATTCATGTATCTCCACTACAAATATCAGGAGCAATGACCACGAAAGAGGGACAAAACAAAGCTAGTTAATTGTAATGTAACGGTGCCCATAAAAACTGCAAGTTTTCGTGCTTCCCGTTACTCACAAATTCACTATCCGACTGCTATTATCTGAAACCAATGGAGTACAAAGAATGTGGAACACAATACCAGAATGGAATGACGAAGCATGAAAAGTGTGTTCATTCTATAAATAACGACCATCACCGTTGGTTGAAAAGACAATGTGCCAAGTGTATTAGAGAGAAAGCTCAGCAGAGTAGCTGCAGCGAGATCAGACGCTGATAGCTGATAACGAAGCCATTACCGCGATAATTGCCTCCCTGGGTGCGCGGCCCATCCAGCGGCGACGACGTCATTACTCACATGACCGCAATGAATTTAACACCATGTTGACATGATAAATGGCAAAGCTAATATAAGTCATGTCCGTTCAATAATAATAGAAAATAATATCATTAATTCGAGTTATTTACATATATGATAATTATGTGATACGTTAAAAAACTTAATGTTTTCTCTCACATTCCATTCTCATCGAAGCGTCATAGTTTCTTGTGATATGAACCACCTATAGCGTGAAAAGTGATTAATCTGTGAGGCAATATACAAATACCATGCCAGATAGTTTCCAGAAGAAAAAGATTATGTACCAAATATCCGTAGGTAACTACTTACTATTGGTACAACGGTACCAATACTAAGTAGTTACCTACGAATCTATTCCACTTCCAGCAGCCGTAACTTAAAATGTGGCAATTTAATCCTGACCTATTAAATGATATGTTCAGTATATCTAGTCAGGAACAACTTGAAGTTAAGGCTGACAGCAGTTTGCATTGTAAGCGGCATTATACAAGTGGGTTAAAAGCTTAGTGCTGTATCACTAAGCCAATCCAGGACAATGGGTAGCACTAACACGGCAAAGACATTAAACATCGAAGCAGTTCACAGGTACCCTAAGCGAAAAAAACATATATAATTATCCTAGTGATATCTGAGATTAATTTATCCATATAGGCCTTCAGTAACAGTTAAGTAATTAGAATTTTATACATAATAAGATACGTTAACCCACAGTTAAAGGGCAATAGGGCAGGATCCCGCGAAATTTGCGTAAATTTTGGATTAACAGTTAGGTAAATCAGTTGCTGGAATGAATTCGTAATCAAACGATACGACTAAGTTTACAAATTTTCGCGTTAGCAATAGGAAGAATCAACCGGATTGAGACTTCTATTTTTTGCTGTTCACGAGATTAAAAGCTTAAGTAATAAATTAAACACCTCATATATACATCAGCATGTCTTTGTGAGCCCCTCTCAAACGCGTTTACATTTTCTTTAGCCAGCTCTAAGCGAACAGTAATCCGGTACAGTAGAAGCATGTAGAAGGTAGTGTGTATGCCGGTAATGCGATTATAGTGCAGGCAATTGCCCCGAGAGCTTTAGCTATATTTACTCGGATGTTATTAAAAGTTGCGTTGTGCAATCTTTAATCATAGAACCCCAAGCCTTTTTTACACATATTGAACTTAGTATGAACATAAATATATCTCGCCGAGTACCTCATTGAGTAGACAGAGAGTTTTTAAGTTTGATGGCTTGATGCCACGGACAGGGAAGTGAACACATTTTTGTTGTTCATTGTTCATTAATGTAGATATTATTGTTATCAAACAATAATTTCATTCAAAAACTATATCTTTCGCTATAGTGACATATTTTTCTAGTTGGCGTCCACATCCAGACCTGGTTGAAATATAGTAAATTTATTCGTATAGTCTTCCTTCATACTACAGGAAACATTAATTGAAAGTGCAACACCATTGACATTGATAAAGATAAACTGTCCTTGTCCGGGCTACTACGGTTTTATTGGGGAGGTATATATATAAAATGTGACCTTTACCGACTATGCAGTCACCACATTACTGGACGTCGTAAAATTTTATTACCGACCACTACAATGATTCTATTATTACAAAATACACGTTTGCCTTTGAACAAAACATCTGACGTAATTGCGTGCATACAACATACCTAAATGTAAAAAAACGCTTAACATTAAACCAATGAACATCTTTGTTATTTTAGCAGTTCTTGATCGGAGTTCTCTTTCAGTGCTTAAAAATTACCAATTTTGAAGCTCCGATTGCATGTATTGACACGTTGATTTAGTGAATAGACTAAGCTCAGGAGCAATGAAAAATCATGAGAAAAAAATTACCACTATCACAGAAAATTAAGCGACGATGAGAATGAAGTCGACGCGACATAATTGAGAATACAACAAGTGGGGAAACACAGACAAGAGATTTCCTGGTTTTGTTTGAAGCGGTGGCTCCCCTCCGTGTCGCATCGAGTGTTGTCTACTTAGACACAAGCAGGCACAGAAGAAAGGTATTGTTCGGAAGGAAAGTATGCGGCGCTTAAATCGAGTCATTAAAGCCCACGGTTGAGTTATTGTCCTCAGTCTGAACACGGAATCGGTTGTTTTTCTTTGATTATAAACCTGGAGGTCTACCAGAAACTTAAACGTTTGAATGAAAAGCTTTTTAAGCGCTATTTCACTCCTGAATAGCTTCTTCATATTACATATATCAGTATAATCATATACATACAACTTTACAAAATTTTATTCGGATACAAAGAACGTGTTATTGTTGCCGTTCCAGTTGCCAACAACATTGTAAGTTGTGAAATCAGTAAATCGATTGTGCTATTTGTGTTAGGTGTCACATCTGTGATGGCACAAAAGCTGCACATCGGCTATGGTGTGTGCACCGATACAATGATGCTTAGTTCGTTCAGTCTGATGGAACGCGTCAAATATACGTTCAACTAGACGAATACAAAAAACAAATTGAAAACATATAATGGCAACCAAAATGTATTACACCACGAGCTTTACGGTAAATGAAACGTCGAGAGGAAACTTGCATTAATTTAAGAATAAATTTACATACATACATACATATCATCACGCCAAGTCCCTAACGGGGTAGGCAGAGAGTATAGAGCGCCAGTTCTCTCTAGACTTACATATCTCTTTCGCTTCGTCCACATTCATCAGTCTCTTCATACATGCTCGTCGGTTTCGAGTACTCTTAACGTTCCCGTCCTTGAGAGTCCGATCTATTTGATCCAGGTAGTTGGAACGTGGCCTTCCTCTGCCTCTTCTTGCACACACTTTTGCTTTGTATATCTGTTTCGTCAATCTTTCTTCACTCATCCTTTCTATGTGTCCAAACCAACGTAACATGCCTTTCTTCATCTTTACAATCACGCCCTCATTCACGCCAATTGATTTGCGAATCTCTTCATTGCGGATTCGATCTAATATCGTTACGCCGCACATTTTTCGAAGAGATCGCATCTCGAATAAATTTAATTTAATTTAAGAATAAATTTACAGACGTATATCATCGAGAGGAAACCTGCATTCATTTAAGGATAAATTCAAAGACGTGTATATGTATGTAGTGCGTGAGAAACCGTGATAGCTAAATGCCTGACGTTGGCGGCTAAATACATTTCCGACGAAAAGAGGGAGGACACCTCTACTTAACCCGGGGAACCTTAAGGAAAGGCGTGGGATGATATAAGTACGTAATTAAAGTAATTTACTAAGAAGTTATATTCTGCGAAAGGCTAAATGAAATACACACTCGAATTGCTTATCTGCATTTAACCTATACTATAACTGATGTTTTTATTACCACTCGTCTTGACCTCATACGTGAATACGAATTCCTTGTTCAGAATAAAGAGGCCCATGTCACATTCGATTCCAACTGCGATAAGCTCACCGTGACAAATTTACAAATAGTTTATTATGTTATGTCCCTATCTCCAGCACAGTATATCAAGACTTAATCAAATAACAAAAGAATAGGGTCTCCGGATTTGTATAGCTCGAATTGTCCGTGTCAAACTCCAATTGAACTTACTAAAGTGAATTAACTCCGGCTACTTATAATTTGTGATTTATATGAGATTTCCTTCACGGATTTTTATAGGGATTATATTTGACGCCTTCCCACAAGTATCCCAGAAGGGTAAGGCGGAGTCTCATCACTCTCTTTTCGGATATACATATATAGACAGATAAATTAAAAAAAAACAGGAACGAAGATGCGATCTTAATTTGGCTATTTAAACCTCTCCGCCACCACGTCTTTAAAAGATAATTAATTGAATTATAGTATCCAATCTTACTACATAGGGAAAATATAGGCAAAATCTAAGCCAAATGTTCTCTACGGTATATTATGTATCATTATGTATTCTGTCACGGAAGTTACTGGCGCTTGCAATAATAGGTATAAAATGTGATTCATAAAATGAGCCTTCACGCGCTCACTGCTGTGCCATTCATCACGGTTAATATGTAGGAATACATCACAATAGTCATTATATATAACGAAATATTTTACCTTTCTAATTACATTTTCCGAACAGTTTGCGGAGAAATATAGTTTCGAATGAGATAAAAAATATCTGATTACATCAAATGGACCGCAAAAGTAGAAAACAGCATTAGTCTAACATTACACGTTTGTAATTAAAATATGTCTGTACTCACCCCAAACTAAATATTGAAGCTAGACTTACCTGAAAACAAACAACAGAACATTCAATATACAAGTATAGTGATAACATGAGAAAGATGAATACGTAATGCCAAAATGTAACTGTGTTTATAACAAGGCTGGAAACTGAAACAATAGTCAGTTGCTAGGCTAGTCGCGATAGAGCAGCGGATTCTATCGATTACCTTGTCTGGTAGATTCACTTTATCACAGCATACAGAAAGTCTACTTTATTTTTTCGACGACATGTACTTATGCATTGTAAAATAGTAGGACAACATGGATATATGATGAAAAGTCAGTAGTAAAGCAGTTTTGATATGGCCTTTTTATTATTAATATTAACAGTCTAAAGATTTGTGATTTATTATGAGAACAGACCTCCGATTACTCACATTTTTTTCCCAGAACTTAACAATTTCTACGCTAGATTCAAAAAGCTAATTCCGGACAGCTTAATAAGATTTACTATGACACTGCTTCGGATAGGTAGGACAAAAATAGCTCTGCGAAATCGACCTTCAGTAATGTTTGTGGAATAAATTGAGTTTCCCAACGACAGAAAATACACCGTCGTTATGCCGAATTCATAAAAAAACAATCTACTGTTTATATATTTCGTAAATTGTGTACAAAACAAAGTAGAAAAAAAGGCTAACATGCTCAATACCAATTAAAAAGGCAATAAAAGGATAAACTACTGCGTTTATATCTTTCGAATGTAAATCTAGATAAAAATTTAGGGTTGGAATGATATATTTATTATTGCAGGAGGGTCGGCTTACAAACGGAATTTCAACTCTGGTAACCGAAACGAAATTGTCCTTTATATTTATATTATCGCGCTTATTTTTCATATATATAAGATAATATGGGTAGGTATTTATCCTAGTTTACTTACTTTTGCCTACCCCTTCGGGGATCCTTGTGGGAAGGGGTGAGGATATATTTACTTTTCATCAACAAATGTTAAAAAAGAAAACCGGGGAGTTTGTTTCGCCGTTTCTTCTCCCGGCAGGTACTTTTTATCTTGGAAACGGTGGTAACTTTGGTAACTTTAGTTTAGGTATCTTAAATATGTGACGTTCAATAAGTGTTCCCTGTGTCCCTTACATTGAATAAAATACTTTGATTTTGATTTTGATTTCATCTTACTATCATTAACATCTACTGGAATTCTGAATATTCTTTGTTATTCTACTAATTTATGGTGACAAAAGCTTACTTGACGCCTGATTTATAAAGTGCCTTTAATAATGACATTCATATAAATACGCATTTCACTGCAGACTTCATCCCTTAATGAGGTATACGGGATAGCGCGTAGAATCGATTTTTATGATACTGTTGATCAATGTTGATTTATTGAAGTATCTACACATGAAGCAAAATATTCAGCTATTACTGAAGAGATCGAGGTCGAGTGCTTTATTTATGAAAATAAATGTACCTAATCGATATTTCATCATCAAACGATACATTTTGTATTCGACATTATTTAATTTAAGCAATCACTATAACATATTCGCTATTCGTACGAATTTATCCATTAATTTAATTTCGAAAACTCACTCTTACTTTAAGTCTCTTTGTCCGATTGTTCTCTGTGCACGACGAATGACAGGCGCAGAACTACTGAGCTAATCATAATTTAATTAAACAAGCATATGGTTTGCAGATATGGGATACTATACGATTTAAGTGATTTTACGCATTGTTTATAGTACTATAATATAGTTTTGATCGGACGAAGTCGCAGAGAACCTAATTCTCCCTGTTATCATGTTTATAATTTGTTTTTCTCCTTGTTGCAGAAAGAAAAATGAAGAACAGAAATTGTCAAAGTGGATGGTGGGTAATACTGCTAACAGCGACTTTGGCACCCGTGGCCTTTGCAGAGGCAGCGGTGGGCATATATAATGCTAAGCTGAAGCAAGTCACTACCTCCAGCACCCTAAAATGGGCACATATGAAAAAGGAATCTATGAGTAATTATGTCATTGGAGCCGAATCCAGTGAAGGTAAAATATATTCTTTATTCGTAAATCAAACTTCTTATGATTAAACATGACATGTTTAATCAATCTTCAGGCTATACTTTATCCATAGTGTGCATAAATGTATAGTATTACATACATAGTACATAATAATCCCTGTTCGTTGCAGGTCCTATTTATCTATGCAGAGCCCGCCATGAAGGCGACATGATACTGGGACAGTTGAAGCCTGACTACACTTCATGTGCTGTATCTGCAAGCCGCAGTTACGCAGGATTTGAAGTATTAGAAAATATTGAAAATGCATCTTTGATTAATTGGACACCTTGGTCCAAATTCAATTCAAAACCAAATGGTGGCATAGTAGTCGATTCTTCATCCAATTTCGTTTTTATTGGACGTATGAAAGCTGAAAGTGGATTTTCTCATTACATTGGAAGAATAGCTTATGATAATGCTATCGGTCGGCTAATTACCTTTGATGATAAGAGCAATGAACTTATCGAAAACAGCGGGGAAATCTTAGTTGAAATCGAACCAGTGAGCTATAAGCTCGAAAATGTTGAATTGGAAATAGAAACAGAGCATATTCGACAATTGGACCCTGAAGTAATTGCAGAACGGGTTTTGAGGAATGATGAAGAAAGCGCTGCAACAGTTACTACTGAAGTAGGATACGATTATAATTACACGTTGTCGTGGGGTCATGGCCACGGTGTAGCTATCGGCCTAAATACTACTATTGAAATGGCGGACGGATCTTTGGTTTCAAAAATCCAGTGGGCAAACCCGTTTACAGAAAAAGTTACCAAATTATTCAAATTAGCACAATACTTAGAACCAGGAACAGCATGCAATGTAACAATTAGAGGCAATCATACCGACCGCGATGTTCAATATACTGCTAGGTTAGTTACCCTCTACAAGGACAAAGATTCCAGGTCAAGACTAATGAGAGGTACTCGTATAGAAAATACATTGGAAGTGGAAGCATTATATGGTGAAATATATTACACTGGCAACAATAGCTTAGTCCCGACAACGACAACCACGACCACTACTACGACTACGACCACAACCACGCCACCACCTTTAACTCTTCCACCTATGCCAGAGGAAAATGATGTTGCCAGTATTATGAAAAGACCGGAATCCTCTGAAATAGATAGCAATAACATGATGGGTGATAGTGGAGAAGAAATAATTAAACCAACGCCAGCTAAGGGAGATAATATAAACCAAGCCGTCGTCGGGGGCCTCGGAAGTAAACCTAATAATACTGCTAATATGAGAATCGTCTCTTTCACTCTCTTCATTCCAATGATTGCACTTTTACTTTAAAGCGTATTAATTTCTTCATGTAAATATGTAACGGAAAAACATCATCATTATAATATAATGTATAGTTGCTTTGTCGTTGATACAAATGTTAAAAAATTAAGCTTGCTGCTGTTGTTAGTATTCAAAGCAGATTGCAATAGTTTTCTCGGTAAGAGCTTTGTAAATATAATTAATATCTTCGTCGTTTAACATTCCTGTTATGTGGTTTCATTCCAATTTTGAAAATGTAAATTGAGGAGCCAAAATTAATCACATAGCTGTAAATATGTATTTGTAAATAGTAACTGATATGAAAGTCGCAGAGCGGCGATAAGTTGTCATTCCGGGCTGGACGCGATAATGACATTGTAGGTAGGGATAAATAAGGAGTAAAATACTGTTACCAATAACACCATGATATAACATATAAAACAAACATATTAATACAGATGTGCTCTGATGTTAGCTACACACCAGCTCCCATGTGCTACAAATGTATGTACCTACTATAAAATTACTTCTTAACTCTACAATAATTTGGTATAATTTTTTGCTGATTTAAAATGAACACATTACTTATGATAGCAATTCACACAACAAAATAATCCGTATCCTTGTATCGGAAACAACTAGATATGAAGCAAAATAATATATAAAAAGTGTGTGTCAGCTCCGACCTACGACTGGAGTTTACTCCTTACGAACGATTATAAAATAAATAGATTAGTTAATAAGGGTAAATGAATGTATTTCTTATATTACTTAGAGTATGCATGACACATCTATAGATTGATTTTTATGCATTGAGTAATTTTCTCAATTATGAAATAAATATCAATTGATATAAATTTATATTTATATCAATTATAAATAAAATATAAAATTTACGATAATTTAATATCAGGTTAATACAATATGCAATTGAAAGTAAATATTAACATTAATTACATCGCCATTCTGTTATTCTCGTTGCCATAGAGAGAACGAGAGCACCAAAAACGTAACGCTGTCATTCATCAGTAGATTTTACCTCTCATATTTTTCTCATACCGGGCGCCTTATATATGAAAATCGATTCTTAAGGAGTAAACTCCAATAAACTCCAAAAAAAAAGGTTAAAAAAAACTATTTTATGTCACCACGACATTTTTGTTACAGGTTAATATTTTTACATCCGCGTAAACGTCGGCATATTTTAGTACATCCTGATTTAAGTATTGTGTATTTTTATTATCTTAATAAAAGTGTTGAATCCAGAATTAAAAGATATTATTATTTTTTAGCTTTTAGTATTATGTAATTACATACAAATTAATTTATTTAGTTTTAACTGTCCTTTTAACGAACGTGTGTACGAGTGTACGTATTGCGAGTGCGATTGGGATTAAAGATGCTGGCTCCGTCGTAAATTAATTATCAGTTTCGTAAATCCGTAGTAAATTTGTCGGTAAAAAATTTGGTAACGTGCTTAGCGATCTTTGGACAATGTGTAAAGAAAGTGAATGATATTTTTGTATGAATTTCATCGATTGTAAGTACCCGCCTTATCTACTTTATTCTCATTCATAGTTATCTTTCATGTTTTATTTGTTAAACAAACCAACTGTCTGGTTGATGAGTGCTGAAGCCAGTGTTGAAAGTAGGTACTTTTTAACGTAAGAATTTAATTAGTTTTAAAGCGCAGATTTGTATTTTGATTATTTATATAGATGAATGTCCCACCTTAGAATACCATTATCGGATAAGTAATTACGAATATTATCAAAAATATCATAACGTATATAGATATATACTTGGTCATCTTGTCTGCTTCTATTTAAAATATTTTGTCAATGTTTACTGGTGGTCTAATTATTGTACCTAATAGACTTCGAAATGAAGACATTTACCATGTTCAATTCAATGTATGTTATAGAATAAGCGATGCTTGTATCTCTTATTTAGTAGTAAATCTGTGCACGTATTGATGTAAAGTAAATGAAATGGACCCTGCGAAACGGGTCACATTGATGAATCTCATTGTTTTGCGAAGCATAAATTGTGATGTTCCATGTAAGTTTTGTTTAAACTTCATTAAAGTGTATTTAAATTACATTCTTGTCTAATTTGCACCTAAATTTAGGTGATCCAATATACCACGAGAAATTTTTACGGACTATTCGTTACTAATTGCCAAAAATATTGTTCGAGAGGGAGAGGTACAATGATACCTAATCGTAATGAAATTCTTGAGGAATTATGGAAATCGCAGCAAGTACTACTGGAGTCGATTACATACTGTTAATTGTTGCGTGCGCTTAGCGATAGAAAGTAGAAGAAGGTGGAATGCTGTAGTTTTACTGTCAAAGTCTTGCCGCCGCTTATGTCAGTCATAACGCAGTATTCTAAAAAAGGCTGAACTGATTTTGCTTAATGAATATAATTATAAATAATATATAATATATCCTCACGACTTCCCATAAGTGTCCCCGAAGGGGTAGGCAGAGGTGTATAGGTAATACCCACACACCCACGTTTCGCCAGAGATATATCAGGTGCCAACGTGATAGATGGCGAGTACATCGCAAAGTTTTATTGAATATCTTTATATACATAATTCTTCTGTGAGTGTGTATGTCACTGAACTTCTCCCAAACGACTGGACCGATTTTGATGAAATTTTTTGTGTGTGTTCAAGGGGATCTGGGAATGGGTTTAGATTCACAATTGGACGCGATAGGTGGCGCCACCATCGTATTTTTTCACCCGAGCGAAGCTGGGCGGGACAACTAGTAATTCTATAAAACTTTATATAAACAGCCCCTTGCGAATCCGGTATGGGTTTTTAGTATTACTATAAATGCCAAAGTTTGTGAGATTGTATATTTGGTACTCAATCGCGCGCCTACGGCATATTAGGATGGAATTTGGCAGTGGAGGTAGGCTACCTTTTCAACAAAAAAAAAACACGGTTCCGTGGGATCGCACTACCGCGGGTCTTTGTTTATTTTCTACGTGTAATTGTAAGTGTCCACCTGTTGGACTGACCTAATTTGTAGAGTATAAATGAACCGCACCTCCGTGCAAATGCAAATGCCGGTCAACGTACGTAAAGCGATATCAACAGTTAATCACGCATAGGTACATTATCTTTAATACAAAAATGGGACGATACTAAATTACCTATTATATTAATTTGAACCTCCATTTGAGACATATGTGAATTTTTTTGTATATCATAAAGTAACAAATCAACATAAATTTAAGAGCTCTTGGCGGCGTCTCTGATGCAGTCCCGTCCATTTGCTTCTGTCCAGCAACCTCTTAAAGTAACAAATGCCTTTACTAAATTAAAACCCCACAGCAGAAATAACGAAATGGCGCTTGTACTGTAATCATTCACATTTGTTCACATTGGTACTTCATTTATAATAATAACTTATTGTTAAATTTTGTTTAGTGAGGCTTATCGCATTTATAACACTTTCTCTATTAGGCCAAACCGAAAGGCACCTAAGTATGCTAGATTTTGTGAGGAATCAGTTTTCAGATAATTAATATTTGATATAATAAAAGATACATATACGATATTACCGACATCATGTGCGCGCCACAATGGCATTGGTATTAGGTACTCATGATATTTCAAATCTTACATTGGGTGCAATAACTTTAAGCATTCCTACCTTCTTTCATTGGTGGGCCGTCACGTACCTACATTTTATCGCAATGTTATTTCCGTCAAATACCAGTAAACGACATTTAGCGGGGGCTTAGGCTGTCTTGCCTAAAAGTCAAGCCAAAACATTAAAATGTATATAATACACAAGAAGATCTGGGAAGAAACTACAGACTGTGAACAAAGGCTATTATTATTTATGTAGGAATTCAACGCTACACGTATCTAGGAATAAATTTACAGTTAATTAATATGAATCAATCGCTCAATTACACATCAAGTAGGTAATTTCTGCGCAGAACTGTGGCGCTTGCAATACGCAATACTTAGAAAAAATATTCATTTAACTGGAAGCAGTGAGAATTGGTCATTAGTCAAGTACCAATATAGTAGCGTCAGCGTAATTGAGTAACGCAGTACAATGTTTAACAAAGCAACTAACATTAACGAGAGGGGTAAACAAGAGATTATATGGGTTCGCCAAGTGGTAGCCGACCTCATAACTTGCTTCGGGTAGACCTTCGTCACTAGTGGTGACTCTGGCCTCTCATGAGGTTAGGGAAACATTGTCGTTTGTCGCGTGCACAGACTTTCCGTTTTCGCTTCCTGTACATTCCATCATCTTATCCATGGGTTTTCATTTGTCAGTTTTAGGTGGTTTCCAGAAGATGATAACAGAACCACTTTGTTTCTGGCCGTTTTTCTTCAGTTTTCTCTACTGATACACGTAAAATTTTACCTAACAAAAGCCCTTTTCTGACGATCCTACTACTCTAGTAACTACATATCTTTGCATTTATCCTATATACCAGTATTTTTAATTAAATCAACGGAAGCATCACACAGATTTCGTAATGAGCGCATTTCTGCTTGATTAACTCTACTTTCATGATTATTTCGTTACCTATATCAAGCATTCATCCGTACACAAGGGTGGATAGGGGTTACCTAAAGACCTTTGCGTACGGCCAGGCGCGCACTTGAGACACGGGATTAGTAGGTATTTTATGAATGAGTGGATTGAATGGAGTTAAATTAACAGAAAAATTCAATTTAAATCAACTGTAACTATAAATGTTAAATAAATACTTAAAAGCAAGCCAAGACTACGTTTTATTGCCGGATTGACCGGATGCGCTTCATATTATATCATAGGGATTTCGTGAGGAAACTCTTCGAAGCCTCCCGTGACAAGAAGGCTGGCGATTATTTCGCTCAGCGAATCAGCATTGCCATACAGTTATAGTCTTCTTGGCATCCTTCCGCGTGACACAGATTTGGTTCATTAATTCTATTTATAGTTTGTTTATATTTATTATTACTTTGTATTATAATATAAAACAGATTAACATAAAAACATTTAGAATACATAAAAAAAAAATTTTAGTTAAGAAAAATAAAAACAGAAGCAAATTGCTTAAGATGATAAAACATTTACAAAAGGGATATCGTTCATTGATATCAATATCGTAAGGCAACGTAGACTTTGAAAATAAATTTCGAGGCGGTATGTAAAGACGTATCTAAGAGACGCGAGACGAGGGCGCCTTTGACACCAACATGATACGGTGAAACGGCTACATTACAACTCTGTCTACCACTTCGAGGACCCTTGCAGAAAGCGTAGTGTAATCAGTAATTGTACCTACATGTATGTTGTTGATCAATACAAAATTAATTGGCGTTCCGTCGAGTCACAAATCACAATATATTTAGTTGCGGTTAACGATACTTTATTACACCGCAAATAATTAAACGTTAGGAATTACATCAACGCGACAAATTACAATGCCGTAGGTAACTATTAGTTACTAGACTACCTATATATTAATTATAATTGACTCGGTGTATAGATTGTGGTTGACACTAAATTAAGTTGCATAAATGGTGAAGCAATAGGTTTACTAAAACTGTGGTAGATAAGTAGACATGACTTCTGAATGAATTGGATATTATTGTATTCGAAGTGACTAACGAATGTAGACGAAGCGAAAGAGGCCTATAAGTCCAGAGAGCACTGGGACTCAGCATGATGATTAATATATGTACCTATATGTTTATAATATTCATTCTTTATAAATATAAAGATTGATAACATCCGTTGGAAAATTTCAAGTTTTCATATAATATTATTATTCTTTATTTAAAATAAATATATATGTATTTAAAAACATATTTAAAAATATAAAATATCATATAATATTATTATTATCATTTTCATATATTTATTTAAATATTAAATATGAGTAAACAGATTTAGACTGCATGAGCAAATAAAATGAATGCCTCGAAAAATATATTAATATATAGAACCATGAAATAGGCAAACTACTAAGTTACTACTAGTTTAACTACTAGTTCAATATTATACCTCGATATTTGTCGGCGTTGCCTTTTAATACTTTATAATGACACATGAAAATAAACATTTTGTAAAAGCCAATAATATTAATTAATTACTAGCTAAGTAAGCCCTTTATATACTGCAGCATGTTCGAGCTTCCTCGTTAAAAACTTATTTGTCATCCCATCGGTTCCGCCCAGGAGCAAGTAAACATTAATTAGGTCGTTCATTACACAAATTACTTGTCGCTAAAGAATGAAAGACGACGATAAACAGCTTGGTACGAGATACTCATCGTTAGCGGAAAATAAAATGTAGGTACCTACTTTAAGATGGCGGCTACAACATCAGGCGATAAAACGACGTATGACGTTCACTAGCAACTTATTGAGATGAGATCTCACGTTGGGCAAGAATAGTTACGAGATTCAAATAAAAAATAATCCTTGTGACAAATCTACACAAATTGACATTTCACTTTGAAAATTCAGCGAAGCTTATATGTAACTAGACAACGATATACACAGACATTGTTAGTCAATATAATAGTTATTTCGGCAATAAGAAAAAGTAAGCATGCGAATTCCCTATTCATATCAATAAAACTATTAACAAAACGCGAAAAGTGTATATTTCCTGGTGTAAAATATCCTTTTACCGACTGACAGGTTCGATCGATCGCTCCTTGAAGGAGTGTTGTGCAGTGTGCTGGCTCAGTTCGACCCACATCGTTCAAAGGCCACGGCTACACTGGTTTCAAAACTCTTATCAGGCGTGCCTAAAGATGTGCATGCCATCTTTCTAGAACAAAAAACATTACTGCGAATGGACGCCGCCGCCTCGCTAGCATCACGTACCAAACGATAAACCTTTTATATCAAATTAAACGGAGTGTATAATTCGAATGGATGCTAGGATTTTCGTTACGGATAAAATGCCGCTCTGGATAAGCTGGTAGGCGATAAGTAATTTTTCTCTATTTATTTTTTAATTTACACATAAGGCACACATGAGGCATAGTCGACAAGAGCTCTGTCATTTATAAACAGTATGATTGTAAATACATGTCAAGAAAAACACTTTTTAAATAGGTAATTCATAAACATATTGATAAATAAACTGGCGTGGTCATAAGTTACCTTGACATTTTACTATCTAAAATGATTTGGCTGCAGCCAGGCAGGAATCAGGCAAAGTTCAAGATGGTGGCATTTCATAGCATTTATACGTAGACTTATTGGTATGTAAACCGACCCTTCCTCCACTCACAATACTCCATAAAAAGCCCATTTCGCAACGGCAAGAACGGTGGAATGGCCGCATGTCTCGGATACCCTATATTAAACATCTGACTTTTTTCTCAATACCTACCAGTTTCTATGTCTCATTGTAAGGTGCGCAAGATGACCGAGCTCTTAAATTTTAAATTTAGTTAAATTTTAATGACAGACGGCATGTCCGTGGCCGTTTCTAAGGCACAACTATAAACACGACTTAGAATTTTCTCGCGTTTTAAAACGTATACAGGTTTCCTCGATCTCGATATTTTCCTTCACCATAAAACTGGTGGTGTGACTAATCACTGTACTTAAGTTTAGAAAAAAACATTGACACAGTCGAGATTCAGTAGAAAAGCCTGCTAACTTGCTACACTGTAATGAAGAATATCGAACTAATTAGCAAATAATCGCCAATATCAACCAACAACTTAATCACTCAATTAAATAAAAACATCAATCTATCGATGTCTATGAGCTACAAGGATTGTCAAGAAGTTTTAACAGAAGTTAGTTACTAAAGTTAGAAGTTAAAATCCAAAGGTTGAAAATCTTAAGCCGTTCTGATAGGGTTTAGAGATGAATATTTAGGAGCGTAAGTTCACTAAATACCTAATTATAATGAATCAGTTTGTCAAAGTGACGACAGCTAGACGTGAGTTCCTCCGCTGTGATTTCTGCAGGACGGCGCCAGTTGGCCGCAACGACCCAGGCGACGCGAGCGAAATACAAAAGTTAGCATACTCAGCAACCGGAGAGTATAATGGCACATAAATCAAACGTAGCTGGAGAGCAAGGGTTCAATCAATCGAGTACATACGCAACACAATGCACTATTGATTTCTCCCTGGCACTGGAGAAAGTACACAAGCAATAATGTCCACATATATGTCAGTACGAATCAATCATAAGCATAATTATACTTATTACGTCATTCTCGTATCTATCTCAACATACCAATAGATTGGAAGAATACAGTGTGGCATAATCGACTTCATAACTATACGAGACTAGCCTTTCTTTCAACTTCAGCGTCAAAAAGTGTCCATAGAACGCCAACGCCGATTCTTGACAACGGCTTAAAACTCCCTTTCGTGAAAAAGTAGTCCCGATTGTGGGAGCACGGAATTAAGCTACATACATATGTGACACTCGGTATGAAAACCTCAGTACATATATATATACACGAGCAAGACCGTTGAATAAATTGTGCGAGTTCCTTTTGAGTTGACCCCAGGCGGCGCCGCCAGTTCCCTTTCTAAGATATTACAGTTGTGCTCATAGATGAGTTGATAATTACCTCCAACAGCCCTCCTGTTGGAGGTAATGGTCGGTAAATACCGATGGAGGATTCACGTACATAATATGTCAGTTTTTAAACACAGACGATTTAATCAACTGCTTCGAATGATAGTTTGAGTTTATAACAAATTTCATATCTCAAGGCCAATTACTGATAAAAATACTTTAAGGCGAAATAAAATTTTAAAAAACATTGAATATTATCAGTAACAATACCTCTTCCAAAATAAATGCAAAAATGATTGGGCTCGTCCGGGATTTGAACCCGGGACCTCTCGCACCCTAAGCGAAAATCATACCCCTAGACCAACGAGCCGATTGATTTAAAAGACAAAAATAATGATAAACTCTTATTACGATATTTCAAGAGTACACACTAGAGTTGAATTCAATAATTTGTTTATTGTATACACAACTTCACTATTCTATTCAATTCAGAGTATCATGACTACAATTACAACACGACACCAAGAACTAACAGTAACAGCGCCATCTGTTGTAAAATAGCGTAAATTTGTTTTAATATCTTAATATATATATTTCTTGTGTGCGTGTGTATGTGACTGAACTCCTCCTAAACGACTGGACCGATTTTGATGAAATTTTTTGTGTGTGTTCGTGGAGATTCGAGAATGGTTTAGATTCACAATTGGACCCGATAGGTGGCGCTGTGATCGTGTTTTAGGGCATTTACTTTTTTCACCCAAGCGAAGCTGGGCGGGACCACTAGTATGTATATATATTTTTTAATATATGTATATATATATATACATATATATGTATGTGTATTTTCTATCTACCTTATATAGTTTTTTCTTATTTAAATACCGAATAAGCAAACAATATCTACAAAAAATTACCCAACTAATACTTTCATAAGTTTTTAAGACAAACAGTTTTCTAAAACAAAGTTGCGTCTCGCCGTCAATTAAGCCTACACAGCCGATATAAATGCGGTTTTCATCAATAGATAGATTGATTCAAATGGAAGGTTCATAGGTTTAATATTGTACCATAAACATATATGCAATTAACGGATAAAACGGCGGAGTGCAGTTCGTATTATATAAAATAAGAATGCCGAAGGGCATAAGATAAGTCTTACATCTTATGCGTGAATCCGCTTGATATATAATTGTGAATTTGTGGTATTTAAATTGTCATGGTATGTAAAATATTTTCGTGGCGTAGAATGAGGTAGGTAACCGTTTTAAGGAGACCATATAAAACCACTTAAGTATTCTAAATTGTCATCGCAATTCTTATCTCGTCGTTACCCCGAGTCAGTGGGTCGAGCGTGCCGAGAACGTTAAGGATCCGATGCAATCCACGCTACTCCCGGGGGATAAGACTGCTTACTATTGTTGCGAACCAATATGTTTGTGAACACATTACGAAATACCTAGCATTGTTCTATCTAACTGTGCTCGAACCCAAGGGATTGCGTATAGAATGTAGTCATATGTGTACGTTGTTACGCAGTGAGAATCACGACTTGTTTAAGATCGATTTATTAGAGACTTATTACAAATTTAGGGAACTAGTAGTGTGAACACGATGGAGTCAGGAATGGAAGTGTCTAAGGAACGGAGGGTGTGGTACTTATATCTAAAGGAACATAGTGTGCACTTAACTTATCTTAAGAGTGTGCCCCTAGCTAATCTTAACTAATGCTTGTTAAGTGACAACAGATGTCTTAAGAGCCTAGCTTATCTTACGAGTGTGCCCCTAGCGAATCTTAACTAATGCTTGTTAAGTGACAACAGATGTCTTAAGAGCCTAGCTAAGAGTGTGCCCCTAGCGAATCTTAACTAATGCTTGTTAAGTGACAACAGATGTCTTAAGAGCTAGTGAGTATGAATAGTAATAGAATGACAGATATATTTATAGCTATCGACTATGAAAGAACTTAATTAATTAATTACAGGAAAAGATAGTGGTTTGATATACTTAGGTTAATAATTAAGGTAGGTTTAACATAGTAACTAGAACTAGGTATAACATAACACCTCCCCCCTTAGAACAAAGATTGAGCAGAGTTGCTCGATTTTTGAGGAGTTTGGCTTGGAGAGATTTCTTCTTCGTCTTCGGATACACACGAAGTAGTAGTGGCGTTCAGCGATGTCATAGGGATTTCGATATGTTGACGGCGTTGAGAACGATCAAAGCAGTGGTTAAATATTTGTATACAACCGTCTTGGTGTGACGATGAAGAGGGTCTACATGATGGTATATATTTGCAACATTTTATGCAGAGATAACTTAGCATGATGAGCCCGATGACGGCACCCATGAGAGAAAATTTTGCAGTGTGTTTTTCATAAAATGTTGGTTGATTTTCGTGTAGCAGCTTAGAATGAATCTTTATTTGTTCTTTGATTGAATTGAGCGAATCCAATGGAATACTGTTTAGCTTGATTGGCAGTAAGTCTGGTCTTTCTAATTTGATTTTTGATTGGATGCAAACGTTTTCGATGTCGACTGTGATTACAGGATGCGTTATGTTCATTGATTTGGGTTCTTCAGCTAAAAGTGTAACAAGGGCTGTGTACATTTTACAGCCTTGTTCTAGAGATATTATGCCTGCTCCAGAAATTTCGCCGTGCGTTGTCTTGCCTTTGCATTCCAATGCGTATGGGGTATTATGTTGGACTATGTAGATCCAATTGTTATTTTTTAAAGCTTGAAACGTATTGATGCGTGCAGAGAAGGTGGTGACATCGCATGTTTCAGGAACATTTGTGCTGGCTGAAGTTAGTATTTGGACCTCGCAGATTGGTCTCGTGTTGATGTTGTAGATAGGAAGATCCTTGCAGATTTTGGCCTTGGTTGTGAAGTCCTTGCATTTGGTCAGCAAGCTCGTAGTGATGTACTGCTGTCTGGTGGTACTCATGGCAAGATATGTTTGTTCGGGAAGTATGGTGGAATATAGGGACGAGTCAGGGCTTCGAATAGGGATGGAATAAATATGGAATAAATTGAACCTTTCGTTTCCAACTAAAGGGAATTCTAGTACATATATAAGTTTATTCATATAGATATAAGATATAATGGTCGCGGATTCGAGAATTATATGAATATTTTTTAAGGTTATTTGTGCAACTAAGTTTTGACTTGGCCTTGCAGCATTTGAAGTAGTTCTTTGTATAAACGCATAGTTGATATGATAGAGGGATGGATTGCGCCTGATTTTATTAACAATATACTTGTGACAATATCATCGATGTCTTTCTCTAAAGATGTTAAGGCCTCTATGATTTGAATTGAGACGGTGGATATTTCTTCAGATATAGTCAGATTAAATATGAGCTTATTTGTTGTATTTACATATGAATTAATGTTGGCAAGGTTTTCGTTAATGATACGTTCGTCATAGGAAATTTTCAGTATAGTTTGATTGAAATTAGTAATTGTAGATGAGATTATTTGTAACTGTTGTTTCAGAATGTGGTTTGCAGATAGTTGTTGGTTTTCTAATTTACTTATGCATTCGTCGTAATATATAGCATCCTTGGCATCCGGAGTGCCAATGAGCCATTTGAGAACCGTGCCTAGACCGTCGAGGAGTTCGCGCTTAATTCTTTGGTTTTCGATGTAGAAGTTAATTTCTTCTAGTCTAGAGTCAATTTTAGCCAAGCTTAGTTTTATGTATGAGGTTGTAGTAATGACGCTTGGTAAAACTGAGTAAGGAGTAATAAGGAACTGGTAATTGTTAACGAGCCTTTTGATTGAGTGACGTGCTATAAATAAGGGTTCTAAATTTCTATAAATAATTAGCTTCCAAGACTTTTCGCTTATAAGGATTTCTCCGATGTCTTCAAAATACAGTCCGGAATTCGAGGGAATAGGTTGAATATGGGTATCCCCATCAACAATAGTTGTGGAGTACCTGTAAAACAGAATATTTTAAATTAAATGATTCGAGAGTTTGTAGACTTATTCATATATATATTTTGTTTGAGGAAAAAACATTCGATGTTATAAAAAGTATCTAATATATAAATGTAATAATAGAGCTAACTATAGAACTGATGTAGGGGTTATTCACATATTGATAGAGTTTAGTACCGTATTGGACCGGAATTAGCGGTAGGGTGTGCCAATATGCAAGTCACCCTGAAACATCGGTAATATTTATAACTAAGACTACTACTAGGTAACTACTAGATAACTAAGTGTTCCGAGTGAAATCGTATAGTGGTCGCAAGCGATTCGCATGTACTTTCAGATTTTTCCCAGACTTATGAATCACATAATTTTCATTAAATCCTTTTCTGGAAATTACGTATGGGCCGTCCCATTTACAGTCTAAATTATTTGGATTGGGTACTTTCAACATTACTTTGTCGCCAACATTAAATTGAACTATGTTATTTATATTGTTGTCGTAGCGTTCCTTAGCTTTTTCTTTCATTTTCTGGAGGTTGTAACGAGCAATGTCGCGAGAGACTTTAAGTCTTTCATTTAGGTCTTGAATGTAATCGTGCGTTGTGTAGTCGTTGTTTTCTTTAAGTGAGTACAAGGAACGAGGCTTGTAACCGAAAAGCAATTCATGAGGTGTAAACCCTGTAGATTGATTCACGGACGTGTTGTGGCACATAATAGCGAATGGAATTATTTGATCCCAGTTTGCATGGTTTCGTCGGTGATACATGCGAATGTGATCACGAAGAGTTGCGTGGAATCGTTCTAAGGAACCATTGGTCTGAGGGTGGTAGGCAGTGCTAACTGTATGATTCGTACCTAATAATTTCATTAATTGTTTAGTGACGCTATTTACAAATTCCGTACCCTGATCAGAATGGAATCTTTTAGGAATGCCGTAATGTTGACAAAAGATTAGGAGAGATTTCGCTACAGTAATAGCTTGTTTATCTGGTATTGGGTATGCTTGGACGAATCGAGTTAAATCATCTTGTAACGTAAGAATATATTTGTTAGATTCGCAGGTAACGTCTGAGTATGATACTAAGTCGATTGTGACGCGTTCGAATGGTTCGGTGGAGGATGAAGTAATAACCATAGGAGCTTTATATGTTTTCCTTTGGATTTTATTGCGTTGACATGTTTGGCAATTGTCGATGTATTTTTTGATATCATCGGTCATTCCTTTCCAAAAATATTCGGATCTAATTTTTCGCATTGTTTCTACGATGCCGCGGTGTCCTGACAGAGGATCGTCATGGAATTTTTTTAAAATCAGAGGGATTTGTTCCGCACTTGGAGTGGTTACCTTATTTTCACATATGGTGATGTCGCAACCATATGCATCGGCCAAATATGCAGTGATGTGTAGTTGTTCGTTACCTTTGAGTTTGCATGTGGGATCGATTTTAAAATCTGGAATGTGAAGTGTTTTGAGATCGTGATTTTGTAAGCAACTGAGAAGTGTCTTGAAATAACTCTCGGAATCCCAAGGGTCATAATGAGTGGGTCTTGTATAACCAAATAAAATGTTTTGGTTTTTGTCTGAGACTAATAAATCAGTCTCATAGAGTGTCTTGGGTTTATCTAAAAATGGGTCTACTTGAGAACACATTAAAATAGCTTCGTTAAAAAGGTAGTTTTTATCAGATACTTGACAAGAGGTTGGAATAAGTATGTTTTTATGTCGTTCGTTTAAGAGGCTATCCGGTGAAATATGGAGGTTTGGAGTGTTGAGATTGTGGGAACTGATTTCTGAAAAGTGTTGATAGTTTAGTTGTAAATAATCTTCAAAAGTACTTGATTCGATAATTGGACTTTTACCCTTATTTGTAGGGTCGATAATGTTTGAGTGGAGAACTGGAGGGCGTGAGAGCGCATCTGCGTTAGTGTTGTTTTTACCTGCTTTATATACGATTTCATATTCGTATTCTTCAAGTTTGAGGCGCCAACGAACTAAACGGCTGCCAGGATCTTTTATCGAGAAAAGCCAAGTTAAAGGTTTGTGATCGGTAACGATTTTGAACTTTCTTCCGAATAGATAGGGTCTAAAATGTTTGACTGCCCAAACGATTGCTAATAGTTCGCGCTCAATAGTTGAATAATTTGATTCAGCTTTATTTAAAGTTCGGGATGCATATGCAATAGGCAAATCCTTGCCTATTTCGCCTTGCGAGAGCACAGCACCTATAGCGTTCATGGAAGCGTCAGTGGTTAGGATAAATTCTTTTGTGAAGTCAGGGTATTGTAGAATTGGGGGACTAGTAAGAAGGTGTTTGCATTCATTGAACGATGTTTGTTGGGTTTCACCCCAAATGAAGGGAACATCCTTTTTCAGGAGGCTAGTAAGAGGCTTCGTGAGCTTGCTAAAGTTAGGGATGAATCGGCGATAATAGCCTGATAGACCTAGAAATGCTTTTATATCTTTACATGATTTAGGAATTGGGAATTCTTGGACAGCTCGTATCTTATCTGGATTTGGCTTAACACCTTCGCTAGATATTATATGGCCAAGATAAGCGACTTCACGTCGAAGAAATTCGCATTTGTCAGGTTGGACTTTAAGTTCGTATTTACGAAGTCGGGAAAATACCTCTTCTAGCTTTTGATTATGTTCTTGAAGACTAGAAGCAAAAATAACTATATCGTCCATGAACACGAAGCATCTTTCACCCTGTAATCCGCACAGTACAGAGTCCATTACACGTTGAAATGTGGCGGGGGCATTTTTCAGTCCAAAAGGCATTCTTTTGTATTCATAGTGACCATAAGGAGTATTAAAAGCTGTTTTAGGGATGTCGTTTGGATCTACTTCAAGTTGCAGGAAACCTGATGCAAGGTCTAATGTTGTGAAATACTGTGAGTGCCCTAATTTATCTAGGATATCGTTGATGTTAGGTAGAGGGTAACTATCGCCTACAGTAACGTCGTTTAGTTTGCGATAGTCGATGACTAGGCGCCATTTCTGTTTCCCAGAAGCGTCTTGTTTTTTAGGAACAACCCATATAGGACTACTCCAAGGAGAAGAGCTAGGTCTGATAATATCTTGATCTAGCATTTTTTTTACTTGGGATTTTACCTCTTGCTCGTGCACTTGAGGAAAACGATAAGTTTTTGTATGTATTGGAACGTTAGTGGTAGTAGGTATGTGATGTTTCGCATGGTTACTAAACGATAAATAGTCTCCTTCAATGAAAAATATGTCGGAATATTCGGCAATTGTTTTATCTAATGAGTGGGCCTCCTCTTGGTTTAAATGACCTCGTCTAATAAGGGATAGTACTTTGTTTTGTCTGTCAGTCTGAGATGTTTGGTTTAAATTATTAATTGAGAGATTGTTCGTTTTGTTTGTTTCGTAATTTAAGTGAGAGGGTTGGACCTTGAGGTTGGGAGTGCTAATCATTTTGTCGAAGTTGTCAGTATTCACACAAGTGATAAGAAATGAGTTATTCTTGACTTCGACTAATGCATGGGGAATGACAATACCGTTATCTAGAGTTTGCTTTTCTACTATTGCGGTTCCAGAATGAATACTGTTTGTATTGCATTTAATTACAGTTTCAGTGCGGCTTTGTATTAATTGGCTGGCAGAGTTTATAACGTCTTTGGGTATTTCATTGAGATAATGAAGTCCGTAAGTTTTATCGCGTATTCTCATTGTTTTCGATTGAATGTAGATATTGCAATTGAATTTAATCATGAAGTCGTTACCTAATATACCATCGGCTTTTATATTAAGGTTAGCGACGTGAAATTTAAAAGGTGGTAAGTTATCTAAGGATATATCTGTTGTACCTGAAGTTGTGGTTGACGTTTGAGTACTAGAAATACCTACGATTGAGACGACGTCAGATTGATTAAGCGTAGATGAACCTATTTTATCTTTCCTTATGACAGAGATTCCAGCGCCAGTATCAATCAAGAGTGTGACGGGATTGCCATCTATATGAAAGGTGCAATGTAGTAGATTCTCGGGAGGTATATCATTTAAAGCGGAGATAGCGAATGATTTGATATGGGTTTTTGATCTAGTTGGTTTGGATTTGATTTTAATTTTAGATTTGGGTTTACGAGATACAGTGGATGTAGTAGAGTTATTTGATTTAAAATACATAGGATTTTCCTTGTTAGAGTATACAGTGGATTTGGTAGGGTTAGTAGAGTCAGTGGATATGGTAAAGTTTGTAGATTTAGTAGAGTTGGTAGAGTCAGTGGATTTGGTAGGGTTAGTAGAGTCAGTGGATATGGTAGGGTTAGTAGAGTCAGTGGAATTAGTAGAGGCAGTGGGTTTGGTATGTGTTAGGGTATCTGTTTGTGTGGATACGTCTCTAAGTTGTCTCCGATAGACTGGCATTGATTTAAGAGGCGTATCATGTGTGAGCGTGTGTGTGTTTGCTGGTTGTGGTCGTCTTGTTGGCGGAGGATTCGTTTTGTCTAGATTTGAAGGTTGTTCAAATCTTGTATCGGGGTCGGTGAGCAAGGTGTTGAAACGATTTCCAACGAGTTGCTCACCTCGTTGGTCGTCCAGGAGTTTAAATGGTTGATTGGTGTCTGAGGTGCAGGAAGTGCACGTTGCATCGTGTTGTTTCTGAGCCGGTTATTGAATGCTCTTTTGCGACATTCAGAAATAACATGCCCTAAGTTCTTACAATATGAACATATTTTTGCTATTTGTTGCGGGGGATTATTCGCATTACCTAACATAGGTGGTCGCGTTGGTGTTATGAATCGTTGAGTATAGTTTGTACGAACTGGTGGACTGCTAAATGAGACGGAGGGACGCGGAGCTGTTAGTTTGAAGAGGGACTGTCTCACGTTGTTCATAGCGCGAATTTTATCTTCTTGGAGGGCAAATCGGCCGGCCTCCGAGAGAGTTGCGAAACCTTTTGTTCGTAACATTGTGCCTATATCTGAATTGACGCCATTGACAAAGACGCTTAGCGCAGTTTCTTCGGCCGTGGATAAACGACCGTCAAGCGTGTTATCTGATACTACGCCATTTAATTTTTCTACAATTTTACTTCTACACAAGTCTACTCTATGGAAATATTCCGTCATTGATTCATTTGGCCTTTGGAACATTGACTGTAGTTCTAAATTTAGATGTTGTATCGTTTTAATATTTGAGAACTTTTCTATTATGAAGGATCTGAGATCTGACCACGAAGTATGTTGTTTACAGTGGACATCAGACGCACCCGAACCAGTGATATTATTCAATGCGTATACAAGGAGTACTGACTTCTGGTCCGTTGAGGCTAACTCAAAAGCAGAGTCGCATGAGCGAATAAATCTGTAAATATGGTCGGTCTGATTTGTATCAAATGTTGGGATTAATTTAAGTAGGGTACCGATGTCTAAAGCCATTTTTAGATTTGCGTGTGAACCAGAGGAGACGGAGAGATTTAAATTTGAGAACTTTGCCTCGGATTTAATTTTAGTGTTCATTAAATATATATATAGATAGATAGGATACAGGAAAGAGAGAAAGAAAAATATTATAGGAAATTGAACAAACAAGTCTTAGCCACTCACCACAGTAACAGGAGAAAATGGAGCTGCATGTCCGACGAAACGTTTGAAAGCCTTCAGCTACCGTACGCGATCTGCGATGGGCGATGTGTGTCCCGGTGCGGCTCCGTACGTTGGTTTCGATTAAGCGAATCACGCAAGATCCTACCGACTGCGCCAAATTGTTACGCAGTGAGAATCACGACTTGTTTAAGATCGATTTATTAGAGACTTATTACAAATTTAGGGAACTAGTAGTGTGAACACGATGGAGTCAGGAATGGAAGTGTCTAAGGAACGGAGGGTGTGGTACTTATATCTAAAGGAACATAGTGTGCACTTAACTTATCTTAAGAGTGTGCCCCTAGCTAATCTTAACTAATGCTTGTTAAGTGACAACAGATGTCTTAAGAGCCTAGCTTATCTTACGAGTGTGCCCCTAGCGAATCTTAACTAATGCTTGTTAAGTGACAACAGATGTCTTAAGAGCCTAGCTAAGAGTGTGCCCCTAGCGAATCTTAACTAATGCTTGTTAAGTGACAACAGATGTCTTAAGAGCTAGTGAGTATGAATAGTAATAGAATGACAGATATATTTATAGCTATCGACTATGAAAGAACTTAATTAATTAATTACAGGAAAAGATAGTGGTTTGATATACTTAGGTTAATAATTAAGGTAGGTTTAACATAGTAACTAGAACTAGGTATAACATAACAACGTATATGGAAGATGTTTACAAACATTGCCTTGGGTAGGTTTGCTTAGTACTTATGTTCAATAATGTAACTGAGTGGGCGTGATTGAAAAATTGCATGCTACGTTGATTTAGACACAGAAAGGATCTGTGGCGAAATATTGGCAAAACACATACTAATGTTTGGAAAAAGCGAAGGGATTTTAAGAGATCCTAGATAAAATCGACAAAACAATCAGTGTCAAACTTAGGTACCTACTCCAAGCCGGCGAACATGTAGAACAGACTGATGAATGGGCATGAACAGTTTGAGGTCTGTAAGTCTACCCACCGGAGCTTACTCTATCTGCTTAAGCGGTGAGGGTTTCGGGGTAACTATATGAGTATGTGAGTATAGTGTGGACGATGTCCCATTGTGAATTGGAGCCCCGCTGAAGCAGTGATAGCTCGTTCCTTTCAGAAAACGTAGCCAAATGGCATAGCATTTGTGTTCCTGCGGTGAGTATAAAGGTTTCCAGATATTAACATGGCATTTCATGTTATTTTTATGTGTGTCCATGTTATACTGGAAAATGTTATAATAAAATAATAAATATTTATAGATAATATAATACATATATATGTATATAAATTTATTTTCGGCACGAAACATATCCTGTGTTAATCAAGCTAATAATATCTTTGTCAAATGACATTAATTTCCGTTCAGCATTTCTGACGTGATTCAGTAACAACAATCCAAACTCACAAACTTTCACATTTATAATATATAATTATATAGTAGGAAGTAAGATTAAACAAAAAAAATATGCAATGTTGAAAATCTGGGAAGACGCCACTGACATTTTTATTTATGGGAACTGCACATTTGTATATCACTTTGATCATAATTACCTTAACATGATCCAGCCTTAAGCCAAAATATACTTTACCACCTTTAATCATAGCATATAATTTAGATAAGTACTAGCAACTAGATACTGAATTGTTTTGCGTTCACTGGCTAGAAAGCTGTTTAGAAATGATAGGTACTTTACCGACATGTGAATTGGTATTTTAAGTCAAGATATGCTAGAATATATAACGATAATAATACATGGCAAAAGGATTACGCGTTTTAATACAAATAAATATATAGGTACATATAAACACGCCCCTTACCAAGCGTAGGCAGTTTTAATATTAAAAATTAAATAAACTAAACGAACATTTCAAGTTATTTGTTTGTTATGAAAATTTTGTAAGGAATTGATAAAATAAAGAAATGTGATTATTTTGTATAACTATTATAAATAAAAAAAAATATAATTAGAATACGGATACAAAAATAAATTGAAAAGACAAAAAGATTTGGGCTCGTCCGGGATTTGAACCCGGGACCTCTCGCACCCAAAGCGAGAATCATACCCCTAGACCAACGAGCCATACATACTGCGTGTGAATTTTTCGTTTAGTATTAGCATTAAGATAGATTCATTATAAAATTGGTATAATTGATACAGTGAAACGACAAAATCTACCAACTCTATGCATGGATACAACATGAACGTAGTAATCAAACCATTACGTAACCAGAAACGTTTGATTGTTGCGAATGAATAACATAGTTATTCTTGCCTGTTTCTTTTTTAAGTAAAATTCTTAATAACCATCGACCACGGAGCATTAGAGTTACAGTGCTTGATGGTTGTTACATATACATATATATACGAATATATATCTATACATACAGATTTCGGAAGCCTTACCACGTGATCTTGCTATTTTTAATTATCCAAGAGAATCAAAGTGACAGATTCATAGACCTCATGCATGTGTCTAAATATTCTCGAATAGATACCTAACGATTGCACGTCACAGATAACACATGAACACGTCGTGGTAAGGGCTCATGATCCAAGCTTTAGATTAGCTCCGTTTCTCCAAAACTCTAATTGAAATAGTAGGAATATATCACTTTCTACTTTATTTATAATCTCATAAATTAAACATGTATTATAATATCGGCCGGCAGACCGCGCACCAATCCTCATATCTGTATTTCTAATAGAGCCGAAAGGTACACTACACGGATAAATTGCCTTAAGCAGGTCCTACACTTACATTCCTATAAGGTAATCAAGCAGGATATCAACCTATTCAAACCACACCTTCAATCGCATTCAATGTGACAGGTCGTTCGCTATTTCTTTAGTTAAGCTTCTTGTTTAAGGTTGCACCAGGAATCTAAAATGAGGTAAGCAAGTTAACTACACACGTCGACTGTAAAGTCAAGGCCACCTACAAATAATATTTAAATAATTTGCCAAGCACCTCTATGGCTAGTGTCTTTTTAAATTGGTAATGTTCCTCGACATTGACTTGTGATTAGGCCCGTCTGGTATATAATGTAGTAGCTATATTTATCTTGTTTTACTTTTTTTGTATAGTAACAACGTCCTATTGTCGGGCCTACGCTGTCTCCCCATATTTAAGTACTAATGCTGTAATAATATTGCAATGCCGAATGAAGATTTGTAACTAAGTAACCATGGAGTTTCTTGCCGGTTCTTTTCCATGGAAAGGACCAACCCGAACCGTGCTCCGTTGTAGACGCCTTATAAGTGCCCATCTAGGCCTAATATAATATTTTGATTTGATGATATATTTGATTTAAGTAAGTTCTCTGCCCTTCTTTCATTTGCTCGCTTGGAGGTTTTACCGGGGATCAAGTGTAAGTACATAGAGTCAAGTCGAAAAGTATAAACTCTACCCGATAAATATTGCTACCTTAATTGTATTACTGGTACTACATACATATATGACCACTTATCATCATCATGCGAAATACTCATATGTAGGATTTATTTCGCAGAACGATGCGACTAATTCTAAAAGCCTTTTTGAGCAAATAAAACAATTTGACAAGGACTGAAGTACCTAATCAAGTAAATAGTAGATATTGGAATGCAATAAAGTTGATAATTTATGTGGGAAACAATTAGTAGTATCTACCTCTATAATATTAGTGGGTCGAGGTGAGGTCTGCACTGCACCAAGCAAGCTGACATCACGCGTCGTGTGTCTGAACGATTCGCTGGGTATTATTATTTTGTCATATACTACTTAATTGAATGTTCAAAGTACATAATCGGCCGGATCTTAGAAGAAAAGGACATGCTTATATGTATCTATGTAATAAGGCAAACTATGTAATAAAAACAAAAACACAATACATAGGTATTTTTTTTCGATGTCCGTCAGAATAAAGAGATTTAACTGAGATTAAATTAGTTTAAAAAAAAAACCGCTTAATTTTTTTTAACCCAGATGTAAATCCAAGCGCATGAAGCTATCTGTGCGCTATTATTAATATATTGCAATAGGTATGTAGGTACCTTATAATATTATGAGATTCACATGACGGTAAGATTCAAGAGCAGATAGTATAAGTAAAAAAAACCTTGAAGGAAGGCAAAAATCACACCCACATCTACCGGAGGAGTATACGATGGAAATATCCCGGATATGCAAAACATTAGTTACACAGCGGAAAAGTGCAATAACTCGACCAATTTAAACTGTCTAGAGTCTAGAACTTGTACCATTCATTGGCAATCATGGAATTATCCAATAAATAAACTTACTTGAATTACTAGTGATACGACGACGAACTTGCGTAAATATATATAATAAATAAATATCAAAATTCGAAATAGTATTATCAATTTCAACGATGTTCTTAATCAAAACCTCTAGTGAATTTAGTTCTCAAATATAGCGCCATCTATAATATTTACTGCACACTTAACAGTGCGTAGTAAATTATGGCTAAAGGGTTTAATTTAATAAAGCTACTTAGCAATAGATGGCGCTGCAAAATTTTTGTTACATTCACCCCTAGAACAAATATTTCAATGTATGTAACACTGTCTTAAACCAGACGAAAAATATAACTATTCGCAGTAGGAACGACTTCCCGAACACAATCAATGAATTAGTAATTTATACTATTCGACCATAGATGTCGCTATCCCGTAACATTGAATAATAGAACTCACCCATAACACCAAGTTGTTGAGGCGATAGCGGCGCCGCGTCCCCGCCACCTGAACCGATTGAGCCACCTGATGCCAAAGACAGTCGCTCGCTGAAACCTAGTGGACTGCTTCGCCCACCGCTGCTAGCTACTGACCCCATACCTGAATGAGATAAGGTCTTTGATCAAAATGACTTCGAAACAATATTCATTATAGAAGATCACTCTATACATACATGGTATTATATACATATCATCAGCTCCTCACAGGTTTGGCAGTTAAATGACATAAGCTTCAATCAGGTCATATTTGCTAAAAATATATTATCAAACTAGCTGTGCCGCCCAGCTTCGCCCGGGTGAAAAAGTAAAATTTCTTGAAACACGATCGCAGCGCCACCTATCGGGTCCAATTGTGTTGTAAGCTATCCTTTCTTTTAAGTTGGATCAAACTGCACACGGTGTGCAAATTTGATTGAAATCGGTTGAGTAGTTGAGCCCATCGTGGACTTGATTGCCATAAAAAAGGTTATAGTGAGTCAATCTTAAAAGATAGACATGCTGTCGCGGACTTCTTTTTAGAACTTTTAAAGAGGAACAATTCTCTCATACATGATATTTGTGTAACTTAAACCGTTTACGCAGCGCACGCAACGGAAGCTCTCAAAAAGGAATATTTTTCCCGTTCTGGCAACATTATTAATTTATGCTTCGCTCTTATTGGTCGTAGCGTAATATTATATAGCCTAAACCCTTCCTAGAGAAATGGACTATCCAACACAAAAATAATTTTTCAATTCCAACCAGTAGTTCCTGAGATTAGCGCGTTCCAACAAACAAACTCATCAGCTTTATAATATTAGTATAGATAAAAGAGGTTATAGTGACTCAATCTTAAAAGATAGACATATGCTGTCGCGGACATTTTTTTAGAACTTTTAAAGAGGAACAATTCCCTCATACATGATATTTGTGTAACTTAAACCGTTTACGCAGCGCACGCAACGGAAGCTCTCAAATAGGAATATTTTTCCCGTTCTGGCAACATTATTCATTTATGCTTCGCTCCTATTGGTCGTAGCGTGATGTTATAGCCTAAAGCCTTCCTAGAGAAATGGACTATCCAACACAAAAAAAAAATTTCAATTCCAATCAGTAGTTCCTGAGATTAGCGCGTTCAAAAGAAACAAACAAACAAACTCTTCAGCTTTATAATATTAGTATAGAAGTATAGATAGGTTGTAGTGCTGAAGATCCATCCCACAGCAGGTTTAATAATTTACCTGAATGAAATAAATCGGTATTGATATGATCTTTTGAATTATGATTTAAGCCACAAAGTTAATACTTCAGATGGTGAAGAAGATGTTAAGGAAGAGGGTGAAGAAACTGAATGTGCTATATAGTTTATGTTACTTAATTTACCTCCATTGGGACTCCTCATGCGAGATATCCTTTTATTAATAGCCCGTTGAATCCTGGGATTCATGATGGGCTTAGCCCGCCTCCTTGCAAGGTACTTTGATAGAACTCCAACAACAACAGCACTTGTGCCAACCACTCCTATGCTCCATAGCACCACCTGAAATGTTGTAGTATAATTAATCATTTTGTAAACTGTATTAAGATAAGCTGTCACCAATGTCAAGGACGGGAATGTCAAGAGAACTCGAAGCCGACAAGCATGTATGAAGAGACTGATGATTGTGGACAAAGTGAAAGAGACATGTAAGACTAGAGAGAACTGGCGCTCTATACTCTCTGTCTACCCCATTAGGGACTCGGCGTGATGATTTGTATGTATGTCACCAACTGTGTGTGTGTGTCTGTACTGTTCACAGTATGACCACTGAGTTTTCCACTAATACTGATTTGCTTGCAAATACATATTGAATGAAACTTTGTTCAGGAAGCCTAGTTAAACAGATGAAGAATTGAAATATTTTACCATACACTATTTAATTTCTTGTGACAGAGATGGTGGCTGAGTAATTCAGGGATATCTTTTCCAAAAATCTGGGGATACAACTCTGCTAATCCTTTTAGGTAACTTAGTGCAAAGATGTGAGCATATAAAACATGCTAAAATGTCCTTTTTAAATGTATGGAATATATTTTCAATGAATTACAGGGTATAGGGATGATATTTTATATTCATCTTTAGTCAAATGTTCTGTATTAAATGCAGCTATGTCTTAGTCACCGTTTAGGGCCCTTGGCAAGTTTCATGAATACATAATAGTAGTTTGGTGATCAAAATACTAGACCTTGGAAGCAGTTTAAACATACTTCTAACACAAATAATTATGTCTTTCATCAATGAAAGGAAAGCAGGCAAGTGAGGTGAGAGGTTCTTAACTTGCCAAAAATAATAAAAGTAGTAAAGGAATGAATTTTAATTGTGTAATTAATATATCAGATGTTTAGTTTGTATAATATAAATAATTTTTTATATCAAATTATACAACATGAATAAAGTATTTATTTATTAAATAAACTCATAAAAAATCGACAAATATAACCTTTTGGGAAGTTGTAAGCTGCACTTCATTAAACGATATTGCTCGATGCCATTGTTTAATCTTGTCTATTAAGGGACTAGCTTGTATTAATAACTGCATTTTGTACAACACTATATGAAATAAATTTTTATTTACACTGATGTTAAAATTCGTAATATTTATAGGTTATCTGTCAATTCAGGTCCTTCTGTTCCGTGTTTATTACACATATAACCCCCTCGCTCTGTACTATTAATAATCAACCAAAGTTATAACACTAATAAAACTCTTGATCCTATCACACCGAGTAAATAGTCATTGCAAACACTAAAACAGTGCTTAAATGAATACATGTAAGTTTAAATATTCGCGGTTAATGTCACCCACAATCACATCACATTGCACTTTGTAACTTTATTAAATTGTAAGATTAAAATGGAAACTGGTGTTTTAATCGCATACACCTTGAAGTTTTTTTTTTAGTTTTTGAGTCTATTTATTTACAATAACAATATTATTAATTGTTGTTATTATAAATAAAAAACTTTACAATAACAACAATTAATAATATTCACAAAGAACAGTTGAAACTAACTACTTACAGATAAAGTAAGTTATATTTACGAGAGAGAATAGTAATATTTCTGCCTGATCATATTTCAAATATAAGTTTTAAAACAAGTTTGACGTGACTGGTTCAATGTTTCGTGTATATATTCATTTTAATAGAAGACTATTTGAGAGACACGTACGAGTATAAAGAAAATGAACAAACATTTACGATTAATTGTAGCAATAATATTAAGAAGTGAAGCCCATAATAACCATTTTAGTTTCGGTTTCATTGTAATTTAGTTTTGACCAATTTGACACACTTTCTCCCCACAGTAACAAATTTTTTTTAATCAATAACAATTATATTGTCAGTTTATCTGTCAGATGTACGATTTACTTGCTGTCAAACAAACAAAATAATTTTCAATTTTTAATTCCAATGATTTCATTTTTTAGTACCAGTGGATTTCTAAACATTACAAATCATAGTTATGTATTAAATAACAAAATCAATTAGAAAATAAACTACATTCTGTCGGGAATTAAGCAAGTTGGCAATTTAAAATATAATAATGGAACCTTTAAGTCGACCTCCCTTGCAGCAGAATCTAGGAAGCACCGTGGAAGATCTTCCTGATGAAGTGCTGGAGTTTATTTTGGGGCTGCTACCACCCTACAAAGATTTACAAAATTGTATGATTGTATGCAAAAGATGGTATAACTGCGCTCAGAGTAAGACTTTTATACACGTTTTTTAGTTCTGCTTAAATTTTGTAAATTTTAGATGAATAACATTAAAAGCATTTACTACATAGGAGAATTTTTATGGTCATGAGATAAAACAATCTTGTTCCAGATGTTCAACACCAGTCATCATTAAAGCTTGTGAAGGCAGTAGGTGAGTTCAACATATTGTGGAAAAACATTTGTACTACAGACATGGTCCCAACAATCACAAAAAGATTCTCCCATGCAGCATGTGTACTTGAAAACAGTATGTACATATTTGGCGGTTGTACTACAAATGCCACATCATTTAATGATCTCTGGCGGTTTGATTTGTCAAAAAGACAATGGGTAAGACCCTTGGCCACTGGGACCTATCCTGTTCCTAAAGCATACACATCAATGGTTGATTATAAGGACTGTTTAATAGTTTTTGGTGGATGGACATATCCATCACTTTCTCAATATTATCAAAATGTGACAATGTTCAATGAAATCCATTTTTATTGTGTGAACACAAATAAATGGATGCTTGTGAATGCTACAAATTCACCCCCACCAATGGCAGGGCATTCTGCTTGCATGAAAGGTGATGAAATGGTTGTGTTTGGAGGGTTAGTGATGGCTGCTGCACATAATTTTCAAATTCAGTGCTCTAATGATGTGTGGGTGCTAGATGTACCTACCCTTGAGTGGAGAAAGCAACCAACCACAAAACCAAGACCATCAGCAAGATATGCACAATCACTTATTAGCTTAGATTCTGAAAGGTTGATGCTATTGGGCGGAGTGCAAACATTACACAATCGATTTGTGTATAGTGACTGTTGGATTTTGACCATGAAAGGACCTATTTGGACTTGGAAAGAACTGGCAGTGAAAAATAAGGAGTGGGCTTCAGCCAACATATGGTGTAACCCAGCATGTAAGGTAGGGGATAAGGTGGTCAGCTTGAGCAGAAGTAGAAATGGTTGGAATTGTGCCAAACCCCTGGTTACATCAGCTGTTCGACTCTCAGCTATGAACAGACCTGAAGGGGCACCTGTCTCAGTCAGAGTAGAGCAAAGTTTACAGAGACCTCTAGATAGAGATCAAAATATTAATGGCAGGAGAGGGGTGTTACCCAGGAGAGCTTGCAACCCTCCACAGCAAGCAGAAGTTGCACCTTCAAATGAACCAGTGGCAGGGCCCAGTACTGAATATGACAGAACTCAGAACTCAGCATCTAATAATGAAAATATTAATTTACTGGCCAATAATGTAAATGTTGGAAATAATCTAGAAACCAAACAAAATTACAATGGCCTTGAATTTGTCAGGAAAGATTCACCAATTAAAAGGAACAAAAATAAGGTAAGTTATAAGTGTAACTTGTATTATTTTGTTTACTATTTATTTTAAACAGTACATATATATATATATATATATATATATATATTTTATTTTACTGTTTATTTTATTTTAAATAAAAAATAAAATAAACAGTACATATATGAAATACAGACAAATAATATGAGTATTTTAAACTTTCAGTAATATAAACTTAGGCTTCCCAATTCACTTGTTTATATTTCAATACTCTGAGACTGATATAAGATTTTTATTCCTTTCCATTTTATATCTTTTTTTTTTGCAGAATAAAGGAGTTAAGATTGTACGGCAGTTGCAAGAGGCAAACAGATACAGGATGGCAGCTTTTGCTTGTGAGACCTCACATATGGACACACAGCCAGATAATGAGCTCATAAATCAAAGACAAGTTGCTCTCTTAGAAAACAGAAGAGAACCTCCTCCTCCTCCAACCAATGACCAGCAAAGGCAGCCACCAGCCGTGAAAAAAGTAAAAAGGAACACATTGACCATGCATGTCTTAGATATTGCATCAGTAATGAATGGAAATGATCAGAATTATGTGTCTTGGTTGTGTCCACGCTTGGGAGAAACTATGGGGGCACCAGAGGAACTAGTCATGTACTCTTTGGTTAAAGGAAATGGGGAATTAATTATGTTTGGGGGTGTCCATAATGATATCAGTATTTTAAATTATTCCGAGCACCAAAGTATGTATTCTAATGCTCTACATTTTATCACACCACCCAAGGATATAATTTAAGATGGTCATTTCACATCAACATAATATATTTATTTGGCTCACATAATTGGAGCTATTCATATACCTATATAGATCTGATATTTTCTCAAATACATATTATGTATTTCACACATATTATGTGTGTAGAAATTGGAAACATAGAGACAAATGTTATTTGATTAAAGATTGATGACAATCTGGTGTAATATTCAATAATATATCATGCTTTGTATGTGCTAATTTCTTATTTATTTAGATGGGAAATGCCATTTACTAAGGAACATAAATGTTTTCTGTGATTTCTGTTGTAAATAATAATGGCTTATGTATAACGTAACTAAGCAAATGATTAAAGAGTTGATTTATTTCTGTGAGTTTATGTCATGTACAACAAAATATAAGTTTTAAAAAGCTATTCAGCATCTTTGGCAAGGCTTCCAAAGACAGCGGCGGGGATCGCCTTCTTCTGTACAGGTGCAATTTCGCTATCTTCAATATCGCTGTTCTCAGATTCTTCATCAATATCAATTTCATCAGGATTAACCACTTTGTCTGTGCTTTCTTTAAGTCCTTGTGTTTCTCCTCGTACAAACATAATGTTTCCTTTGTTTTGCCCGGCCATTTCTGCTGCCTTGGCTTCTAGCATTCTCATACCATCTTTCATGCCTGGTGCTAGATCAGATATAGTGCCAGCTGCCTGTGCTGCAGAGTTCAGCATCTGAGCAGACATCATATTGACCTGAGTATTGTATGTAGCCTGTACACTTCTCTTTATCCTTAACATTTCCCGCATTGTGTCTTCATTACCATGCCTGACTTCAAATTCTTTCCAAGTATTCCAAAATTCTGCAGTAATTCTAGGATCACACATCTGACTACAGTGAGCATATATGGCTCGAGCTCTATCTATTTCACCTAAACGTGTTTCCATTTCAGAAAATCTTATGCACATTTCTCTTGATTTCTCTTCAGATAGAGATTCAATTGCCCTCTCATAAATTTGACGAGTTTTTGGAACTCCGTATATTTCGGCAGCTTTCTTAATGTAAACATTAAACATCTCAAACATTTCTTCTGGTAGAACTGCAGTGGTTGCACGCTCATACACAGACATAGCATGACGTGCTAGACCATGTTCTTCTTCTAATTTTGCATATAACAAAAATATGGATTTAGCAAACTCTGGTGGACAGTGTTCCAAACATTGTTCAAACAAGTCTCTAGCTCTTTCAAGCTTAGAGCCTCCATACCTTTTAAGAAACTTGGTTAGGTATGTATTCCAGATATCATAAACATTAGGCCATTTGAAAAGTGCAATACCTTTTTCATAAGCTCTGAAAGCTTCTTCAAAATAGTTATGCTCCTCCAAGAAAAGTCCATAGTTAATGATAATTTGTGGTGTTGCTATTTTCAAATCTATTATGTGATCATAAACAGCTTTACATGACTTGTATGTTCCAAAGCTTTCTTCCAAGTCAGCATACATTGACCATACTTTTAATGACTTATAAAGTCGCATTTGTACGGTTTCAGTATCGTCATGGTATGCCACTTTTCTACTGGGCAATACTGTAGCTCTTTGCATAAGTTTGAGTGCTTCTTCATAGTTTTCATGTCTAATTTCCATCTCGGCCCATTCACACCATACTGAAGCTAAATCATCTACTTTGACATAATTAACCTGGGTACCTTTTTCAAAAATAAGTCTTGCATCTTCAATTTGTTCATTTTTTTCATAGAATTGAGCAAATCCAACCCATAATGTATATAATTTTCCCACTGCCAATTTAGCATCCACTGTTTGGACTGCTTCAGTGTATGTGTCTATAATCTCATGTGGCTTACCCTCATACAATTTGACTCTCTTATGCCACTCAGCAACATTATGTGGATTTTGTCTTAAAAGCACTGAGTTAAGCAGCAACAATCTTCTTTCCATGAGGTATTCAAACCGAGCCAGCCTGAGTTCTAGGTCAATGTCATCATCTTCAGTTGGACTGGGTTTCTTGGCGACTTCTTCCATTTTCTTGCTCAAGCTTAGTTCTTCAAACTGTGCATAGGCATCAAATACTTGGGTGAAATCTCTTACAGTTGTGACAGTTTGTATGGCTTCCTCATAGATGTCTCGGGCTCTTTCAAATAAGCCACTTCTGACATAGTAATCAGAAAGTGAGTTCCACAAATGTCCCAATTGGTCAGTATATCTTCGTAAGCCACCTCTGATAATAGCATCTACATTAAGGGAGTGAATTTTATCAGGATTTTTTGATATTAGTTCACATAATTCATTCCAAAGCTGGTGATTTGATTTACCATGTTTTGATTGGAAGTTTTCATTATTGACAATTTGAGCTAGTTTAAGAGCAGCTTCATCTAACTTGTTGATAGATGTGAGGTAGTCAATGTACTCTTCGGTGTCTTCTGGGCAAAGTTTTAAGTACCTTCTGAAAACTCTAACTGCAGTTTCCGGGATGTCATGTTTCCGAAGAAAGGTCAAATACAAAGGCCATATTCTGTGATGTTGGGTAATTGGAAGAGCTCTCAAGGCACTGTCAAAAGCTTTTCTAGTACCAGTTATTTTGCATTGATCTGTTAAAAATGTACAATAGTCCATCCATATCCTTGGCATCTTATGCATAAATACTAATGATCTTTCAAAGCAATTGTTCACATTGTCATAACAAGGATCAGTAATGCAACGGCCTCTAATTTGAGCTCTTCTCAGTTTCAAATAATTATACCATAGTTTAAATGATCCTGGGAGCTCTTTTAGGGCTCTCTCATATATCATATTAATTTCATGCTTTGGTGATGCTTTCTTATGCTCAATGTATCTGAGCCAATGCTTAACAGAAAATGGGTTTCGAAGGATTTCCTCTTCATAGGGAAGATCTTCCTCACTCTGAAAATGTAACGAATAAGATTAGCAATAAGTCTTAAAAGTAAATCAGAATCATAATATGTATAGTTTTATAAAAGGGATATTAGTTGTAAGTTTAAAGAGAGTTGTCGTAAAGGGGTATTCACTGGTGGATTTTTCCGGTTTTTATATTGGTACTGCGAATTCGTTCATCGTATAATGGAATAATTACAAATTGTAGCGTAAGTATGAATAGGGGAAAAATATTTGAGGTTACTTACGAAAAATATCTCTATCTCTTTGCCATCAAGGAGCGGCATTGTGAACGAAATTAGAAGCCGTGGTTAACAGATTTATATGTGTATTACGAGTTTGCTTTTCAATTTGTAAACTGGTGTAATCAAAACAAGCGATAACATGAAACCAAAGACTAAGCTATGTAATATTGAACACTTGAAACATGAAACAACAGCACAGTTAATAATTAATGCCGCAACACAGACGCAAATAAATACGATACGATACTGACAGTACCAAAGAAAGATTACTATTGAACACTGGAAGTACTGCCTACTTAACAAAAGAAAATTATTCGAGATAGAAAATTGGAAATACTGCGATCTAAATTAAAATAATAACAATGAACAATGAACAATTGCTTAAACTACATTTTTTTATTACAAATCTTAATTTCAAATAAAAAAGTAATTGTTTTATATCTTCATTTTAAAATATTCGATTGTACATTTTTTTTAAATTGCGTATTCACGAAACATAAGTACCTATGTGAAAAATAAAATTAATGATATGTGTAATGAGACCCTAAATTATATTGCTTCACCATATTATATTTTTATTTTATTACAACTGTTGCAGCATTAATGATGCACAGTATACATTGTAATCTTTGATGATGACTTTACGCAAAATAAAAGGGGCAACTCTATGGTACATTGTATAAAAATCTGCTTGAATATCTACAGCATAGTATAAAGTTATACTATGTCTACAGCATCTGTTGAATTTGTACTAATTAATTGTTTGTTTATGGATAAACAACAATGGCGGCGGTAGTAGCGCCGGTGGAAATGTGAATTTTCAATCGATTATAATAAAACGTGAGACCAATGTTTCTCCTTTATAATGTCAAAACAAGGAAAAAGAAAAATTACCGTTGAATTACCGAAATCAAAAGACCTATCAAATAGACCAAGTGTATTCGAGCGACTTGGCACTAAGAAGTCCTCTAGTGGTAAAAAAACAACTGAACATTGTAGGCAGTGGGCTCAAAACGGCAATTGCGCTTACGGTAAAAGTTGTAAGTTCGCTGCCACTCATACATTAATTAGTCCATCTAAGCAACGTGCTGCGAATAAGGACAGTGAACAAAAACGGCTGGTGAAAGATGATCCTAAAAGCAGGTTACACTCGACTGTCGTAGTGCGTTCGGGTCGCAGTCCCGATGGTGAAATTGATAATTGGGACCAAAATGACCTAGAGTACGCGGACACAGACGTACTTGAAAAACGGCGACAACAGCTGCAACGTGAGTTAGAGTTGCAACTAAAAATGGACTCTAATAAAGATATGCGGAAAGATAAGAAGAAACCTATTTCCAGTACATCATCATCGAGGAGCTCTAGCTCTTCCAGTGTTTCTTCGTCGTCATCCGATGGCAGTTCTTCATCATCATCTTCCGGCAGGCAAGTTTTAATATTACATACCTATACTGTAAGATTTATATTTTTGTTTCTTCTATTGACCAAGGCAATATCATTATTACTTTCATTATCATGAGTGTTAGCATGTACTAATTGTTTTTTGTCAATGATAGTCATGTTATTAATGTGGATGAAGATAAAGAGGTCTGTAAGTCGTAAGCCTTATGGTAAGCAGCGGTAACCACTTACCAACAGACAGACCGCATGCTTGTTGCGGTACACCACACCACACCACACACCATTGTGGTATATAAAGAAGTCTAGAGAACTAGCACTCAACTCCCACTGCATACCATGTGTGTTGTAACTTGATTTGTTTATGTGTATTAAACATTTTCATTTATATTGGGGATGAAATTCAGTTTTAAGCCTATCTTAGTACATTAACCTTACTTAGTACACTACCTATACATATAGAAACTAATAAGACTATATCTATGATTTTTTTCAATTCATAAACATTTTATTTTTGAAGTCAAATATTTTTCTTAAATCATTTAGTCTATGTTAAATAATCTTGCAGTACAACTCATTGTCTAGCACATTTTTTAGGTAATAAGTATTTATGATGCATTCCAATCCTGCTACATAGTCTATAACGTCAGGTTTCTGTGCAACAGTATTTATTATCACAGATGATGAATATATATTAATAATAATATATATATATATATTTAATAATATAATAATAATTTTAACTTAATATAAATGTTTATTTGATTTGGAATTTTTGATGAATGGATTTTGGTATCTGAAATTAATGAATTATTATTATTATTATTAAATAGTAATCTGTTTTTCTCAAAAATCTATTCAAAATCAACAAGATTGTTTCGTTAGCTGGTACACAACATCAATGTTTGAGGTGCCAACTGAAAATGGTTAATTGCAGCCCCCCAAATAATATTTAAAAAAAACCAGTCCAGCCCAGCTCCCTTGCTCGCGATCCAGCAACGCCCTAAGCCGAGGTTTGTACCCCACAGGGGGTGCCCTTAGCTGTGTTGCTTAAAAATAAAGTGCCTGGCTGGAGGCCTAGGTCTCGCCATTGACCGGTTAAGTAGCAAAAGTTCCCGGAACTAACGCTACGAGAGACAATAAAAAAAAAAAAAAAAATGTTAATTGCATTCTTTTGGACACAACTCAAATTTCCTTTCCAGTCAATTTCCTATTAAAGCTTGACCCAAACTAATATCCCTAGAAAATTATGGTATAGGCTAAATTAAAAATAATAAAAAGTTGGAAACTGTATACACAAAATTTGCCATTTTACTTAGACAAAATGGACAGCCATTATGGGTCTGACAGTGCCATTGATTTATTTCTTATTTTATAATACATTTTCATTACCTCAGGGATACTAGGAGAAAGAATAGAAAGGGTAAATTAAAAAGAAACTCTAGCTCATCATCAGATGGTGATGCACCTTCAAAAAAGAAATTCATTAAAGATCCAATGAAAAGAGACAAGATTGAATTAAAGAAAACTGGTGTTAAAAAAGATGAAAAGGTCTTAAAAAAACAAGATAATAATAAAAAGAAGGTTGCAACTAAGGTTACTGTTGGAAAGAAATCCCTATCGCCTGGAAAAAAATCTGGTGGAACTCCTCCTATAACCTCTAAAAGTATTTCAAAAGTTCCACAAAAGCACACCAAGTCACCACCACGAAAGGAAAGAAATAGAAGTCTTTCCCCTTCCCGGGAAAGAGATAAGGATAGAGATCGCACTAAAGAAAAAGATAGAGAAAAAGACAGAGAGAAGGAGAGAGATCGTACAAGAGGAAAAAGTAGGTCCCCTAGAAAAGCTAGATCTAGATCTCCTCGTCAGCATAGTTCTAATCCTAAAGATCCGCGAAAAAAAGAAAGTTCTGAAAGAAGTAGACCAGTGTCTCCTAAGAAGCAAAATAGAAGGGATGTTAGTCAAGAACGTCATAGAAAGCGATCTTTAAGTCGAGACAGGGACAGAGGGCGGGATCATAAAGATCGATCTCTTGAAAGAAGAAAAGATAAACATGATGATAAAGATCGACATGACAGAAAGGAAAGGGGCCGAGACCGAAATAAAGATAATAAGCGGGAAGATAGTAAAAGAAGGGGCCGAGATCGAGGTCTTGGAAACAGAGGGGGTGCAGATAAAGGATTAGAGAAACCAAATAAACCAATGGAAAGACTTCTTCCTCGACCAGAGGAACGACTAGCTGCACTTGCTGCTATTTCAAACAGAGCTCTCGAGTCAGATAAAAATTCCTCTACATCAAAAGATAGGCAAGACAGTCACTCTGAGAGAGGTGGGCGTAAACCAGAAAGGCTTGAGCGCGATAGGTCCAGTAAAAGAGATCGACTGGATAGTATGGATAGAGAACAGGGCGACTATGAAATGGGCTTAGATCGGCAATATGACAATGAGCGCGGTATGGCGGACCACTACGATAGAGTGGATGAACGATACGATGGAGCCAGAGATGGTGATAGATCACCTGGATACATGCAAAGCAGAGATAGACATTACGATTCGGGATATGATATGCCTGGACCGCCGAGAGGATATCCGGAAGATGACGACAGAATGTATGGTGATCACATTGGCGATCACCGAGGTGTTGATATGGGTAAGAAGGATTTATTAAATTTTAATAAAATGTAGGTCGGCGTGCATTAACATCAATGAGTGAACATTTGATAAATTACACATTGAATTGTCAACCTTGGTTGACAACCAACATTCTTATCATCAATATGTTTATATTCAAAGGTTATGATGATCGTCGTCAACATCGTGATAGGTCTTGGGAACGACGTTCAGGTTCTTTGGATCGGGAACGTGGATACATGCATCCGCACAAAGAATGGGACAATGAAGACTATAGAGGATCGGGTGATTGGAATAGGGACAGGCATTGGTCAATGCACGATGCACAGGTATAAACTACATATACCATTTTATATATATTTTGTTTAAATTTTTATGATAGTCTAATTTATGCTTGGAAAGTTCTAATTAATCTTGCATTTAAAAAAAACTATTACAACCAAAGGATGTCTGCAAAACAGAATTAAGTTCTCGCACATAGTCGAATATATTGATAGAAGAATTACTATGCCAGGAGTACTAGTAAAATTATCTGCCTAATAAAGAGATAATGTAAGAGGTTCTAAACACTTGCTTGTTACATGAACGATTAACTTGTTAATACAGTGATTGGAAGCATTATTTTGAAAAGCTCTCCTTTTTAACTTTACAATATACAGCTTCAGTCAGTTGATAACACATTTACTCCTCAATTGTTTCTTACTTATTTTTTGTAGGTAAGTTTTTATTATCAAACACTGTATCGCAACGAACCAATTGACTACCGTAAAAGAAACCCTGAAACTCCTTGCCTCATTCTATCCCATATATTCCTTGGCTGTCCTTATCCACATTTTGGTATGTTATGTGTCTTATTTTTGGCAAGTCACTACAAGATTTTCCAAAAGAAAGTTTACTGTGGTAAATGACAGAAGCCTCCATTTAAAAATATACTGTAATTTTAAACTTATAAATGAGAAGTGTCATTTTGGAACATGGTGTAAGTGGCTTCACTTTCTACTCCTTTTTTAAAGCAGCTGAGAAAAATATTGTAGAGTGTATTGGATACAAAATGTATCCAACACATAACTAATGATTACTTTTATGATTCCGTCAGAAAATAATCCAATCCTGTCTTGATTTGGTGTGGTTGTGTTTGTTATTTTTCTCAATATCTTTTTATGCTTTAAAATTTTTATGTAATATTTTATATTGGTATGTAAGTAATATTTAAGTCCGAAAGTAGTTACTATACCAGTGTAGTATGGAGTTTACAGAAAGGTTGAGAAATGTGGTGTCTTATTCTCTTGTCTTATTTCTGACATTCTTGTTTTGACTAATGTCTTCTCAACTTTCTATGGGACACTTGGTACAAAGCATGTGTTTCGTTTTTAGATGAACGAGTGGGGTGATAAAGATCCAGAAATGGAAGGCTGGCACCACAGGGGTCATCCTGGACCTCATCGAGGAAGAGTACATGGTTAGAAAAACATTTTATTGCTTTTTCTTATTACTGTAGTAATTGATGTCCTAAATACAGATTTTCAAGATGATAAGATAATTAAAGGTTGTATATCTCTGGCGGAAGGTGTGTGTGTGGGTACTACTTATACACCTCTGCCTACCCCTTCGGGAAGGCGTGAGGATGACCAAACATAAGAAATAAAAAATCCATTTGTATCACACGCCGCCCTTACCACTGATATATATTTATTGCTTTTTATTATAAACCTGTGTTCCTTGGTCCTATTTATCTGCGCATAATGTAGACCTGGTCATCAATCATGCCATTGTTCCAGAAGACTACGGACGTGGGATGAGAATAGACCATGGAAGAGAAAGTAATAAACGTCGTGCGCCACGCAATGAGCCCGAACAATCCGTTAAAGAGACCCCACCTCCAGCGCAACCCACGGCATCTGCAACGTCTCGACAAGAGGCAGAAGCAGATGACAAAGCTATACCAGATGACCTCAGTGAAATAAGTGATGATCCTGACGATATACTGAATAGAGAAGATGTATGTGGCATTGTTATATGTAAATGGAGCCTTAATGTAGTAATATATTGATAGTATTTACAATGTTTCAAATTTCTAGATGGCCGATCAAAATATGGACGAAGATAGTCAAACAGCAGTTGAAGAAGGTAATCCAAAACCAGAAGGCTATGACAAAGAATCCACACAGGTACGTCTAATAATAAAAATGTATAAGGAACTATAATAAATGTACATACTATTCATTCAATTAATATTTTTCTAAGGATACGAGTGGTGCTGGTGAAGAGAAAGAATTACATGAAAATAAAGATGATGAGGATGTGGCTCATATGGACTTTGAAGAAATATCTGATGGAGAGCTTGAAGAGGAACGTACAAGAGGTAAATTTTAATTCTTACTGTATATTATTTAGCTATGTCATTGTACTAATTTGTTCAATTTCGTTTTAGCTGGTTTAGGCGATGCGCTTGGCGTGGACTGGGCTAGCTTGGTGGCGGATGTACGACGTCGGGAACAAACGGCACCAACTGGCGGTGCTAGAGACCGCTGGAGACCTGAGCGAGTTCTAGCTCGGATAGGTCTCTCAGTACATATGGCTGGCAAGGACATGGTGCAAGACATACTCAAGAAAAATGCAGAGTCACTTCAGTCCGAAAAGACACAGAAACCAGATGAGTCTGAAGAGAATGCAATCAAACAACCAAACGGCATCCACGATAAAGAAGAAGAATCTTCTGAGTTTGTTGTTGATTTTAATAGTTTGCATCCAGTTGCTGCTATTCAGGTAATTATTGCCCGAAATTCTATTGGTTTTGCCACAAATGCACACTACATAAGTATTGATATGGAATATAAGATCATAATAAAAAATAACCACGCCTGTCCAGTTGCACAGCTGAGTGCAATCACTCCACATAAAAATTTAGTCGTCCCAGCTCTACTTGTGACTATTATTCTGTGTTCAGTTTGTGTGTTTCTAAGAGTACTTGTCTAATAACCCAATATTGGCTTGTCGCCAGGTCGCCATTCAAAAAAGGAAACGGCATAGAGCTGTTCTCTTTGGTTCTGGCTGTGAGATTACACGTGGTTTGAGTGCGCGACGCGATTTGGCCTTGCGACGATATTTGTGCAACTTACCGGCTGCGGAGAGAACCGGTCAGTCCCGCGTGACGCCTCAGCCTTCACTCTTCCATGCAGCAAGAGCATTGCTAATGCAAGCTCCTGTAAGTGGCTGACGAAGAACTTAATCCAGAACTCAACTGGCCAAGAATTAACACATACTTTGCAGTGCAATATTTCAAGTTATAGAATATTTGAATAGTCAATAATGGGATTTGGAATGTGATAGTGGCTCAATATCTTCTTCAATATCAATATCTTGTTTCTATTGTAAGAATTGTATTGCAGGAGTGGTTTGAAAAGTACAACAGAAAAATTGTGAAACTGTGTGGTGGAAAAGTGATTGATATCAATTTTGTTATAAAATGTATCAGCAGTGAGTGTTACGTACATACTATTTTGCGTGAAACTTTATTGAAACCTAGTTTAAGTTTCGTTAGGGCAGATATGTCCCATTCAATTTTACCTATTGTTGTTTTCTTATTTAAATTCTCACAAAATGACAATTGCATTCATACAGATTTAATATTAAAAACCCATTTTAAATACAAATGCATTTTTTTACACTCACATCACAAGTAGTTGTTTATATTCTATGGTAGTAAGTATATTTATTTATTGCAAAATTTTAGTATACACAGTGCCTAATGATATAATGTGTTATTTTCTTTTTTATACTGAATTATCAATGAGTTAACAAAACGTGGATAAAAACTTATATTAAACTTCTTGATCCAGCAAAAAGGAAATGTCTGCATCAACATTAAACTCGATTTTCTTTTCCCCTCTGAAAGAAATTTAATGCTGTTAATGATTGGACTAGCTCCTCTAGGACTTATATACATTTTACTTACTTTTTGAATAATGCAGCTCCTGCAACACCTTTCAATACAAGAGAATTGCCATCCATTTTCAGAATACAGCCTTCTCTCAAACCTAGTACTGGGGAAGCATGTGGCATTTCCATGTATTCTCCTATCCTTTGATCCCTCGTCTCACCTTTGTGAGTTTCACTTTCCATTTTATCAATGTAGTGTGGATTTATATTGAATGGAACAATGCCAATAGCAGCAAAACTTGGTGGATATGTGATAGGCATATCATTAGTGGTATGAATACTTTTCGTTGCAACATTTGTTCCCGCACTACTGCCAATGTAAACCAAATTGTCTTCATATACCCTTTTTTTAATTAAAGTGATGAGGTCATAATCATAAAGGCGTTTAAGCAGCAAAAATGTGTTACCTCCCCCCACAAAAATTGCTTTTGCAGAACTCACAGCACTAGCAGGGTCAAGGTAAGTATGCAGCCCAGTTACTTTGTAGCCCCATGGCGCAATTACTTCCGTAACTTTTTTGGTATAGGTTTCAAAATCATTTTGAGCATATGGTATGAAGATTATTTCAGTAACATTGTTTCTGCAATTAAGATAAAAATTAGCTGTAAATAAAGGTAACGAAAAAGTCGATGAAAATACTGTTTTGTACTTACTTTTGTAGTACTCCACATATTTGTTGTTTAGCAAAATCCAACATAGAGTAACCATGACAGTTAGATGATGATAGTAACAATGCTTGAGGGCTTCCCATTTTTGGAGTAATTGTGAAAGTGTTCTGGAGATTAGGCTTATAGAACGTAGTGTATTGGTGACGCGGCACTGATGATTTACACACGTAATAATGAAAAAGAAGCTCACTACAGCGGCGCATTTATATCACTGTTTCATTATAATTTCAAACGAATGTCATTCTAGTTATCTGTAATCTGTGATTACCATTTACGACTACGGCACTGTACTTCTCTGTAATGTAATGTAATGTCTCTCCACCTATAGGTAACTACAAACAAATATGTCACGAAATACAAATAGTGATAAATACCTACATTATGAGCGTCTTCATGTAGGAAGTTTGTACCTACCTACTGAGACGCTGGAGATCTCATCAATTGCAGAACCACTACCTATTTTGTTGTTCGGTTCGGCTCAGAATGCTCAGATGTTACATTTGTGACATTTACAGTTGACTGCTGTCAATATTTGGTACCTACATTTTACATCAAAATGCGTAACTAAACTAACTATTACAACTGAATTTAATGTATCTTACCATACATTAAATTGAGAGACTTGTCATATTTTGTTTTTCAATATTAATTTTAATAGCAAATATAAGGTGCGCTTTTATTTCTAATCGGTGCATTAGTTTTGGGCCCATTTAATTTACTGTTCCCAAGGATCCGAGCTTCTCTAGAAAGTTTCGGGTATCCTCACGCCTTCCCACAAGGGTCCCCGAAGGGGTAGGCAGAGGTATATAGGTAATACTCACACACCCACTTTCCGCCAGAGGTATATTAGGTGCCAACGTGACAGATGGCGAGTCCATCGCCGTTACTCAAGCCTCACTATACATACGCCTTTGAATTTCTTCTCAGACGTATGCAGGTTTCCTCTCGATGTTTTCCTTCACGGTTCAGCTCGTGGTGTGACTAATAGCTGTACTTAAGTTCAGAAAAACTCATTGGTACAGTCGGGATTTGAACTTGCGACCTTTGCGTCGCAGGCAACTGCTCGAACCACTCGGCCACCACGGCTCTAAAGTTTCGGGTAATTCACGAATAGGTCATTAATATTTATGGCCTGGTGTTGTGGATTCGTAGGTAGGTAGGTAGTTAGATATACGTGACAGGTCTAATGTAGCGCGATCAATGGTATTTGGCGATGTGTATTTTTTGTTTGACTATTAGATTAGTTTGTGATTAAAGCCTGAAATAAAAGAAGTGTGACTTCTATCTTTTCCTAGACTTCTGCGCAAATCGTAATGATTCACAATTTTGGAGCACATTTATTTTTGTGCGTCTGAACTTACTAATTACACCATCATCATCATATCATCACGCCGAGTCACTAACGGGATAGGCAGAGAGTATAGAGCGCCAGTTCTCTCTAGACTTACATACCTCTTTCGCTATTACCATTATACACTACCAATTACCTATATAAATATTAATTTATTTAAGAGCCTTTTTCACTAATAACCTCAATTCCTAGACTCTGTTTAGTTTAGGATTAGCTGATTTGTATGATGTCAAAATAAAAATCCTTTTCTGTTTGTAGGTAGGTATATTCATATATTTTTTTTAAAACTAGGTTTTGACGTAGAGAAATTGACTTTGGTATGAACAATTAAATATATTGTTATATTAAATGCACGCTAAATATATACCATAGGTAGGTCATTATAGATGAGGTACTAATAAAGATCCTTTCAGGCGTCTAGGATAAATAATCTCTCTTGCGGAGGTTTATCGCTACCGCCGGGGCCTAGGTAGCGACGTCTCAGTTCAAGGTCTGGTGGCGCGGATATGTCACCCTGGAGTATGCAGTACGCTTGCTCGATCGTACTTTCGATCTCAGCTTTCAGTTCCTGAAATTCATCACTCAATGATAATGTGTAGGTAGATGTGTATATTTCTAAGATGACTGGTGCGAGTGCCATTGAAAACACCTTTAAATATTATTAAAATTCCTGATCATCCCTTCACCATCTAGGCCTTGGCTTGGAGCATTAAAATTTAAATTTAAGTCTCACTAAACCTCCATTGTGAGATTTATGAGCATGTCAAGTATACGTCTAACTACTTTAATGTTTATTTGTATATTTTACACAAACATCTAAAGTCGTCCAATGTATTTCGAGAAGTGTTATGTAGTTTTGTATGCATATGAAGATTGTCTCAGTGTTGGCAGTAATATAGCTTCAATAGTTGTGCCCGTGGATTAACTCTTATAAAACTAAGATATCGGTTTTTTTTCATTGCTAGATATTTTTTTCTGGAATAAAACCAGCTCATAATCTGTGTCCAAATTTCATTCAATTCGCTCAATAGTTTAAGAACAAACATCGTCACAAATGTATAATATTAGTAGGATGGTAGGATTTGTTAGTCCCCAGTCGTGTTGAGGCATGTGTGTTATCCGTGTAGGTACCTCATACTGGTCTGGCGCTCGTCGGGCGCGCTCTGCCAGAGCGGCGTGTAGGTGGTACAGCAGCAGGCCGCGCAGGTGCCCGTCTCCCACGCCCAGCGCCGCCAGCGTGCGGAGGGTGCCGCGGCACAGGTTCTCTTTCAGCGACACCCGGGATTCCGAGAGCTCTGAAACAGTGAAAATTTATTGTGTGCGTGACAGCAACGTGACAATAACAAAAAAAAGTGAGGGCAACTGACAAGTGGACTTCCAAATGCCATTTTGGGCTAGTATAAAAAATACCACTTGTTAAAATCTAAATTGGTGCTACGACATCTCTGGCAATTGTGTCCTTAACTACAATATAAATTATAACAGCTGTGTGATATGCTTGTAGTACCTACTCTTCTCATAGAAACGGCTGAATATATGTGCTTAAAATGTGAGAAAAGATATACCTATACTTTTTACTTCTTACTAGCCCAACGGTTTCTCATGTTCTTATGAGGAATTAAATATCTTTATATATATAATTCTTCTGTGAGTGTGTATGTCACTGAACTCCTCCTAAACGCCTGGACCGATTTTAATGAATTTTTTTGTGTGTGTTCAAGGGTATCTGGGAATGGTTTAGATTCACAATTGGACCCGATAGGTGGCGCCACTATCTTTTTTTTTCCATCCGAGCGAAGCTGGGCGGGACCACTAGTATCATATATAACACAATAAATTCCACTAATAATCTATATCTGGACCAAGTTAATCCAATTCCATTTAGTAGTTTTTGTTAGAATGAGGAGCACACATCATCACAAACATACGTATCTATACTATAATATTAGAAGTATAGAATGAACAAATAGTTGTTTAACAACGAAAATTTATGAATTTACCTATCTTGGAAACATGTTCACACGAGATGGAAAGATGGATGAAAATGAATAGATATTGAAAAAAGGATAGCTGAGGGTAATAAAGTCAATGGGGCCATATCGACGTTGGTAGGCAGTAAAGGTCTGAGCAAGAATTGTAAAGTAGCTGAACACAATGCGATATTGGCGCTCACTTTATTTACGGCAGCGAATCCTAGGTATGTCAGAGGAAGCATCGAAATAGCATACATGCAGTTGAGATAGTTCCCTTTGAAAAATGTGCGGCGTAGGTAACGATCGAGAGAATATTCGATTTAGTTCGAATCTGAAACAAAGAGATTCGCAAAGCAACTGGCGTGAACGAGGGTGGGATGAAGAAAAGCATGTTACGTGGGTTTGTACATATAGAGAGGATGATTGAAGAAATATTGATGACAGATATGCGAAAGTGTGTGGAAGAAGGGGCAGAGGATACGTTCCAACTACCTAGACAAATCGAGCGGCTATCCAAGGATGGGAATGTCAAGAGTATCTATTCGAAACCGGCGAGAATGTATGATGAGGCTGATGATATTCATGAAAATAGAATATCCGTTTCCGTGGGAGTTCTGTTATTTCCATTTAATCCATTCTCGATTCCTCGACATATCCCTGAGTGTGGAACACATTACCATTGAATGCTGGCAACCGCTAAGTAACTGCTTATGCTCTTGCAGACTATTGGTTTTCTTCAACTTTGTAGTGTAACAGACCAACGTCAAAACAAACAGGATGTTAAAATACTCTAGAGATTAGTAGATAATTGATAAAAATACAAAATGTATAGATTACCTAATGTCCACTGACATGTTGAATTAAAGGGATATTCTAAATAACCAACTACTCGTAAATATGACTGAAATTGTCTATACAACCTATATACTATGCACTATTTAATTGAGACAATGTAGTAATCAATTTTCAATTTCATAATATATTGGCTCAGATGAAATAGAAATAGTTGGCAGTTTGGATCATGTAGACCTTCATCGGAGCTGGGTGAAGGCAACACGCCAAGATAAACTCTCACTGCACCACTGGCCCCTAAATATATACAGTACATCATTTTATTAAATAATATCAAACTTACTGTATAAACATCATAAATCAAACAATAAAAGTGACACATTAATCAAATGAGCACATAGTATTCACAGTCGCCAAATTGCTATTATGTTACGTATATGTATATCGTTTGACTATCATCACTAGGCTAGAACTTGAGCAGGTACTAACGGGACAGGTAGGCAGATCCACCTGGTGACCACATGAGGGCGCGCGTTCTTTGCTGAGGCACCCATGTCAATCGACGTTCAATACTACAATAACACTGCCCCTCTCAGTAATATCGTCCCCGATTTTATTCACTTATTGCGTAGTCGTCGCATGCCGAGACACGCCATTCTGAACTCAACGTTGCGTACTAACTGCATAATTTGCGGCTTTGTTTTTATTCGACGTATTTTGTGTTTTAAAGGAATGACGCAGTTGTCCAATGTGTATGTGTGACTTAACAAATTTAGGTAACAAAGAGCAACTCTCTAAAAAAAAACGAATTATTATACGAGTTTATGCTATCTTTCAATGATGCAGAAAAGTTGCAATATCATCCTATTTTGGCGGGTTATTATTTATAGATTATTATAAAGAACCGTACAATTATCCACATATCAAAAAAATTACGAGGTTTCCACAGGGTTTACGGGACAATAACTTGATTTAAGATCAGATTGAATTAAATTCCGTTCGTCAAAAATAATCTGCAATCAAAGCTTTAACCCTCGTCCAACTTGTAAACCAGTTGCACTAAGAACAATCCGCGTCAATGGACTCCGTGTTCGAATCCCGCACCGCACCTTTGAGTCAATACCGGTTGTAGATTGCTACAAAGAGTACCCTGTAAGTAGGTACCGTGTACCCTGTACCCTTTTGAGACTCTGTGATATTAGGAATCAGTATAAAAAAATACGTTTATAGAGTAGATTACGGAGTACCTATGTTGATTAAATATATATCAATCGTCTGTAAGTGAATTTAATAGTTCAATTTGTTTAGCAAGTAAAAATATTACAGTATGTAAAGCTCATGTTTTATACCGGCTTATAACGCCACGTACGCAGATAGATTTTGTCACTATTGAACTTATTGAATATTAGAATAAATTACAATACAGTAGGCAACGAACAGAGGCACGCAGGCGTACTCGTGACGAACCCTGCCGGTTCCAAAATGTGCTTGTCTTTTTCGAGCGTATTTATCGCTTAAAACTTTATCCATGTGAGATCATAGCCATTCGACGACGTTTATATGATACATTGTTTGATATATGCACGAATGAAAATTGATAATTTTGGAGTAAGTAAACGTGTGGGTAGATACCGTAATAGGTAGATGATACGCAGCTTGTAAATGTGCCATCACGCCCTCAATGTGCAAGATGCGTATCGTAACCGAACTGTAATAGATACGTCATAAAAAGTGCTGCGCGTTTTCAATGACACAATCCAAATAAAAACAATCGCCGTCAAATAATTCACCCTGAAGCGTTAAGGTGTTGGGAACAATACAACACAATATGTTGTAGTTGCACAATCTCTTATACAGTATGTATATATACTTGGACTCTCCATCAGCAACGGGCGTACGAGCTTGTCTTCTAGAAGTTGTAGGGTGTTGTTAAAAAATCCTCATAAACTAAGAAAATAAAAAATAAGCTCTAAAGATAACAAAACTACAACATTATTAAAGGATGGTGATGGAAAGGTAACATGGTTAAGTGGAAAACATTAATAACATAAAAAACGCAGTTAGATACTGTGTTTAACTTAATCGATTCAGCAGTTTTTTATGCGGAGAAAAATAAATTACAACTTAGATTGTAGGTACAACTTACTTAAAATGTATTTATTTTTATTTCAATTTAAAAGAAATAATTGCTTCCTTTCATTGTGTTCTATCACATATTTGACCATCAACCATCCCATTTTCTGAGGCCTTCCTTGTATGTAGTCCAGTAATTCAAGCACATATACATTTGTGGATATATATATTTCTCATTTGACAATCAGGAGTAAACATTTCTTTTTGTACGACCACCAAAACTCGTGCCGTATTGCACAGTATAACGGAAACAGTTATTAGTTGCAATATCAACACCGCGATGTAACTATAAATTTAGCGCTTTTGTCCTTGTTATTTTGAATTACATACGTTCGTATTCGTAATTAAAACCTTAATGTATACTTGTTAACTGACTCTATAGTTTCTCAATAGTTCATAGGAATATTGTCAAATATCCTGTCACGATTTATAGCGGTCGGCTAACTGTAAATAATAGAGCATCCCAATTTTCCGACGAGCTGTGATTTTTTCATGCTTAAACCTTGACATGATGTTAACCGCAGCGCCCTCGAACATTACACGAGCAGTGTCTAAGTAACAATGTATATAGGACGACCGTAGTTATTTTATATACCTTTAGAGCAATAGGTAGGATGTAAACGGTTGAATGTAGTCATGGTTATGGTTTAAATAGCGTAATGCAAATATGCGGATGTTTGTAACTCAATCACGCCAGAAGAGCTGAACAGAATTGAATGGAATTTGGCACAGAGGCAGATTATTAGGTGGATTCACATAAAGGATATGTTTATTCTAGAAAAAAAAACTACCAATGAAACCGGTGAAACCGAGGAGCATTTACAAGGCGTTTATACTTCATCTGATAATAATAACATATCTTCACGACTTCCCACATCGGTCCCCGAGGGGGATGGTAGTACCCCCACACCATATTTTGTGTGAACCGGACTGAAAGAACGACATTACCTAATATAAATTAGCATGCGAATTGATCGAAACAGATTTTGGTGTACATCGTTAGGCATTTGTAAGAAATTTATTTCTATATAAGTATGTATATTCAAAGAGTGTGTATGAAAAATCGTGCCATCAAGTTATTTTGAATTTCCATCTTTCAAAAACCTCAAAGTAAGCTACAGTTGTGCTTAAAATCTATAGTTTATGAAAAACAGTGAAATAATACTGAGCGAAGAGGCTATGCGATGATTGACTAATGGATTTTATTTTTAGATGTTACAGTATGCGCATATTATCAATCACCGAGTTAGCGCTAACAAGCAAGAATGTACATACGAGTAGCGGTGTTATATAATGTGCAAGTCTTACTGAACTAACACATAGCAGTATCACATTACATAGCGTTATTGATTAGTTCCATTGTTCATAAGTGGATCTTTCCAAATACCCTTCAATCGTTGAGCATATCCAAGTTTTAATGCAAGTTTCAGTCTGAACTCAACAAGTATGTGGTTCGAGTAAGGCGTGAAGTGCGCTAGCCTCTCCAATGCAAAATTCTCCAAATGGAACTCATCATCCATATCAAAACTGCCAACTAAGCTCCCAAGGACACTCTGGACTGTACTCACTTGCGACGGAGATACTGTGGACTCACATGTATCACAGCGCCACCGCGACCCCGACAGCAAAGGGTCTACGGGTAAAAGCACCCCATTACAAGCACGATTAAAACATTTCAGTGCTGATAAATGTGTTCCCATTTCAGTTCGGTCTTTGCATCTCTCACATTTGCACCAAAAATGTTTCGTTCTGTAAAGATGATATCGCCTCATTGGAGTGCTCCATAAAAGTCCAGTGTAGCAAGTTACTACTTCTTCTCCGGGTTCAATATCTCTCGTAGCGTAGACTTTCATTGTATAATCATTTTCAAACACGTTCATTGTATTCGGAACACAGTTGTGGTTTAAAAATGAAGACAATGGATATAGCCCCCGTAAAGGTACTCTCTTCTCTCGGGTGCTATTAGCTATTCTAAACGAGTTTATTTTCATAACCGAACTCGCTAGTCTCATAAATTGTTCATGATCGTTAGAAATAACGTATTTAGAACAAAGCACATCTATTTCTTCATCGCTAGATTTAGCATTGTTGGTTTGGAAAACAGACAACAATAATCTTTGTTCATCCGTTAGTAGTAAGTAGTGTAAAAAAATCAACACTTTAGTCAGATCCTGTGAATTTCTCTCGTATTCTGTCTTGGGTACTATGTTTTTGACGATGAAGTTACATACTTGGATATGTTCTTGTGAGGACGCGCATTCTTCAGAACAATAGAGCAGCGTACATTTGTAACATGAGGAACATGAATTACTTATTCTGTGACAAGTACAGCAATGAGTGTCTTCACAATCTGCGCGTGCTCCTTTCACGAGAGGTTTGTTGGCGAAGATCAGAGTTCCCTTCTTGATGAGCTGCGATGCATATAGTCCCCTTCCTCCAATACTTGATTCTTTAATAATACATTTGGTACACGCAGCTATATCAAGGCACTGTTTAAGGAGTTCGGTTTCATTTGCAGGTGAGTTTGCCATAGTACGCAGCGCTCGCTACCTTAATATATGACCCAGCGTTCCGCAGCTGACTGATGCCCTCTCTTCACTAACATCGAATGGATATGAACAGTGATAAAAATAGCGACTGGAAATACATGTGTTTCATGGAGCAGCAACAGCAGTGTCGATACTGACGTAATGTGCGTCTGACACGTGATTTATTTTTTGTTTACTACTGTGTTATGCGGTAAAAATGTGCGTTTTTCTCACTAATAGAACACAATAATCTTGATGAATGAAGGTAGCCTTAGTTGGTGGAAGAGTCTGTCTCTGTATGCATGCCTAACGCATCAAATGCAAGTGGTTTCCGTGCTCCTAGGACGTGCTGCTGTTGAATAGGTTATTAGAGTAAAAATATGCTTTTTTTTACTTTGTATATTTTTGATTTGTTTTACTATTGAATGAACCATGCCATAGACTACTACAATGTGTTTGTTTTCGTTATCGCTGTGACAACACAAAATAAGTACATTTCTTCAAATGTGAAATGGGTTACACATTACCAGAAAGGTAAGGTAGCAATTGCAATGGGAGTGAATGAAAATTACACCTTTTTCTGGATATATATTTAGGTGCCATCTCTAACGCATGACCAAAAGTATACATATCAATTGTACATCAGAGTGCGATTATTTTCAAGATCCTTCACATAAATCTGTGGTGTGACAAATACAGTTCAGAAAAACTAATTGTTTCAGACCGGGGTTCGAATCTACATCCTTAACTTTACACACAGCTACACACAGTCAGCACGGATGGCTTGTAAACGATACAATAAACAGTACAAACAAACCGTGCAATTAGTGATTAACAGCAGTCATAAACATAATTCAGCCTTAATTTATGTGAAATTGTTGTCACTTCCGCTCACTAGCCGCGGCCTTGTGTTTATTTTAGTTCAGTTATGTTACTATGTGTTGCATATTTATCGTACACTTTCGCAAACTTTAATTGTTTATAATTTCTGACGTAGTTTAGCTATGGAAACTCCGCAAAATGCACACTCTACTACAACATACCACACACAAGAACCATAGTGGTTTAAATAGACTAATGTTTAGTCAAGACTTAAAACTTCAAACCTCAATATCTGTACTAGAGAGGTTTTCTGAACGTGTATTTAGTTATTTTTCATACCACGAGATAACGGTAAATGATTTTAATATATATTGGTATATATTACACGCCGAGACAGAGGCAGAAAGCATAGAGCGCCAGTTCTATCTACATATACATTATCTCTCTCGCTGGACTTTTTCACTTCATTCATTTCAGGGACCTTTGAGGAAAGGCGTGACTCTTAAAGTACAGTAGAAGCGAGTGAGACTAGACAACCTTCCTATGAAATGCACACGTGAATATTTTAAAGGCAATAAGTGATGTAACTATAAAACTATATGGCACCTAAGTGGGCGTGTGGGTACTACCTAAGACACCTCTGCCTGCCACTTCGGAGACCCTGAGGGAAGGCGTGAGGATATATATATATATATATATATGATAGTAGTCCTATTGATCCTCTAAAGCAGGGAATACCAAACTTATGGGCAAGAGAGCCCTTTTCCAAAACGAGCTGATACCACAAACCATCACAGCCAAATTACTTTAGAAATCCCATCTCTAGTTTAATTGATACAAATAAAGAGCAGCATGTTTTAAAGACTTTTACGCTCCAGCACATTATCTTGCACGAATTATCTACGGTTATTGATTTGCCGAGTTTTTCATCTTGCACGAAATTGTGTACGCTTGTAAATTTGTTGAGTTTTTAAAAGTACAACAATGATACTTCTTAGTTAAATATTAATTCTTATAACAAGTTGGTACACGTAACACAACTTATACAGTGTCTTAAAAGTTTGAAATAAGAACTCATGTTAATTTAATAGGCTTCGATTTTTAGACCTCGTCTACCCCCTAAATCATTTTTTTATGTGGACCCCTGGGAAACTAATAATATAATAATCTCTAGGGGTCGACATCGACCACTTTGGAATCCCCGGCCTAAAGGGCCAAAATTGCGTTGAAATCTTCTCTCGTCTGACCTTTACACTGAATGCTGTAAGAAATTACACCGATATAATTAGATGAGTTCCTACTCTCGCTACGATTATTTATATCACTGGGTGAATGACAAACTAGCTTCGTGATATATTGTCAGCTCATTACTTATCTCAATATTTTGAAATATAATAAATGATTATACATATTTGCTATCGAAACTTAAAAGGGAGTCATCTAGAAATTGTTTGGGTATAGACAAAAATGGCGGAACAATATTTTTCCGCTAATCTCTTCCGTAATTCATAATTAAACACTTACCGTGCCATCGCAATCCCTCAGCATCACCAAATTTCCACAAGAGCACGCATTGAAGATCAACCACAATTTGATTCGTCTTCGGAATGTACTTAGTAACTCGATGTAGTAGGAAATTTTCCAATTCGTCTACATTTGAGAATTCGAGCGAGCCCATGAGGCTTCCTAGTGCACCTTGGATTGCACATATATTTGTGTTTGGCACTCGCAGGTTGCACTCAATGCACTTCCAAGCGCTCGACATTTTAAGAGGCTCTATTGGGAGAAGATATCCAGGACAGTCTGTGGAGAAGCACTTTAGTGCTGCCAGAAGTGTCCCTCGTTCCGTCGGGTCAGCACAGCGTTCACACTTGCACAAGAAGTGTTTAGTTTTGTAAAGGTGAGTGCGCCGGGCCGGAGTACCCCACAACACGCCTGAGTAGCAGGTAAACAGCTCGGAGCCAGCTCTAATAGGCTTAACTGCTTTCACAGTCATTTCGTTCTCACTGTTGAAACTATATCTTGTGTTTGGTACACAATTATGGTTCATTAGTGCTGACACGGGATATAAGCCTCTCTTGCTGGATTCTCGCTGACCATAAGGAACTGCAATCTGGAACGCATTAGTATCTAAGGCACGACACGCAAGCGTCATTAGTTGTTCCTCTTCTTTCGGTATGTCAAAATATTGTTTCAATTCTCTGATTTCCTTTCCATGCTGCGGGAGTGTATGGGCTTGAAGTGCGGACATTAACTGTATTTGTTCTTCATTTAATAACAATGCCCTAATAGCAGCAAGCGCACGCGACATTAATGTGTCATCGATATTTTCAATGGAAATGTTATTATTCCATCGGGTAATAATGCTACAATCCTCCAAATGAATACTTGTATTTTGACACTCCTCAGAACACAATAGCAACGCGCACTTTGGACACTTGAAGAAGTTATCATATTGCAATTTGCAGCAAACGGTGCATCCATGTGGCAAAGCGGATCCTGCTCTCGGTCCATGAATTAAAGGATGATCCACGAACAATACTTCTCCAGACATTATGTCCTCTGTCGCGATGAGGCCCCGTCCGCCGAGAGAAGATTCGCCGATAGTCCACTTAGGTAAATATTGTACACCGCCATCCTGAGTGTACAGCCCGAGGTGTTCCTTTACCATTTGCGACAATTGGCCTGACGACAACATCCTGCCGCGGCCGGGCCGGCGACGGCACTGCACTACGCACACGTTGCGAATACACAAATCACCGGGTTTGATAACAACTAGCTGGTGATCGAATGTATTGTTACTTGTCCAAATTTATACGCGATCTTCTTCGATTAACCGGATCGATCGGCGGTACACGTGTCAGTGCGCACCTGACTTATTCATAACAGGCGTTGTTAGACTAATACTGTATCAAGTATGTATGCATCAAATAACGAATATGCGCTCAAAATATGTTATGGTATCGAAGTTTACTGAGTTAGCGGTTACCTGTGCGGTTGGCCGTGAGCACTGTGAAAGACGAAGCCGTGTCATCTGGGAAAATTTAAATAGGTACTGATGATATAAATATAGGTTTGGTAGATGACTATTTTTAAAAATGCGTTGTTCTGTTGTAAGTAAATCCGTGGCTGCTCTGTGCTCTAGGTTAATTATACCTGAAGCTACAATTAAAAATATATATTTGACGCAATATTGGAAGTCACTGTTGCTATTTTTATAATTTTAACTACACCTGATTATGTTTGAATATAAAACAATTTGCAGCTCATAGAAACCCCAATGAGAAGTTTTGTATTACAAAAGTCATAAGCCTGCTAGACACATAAAATTGTCGGAGAAATATAGAGACTAGAACTGTCAAATTCAAACTTTAGGGTATGTGAACATATATTTTATGGCAGTGAAAACAAACTCAAAATTTCGTTAGTACATAAAATATGTACAAGAAGTTCATAGAAAGAAGCGGCCATAAAGATGACACGATCTACTTTATTTTGGTGTTCTGTTATACTCAAAACTTAGCTTTTTTTAAATATGTATACAGCTAGATATTAATGTGAGAAACCTAGTAACTCTCACGTAGAAGGTTTGTAGTAAAATTGTATACATATAGTGGGTAATGTTTTCTGTTCCCGATGTCGCACACAAGCAAAGTGTGGTAACGTGATCCGCATCTATTGTCTAGCATCCCTGCACTGGTCGACAACCTGTCCAGTCTCTGTGACCAGTAGTCCAACGAGGACGTTCATATATTCCTGATAAAACAACTATCTAAATGCGCAATACAGTTAGCGAAACTCTTGCAATACCTCGGTTTGGAGCCTAACGGCCGGCTTAAAGAAAGTGACATTATCCAAAGAATGCAAACGTTGTTTGATAACCAAGATGAGTGTCCGTGGTATTATTTTGATAGTTCATATAAAACGCTGCTGGGAGCTTGTCTTTTTGTTTTTGGTTAGTTTTGTGTTTTATTAATTGTTTTAATGTCTACGTAGATATCGGCTCTGGTGCTGATTTTCAAAGCCACCAAATCTTCAAAGTGAAAGTGTGAAATGTCGCTTCTATAGTGTGAATTAATTAGAGTTGTCGACAGGTGTGTTTGGGGTGCTGCTCAACGGTTGGCTGTTTGCCACGTTCATTCACAGCCACCTGCTCGTTTACAAGAGTCATATGCTGGTACTCAATCTATGCACGGCTTCGCTCGGCAGGAGTCTGCTCGGGTTCCCCTTCGCCGGATCATCGGCGGTTGCAAAACGGTAATATACCTACCAAATTTCAATTCAACTGTTACGCTTATCATTGATGAGGTGACGTAAAAATATCTGTTGTATGTTTTTAGATGGCTGTTTGGTCCGGCATGCTGTCAATTCTTCGCATTTATGAATCAATTTTTTGGTGTCTTTCAAATGATTGCAATATTAGTGTTAATACTTGAGAGGTACTTACAAGCACACTATTACAGACGAGGTTTGTTCGTGTTTTTATTTCTAATGTATTGCAGTTTCGAAAACAGTAATAGTAACTTCAAGTTTGTTGCAGAAAAATCGCTCTATCTAGGGATGTACTGGTGTATGATTGGCGTGTGCTGGATAACCTCTTTGGTGTTTGCAATCCCGCCGCTGTTTGGCTATGGGTTATATTCCTGTGATTCAACCGGCACTTGCTGCTCTTTCCTCTGGCCATCGTCTTCAGGGGCAAGGCAGATCGGCTATAGCATCCCGTACATAATTATATGCGGATTCATTCCCGTTACCGTCATGTAAGTTAAAACGAGTAGGTACATATGTTTTATATGAACGAAGACATACATTTTAAGCATTTTGCAGGTTTTGTTACATGGGAAAAGCTATTCGACTGGAAAAGATATATTATAGAGGAGTACAGCAGAAGGAACAAACGTATCTAACACAAGTCAGTATCCACTTAATCTCTTTCTGATTGCCAGCATCAATAACGCCTACATATGTTACGATAGTGGCGATTGGTATTCTCCTAGATGAAGTGAAATTTTTCAAGTCTGCTTATTTATGAAGAAACATTAAATAATAGAAATAAAGACAATGTTTGTATTATATTTCTAAAATACAGCGGCTTCAGTTGACTGGATTTGGATTTTTTTTCCGTAAAATTTCTTGTGGGGTCCGTATAATTATTTTCCTTATTTCATTAGAGCAAAGTTATTTGAATAGAAAATTGAATCCTACTAATATTATAGACGCAAAAACTACTGAGAATAATTGCGTGAAATTTGGTACAGAGATATATTATAAGATGGATAAATCTCAATAAAATCAAATTCTAAGATAAGTGCTACCTTCTATTAATGGATATTGCTCACAGAGTATCCACGCTCTATGTGTCACCACGTTGGCGCTATGGATCCCCGCTGGAATCCTTGCTGGATGGCAATGGCTGCCTTTGCTGGCTAACGGGTACCGACCACATGTACCACCAGTGCTGTCCTTGATAGCTCCCATTGCATCTGAGGTAGGGAATACTAACTTACCATCTTTATGGATTCAGTGAACTATGCAAACTTATAAAGTTTTATTAAGCAACTATCAACATTCTATATACCTACTCACCAAGTTTTTATTGTTGTTAATTATTTTTACTGTAATATAATATAGGTATATACGTTACCATCTTTTGTGCAATTTCTTAATATAAGTATTAATCAAAAATTATTTGAAGTTAATGTAAGTAAATAAGACAAATAGTAGCTAGTGATAATTATGTCACCACAAAAGAGATTTGATGTGATAAAAATATTTACATCTACTTATAACTGAAATCATAATTGAGGCAGCTTCAGATCAATACTGGTAATTAATTCTTCCAGGCGGCAACCAGTGTCCCAGTACTATGTTACCTAACTGGTGACGAAAGGCTGCGAGCTGCGCTGCTTGGACGCATGCGCAACCACTACGCTCTTCTACACCCAGATCGAGCCAAACGATACAACCGGGACTAGCAAGCAAACTTGTTAAGTACTTCTGAAATTAAACATGACCTCCAATAAAGAGGTACTTTGGAGAACTACAGACAGACCCGTCGTTAACAGTATCAGCCGATGTTCAGTGAATAAGTGAATAAATGTGTAACTTGCGATAGTAATAAAAGTAAGGCTATTTTAAAATACTCCGATGTCTCAGTGAATTCTAGCTTCGATACATTGACATAACTGCTTTCTGGTCTGATGGTAAGCGATCTTGACTGCAAAGCGTCGCATGTTCGCTTTCCGCTGGGGGCGGATATTTGTATGATAAATACGTGTAAATGTACCTTGGACTTGCATGTCCTGGGTATATTTGTATGTAGTTATCTATATAAGTATATATATCATTGTCTTATTTCCAAAGCACAAGCTATGCTTAGTTTGAGTACATTCCGTACGCCAACGTAATATAATTATGATATAGAATGTCTTAGCAGGTATGATTCGTACGAAGCTTGTTTACAAGGAGTCCTGAGCATGAACAATGTGTTATGTAGAGCGCAACGCAACTGGTAATGGATGCAAGTTGCAACATGAGATCCCGCCTCATCGCAGCGATGCTTATCTGGCTTCAAATATAAAGCTAAAATATATTTGCTTAGCCTTGCAAGCAATTAATCACACTTGACAGACATATATAGATTCATATCTATATACAATTTAAGGGTAAATAAATACCTAAATAAATACTGAGGGACAATTCCACACAAAGCGACTTAGCCATCTCATCCATCTCAGATTCATATACTCGAGTTCATCACTCAAATATCTGCCCTCAGCGGGAATCGAACGCGCGACTTCAAGTTTCGCAGTCAGGAGCTCTATCCACTAGTACCAGACGGCGCGGCGGTCGATGTGTAGTTTATACATACAGCGGACCACCGATAATATGACAAACGTTTTGCAGGGCAGGGTCTAACTATCGAATTTGTCGGATAATAGAGTACTGCCTAAGACCCTAAGATTCAGGATTATTTAAATACCTGATGTATAATTACGCTTTTCGCAATCTTGATTTAATACTGCAATAGCACATCATGGGTAGCTCCTTGAAATCACGTATGGTGTGCATCAAATATTTTTTCCAAGAAGGTACGTATATTTGTATAATAAATATATCATCACGCCTTTCCACAAGGATCCCCAAAGCCCCAAAGCAAAGGTAGTACCCACACACCTACTTTCCGGCAGAGATATACCTATTTTAGATGCCAACGTGACAGATGGCGAGTCCATCGCCGTTGCTCAAGAACACGCCTTTGAATTGCTTTTCAGACGTATGCAGGTTTCCTTTCACCTTTTTCACGATTGAAACGAAATACAAATTTGTACGAAATAAAATTGTGTTAGTATTGCGTCGATGAGAGGTTTCCAAAAATCTGGTCAGGTCAAGGCAAACGATGTTTCTCATTTTGGGATCTCATCAGGATTGGCAACAACGGGTAACATGGCAACATCTAGTTTTTAAAACATCCTATTTGGACAAAATAAAGAATACAGAGCGTGACGCGCAGACATTTAAGCCAAGAAGATGGCGGGACGAACTGGACATGCACTTGAACAATTAATCGGACGTAGCGCTCAATTGCGGGGGCTAGGTGAGAGGAGGGAGGTCTTTGTCCAGCAGTGGGAATGCTATAAATAAAATAATAATCTGCTATGTTAGCAAATAGCAGAACAGCAGAGTAAAAACATAACCTACAGAAGAATATCTCGCAATGTAAACATCAGGTAAACTTGCGCATAGAAAGCGTGTAGGCGGTCCATTTAAGTTGTGAATTTCATTAACTTCTGCGCAGATCAATGACCCGGGGTCTGTCCACCGACGCTTGTCTTGTATAGAGTAAAATATTTATATTTGTTTTAGCTGTACTGAAATGTATATTCTTGAGATTTATCAATACACAATATTAAAAAACAAAACCCCAGCTGCTCCTTCTTGTTCGCGAGGAACTCAAACACTATTGAACATTTTGTTGCAGTTTTCATCAATAGACAAATTGATTCACAAGGAAGCTTAGGTAAAACTATGCATGTACCTGTCGGGGCGGGTCGCTAGTATAATAAATACGGTATTCGTTAATTAATCAAAACAACATATAAAAAATTTGATATAATTTAATATTACACAATTATGTATAGATAGTATACACAAAGTAACCATTATATATGCAACATCGAAACAGTACGGGGCAAACGTAGTATTTCGATGAGACGTACACGAAAATCGCATTAGATACGAAAGTTAGACAGTCAACAATTTATTACAGATAGACGCTACGATTTGTACGAAGATATCCAGTCAAGGCATAAAAGTGCAGACTATCGTATCATTACTTTATCAAATCAGTCAGAATAATGCAGTTTCATTTTGAATATCAACGAGAAATTATATACCATACTTAAAAGAAGAAATCTATAAATGTATTTACCTATATAACTTGTTATGTTAGACTACTAAACACAGAAATGGGATAATCAATTATTATGAGGATCATTTAATGCCTAGACTTGTAGCGAATGGGAAAAAAGCGCTTCATTTCATGATATAATTGTTGGTACTTTATTAATATGCCGTTCTATACAGATTGTTTTCTACCTAAAATAACGCATATTCGACACAAGGCTAACATACAACGTATGCTTTCATCTCAATAGAATTTCTAATATACATACATACAAATTTAAATACTATTTTGTGATCGAATAAACGCATCAGTGTGAACTAGGCTTTACATAGGTACATTTGGGGTCTGGTCATATCCTATCCACGATTGGTCCACAATAAGGCCATATAACTGAGTGAAACTAAATGAGTAAAAATCCCTTTAGAGATAAGTGCCTATAAGTATAAGTCCCTAGTGCTGAAATGTGCACAAGCAAGACCATTCATATTTAAGTCTTTCTGTTAACCCTTTTACTCGCATAGGCATTGGAATCTTTTTGGTCTCGCATTTAAGTGATTTTTACTCACGTATCACATTTACTTTATCAAACGTGTTTGATTTAACTATTCTCTTTGTATTCAGGTTTCTATCTGGCCAGTCACATACATCAGTAATGATGGACTCCCTTCCTGTAAATACTTGTTTTCATAAGTGTAATATTTCCTAAAACAGATTTTTTATTAATTACTATACCTATCACTTAACATAATTTTTATGCCGTGTAGTTTCTTAGCAGTGCTTAGAATAGCTTAGAGTCGGCACTTCAGATAAGTAAGAATATCTATTTGACTATCGAATTTAAACTTACTCGCAAGGTAAAATAGAGTTCATATTGCACCATTTATTTTAGCACTATCTTTATATTTATAAGCGTACACACTCGCAAGGTCACCTTTGGAATGAGTTCGATGATTTTCATCGATATGTTCATAGCATTCATCCATCCCATCACATTTATTTACAAAGTCGTAATTATCTTCATCGTTATCATACAAATTATTTTGTTCATCTATTATTGTAGTTTTATATACCCTGTAGCTGTTGGAGTCCTCCACGGAGAGGGCGGAGGAGGGCGTGGAGGGGCTGCTGAGCACGATCACCGGGCAGGCGCGTCCGGCCAGGCCTCCGTCCTGCTATATCTGGTCCAGGTCCATGCCGAGCGCCAGCTCGCGCCTTCTCGCCACCCGCCTCTCCAGCATTGGTATGAAGAAAAGAATCAGTCCACTCAGAGATATCGCTACAGCCGCCAGGAGGAACACTGGCGTGTACGACGCGAATACGTCGTACGACCATCCTGAAATTTGAAGAATTATGGTTATCAAATTATATTTTTATCAGTTTGCGTGAATTTATGTTAAAAGCTTTCATTTCATCTTAGTACAGGTTATATATTGACATTATTATACATATTTAAATAGCGTGATTATGAGCACAATGCGGAACACAGTTAGTACCTGGCGGTTTCAGCCCATACAATTTTACTTCATAAGTATATTCATTCGTATCTTTATATCTATACAAATAAATAAAATTGAAGTGTCTGTTTGTAATATCAATTTAACTGCTTTTTACTAACTGCATATGGATGTATACACGGTACATATAACAAAATATCATTTTTTTAAATTTTTGTCTGTCTGTCTGTCTGTTTGTTCCGGCTAATCTCTGAAACGGCTGGAACGATTACAACGGGACTTTCACTGGCAGATATCTGATGTAAAAAGGAGTAACTTAGGCTACTTTTATTTTAGAAACTAAACAATTCTTATTTGTTTAATTCCACGCGGACGAAGTCGCGGGCACAGCTAGATTTTAATAAAATAAAACATATCCCTCCAGTACGAGTACTCCCGTTGTGGCATGATAGAGTACGAACATTCTCACAAAAGTTCACAATTAAAATTGTGTAATGAATTTCTTAAGTTATTTGGGTGTTTTTTTTTTAACTTCTCGGGCATACATACCCGCGAATGGTGGTCCGAGCAAAGATGCAATTCCTTGAAACAGCAGCAGAAGACCAAATGCGTTGGTCAGTTTATCAAGACCAAGGAGATCAACGAGCACCACTGATGTAAGGCCCACATAAGCGCCGATACAAAACCCAAAGCCAGCAGCATATATGGCCATACCCCAGAAGTCTTTGAAGAATATTGCTAATCCTGTACCTGGAATTTAATTATAATAAACGTTTTTAATTCTATTAATTACATAAAGTAGTACGAAGATATTCATTAGGAGAAAACAAATAATATATTATTAATATAAATATCCTTCTCTCAGGTTTTGTAGAGACAAGTATAAGTGTCCTCAATTGAATTATTAATTGTAGTATGTCTGTTATCTTTATCCGTTATCTATGTTAATTATTGTAATTGGTTCACCGTTGTTATTAACTATAAATATATTAATTGTAAAGCTCGTCATTTGATATATTACCCCGTTATTAAAACCGGAAAAAGCCATTGACACAGAGCGCCTGAGTTTGATCCTGCAACCCTGGTTTAGTAGGGACTACTCAAAACCACATGGCCACCAAAGCCATGGGAATTACTCCAAAAGATTCTGATTGGTTTACTTAAAGAAAATACAAATAAACTTTCTAATCAAGATAGGGTACTTACTTATCCCGGCGACAGTTAGACAAATATTATAAGCCCAGAGTCGGTTAACCCAAGGCAAATCGCTTATGTATCCCAGCAATATTCTTCCGACTAAGTTCGCCGCTCCAATAATAGAAATCAAGTATGGCGGGTTCGGTATGTTCAACTCTTTGGCCATGGGTACGGTGTAGACATACGGGATGTAATAACCAACGCTGGTCAGAAAATTGGACACCGTAAATAAAATAAACACAGGATCTACGAAAAGCGAAGTGTCGAACATTTTCGCTAACGTTGATTTTGCTTGAGGTGAACAGGGCAAACAATCGCATCTGTCCTTATCTACTGAAATTGCATGCGTCGACGGCTCGGGTGATCCTGCCCGGAACTTAGAGAGACAAGGCATGCTGCCTTGATACAATATATCAGGTTTTTCCATTATATTACTAGTAGACGAAACTGTACGCTGTCTTTTATGGCGAGAGTCGTTGAGAGCAGACTGAGATAGTGTCAGCCTAGATACGTCATTATCGTCCGACTCGTTCGCTCTTGTCACTTGTTCGGAGCTTTGTGACCTTATGAGTGGCATTTTTTGTGCTTTGGGAACCATTGGCTCCGTAACTGCTTCAGGTTGCGGGACTGGCCGGAACATGAGGCCGCATGGTATGCTGTTGAGTAGGACTGCGCCGATAATTAGCATGGCACCTCGCCACCCGAAATTTGAGATAAGGTACGAGGTCAGTGGTGCGAACACAAATGTTCCGAATCCAGATCCACATACCGCTATACCTGAAAGTATAGATAATACATTATACAACCAGGTTTGGACCTTCACACAACTTATTATTTTGTATCATATGATAGATGGTATTAAGAGGTTCACTGTTTCAACAAAAGATAAATTATGTAATTAGTTATTAGTCACATTAGTAAATATAGTTAGTAGTATATTTACCAGTGGCGAGACTTCTGCGTTTTTCAAACCAGACGGTGACACTGACGATGGCAGCAAGGTAGATGAGGCCGAATCCAAGGCCTGCGCCCACGCCAATGGTGAATATCAGCATGACCAAGCTATCCGCTAGTGCAGATGCCATAACGCACACCGCTGCCAGTAATGCGCCGACCACCGTCACCTTACGACATCCGTAGCGATTCACGAATATACTCGAAATAGGCCCTGGAACATGATGCATCTCATTTATTACAAAATCAATATTATATTTACTAATTTAGATAAATTTCTAATGATAGAAGATTCCTTTTATTTGTTATAAACTGGTTATTTTACCACATTTAATAAGGGAACTTCCCACTGAACTGAATAAATTATATTTTATATTTGAATAATTGTAGTAAATTAATTAATCTATAAAGATCACAAATATGCCGAACTTATATTCGGACGATTGAGAAATATTGTCTTGTTTCTTTGATGTCTAATGCTTTTGACTTCTTGCTTGCTGGAAACCCACCAGTGACAATGAAACATATATAATTTTATTTATTACTAATATTGCAAATTACACGGTCCATATTGATTTAAACAATTCGTAGGTATGTAAAACCGATATTTCCAAATCATAACAAAAACATACGATAAATGTGAGTACCCACTTTGTAAACAATCACATCGAAAGCTATATCGAACAAAATATGTATTATGTAACAAGAACTGAAGGTCGTTCTGGAATTTGATAAATAAGGCTTTCAATAGGAAGCCGAGTTCAAAGCAAATGGTTTCAGGAATACATTTCTTCTTGAAGCCATATGCTACGGAGGTATAAAATTTAAATTGTATGAAAATTTTAATTACCTGCACTTAGGGTGACGCCGACGAGGGTGGACACAATCCAAGCCGTCATGGCCTGCCCCCCGTTGAAATAGGTCAGGAAGGTTTCATGGAACACGCCGAATGAATACGTCATACCGTCAGCTGCAAAGGAAAGTAGAACGATGTTGAAGAAACTATATAACACTATAACATATAACTAAGCTCACTTATGCAAAGTTATGATAAGAATTGCATACGTTTGAGGAAAAAATATAAGTTATAAGTATTATTGTTGTGTTTGAGAAACGGCGTTGAATTCGTCATGTTGGCACATAGATATATAGCCGGCGAAATGTGTGGATACTCTTCACTTCTGTCCACCCCTTTGCGGACCCTCGTGGGAACAAAGCAAGTAATCTAAAAAAATGCATGAACTAAGAATTTTTATTATTATTATAATTGGCATAAAAATGGCAATTGCAATTGCAGTTGGCATAAAAAATCTGTGAAAGAAAGCCAGAAAACTAGTCTGAATCGACTCGAATTTTGTCAATGATGATGTAGCGAAATTTTAACGAGCAGGGAAATCACGCAGGCGATCACGCAAGAGGTAGAAATAAAGCAGGTAATATGCAAAATCCGTGACTAAAATGAAGTTATATTTCACTATTTTGTGTTGTCGCCTTATTGAGATACCAGAATATTACGTATATGGTGATTTGCTATATAATACAAAGCCTACACTACGAGCTTTACGGTGAAGTAAATCATCGAGGGGTAACCTGCATACGTTTGAGCAGACATGCAAAACATGTATAGTCGTACTTGAGTAACGGCGATGGACTCGTCATCTGTCACGTTGGCACCGCAAATATATCTCTGGCGGAATGTGGGTATGTGGTTACTACCTGTACACCTCTGCCTTATATAAAACGTATTTCGTAATTCTGAATTTGTTTAAATTATTAAATATTATTAGGAGTTCAGCCTCCCTAAATAAAATCACTATCTGTTCACGATCGCGTTATCCATTGCCATACAAATCATATACATATATCTGATAGCATGAAAGCTATCAAAAAATGTTTTGTGTGGAGTGACTGTTGCATAATTAATTGATTTACTCAGCTCCTTCCATCGGTGTGAATTGGAGTCCTTAAATATTCGAATTAAATTTAATAATTAAATTAGAATGTAATTAAGATACATTCCTGGAATAAAGTAAACGACTGCCTTGTCAATACCACATCGGATATCTATCATATGTATACAGTGTCATACTTTTATTTCAAAGTAGGTTAACATGACGGGTCCTCCGTTGCGAACAAAGGCGGACTACACAATAGACCGTTGATGTAGATAGATCTATGAGCGCTTTTGCTATTCACACTATCCAGAAGGTATAGGTACATTATGTAATAAACTTTATGGAAAACATCGATAAGTCTCTGACAGTTGCAAATCAGATGTGTGTTTCCACTTGTCACTATTCAACCTTTACATTGAAAAGAACTTGGCAAAATAGAGAAGTCCATAGCGTGAGTATATTATAAACCCGAAAGTTCAAGAGGATGTTTGTTAGTCAATCATGCCAGAACGGCTGAGCGTGAACAATGATATCTATGCAATTTAGATGCGATCTCTTCGAAAACTATGTGCCGTTACGATTTCAGATTGAATCCAAGATTGAATGCAAGAAGAGGCAGAGGGAGACAACTACTAGATCAAATAACACTTCAGGAGGGGAACGTGGAGAGTACTCGAAACCGGTGAGCATGTATGAAGAGGCTGATGAATGTGGACGTAGCGAAAGGGGTATGTAAGTCTAGAGAGAACATTCAACTCTTTCTGCCTACCCCGTTAGGGACAAGGTGTGATGATATGTATGTACGTATGTATGATATCTATAAATATTACGCGGGTGAAAACGGGGCCATTGCTCGTAAAAAAAATGTAGAGCGTTCACGTAATCACATTAAAGGTAGACACAGCAAAGGGAAAGAAACTTACTCAATATTCCCCTGAGATTACACTATGGTAAAAGTTCTGAGTATCATAAATTACAATGTAGCAAAGGCAGAAGTTACTTATTAAGTATTGTGTTAGTGGTCGGGTTATATACGGTATGCTTACTATCTATATCTATGTATATATCTTTATATATTTAATTCTTCTGTGCGTGTGTATGTCACTGAACTCCTAAGAGGCAGCTAGTATATATATATATAAAAGTAGAAGATAATTGCATGAACCAAACAAGTCTTCTTACTTCTTCTTAAAACAAGTTCCATCTCATTGTACATAGATCAACGAAAAATAAAAGTGAGTAGGTAATATAAATTCAGGCCAGAGTCGGATTAATCGGGCGTAGAGGAAATTATAATACCACTTTCCTTTCCGTGAAAAAGGGGGAGTGATAAATTGCCAAAAGATTTTGATGGGCCAAGAATTAAATTCAATGTTTAATGTCGAGCGCTCGACGCTTTAACTATTTTAAATCATGGTTCACATCTTAAGATCGTAATTAAATTATTAATAAAATATGGATTTGTAAAGAGCTAAGTAACGTAGTAAGCAAAGGTATAAAACCCTCTTTTCAACGAAGATATAGTAAGTGGCATAGTGACTGATGGCGATTCGATCGCCGGGCTCTTGGTGTCATTCATTCATCATTGAAAGTCAATCATTGAAATTAAAGTAGAAAAAAACTAATTGGTACAATCGGGGTTCGCACTTGCAATATTTGCGTTGCAGGCCACCAAGGCCCCGATTCAGTATGGATTCGTATGTATGGACATGAAATATGCAGTGAGAAGATGAATGGCGTTCTGGTTAATACTGGCTCTAGGTGAGTCTGACTATGTCAGTCAGCATCCTATGTGCTTAGCAAGTGATCAATAGTAGTCTTTGGTGTCGAGGTGTCGACTGTCAAAATAACGAAATATGTCTTTCATACCATGCCCTTTTTTTATTAATAACAAAGTCGCACCAATTTTAGACAGACAACAAATATGTATTATCTGTGTAAAATTTTACACAATACAGTTACCTAATTCCATAATTGGCCATGCTAGAAGATTGCATAACACGAATATCGCAGGAGTCAGGGCAACAGCTATCTTTCGAATTTACTTTATCAATGTTATCGATCGCCCTGTTTACCTGGTTGTAAGACTAGTTCGTAACCGATACCGATATGAATGACTAAAAGTATACTAACGAATGCGTGCCTATGGTGCGCTTTACTTATAACTACTAAGCCTTTATCATACTATAATAGTATGCATAAAATTGCCTTTAAATTAATTGTGCCGCCATGGTCGAGTGGTTCGAGTGGTTGCCGTGATGGCCGCATCATGACTACCATGGCTCCTTGGACACGTGGTTTAATATATATGGCATTATGATTGCCAATCAGTACAACAATCACACCTGCGTGGGCCGCCGGCCACGTGCGATGTATCCACGGAACAAAGAACGCGTGGCTGTGTACTTATCAAAAATATCATTTGATTGATTATAAAGACATGCTCACCTTATCTTTTTACACGAATCATTACAAATATTTTGTAATCATAAGAGATAGGCTAGTTAGCTATACATGAGTATTAATAGCGATAAAACCCTCAAGGATGGCAACGTCAAGAGTACGCGAAACCGACGAGCAGGTATGGAGAGACTGATGAGTGTTGATTAAGCAAAGTCTGTAAGTCTGGAGAGAATTGGTGCTCTACACTATCCGCATACACCAGGAGGATCTAGGCGTGACAATATTATGTATATGTATGTATGTTTCAAATTATTATACGGATCTCGCGATTCTGGACAGTTTCACTTTACGGAAGAATGCAAAGTGACTGATTCCTGGTAATGATGTGTACCAGTGGAAAGCTTTACAAAAGTCACAGGGAATGGCTATTCCCTAATGCTGTTACCAGAAGATTCCACTCGACATTCGCCATAATGTCGGCAATGCTAGTGTAGGATACTGTGCAAAACATCAAGCAGTCCATATGGTTGTTCGTCATGTTTGTAGTGGAAAGATGAAGACTAAATAGTTTTTGACAACTATCAATACAATAAGCCCTATTCATATAAACGGAAGACTTCTTAATAGCAAAATAAAGTATATTTCAATAAATGTCAAGAAAACTGTCCCGTGCGTCATGATTACTTGGGTCATTAATGGAAACGGAATTCAGGCGTGGATACATTATGAAATACACCTTGAACCCGGTCCCCTCGGCACACTCCTAAGGAACATAGGTACTGACCCCTTATTCCGCTGTATAGGAAACGTCGACCTCGTCTAATACGGAAGATATTTGATGGAAAAATTGTTCCCCGACACGCAACATTAAGCCGAGGCGTAGTCCCGAGTAAAGACATCAAAATTGTTTACGTAAAGGCCAATGTTTCGCAAATATATAACTCTATAAACTTAAATAAGCTTAACTAGTTTACAGAAGCAACCAATTTTAATTGGTGTAATTTTATTATATTTGAAGTTAATCATAATTTTTATTACGATAATTGGGCATTTCTATAGTCTATACATGAATATTATAAAGACTCCCACAAAGGAATGAATTAAGGAAATTAAGAAAAAATTAAAAATTCCGTGAAGACTCCTCGTCCTTTTTTGGATATTCAGCAGTGGCGTAAGGTTAACAAAACAGATACGAAAGTGTAAATCTCGGTAAACTATTGATACAATAATTTCATAGTTAAACCCGAGAATGTCAACTGTGTTAGTATTTTGATAACTATTCTTGTTAGGTTCATCGGCCAACGCCTGTTGAATTGATAAGACAATATATCAAACGGGTCACATTGCATGAGCTGGCGAAAGATTACATTACATGTAGGCATTGTATGCGCAGTTGCATTATATAGTTAGACACCATTTAGAATCAAATTGATATTATGTAAGTTTTTAAATTATATTTTGTAATCTTGTAAAGTACTTTATTAATGTTATTTTTTTTCTTTTAACATCGTATTGGTATAAACTGTAAGCATGTTAATGTGATTGTGAATAAATAATAATAATAATAATAATATCCTTTATTGTACACACACATCTACAAAAACAAATAGGATGACAAAACAATAAATTAATAAATATGTACATAGGTAGTCTTTGACATGCTATAAACAGCTTTTATGTTAAAATTGTTTAACGATTCCTGAAATGTTAAGCGCGAATGTGTTCTAGAAAATAATGCTCTATGGCTCGTTAAATTATACAGTCAATCAGACAGTTTTTATAATTTTTTTATATTGATTGAGTATCTTAGTCTTATTTGAAATATAAGTTCATTTAACAGCGACAAAGACTTTAAAAAGTCATAGGCATGTAGTTACTTAGGAGCACGCAACAACTGACCTTGATGAATCCTCGCTGTTGGCCATAATAATATTTTATATCACTAGATAAGCCTCGCGGAATTAATTACTTGTAGTAAAATACAAGACCTATGAACCCATAGAAATAGGAATCTTAGCAATTCACTACAAACAATAAAGTTTTGTATGTTCTTACTAATTAATCGAGGACCCTTGTGGGAAGGCGTGAAGGTCGATTATTATTATTATAGTTTTAATAAAAAAAAAAATTAAAAAAAAAATATTTTAATGATAAAATACATACATGTGGACATGGTCAGTGTGCAGAGATATTATAGCGCTAATTCTCTCTAAGTCACTACAGTATTTTGCATCGTGACATTAACCAGTCAAGAGACGTTCATAACCTTCAGTGTTCGATCAATTAATAAGGATTATTTCTAAATGTAGGTATTATCGAATAATTATTTGTGAGTCAGAATATCTTTCTACCCCATATTTTTGTGATTTACTATTATGACCAAAGTTGATATTTTTAGTTTTCAGTAGTAAATTTCCGTCGAGACAGGTCAAAGATTATTCGATAATGATGTAATCTTATGTCATTGAAGAAACAAAATATGGATATAGTCTAGATATAAACGTCTCCATCGTTACTTATCTATAGTACTTATCAATACAATTGCAAAGTATTATCTGGGTTAAACACGTTTCATGCTATTAGTTTATGATTTAAAAAAAATTATGATTATAAAAAATCATTTTAAAAACAAAAGTTCTTAAACACTTAACATAGTAATGTAGAGACCACAAAGTATAATATACATGTAAACATAAACATTTTATGTTGCTTTGTCGGTTGCCAAGAAATTGCTATAAATAATAAATATATTATGATGTTAGTTTATTTTAGATCGAGCAACATGTGCTAGCGTGTAAGGAAAATGAAGTCTATATGCATGTTGTATTTATTGATTCCTTATGCATAATATTAGGGTTGTGCTTATTGCAAAGGTGCATTCACAAATTTTTGAGATTCATCATACTTATAAAATTAAGCCAAGTACCTAGGGATACGTAGAGTATACTTTCTTTGACAAATGTAATACACGAATAAGAAAAAGAAAACATATAAAAACTCGTACCGCGTTAAAATGTTACGTGGAGGTACTTACTTTATAAATATCAATTATAATATGTATACTCGTACGAGGGCCATATTCCGCTAGCGCCTTAATCTGGTTGGACTTCAAAATGACTCATCATGTCAATTCATATACAATTTACTACAAAGTGGATTTTTATTGAAAAAGGACTTGAAGTTTTACTTATCTGTAAGTGTGTTTGTGAACGGAAATTATAAAACTTATTTACTTATTAAAATATTATTGGAGCTATGCAGTTAGTATAAACAATCTTTGATTTGATCCAGGATTTGGTCCAGGCGCTCACAAGTGATGCGTCTACCAACGGAGTGTTTCTATACACTTTTATTTAATAATAATATAATATATCCTCACGCCTTCCCACAAGGGTCCCCGAAGGGGTATGCAGAGGTGTACTTTTATTTAAAATTATTAATTTTATTAATTAGAAGAGATTTATTAATTAGGAGATAAATATTGCATTACATACTTTTGGCGCTTGCGTGCGATAAAAGAATAGTTGGCAACAGTCCAGGCATTATCGATACTGGCATTATGTCAGTAGGTGTTTATATTATTTTTATCATTTCTTCGATCATAATTATAATAAATAATTACAGGTGATAGTGAAATATGTAAGTTAATCTACAGCTTATTCCTACAGCTGATTAATTAAGTGAGTGATGTGGTCGTCAGAATCTTTTAGGAGGCTTCCACGGATAGGATGGATGTCTGGTGGGTATTTATAATATATAACTATTTCATTGTTCTTGCATTTTATTTTGTTAGATTTTTTATTATTAATGGTCTAACTGGTGCATTTGTTCGCAGCACGAAGGGCGCTGCAAGACGTGCGTTTAATAAATAAATGAAATTTTAATTTTAATACGACTAAATATTTATGTACATAGTTATTTAATTTTATAATAATATGATTTAACCGTACACTTTATTACCGAGTATAATATTAATCTAGATACTAGCTGTCCCGCTCAGTTTCGCTTGGGTGAAAAAATAATGTTTCTAAAAAATATCGTAGCGCTACTTCGGCGCGGCCGAAAATCGGTCCAGCTAGACCCGTTTCGAAGGAGTTCAGTCATATATACTTGTATGAAATTATTATATTTATAAAGATAGGTAGGTGTCCTTATCAATCGTTGATACTTATAAAATGTGCTCTGCCTGGTTTAGGATTAGTTAACATTATGTCCACATCATTATTAATATAATAAAAATCGTTAATGAATGAAGGTTTGTGGACATCCGTGCTCCGTGCCGTGAGGTAAGGCTGAAACTTAAGCCTGTACGTATATACGAAAGTCGTATTCGTGTTCAAATATTATACGTATTTACATTATTTGGATTGACGATATATTCAGATTAAATCAGATAAGAGTGGTTTCATTTCGCACGATAAGCCGCATAATCACATAACCCTGCGGGATGTGACGTCACGAGGATGACCCGAGTAATCCGGCCGCTCCTTGTCACGCGAGATTCACCCCGCCGTAATGACATTTATCACGTTCCGCCTTATAATCCACGTGAAACGCTTAATTCGAATTGTAAGCACTTTAAATAAGTACAATTTTATTGTGATCAATTTAACAAACGACATTTTACTATAAATTAGCATTTTTTTACTCGTACCTGTGTTATTACGTTGTGTCGTTGAGTCTTTCTCTCGCGTCTTTATACCCCTTTCACCCCTTGTTTGTGTCTATAAAGTAGGATTATGTATCCCTACTAATATTATAAATGCGAAAGTAACTCTGTCTGTCTGTCTGTTACCTTTTCACGCCTAAACTACTGAACCGCTTTAAATGAAATTTGGTACAGATATAGCCTAGAGCTTGAGGAAGGACATAGGCTACTTTTTAATGCGAAAAAGGGTTGTAAGGGGTTGAAATATGGGATTAAAGTTTGTATGGAAGTTTCGTCATTTTTGAAGCTAGAAGATAATCAAAAGTTTTGAGTTTACACTGTGCAATGTGTCTACTCTCTTTGCGTAGTACGTGAGGGAGTCGGCGTGATTATAATGTATGTATGTGCTTAGGGTTGCGATAGCCTCTTGTCATCAGACTTCTAGCGGGTAAGTGGAACTAAGTGACCGTGAGGAATGTTACAACAGAAATTCAATAAACAAACCATGGCTCAACCCTTTCCCGATTGCATAGAACACCTTTATCCATTCATTCAATTGCCGCAGTCATGATTAACTATGGATTAGAGTAATCTAATTGAGCTTACAATACAGGTTGAATCAGCGCGTTGTTCTCCCTTAATGGGCCACTATGTAACCGGTGCGGAAGTATCCTAACGGCTGCGATAACGTGACGTTAACAACATTTTGTACTGGACAATTGGCTATTATATGTTTGTCCTAAGCTTGTTAACTTGTAACAAAACTACAAACTGGATTTTTTAGGTAATACTATGGTCAGAAGGGCTTCCTCGGGCACTTGGAGTAGCCGTGTGGATTTTCTGTATGGGACAAAAAAGGTCCCTTAACGTCCTAATCTTATCTTGAGCTAGCTTAGGGCTCGTGTCACCTCGGAAGTCACGCAACGTGAAGCACTTACATGGATCCGTGGTTTTGCCTCCAGTATTTCAGAGTACAAACTATCTTTATTCCAAACTCCATGCCTGTCCAGCAGACGGTGTGAAGGAACATCAAACATGTTAATTGACACCTATAATTTGTCGTATATATATTAATAGCAAGTAGTGCGATGAGCTGCTAGTGAAGTTTCCGCATTATGCGTATAGATACTCGTAGATCTGCACATGTTAAAAGCATATTAAATGACGCCTAAAAGCATTTTTTTTTTTATACCACTTGGTTGGCAACCGCATGCGGTCCGCCTGATGGTAAGCGGTTACCGCCGCCCATGGACGCTTGCAACACCAGGGGTATCACTCGCGCGTTGCCGACCCTGCAGGAATCTTTTCACACCCTTCTTGAAGAACTCCATGCTGTACTCTCCAGGGAAAACCTCAACGGGGAGCTCATTCCACAGCCTGAGCGTTCGCGGAAGGAAACCCCTTTGGAACCGCGCAGTGCGAGACCTTTGTGGTTCCAAGGTATGGGGATGAATTCCCCGTCGATGGCGAGAGGTGCGGTGGTAGAAGGTGGAAGTGGGCATCATGTCGAACAATTCTGCAGAACACTCCCCATTATACAAGCGGTAGAACATACACAGGGAGGCAAAGTCTCTCCTCAAACTTAGTGATTCCAAGCCGCCTGTGAGCATGGGATCATCGACTATTCTAGCGGCGCGTTTCTGAACCGCGTCAAAAGGCCCAAGCTGGTATCCAGGGGCTCCAGCCCACAGGTGGCAGCAGTACTCCATAAATGACCACGGAACTGAACGTCGCTAGAAATATCGACCCCAAGGATCCTAATGCTTTCCGAGATGTTCAGGGGAGTGTTCTGGAATTGTGGAGCCACAGCGAATGGAGTTTTTTTAGCGGTGAACGCGCATACTTGTGTCTTAGTGGGGTTGAAGTGGACTAGGTTTAGTCGACCCCAATCGGAGACACTGCGAAGTGTACTCTCGATTTCAGACACAAGTCGTTCGCGACTTTCCTCCACAGTAGAACGAGGGAGATTAGCACGGCCCGTGTAGTAAGTGTCCCCAGTGCTGTCGTCTGCATAACAATGAATGCCTTCAATAGAAAGCATGTCATTAATATGCAGAAGAAACAGAGTCGGGGACAACACAGAGCCTTGCGGGACGCCAGCATTAATGTCCATGCTTTCGGAGCAGCTACCGTCAACGACGGCTCTTATGCGTCTGCTGGACAGAAAGCTGGCGACCCATTTGCATAATCCCTACGTGCACGTGGGCGGTCTTCCACGAAGTTGGGACTTTTTGGGTGGAGTAGGATAGCGCGAATAGGCGCATCAAAACAGGACACAGTTCAGGAGCACACTGCTTAAGCACCATATATACACCAGCATACTTGATTTATGTTACCTAATATGTTTGGCTGGTAATATTTCTACAGAATACGATCACTGGGTAGGCAGAATGAGTGGAGCGTCAAGTCTCTATAGTCTTACAGACCTCTTTCGCTTCATCCTCATTCGTCAGTTCTTTCATACATGCTCGCTAGTTTCGAGTACTCTTGACGTTCCCTTGTATTATTTGTATGAACAAATAAATACAAAAAATTGATTGTTTTTGTATACACCGCAGTACTGTCAGGTCGTCCAAAGAATCGGAAATCGCTATGTAAGGTCGCCAGCGCGCGAGCGATACCCCTGGTATCCATAGCAAGCGTCCATAGGGAGCGGTAGCCGCTTACCATCAGGCGGACCGCATGTTTTTTAGCCACCCGTGTGGTTAAAAAAAAACCATCCAAACAAAAATATGACCTGATTAGATTGTAACTTTGCTTGCATAATTCCAACCCCGACGTAATCGCATCATATCGTCTTCCTGGAGGAAATATAACATTGAATAAGTAAGATGAAGTGAGAGGAAGCGCAACAGGAAATACTAAGTCGGGTCGGAATACGTTATACCTTACGTGCTAAGTAATTTGCATGTGTAATATGCGTGGAATAAAGTAATCAATATTGTGTGTAAATACAGTGTTTATTTACTTGTTGTTTATCAAGAGGGTGATACAAAGGTGCTTATGTTATGTGTTTGTGACCTATATTTGAATGAGGCTTTTGGCATTGTTTTGCGTTTGTAATCACCAAAAATAACCACATGTGTAATACGTTTCAATACAATAAGAGACGACTGTTCGTTCTTTATAAAGTTACTAGGCAACCGGGACACGGTTTAGTACCCGGTAGTAGTTAGATTCTAAATATTTTTTTGTGCAGCGTTCCATGATCCAACCTTCTTATGCATGAAAGATACAGTGAAGTCTTTTTCTGGATTAATTGGCAATTTAGTTACGTGAATGACAACTATCTACTCCCCTCCTCTCTTTCTGACTGTTCCTTGATGACCTTGTTGGAAGGCGTGAAGATATAAAATATGGATGATGGTCATGTTCTACATTTTCATTTTTTTATTCAAATTTATATTCTCCCTGCAGTAATTGAGGTTCGTTTGAACCTAAGACACTTGTTTTGTTATGTCTTCACTTTGTCGAATATTTATAAACACAGTTAAGGAAATTCATCTTTGGAGTGTCATTTTATTTACTTTATTGGGGTAAAATTGATAATTTGAATCTTTAAACCATATTCCATTGGTTGATTGTCCAGTAGTCTTTGATTAGAGATTTCATTTAGCACTCTATATATAATTAGTTTAGGCATTCAATAAAGCTCTGTAATATTCTGATTTAAATGCGTCAATACTATTAAACTTATCCGCAAAATTTTGAGTTTAAGAAGCTAAAGGAAGAGCAAGTCGTAGATATTGCTTTTTCGAAATTTCTAAATGTGAATACTTATATACTTTATAAGTCGGTAATTATAAATTGTATGGAACGATGATCATGCGAAAATCCTTCTAGGTAGGTGACACCAAGCTATTTTCCTGCAAACGCAATTATAATATTACATCACCCTACTTGGCAAATCGAAATACAAGTAATGAGCGTACGACCAACGTGATGGTAAACGGATACCAGAGGTATCCCTCGCGTGCTCACTACCTGCTCTTATACGTTGGTAGAGCTGCTGAGCTGGCAGGCTGCCAGCGATACCTTTATGCTGATTGAGAACGTGATCTCACAATTTATGCCATGCATCAAGAGTACCCAAAGCGGAAGATGGCGGTAATATCACCTCATATTCGCCATGTCTCTAGCAAGGGAGGCCTTCTGCCTACCTCCGAAGCAGGAGGAGGAAAGGCAAATATAAGTGTTTGAATTTATCTTTGTCTCAAACGTATACACGTTTTCTCATGGTATTTTCCTTCACCATAAAGCGCGATAAACAATGTAATAAATCATACGTATTCGTATCGGTGTTGGGAAATGAATACTTTTTTTATGTCAATTTAGGCTACAACTTAGGTTTAGTACATATAAAGATGAAGTTGAATACTAAATTCTTATGTTTCAACCTAAGTTATGTTTAACTAGATAAAACCAGTAATTAATTAGCTAGTAGCAATGTTAAGTGTTGTAACTACATTGCGGCCTTAGCACTAATCGTTGCAAGTTATCTCAGTGAATTCTTGAACAATCTGTTAAACCACCGGCTTATTGGCAGCAATAATTTCCCATAACTTTAAAGTAATTCCGGAAAATTTTATTCTGTGATTTAATTTAGGAGGGCTCAAAGAACCCCCATATAAAATAAATCAATAGCGTTTGATTATTATCCGATCTTCATTAATAGTTCTACTGCCATACTTTCAAACAAACTGTAATATCTTTATATATATAATTCTTCTGTGAGTGTGTATGTCACTGAACTCCTCTCAAACGACTGGACCGATTTTGATGAAATTTTTTGTGTGTGTTTAAGGGGATCTGGGAATGGTTTAGATTCACACTTGGACCCGATAGGTGGCACCACCATCTTTTTTTTTCCACCCGAGCGAAGCTGGGCGGGAAAACTAGTAATATTTAAATTTGTACAGGACAGGTAGGCTGTACTGTACATGATAGGAATATTTCCTACCAAAGTCTCGAATTCATATTAAATTCACTTAACAAAACTTAACTCTGCAACAAAAATATACCAACCTCGATCGCAGTAATGTTTAAAGGACATGTGTGGTTCTGATTGAATTATACAACCTTGGGACAATTCCACTCAAATTGATGTAGTCCCGAAATATTAACGATAGATATACCAACCCATATAAATAAATAGGACATTCAAAACTAAACAAAAATATCTACTCGAATTCATCATACAAATATCCGTCGCCAGATGTAACCTTTGTAAACCTTTGTAAACGCGACCTTTAGCTTCGCGGCTAGGAGTAACTAGACCATTAGACCAAACAGTCATCCGTACATACATTTAGATACAAGCTGTGCCCCGAGGTTGCACCCGCGTAAAATTAGTTTTAATCTGAAAATTTTCATGGAATAAAACATATCCAACGTGTTAATTCAGCTAATAAATCTGCCTCAGTGCTAAATCGCATCCCATTCCGTTCAGTGATTCTTACGTGAAAGAAGAAAAGATATTCTCACAACATTTCACTTTAGGCTCAATTTCGGTGTAATTTTGCAGAATACCATACGATTTTTAGACCCGATTTCAAATGAATAACTTAACTAAATAGCTTTGAAAATAACGCCCTGACTCGAGGCCTGCTGTATTTTATATTGTCTCCAGAAACTGCATAAAACGTTAAAATGTATTAAGCATTTAAATGCTAAATTAACCTTATAGGATATAGCAATTTTAAAGTTTACGGGGTAAAAATACTATGTAATATGCTAAATACCAGTCGTAAAGTATGGTTGCCAACCACGATCTATAATGAGCTTATCGCACTACTTTAAAAAAAAGTATAAACGTCAAACTTTGAAAAGTAATTAGCATGTTGGAGTCCAACAGTTAAATTTAATAAGGGTGCACATCAAAGTTCATAATGTTACCACTATACGAGATGTTACACAACGAACAGTTAAACATAAAGTCACTATATTATGGTAGGTATGAAATAAACTGATACAAACTTGTATCAGTATTTGCCGTATTATTATATAAAAAAATATTAAAGTCCAAATATAAATAAATATACAACATCGAGTCTTGGGTATGTCAAACGAATCATGGATTTTAACTAAATAAATGTACTTGAGATACGATCCCTTCGAGATATGTGTGGTATATTGGATCAATTTCGCAAAGCAACGGGTGTGAACGAGGGTGTGATTGGGGTGAAAATTAAAAAAATACATGGTCGAACATACGGAAAGGATGAGGTGTAAAAAGGTTGATAGATGCAATGCAAAAGTGTTTGGAAGAACGGACGAGGGATATTCAAGTAAAGGAACGTCGAGACAGCATGAAATCAGTTACTTTGTATGGAGAAAGTGAGAAATGTGGATGCAGCAAAAGAGGTCTGCAATTCTATAGAGAATTGGTGCTTTACTCTATCTGCCTAATCGTTGGCGATGTGTGTAGTTAACTCTTTAGAGTTAATCAGTGGACCCTTTTTGTACTAATATTGTAAAAAAAGGTAGTAACTCTTCAGATTGCTGTGCAAAATGAAAACCAAATATATTTCTAGTTCTTCACGATAGAAGGCTCTATTTTAACGAGATTTAATTTGTACGACAAGGCTCGTAGATATCTCGTTTCAAACTTTCCTAAAGATACTTGTAAATAAGGAAATGATTTAGGAAGCCTCTCAACCCGGTATTAAACGTACTATTAATCTAATTGCTACAAGCTTTAATACTGCAAAATATCTCTTATATCAATAAAATTTATACTCGTATTTTATTTTTGGTTGCATTTAGAGCAGAGAGCAGTACTAGACACAATTTATGTAAATAATGTTAAGTATTTTGTACGTTATTCCAGATTCCAGTACGTAATTCTGTGATCATTAGGTAAGTTACTAATATCCTCATATTCCTCATGCACGAATGCTTACAAGTATGATTTCCAGCAGCGTATGTGTGATGAATTGTTTATCACTTATAGTGATTATAATATTAGTATATCTTGAAGCGAGCTATATACTCGTTTTCAACCTTTATTGTACATAAAAACTACTTGTATGTATGCCAAACTATCTGGCTACTGGCTTTTTAATAATATTCAATACGATACGCCCTTGTACATGGAACAAATATTTTTTAACATCCATTTCTCACGCTTTCCCACAGTATTCCCCGTGGGGAGAGGTAAAAGGGCCTATATAGTTATACGTATACTAGCTGTCCCGCCCAGCTTCGCTGGGGGGATATAGTTAAACTTCCTGAAACACGATCGTAGCGCCACCTATCGGGTCCAATTGTGATGTAAACTGCACACGGCGTGCAAATTTGATTGAAATTGGTTAAGTAGTTTAGGAGCCCATCGCGGACTAACAACGTGACACGTAATTTATATATATTAAGATATACATACTCATTGGTGCATATTCGACTATTGAAATGATTTATTTATGTCACTTCTTCACGCCATCCCACAAGGGTCCCCGAAGAAGAGGTGTGCTAGTACCCACACACTAATTTTCTGCCAGAGATATATTTTTCATGCCAGGTCTTCTCAAACGCAAGCAGGTTTCCTTTTAATATTTTCTTTTTCATAAACCTTCTCCTCACCGTAAAACTCGTGGTATGACTTGTCACTGTACTTAAGTTCAGAAAAGCTCATTGGTACAGAGGAGATTCCAACTTGCAACCTTTGTGTTGCAGGCAACTATTCGAACCACTCCGCCACAACGGTGTTGCGGCGGCAATATACATTAATGTATTGATAACTTTATTATAAAAATTCTGATAGTAACTCTATAAGTCGTATTCATGTGTAACTCAAATAATGTTGTCAGTCATTGAATAAGCTCACATGACATGTATTGCGGTATTCTAGGCATGATGCTAGGGGACAGATTTTCTATAAACAGCGACGCGATATTATTAGATCGGTAGCCGACAGCTTTTCTAACTATCTACCTAGTTATTTCAGTAAGTCAGTTTTCTAAATTCCCTTGTAATAGGGAATTTAGAAAATATAACATTTATGGAAAAGATAATCTCGACTATTTGTAATCCTTAATTAAAATAATACACATTGGTGTTCGGATTAGCTTGAATTTATCAGTTATAATTTGATATTAAAAGTCGTAGCAGGTGCGAACAGCGAAAATAAATACCTTTAACATTTATCACGCGGGATCCCCAAGCTTAAGATATTATTAATTACTATAGAAGCACAGAATTTATTATTATCGAAGTGGACTTAGCCCGGAAAATACAGAAAAAAAAAAGATATTAAACCTAACGTCATAATTGATAGGGGTAGGCAGGGTTAAACAACAACTTCATCGGAGATATATTTACGTGCCAACGTGACGTCTTTGATTTTATTCTCAAATTTATGCAGGTTTTATGTCGATGTTTTCCTTTGCCGTAGAGTACTCGTGGTGTAATTAATCACTGTCCTTAAGTTCAAAAACCTCATTGGTAGATTTGGGCTTCAAACATGCAATATTTACGTTGAAGGCGACTACACGAATCAGTCGACCACGACGGCTTCCATCTTCGAAGTTGAAGGTTATAAAATAGTTAATTATAAAATACTCACTAATGACATGTATGCAGAATGAGGCGAAGACGACCATCCATCCCCAGCCGCCATCTGGGGGCGGGTGGTGGCCGACCGTGGTCTCCCGTGGCGCAGGCTCCTTCCCATTGCTCTTGCCATTATTCACCGTCCCGTGAGACATTTTTCACTCACACTTTGGCACATTCACCAAAAAAATTGCTCTCAGATATGCTTACTCAAATATCACTTTCAACACACCCCTACGTTACGTACACCTAAGTTAATACCAATATAATATTGTCGTCAGATATGTAATTGTGCACCTCAGTTGAGGTAGAATCTAATAACTTCTTATATGGAAGTTATTATGGAAGGGTAAGGAAGGACTAGCTAAAGAAGACTTGGTAAATCTATCTATGGTTTGGAACCATTATTTTCTAATCTATCTTCGGTTGAGGACCTCTGTGTAGATTATTGGGGTGTTCCAGTCAGCATACATTTTCTTCTAAAGTATAATTTGGTATCTGCAACAAAAGAAAATAAAGTTAGTTCATTTAATAACAAGGACATATTTTGATTATAGCAGGTTTCATCCCGTTGGTGGTTATATATATACATATGATATTTATGATATTTATATCATATGTATATAAATACATATGTATTTGTACTTTAGTCTCGATAGTCGTGAAGTTAATGAATATTAATTTAATGTGTTTGGACTTATTATATTTCTCAGAAACTGAGAAAAAATATATATTTGTGTTCTACTTTATGAAATAGGGTTTGTCAGTTTATACGATAGATTTTAGATATGGAGAGAGGATTTATCCTGTCAATCATAAAGAGCTACTTGACAGATTTCCATAAGATAAGATAAGCCACCTTAAGCCACTGCATCCTTTAGTGGCAATCAGATAATACAAATTGAAAATTGAGAAAGATTTATCTTTGATATCCGTATCTAAGAGTGATAACCAGCATATAAAATTACTATTTTGAAGGTGTGGTAAAAGCAAAGTTAGTAGTCTACTTTATAGGAAAACATATTTTGATAAGTTTGAATTATCGTATTTAAAACGCTAACTGCTATTTGGAAATTGATTTATTTCTTAAACGTATGCAGGTTTTCTCTCGATGTTTTCCTTTACTGTATCACTGTACTTGCCCCTGCAGACCCCCTCCGGGAGTCAGATGGAGAGAGAAAGTGGGGCGCAGCCACCAGCTGTCTCAGCGGGAAGTAAGCGTAGATCAATGAAAAACCGGCCTACTCCCGTGCCGGAGCTACCACCGGTGAACCCTGGATCTATTGACGAGCGGTCACACGAAGTACCGACTGTCTCATGGGCTACGGTTGCTAGTCGCAATACTTCTAAATCGAAACGAGCTGGACCACCAACTCTGGTGTCTAACGCAAGGCCTCCAGCCCGACAAACAGGGAAGAAAAAGCCAATGCGGCTCCCATCATCTGCTGCAATTACTGTGACCATACCAGAAGGTTCGGAGGTCACATACGCTGCTGTGATGGCTGCCGCAAAACAGCGGATCAAATTGTCAGAATGTGGAATAGACTCAGTTCGCAACAGGAGAGCCATAACTGGCGGGCTTATTCTGCAGGTGTCAGGACCGGAGTGTGCTTCTAAGGCTGATGCACTTGCGATTCGTATGCGTGAGACACTCTCTGATCTGGGTGCTCTGATAGCGCGTCCAGTGAAGACGGGGGATGTAAGAATATTAGACCTTGACGAAGCCACTACTCCAGAAGAAGTGCGGGCTGCTATTGCTGAGACAGGATGCTGCACAGCAACTGACGTTAAAGTGGGTGAGATTCGCCGTGCCTCAGACTTAGCGATGGGCACTGTTTGGGCACGGTGTCCGCTTACTGCCATTCGTAAGCTTGCAGCCGCTAAGCGCATTCTCGTCGGCTGGGTCTCAGCAAGAGTCGAAGTGCTGGAGGCAAGGCCTCTGCAGTGCTTCCGATGTCTCGAAATGGGTCACGTGCGTAACACATGCACGAATACTGTCGACCGGAGCTCGTGCTGCTACGCATGTGGTGAGCTGGATCATCGAGCGAACAATTGCAATCGCCCTATTAAATGTCCGTTGTGTACAGCCTTAGGCCGAGCTGCTAACCACAGAATGGGAAGCAAGAAATGCTCTCCCCCGAAGAGCAAAACCAAAATGAGCCGAAAGCCGGTGTCTGTACCAACAGAGACTGGAGGACCGATACCCGAGGTAGGTCCGGTCAGGGAGGAAGTAATGGATGCGTCATAATGGACCACACTGTTAAAGCTCTCCAATGCAACCTCAACCATTGTCGAGGTGCGCAGGACCTTTTCCTGCAAACCATCGCGCAGTGGTCAGTCGGAGTAGCTGTAGTAGCGGAGCCCTATCAGGTTCTCCCGAACCATCCTCGCTGGTTCGGTGATGACTTGGACTCCGTCGCTATATATTGGGGAGGTGGAAGCGGTGACCCTCCTTGCTCTCTTATCCAAAGGGGGCCGGGATTCGTCGCCGTACGGTGGGGTCATATCGCTGTTGTGGGCTGCTATGTCTCTCCCAACTGTACACTTGCTGTTTACGAGGCGTACATGGACGAGGTGGCCAACTGCATTCGCGGTTGTCTTCCCCGTCCCGTGCTTGTCCTGGGCGACTTTAACGCTCACTCTCGTGAATGGGGGGACGCCCGGGATGATGCCAGGGGAGAGACTGTGCTAGAATGGGCAGCGACACTTGATCTCCGTCTTCTGAATCGGGGGGCTGTCAGCACCTGCGTGAGATGGCAGGGGGAGTCCATTGTTGACCTATCGTGGGCGACGCCCGCCGCCGCACTCATGGTAACGGGATGGAGAGTGGCTGAGGAGTTGGTGACACTTTCGGACCATCGCCACATCATTATTGACGTGGCCCTACGCCCTCCAAGCCATGGAAGTTACAGTAACAGCCCGCTTCGACGGTGGTCTCTCAAGCGGTTGGACAGAGATAAACTCAGAGCTTCAGCCATAATTGCAGCCTGGCCTGAAAGACACGCCGAGGGGATACTGCCGGATCCTGAGAGAGAGGCTGTCTGGTTTCGGAGGATCATGACGTCGATATGTGATGCGTCGATGCCCCGGAGTAGGCCTACCGAGCAAAGGGCCGTATACTGGTGGTCTGAGAACATCGTGGAGTTACGTGAGGAGTGTCTCCGCTCTCGTCGCCAATACACACGAACCAGGAGAAGAAGGCGAACTACTGCTGAAGAGCTAGATGGAGCCTACCGAGCCTATAGAAATGCTACAATGGCCCTGCAGCAAGCGATTACTAACGCTAAGGCTAGGTCCTGGAGCGAACTTCTCGAGGGTGTAGAGAGAGATCCATGGGGGCGTCCGTATAAGATGGTTCTTTGTAAGCTACGTCCCTGGGTTCCTCCACTGACGGAAACCCTAGACCCTGCCTTTGTGGGACGTGTCGTCGATTCCCTCTTCCCCAGAGTCCAGGATAGTCTGGTGCCTCCGGATTTGCATTTGGCATCGAATGTCTGGTCTGAAGACCTCGAGGTAACGAAAGAGGAGTTCAACCGAGCCGTGAAACGCCTCGGAGCACGGATCACGGCACCTGGACCTGACGGTATTCCAGGTCGGGCTTTGTTACTGGCTCTAAGTGATGGACTAGGGGATAGACTACTTCAGTTGTTTAGTGATTGCCTTCGCTGCGGTGTATTCCCAACGGTCTGGAAAGAAGCTAGGTTGGTTCTCCTTCATAAAGATGGGAGGCCCGCGGATTCCTCCTCTGCATACCGCCCTCTTTGTCTACTAGATGACGCAGGAAAGTTGCTGGAACGAATCATAGCAGACCGCCTTTGCACGCACTTGTCAAGTGTTGGGCCGGACCTGTCGAAAGATCAATATGGCTTCAGACGTGCGCGGTCGACAGTGGACGCGATCATTCGCGTTCGAACACTGACAACGCAGGCTGTTACAGGGGGTAGAGTGGCGTTGGCGATCAGTCTCGACATCGTCAATGCCTTTAATTGCCTGCCCTGGGATGCAATCAGAGGGTCACTGGTGTACCATGGTGTGCCTATCTACCTTCAGCGTGTGCTCTGTGCGTACTTACGCGACAGATGCGTGCAATACGTGGGCGGAAATGGACGGCTACACAGTAGGGAGATGTACTGTGGGGTTCCACAAGGATCTGTATTGGGGCCGCTCTTGTGGAACCTGGCGTATGATGCGGTGCTGCGTGTCAACCTCCCTGAAGGCATTAATGTCGTCTGCTATGCGGACGACACACTCGTGTTAGCCACTGGGAGTACATTTGAGGAGACTAACCAGCTCGCCGAGCTTGGGGTGGCATGTGTTGTGGAAAAAATCCACGAGATGGGTCTGAGGATAGCGCCGCAAAAGACCGAGGCGGTATGGTTCCACAAGATGCCTAGGGGGAGGGAACCACCCAGCTCGTCGGTACGCGTGGGTGACGTTGATGTCCAGGTCTGGCTGTACCTCAAATATCTTGGGCTCACTTTGGACAGCCGCTGGGGCTTTGAGGAACATTTTAGTCGTATGGTGCCCCGGATTAAAGGGGTAGCGGGTGCTCTGCACAGACTGCTGCCCAATCTAGGGGGACCAGGTGAAGGAGTTCGCCGCCTCTATGCGGGGGTTGTGCGATCCATAGCCCTCTACGGGGCACCCGTCTGGTCCAAAAGGCTGGCTGGTGTAAGGCGCTGCAGAAGTATGTATAGAAGTGTGCAGCGTCCTATGGCCATTCGGGTCGCACGAGGATACCGCACGGTTTCCTTCGAGGCGGCCACTGTCCTCGCACGGTTTCCACCCCTGGATATCCTGGCAGAGATGGATGCTCGTATTTACGATCGCCTCCGGCGGACGGATGGAATCGCACCCCCGAATGCGGCTGAGGTGAAGAGAGAAGAGCACCGACATGCACTTGTGGCATGGCGTGAGCAACTTCGGGAACCGCAAAACGCTCGCCAACGCGCCGTTGGGGCAATTCTGCCAAGCTTCGGGTCGTGGCTGAGGAGGAGGAAGAATGTCACCTTTCGGCTGACTCAAGTTCTCACCGGGCATGGGTGCTTCGGTGAGTTTCTAAACCGGATCGGTCGCGAACTGACAACGCAATGCCACCATTGTGGGAGTGACCGGGATTCCGCACAGCACACGCTGGAAGAGTGCCCAGCGTGGAGCTCGGAGCGACGGACCCTGGTCGGCAGGATTGGGCAGGACCTCTCCTTGCCAAGCGTGGTAGCGGCTATGCTGGCGGATGAAGAGTCGTGGAAGGCAATGGTGACGTTCTGTGAGTCGGTGATGTCCCAGAAGGAGGCCGCTGAGAGAGATCGACAGAGAGCCGATCCATCTCGGAGACGACGACGACGACGACAGGGCGGTGGCAACAGACGCCCCCCCCTACAGTCCGCCCAATAGCCAGGGCCTAAGAATTTCGGCTATGGTATCCCCTGCCTGTCGTAAGAGGCGACTAAATGGGGTTGACGGGCTTGCGGATAGTCAGGGTGGGGGCCCTGGCTGTCACACAACGCGGGCCAAGGATTGGCGGGAGCGCCATGTGGCTCGAGCTTCCGATGGCACAGTGAGGGTAGTGGGGGCGAAGCTAGGCGCCCCTGGGAAGTGCTAAAGCAAAGTGCAGGAGGGCACTGGTGCGTTCCTCAGGAGATCCCAGAGCCCTCCTATATACACAGAGGATGGCCACCTAGGGGGTTTTAGTGAGTAAAAATCTCACATAACCCGTTCGTCCCCCCCAGGACGGTCGGGTACCTATAGAAGGTTTCCCCCTCGAAAAAAAAAAAAAAAAAAAAAAAAAAAAAAAAGTCGGCTAACACGGTTTTGATTATGATTATTAATTGTTGACGAATGATAGGAAAATTAAGAACAGTCATAGTTTCAGGTCTTTAAGGTGAGGAAAGTCTGCTATCGAGTTGAGCTATTTTAGACCAGCGATTATATAAACGACTAGCGGTCCGTCCCGGCTTCGCACGGCTAGACATATTTTTACTCAGGGTGAATGTAGCTTTCCAATGGTCAAAGAATTTTTCAAATCGGTCCAGTAGTTTCGGAGCCTATTCAATACACATGCTTACATACAAATATTTCCTCTTTATAATATTATAAGTATAGATGATCCGTATACGACATTTGGTATTTTGAACCAAGGGTAAGATAAATTACACTTGCTAAGGATGTCAATAATCAGAGATATTGCTTGTAATAACGTCAACATCAGCATTTAAATGGACATATGTACATAACTATAAATGTACAGTGCTATACTCACCAGTAAGGCAGCAGAAGGAATTTATTGAACGCATTTAATTTTGCAGCATTTTAAGACTTGTGTATGGCGTGATTTTCCATTTGTACAAAAACTTACAATTCTGGATTTGAAATGGTTTTATTAATAGCATAGAGTGAGTAATGCTTTATAATCTTATCGATCAATTTTATAGTAAATGATTGATACCATTTAAAATCACTGAGGCACGTGATTTTGTGATACCATTCACAAAACATAATAATGAAGGAAAATAGCTATATATTTTATTAAGCCAATAAAGGATTAGATAAATACGGTAGATGTGGACTGTTATCAAAGTATTAATAGATAATTTGACAATCAGGCTTTGGTGTAATCGAGGCCATTGGATACAACAATTGTCGGCGGTGGTAATAAGCTTCTATCAACATCCCATACAACACAACACTAGGTCATTACCTACCTAGTGTTGTGTTGTGAAGCACAGTTGCCACAATACTGTTCCTGATTTAAAAATGTATTTTTGTTGGATTATTAGGTAATAAAAACGGTAAATGCGGTCCGCCTGATGGTAAACGGTTACCGCCGCATATGGACGCCTGCTATACCTTACCTGTAGACCCTAGATTTATTTAGGTGCTAATTTTGAACATATTATGGCGAGTCCTTCGCCACTTGTGCAGTAATTAATGCAACGTCGAGTATTGCATCATATATGAATATTGCATAGGTGGTTTCCATCATAAACAGGAAATATGGCATTTTATAACTGCCTAAGCTTTACGCCCAAAGTGTGTTCCGTCTTAGTAGTAGAATTATTAATACTATCTGTGTGTGTTACGCTATGCGGCTTTTTAACCAATTTAAAGTTAAATGCTGGCGAGCTTAAAAGTGGAAAAGAAACGTCTACAAGCTCAAACAAATCAACGAATTTAATCGTTCTTTTCAGTCAGCTTCGACCTACAGTAGAGTTTCAATGAAATTTTATGGAAGGGGCTTACTTTATAAAGAGAACGTCAAATTACAAGTCAAGCCAAGAGTGCCATAATTTTGTTATAAATCTTAGTTCATATTAATTAAGAAGTCAAAAATCCCCAAGTACCGAAATTGGAAAGCTAAAGACAGATTCAGAACAAAGAAGTGGAAATGATCGTGATTAATTACACCTTAAGGCACTAGCATACATCTGAGAAGAAATTTAAAAACGTTTGTATAGTGTCTGAGAAACAGCGATTGACTCACCATCCGTCACGTTGTCACAATGGAACTTCGGCGAATACAGGGTTTATTAGTATACACCTCTGCGTGGAGAAGCGTGAAGATATATACTTATGGGAATATTACTTGAAAGTAAGATGCTGGATACAGATTCTACGTGATAACGTATTCATTGTTTGCTTGACAGCTATTCGTTACCCCTGCCAAATAAATGATTTATCACTATATAACATTATGTAAGTATTACATAGCTGACGGTCAAGGCAAAGGGGCGTAAAGTTTAGATGGGCCCGGTTCACTAAAAATGTTTGATTTTCGAGCGAGGGTTTGCTTCATTAGTCATAGAAATGTCAGTATTACACAAAACTTTTAAATTACAGTGGTTTATGTTGGAGATCAATTTATATCATTATTAAGTTTTATTAAAAGCTTTTCTATCATTTGAAATCTAATCTTTACATTGAATTACATCACTTAATAGTTAGTAGTTGTGGTCAATAATGCGTCCACCTGTATTCTTGAACATGCAATGCGATCAATTGCATTTTTATGTAAGTAGTTCAAGATTATTACATTTATTACCAGCACGTGGTGAATGCTGCTATAAATGTTCAATTTATCAGCAGTGTGGATCTGAATTAAACGATAGACTATCCTGTTTAGTGTATATTATAGTATTAAGTAAATAGTGGCGTGTTCGATCGGTCGTCTGAAATCGTGAACTACTCGCCATAGAGAGCGCGGGGAGAAAACGCCAGCAACCATAGAGAAACTGGCGGTAAATAGTGACATGTGGAATGTAACCTGACCTGGCGAATCGATATTACATACAACTTTATATTTACACATAAATGTATACGATTAATTATATATTGGAATGTGCTACATTCATTATCTACGTATTTAAGCTATGAAACATATTCAACATAATAGATCAACAGTATATCAAATACCTTTTGTAATATTTCCAGTGAATTTGTGAAATTAAAAGGCTTGGTTTATTATTAAATATCATAAAATCCCAAGAATATCATTATCACAGCATGACAGATGACACACAAGAGTGACACGAGAGTTGTGTCAACAGAGTTATCTGTGAGAGATAAGAGGTCCAACGTCGATGGAGTTAGGGCACGACTTCTTACATCAGCACGTTATTCGTTAAATTTATTATATAGTCAGTATTCAATAAATTGTTTTCATGCTACAATAAAATACTACAATAAAATTCCAGACTATACAGACTGATTCAATTAATTCGATTATGGACATTGAAAATAACATTTATTATTACAATAATTGTTATATTTATATTTTCAGTCTTACTATTTTTAAACGATAGCGAGTCCATCGCCGTAACTCAATCACGTCTATACGAATATACATAAGCTTTCGTATTTCTTCTCAAACGTATGTAGTTTTCTTCTAATCCTATAATGTTTTTCATGAACCATTGTGAATGCTACACAGAGGCCCACAGACATAAAGTCCCTACATTCTGAATTCTCAGTTAGGTAGGTACATACCTAAGGCAAGGACCTTATCATATCATTTACACAGAGCTTTTATCTTAATACTTAGGTAATACAACTCAAATTCAAATTCAACACTTGGCCCGTTTTTCCATAGTCTTCATAAACGTAAATAATGTAAAACAAATACTTCAAGTGTCCTAGATATGATAATAAAGATTTCGGATTCGGAGTCTAACTCAACTTATGTCAGCATATCTGTTCTCTTTGCTTGGCCAAACTGCATAATACATAAAGGACTGTTATTGGTAAACGTAAGTCTATACGATAGAAGGTATTGAAAGCAGTTGATTAAATATACCCGCAACCGAATGCATGAAGAGACTGAGTAATGTGAATGAAGCGAAACAGTTCTGAAAGTATAGAGAGAACTGGCGCTCAACGCTCTTCGCATTGCCTGTGAGAGACTAAATCTCAAAACCTTGTCTGTTAAGGACATTTGTCAAATGTAACTTCAAGGTTAAACCAGTAATTTTGTACTAATTTTGCCGGTATGCGTACATCGAAGTTGTTTATGCACGCGTGAGTCAGCGAGCTCGTGTCCTGATGAACCCGAATGGACCGTATCGCTGCTTTGTTCAGGGCTATTTATTCATTTTATTGCGACCACATTTGTGTTGTATTTACATTGTGTACCTATATTATTGGAAATACATTTATAAACAATTAAGTGGGGATTGCTTATTTCGGTATTTTTTTAAATCTTTGGATATAAGATTTAAAAAAATACCGTAATAAGCAATACAATGGTCAAAGAAACACTTATCCACTTTCATATTGAAATACAATATGTATAAACTTACCACTGTAAAAATATATGTTAGGGGAAGGAACGGGGAAGCGAATGATGATGATGATTAAATCTATATTATATGCCTACCGGAAAGACACAGCGTTGGTGTGAAGAAGCTGCTATGATTTTTGCCTATTTCCTCCATTATTAGTCAAATTACATACCATTTTTAGTCCTTCTTCCGCACAATAGTTACCCCTTTTTGCCAGCAGGGGCGCCACAGTCGCTTTACGTTTCCTGACTGTGCGCCGCTCCACAAGCCGCCATAGCGTTTATGATTTTTGCATCGTAAAGTCGTGTTAAAACTTTCAAGTCAAATATTAAGTTAAATAATTAAGAAATAGTTATTCAAGAGTGCAAAGTGAGTAGTTTTATCTGGGTAAGTGTTTTTTCATCTTTTAAAAACGTATCTACCCATGAATCCTATGGAGAATAGCGAGGAGGTGCAAATCGCTGCCTCGGATGGGGGGCGAAGCGCCCGGAGCCTAAGCTCCGTTCAAAGCACTTCTTCCTCGTCTTCAGAAGATGAGGAAGGCTTTGCCTCGCCACCTCCAAATAAAAGATCGAAACGTAATTCAAAATTTAAACATGGCGGATCAATTTCCGACCCGCGTGTTGATAAAATAATCGATCAAGTAAATTACTTATCAAATTGTGTATTTCAAATTCCACAATACATGAATACTCTTGCTAATCGTCAATTTAGTTGTAATAGTGTACCTCCAGCCACGGAACCTCAACCTTCTTTTATAAGTAAGCCTGTAACGACCAATGTCGCTTTAGGTGATCTAAAAGTGAACTTTGACGAAAATAAAATTATACCTAGTGCTAACCCTCTTAGACTGGTTGAAATAAATCAACTTCAGCAATTTAATTCGCCTGCTTGGAAAGGCATTAGATATAAAAAGGCCCTTCAGTCTTGTATAGCAACACCTGGGTTTTCAGGGTTAAAATTAAATGAAGAGTTGTGTCATTTAAATAAAGGGATTGATTATATGGCAGGTACCGAACAACTTTTGGCAGGGTTATCAAATGTCGTTTTGGAGGGTAGGCAGCTTTTGAAATCCGGCTTACAAGAGGTAGTAGACTGGGCTAGTAATAATAAGTCTGATCTTAACCCAAGTTCTCTTTATGATAAGCTTGTTGAAATATTTGGTCCAAGTTCACTTTCATACAAGAATACTGAAACATGCATGCAAGTCATCTGTGGAAAACGGGCTGAATGCATAGAGATTAGGCGCGATCGGATTTTAAAAGAAGTAAATAATGTTAATATTAAAACGGCACTACAAAATATTCCACCTAGTTCAGAATATTTGTTTAATAAAGACAGTCTCATTCCTTTAGTTGACTCCTTGGGAGGATCACAAGCGTGGCTTAATATGCCAGGGTATATTAATCAGGGGAAAAGTTTTCCAAGAGGCAGTCGTAATAATCAGAATAAGAATACAAAATATTCTCATAAGAAAATTAATAAGAGAAATAAATCTCATAATTCTAGAAAGCAGCCATTTCACCACCCTGGTGCCCAGGACGTTAATAAGTCCACCAAGAGTAGGGAAATATGACTCAGATCCCATTTTCAAGGGAGGTTGCCTAAAAAATCATGTACAAGCATGGCAGCAGTTGGGGGCAAGTCAATATATATTAAATGTCATATCCAAGGGTCACATACCTTTCAAGACAAAACCCCCTCTACATTATCCCTACCGGAATGTCTTAGTAAAGTTTTCAACTCGAAAATCAAAGCAGATGACTTGCATGTTAGAGGAATTATTAGGAAAGGGTATATTAGAGAAACCAAATCATGTCAGTCCAGGTTTCCATTCGAAAATGTTTCTGGTGAAGAAATCAGATGGAGGAATGCGACCAATTTTCAATTTAAAGTCTAAACATGCATGTATCAACCCGGTACTTTCAACTGATTTCCCGAGTGGATGTCATCCAGTTTCTACAGTGTGGGGACTGGATGTCAAAAATAGATCTTCACCAGGCTTATTTTCATCTTTCCATAAAGGAATCTCACAGACGTTTCCTACGTATTATATATGGAAACGAGATTTTCCAATTGACCGCCCTTCCATTTGGCCTTTCTTCAGCACCTCATACCTTTGCAACAGTAACCAATTGGATCGCGGAGATCCTTCGGAGACAGGGCATACGGGTCATAGTTTATTTAGACGATTTTTTAATAGTCCATCAGGACAAATTAGTAGCCCTCAGTCATACACAGAAGGCTGTAAATATCTTGATAGAGTTGGGATGGCAAGTAAATTATCAGAAATCACTTCTCACCCCAACTCAGGAGTTAGATTACCTGGGTATAACATGGAACACAAAATTAAATCTAATGTCCTTACCAATAAACAAAATAGAAAGAATAAAAATCATGTTAACGGACCTGTTACAAAAGAATATGTCTTGTCTCCGAGAGGTGCAGAGGTTGTTGGGAATGCTAAACTTTGCAAATCTTACAACCTTGAACGGCCGCCTTCACTGTCGCTGGACTCAGATATTTTTAAAGGAGTTCAGGCAGGGGAGACCAAGGGAAAAAAGAACTTTACCACCTCGGGTGACCCGCGAGTTACAGTGGTGGCTAAAAAATGTAGAAAAAAGTGTAAAAGTAATGCACAGAAAAAAAGTGACTCATTTTCTCACAACAGACGCGTCGGACGCGGGCTGGGGAGCTCACTTAAACAACATAATGTTGTCAGGGAAATGGAGTCAGCCTCAGATAAAGTGGCACTCCAACATGAAGGAGATGTTTGCGGTATATGCAGCAATAGTTCAAAAAATTGCATATGTAAAAAACGGTCATGTACTAGTTCAATCCGACAACCGGACTTTAATCGCTTACATAAAGAACGAAGGAGGTACCCGCTCACTAGGACTCCTAGAATTGACCAGCAAACTTCTTCTTCTAACCGAGCAGTTCAATATAACACTGTCGGCATCATACCTCCCGGGGAGGTTCAACGGGATAGCGGACCGCCTCTCAAGAGGAAAGTCTGTACCCGAGTGGCAACTTTTACCACAGGCCACAAAAATTATTTTCGACAAATGGGGTGTCCCCGATGTCGATCTCTTCGCATCAAAAAATGCGGCTGTAGTTCCACAGTACGTTACGTGGGACTCCAGCGATGGGTCAGCACTTTTCTGCGACGCCTTCAGTCGAGAATGGAATTATCGTTTGGCATGGGTATTTCCCCCTCCAAATCTAATACCCAGAGTGCTGGCCCACCTGAACAACGCCAGGGGAACGTACATTCTGATAGTCCCACACTGGGATCAGTGCTTTTGGCTAGCCGATCTCAGATCGAGAGCCTTAACGGACCCCTTACCGATACGGGATCTGCGGAAGACCCTAATCGATCGGTCGACTGGATTGTGTCCCCCTCAAGTGGACAATTTGTTCCTCCAAGCTTGGAGAATTGGGGGTGGACCGATCAGGTCAAAAACTGGAATAGAGATGAATTAAATTTATTGAGTAGTAGTTGGCGGACATCTACTCTCAATACTTACAGAGCACCACTTAAAAGGTGGGTGGCTTTTTGTAAAATTAATAATATAAATGATAAATTTCCAGATGGCAGAGATGTCGCCAGATTTCTGGCAGACCTTCATTTAAAACACAGATTTTCTTATAATACTATAATTTTACATAAATCTGCTGTTTCAACTTATTGTGCTGCAAATGTTGAAAATTTTTCTAAAAATTTTTTTATACACCAGGTATTAAAGGCAGTAGCCTTGGCAAGACCTCAGACTAGAAAATCACATTTAATATGGGATACTCAGTTACTGTTTGATTGGTTAAATAAGGTTCCATGTAATAATTCCCTATTTGATATTTCTAGAAGAACTGCAATAATTTTGTTGTTAGCATCAGGTAGAAGAATACATGATCTTACTTTGCTAGATATATCAAATAAAAATTTAATAGAAGAAAATAATAAAATTATATTATGGCCAAACTTTGGTTCCAAAACTGATTCTAGTAAGCATAGACAGTCTGGTTGGTCATTGTTAAGACAATGTTCCAGTGGAAGAAATATTACAAAGGGGCAACTGGAAAAGTGAACAAACTTTTACAAAATTCTACTGTAAGGAGATTTACAGGAGGGAAAACAATAGAAATGAAGATTTACTTCGACATAATTTTTCCTCTGTCTAGTTGATTTACGGGTTTGTAATTTAATTTCAATAGTTACTTTGAACCTCCTAATACTGTTAAGTATTTTATCTTTCTTTGCTCATTCATTAATTTAGATTGATCTTGTATTACTCTTATACTATGGAAGTCTAAAAGTTCTATTAAAACCATGGCATTTCACATAGCATTTATCATTACCATCACCAGCAGATATCAAACATGTCTTCACACCAACGCTGTGTCTTTCCGGTAGGCATATAATAGAACTGTTTTACACCAAAATAAAACAGTTATTATGTGCCGAAAGAAAGACACAGCGTTGGAGCAAGATCCTTGCTGGTGAGTGAAGACCACACTATGGCGGCTTGTGGAGCGGCGCACAGTCAGGAAACGTAAAGCGACTGTGGCGCCCCTGCTGGCAAAAAGGGGTAACTATTGTGCGGAAGAAGGACTAAAAATGGTATGTAATTTGACTAATAATGGAGGAAATAGGCAAAAATCATAGCAGCTTCTTCACACCAACGCTGTGTCTTTCTTTCGGCACATAATAACTGTTTTATTTTGGTGTAAAACAGTTCTATTATCTTTTTATCTGTCGTTCGCGTTTTTGAGCACGGATTGTAATTATAATTTTATACACGAAGACAAATAGAATTTTGTACACTAAGAAGTAATACTCAGTACTCAGTTATTTCTACATATGTAGATGCTAATAGCGATAAATAGTTCAATTACCCTTGATCCAATTCAGCTCCTATGATTATAAGTATCAAGATTCCACAGTATGAATTGTTATTTGTATGCCAATGACATGTAAATTAAGAACAATAAGCAATACTCGTTATACGTAAGTACTTACTGCGTGGATGCATATATATATATATATATATACTATATATATATATATATATATTTTTTTTTTTATTTCTAAATATATATATATATATATGTATTTAGGTATACTGTAAATCATGTAGACAATGATGAATGCTAATTGATTTGACAGATATCTCATACAAGCCCAATGCTTAAGTGAGCATTTGACAAAACATTAAATCAATCTTAATTATCATTAAATAATTTATTCGTTATTACTTATTGTATTGTTTATAATTACATATTATTTTGTTCGGGTAAGAATCATTGTCCTTTTGTCCCAGTCATAAATGTCATGCTGTTCGTTTCAGCTGGTGTCTATAATTTGCACATAAATGGCACTTTGTTTATGAAATGAAAAATGCAAGTCAACGATTTGGCGCCGAAAATAAGTCTTGGCGCCGCTTCTCAATAATGTTGCCGGCGGGTTGAACAGCTGATCGCTGTGTTTCACTTTTGTTTTGTTCTAAACGGAATAAATAGGGCAAATTACTAAATAATATTAGGGACTTGGCGTGATGATATGATGATGATGACTATATAATATACTAAAATATATACACCCGAGCACAACAACACAGTTCGCAATATTTATGTATACATTTTGATAAATGTAGATGTAATGTAATCTGCCTACCTTTTAATATGAGGATTTCAAAAACAGATGATCTTTCTTTTTAACTTATATTGCAAGCACTGATTAATCAACAACTATGCGTAGATGTTGAAAGGGAATCAAAATGTCGGCAAGCTTGGCGCGACCAATCGCGCGCGCTTTCGCTCTCGGACTGACAACGAAAATAGGCGATAACCGAGGAAACGGCACCTAAGATAAGTTTCCTTTGGAGACGGATAAAGAGCATTGTTCGATACAGATGGGAGATAAGTTCACTGAAGACGTTATAACTTTATTTTTATTAGCTGCTATTATGTCCTTTTTTATATTGATCCCTTATAAACTCTTTGGTCGTCCAGCCGACTGGATTGGATATCGTAATTTCATTTAATTTAATTATATCTTACCATATACATATATATATATATATAGGTATATAAATTGGTATTTTTTTTCCTAAAAAGTACTTCTTACTTGCCAGTTTGATACGCGACCATTATATTCGTAAGTTATTGTAATGGGCTTCTGTATTTTCTGTACTACAAAGTTTGAAAGGCAAACTACCACATTTAATGTAGATGGATAGTAACTGAGTATTACTGACTTTGAACTAAGAAAAATGGCTGAGCGTATAAATGTAACCATTTACTGGCAACACAAAAAAAAACGGACTTCTTCAATACGATCCAACTCTAATTCGCATTTACAAATAAGAAGTGACGCTGCTCTTCGCTCTGATATAGTTTTAATTCACAATTTTTTTCACCGAGAGGGCCGTGGTGGCCCAGTGGTTCGAGCAGTTGCCTGCGACGCAAAGGTCGCAAGTTCGAATCCCGACTGTACCAATGAGTTTTTCTGAACTTAAGTACAGTGATTAGTCACACCACGAGCTTTACGGCGAAGGAAAACATCGAGAGGAAACCTGCATACGTCTGAGAAGAAATTCAAAGGCGTATGTATAGTCGTGCTGGAGTAACGGCGATGGACTCACCATCTGTCACGTTGGCACCTAATATACCTCTGGCGGAAGTGGGTGTGTGGGTATTACCCAAACACCTCTGCCTACCCCTTCGGGGATCCTTGTGGGAAGGCGTGAGGATATTATATATTTTTTTCACCCAAGCACAGCATGGCGGGATAGCTAGTAATATAACATATAGTGGCTGGGGCGGCATTTTTCAGTCTTTGTTCCGTCAAGTAAATGTGACCTGTTTGTGAGGTACTCCGGTGGTGAAAGATTCTAAGCTCCGCGAAGAAAGGCAGAGGCAGCAACGTCAATAGTATTAATCACTTGGTATTGCAAGTGTACTACGGTTACCCCTAAATCCATTACGTATACCAAATCGGGCCCCAATGGAGAGAGTAGAGCGCCTCTCGTTAGCTTCCAAACATTATTACTCGATGCACCTTTATCGTTTTGAAATGGTATGTTGGTTTAAATGACGCCAGTACATATTAGGTATTATTACTATGGCAGATAGTATCCATAATGATATGTTCACTAGAGTATTGGTTACTAGGCCAGATAATTCCCATCAGCACTCATGGATTTTATCAGTTTTAGTTATATCTTCTATGGATCGCGCGTTTGTTCACTTCATTTATTACTATCACCATTGTACACGTATATATTTTCAATATGATATTCTTATCTAGTGTAAGTACCATGTGGTGTGTAGTTTCATTATATTTTGATAATAGTGTAAGAACAGTTTATTGAAATAATTAATTAAATTTATCCAGTAAGTACGTACTTTCTTGCGAAGAGCTTACCTAGCGGGCTTGAGCTCCGCGGGAGACTGAATGTTTGGCGGAAATGTAACAATTTGTTGCGCCAGTAACTGGCTAGGATTGAGAATCTTGTAATTTTTCCCTCACAAATGAAGTAGAGTACAAAAGTTTCTAAATACCATCTTGAAATTAGTCGCGGGCTTATGCATGTGATAGCATTTATTTGGCGGGTAGCGTTCTTATAAAGATGTCCAAAATCCAAGAAAAATACATTATTCTATGAGGGCAGAATTTTGGAAATAATAAAAATAAAACATATTCCATATGAATGTTACAGGTAACTGATCACTTATTGGAATATGTTCGAAATTGATAGAACTTGCATCGCAATGTAACTAAGTAACAATTAAACCTATACGTCATAGTTAAAAATATCCCATCCCTTATAGTTATTATTATTACCTATATTTGGCGCGAAGCAGAGATGACATCGTTATGGAAAATGTGGTTACCAGCTATAATGGTAGAACTAGAGTTCGCTGGGTTCCGACACCAAAATAAAATGTTGAACGGTGGTTGATGTGCTGGCTTTAATCAAGATTCGATCTTGGAATTCAGCCACGTTCCAAGATAAAAACAGAAATTTGTTTTTAAGCTTGCCACTTATCAAACTAAAATAGAATACTACAATTTTAGTCATCGGAGTGAATTTGCGAATTTAAAAATATAACGTCGTCGTCATAGACAATTTCGGATTGATGATGTACGACCCGACCCACAATCAATTTCTAGCATATATATTTTTATTAATGCTTATATCCCCATTTATTCCTAGATTTTCATCTTCTACAAGACTAAAGCAAGGTGCTACTTCAATTTCCTATGAGAAATTTCCTATTAACACACCTACGCCCCGTTTCCACCAAATCCGGGTCATCTCCGTCTCCGCAATCGGTGCAAGTAGCAGGATTAGAATGAATTGCCTTCCAACTGTCTCAGTATCACGTCAATCTAGTTTGAATTACAAAAGAAATAGTCGTGGGTGGACAAATAATATATTTATTATAGGATGCAAGCTTACTTCTAGTGGTATCATATGGTAGATTTAGTAAAGTGCGGTGGAAATGAAGAATGGATACGAGTATCAAATTAATCATTGTTCATAATTAGTAGATGACACTTTTTCTTTTGGAACTACATCCGCCACTTGAGCACAAATTGGTATTTGAAGAATTAAAGCAAGTAGTAAAAAAAGTTACATTTAAAAGCGGTTAATTATGGCACCACGAGCGTTCCAGTAAAGGAAAACATTCAGAGGAAGCCTGTTTACGTTTGAAAAGAAATTCAATGACGTAAGTATAGTTGAGCTTGATCGGCAATTAATTCGCAATCTGTCACCTTGGCACCTAAGTATACCTCCGAACAGAAGTGAGCGTAAATGTATACTCATATACCTACGCGTGCACAAAGCTATTAAGTTCTTTAAATCATTGTCATCCATTGAATCAAAGCATCGCGTGCAGTTTATTGCTTGATTTGATATTCCTGTAATTTTCTGTCTTCGTGTATATTAATTTAACTGCAGCGTGTCTACCGTATTTTATGAACCGACAGACAGAAGCTCACTAACTGGTTGGTTGGCCTGTAATTTATTTTGGGTTCGGCAGACAAATTACAAAACACAAACCCCCTACCCTCCCCAATTTCATCATGAACACTCGTGCATACATCATATTACCAAACTTACTCTGTCAGAGTAAAATGATCATAAGAGAAAAAAGTTATGCGAATATAATTTCGCCTTTTTTTGTTATTTTTTCAATAAAAAAGGAACTCTGCAAACATCTTAAGTACACATGAAATTAAGCATGAGTTATCATGCTTAATTTAATGTAATATTATAGTAATTGAGAAGGCTGCGGTAAACTATTTTTTTAATCTATTTTTTATGTATCGTTGATTTCATTTGTAATTTGATAATGAGTTATTAATAATAATCACTTTAGTTAAAAAGTGACATCGATTAGTGAACTTTTAATGTTTATAACAAGAAATAATCTAACTAAACATAAATACCCAACCCCGGAAATTCGCGGAAGATATTTAGGACGGGTTGATGATGGGGATGGGTCGCTATTTCTCAAGCACGACTAAAGCATATGTCTGAATTTATATAATAAGAGTTTGAGTAGTTGCCTGTAACGCAGAGATTACAAAGTTCTTATCCTGACTGTACCAATGAGTTTTTCTGAACTTATATGGGTACATTGATATTCACACTACGAGCTTTACGGCGAAGGAACACGTAAGTGCTATATTTCAATAAACCAAATTTAACGCGGATGTAACCACAGAGCATACTTGTATTTTATAAGCGAGCTGTTTTAAACATCTATTTAAAGCACCAAAAATATATAGAAATAAATATAAAGTGAGTGTCTGTTTGTAATATCGAAATAACCGCTTTTTATTAAATGCATATGGATGTATACACGGCACATACACCAATTTTCTATTTTAATTTTTGTCTGTCTGTCTGTTTGTTCCGTGTAATCTCTGAAACGGCTGGACCGATTTTAACGGGACTTTCACTGGCAGATAGCTGATGTATAACTTAGACTATCTACTTTTATTTGGAAACAGAACAATATTTTTATTGTTAAATTCCACGTGGACGAAGTCGCCGGCACAGCTAGTATTAAATGTAATTTAATATTTGTTTTTATGATTCGGTAAAGGAAACCAATTTCATAGAAGTTGCCCTAGATAACGCTGCCTTATTTATTTAACTAGTGCGGCTCTAAGCTTGTGAAAATAAAATTTCGTCAGTAAATAAGTATTTTCTTTTCTAATAAAAGATTTGACATTTATAAGGATTGTGTTCTAGACGATGGCTGAGTGATTCTATGTAGTCGTGTGAAACTCAAAAGTAGTATAGTACCAATGAGTTTTTCTGACCTTGAGTCGACTGAATCGTAGAACTTGAGAGTTTACTCTCAAGTTCTACGATGCATGATGACTGCATAATTTTCAGAAGAAATTCAAAGTTGTATGTATGCTTACGCTTGAGAACGGACAATGGTCTCCCAATGTGTCATGTTGGCACCCAAATAAACGGCAGGCAAAGGTCCCACACAGTTTTGTGTGAAGGCGTGAAGATCTATATTTTACATAAATATTAAAATAACTTGTATTACTTTATTTTTAATCCCAAATATATCTGATATTACTCGAGAATATTTTTTTAGTCATATATATGAATACTCATTACATTAACAGTTATAAACGTTTTAATTTGTGTGCCAATGGACTTCTCGCCAAAGCCTGATTGTTGGTATTTCTTCTGTGTTTGCCCCACGCAAACATTCCTAGATGGCTTTTAATTCCTAATTGAAACTGATAGATTTATTCTTATAAATTATAAGAACGGCTGCAAGCCACTAACACTAACAAATAGAAAATAAAACGTTCAGTCGTTCGTCTCACAATACTCCAGGCACGCCGACATTATCGCATGCCATTCATCCGCGAACACGTCACAATCAGGGATAGACTCCAATAGTGCGTTGAGCGCTGAAAGAGTGCAGGGGATCGGGGAGTGAGCACGAGCCACAGTGCAACTTGTGCTCACTGCATATAAATTGTGAATCCTGTCATGTAGTTTTTAAGAACAAATATCCTAGACAACTCTTCATGCAGCTCTGAAGCATCTGATTTTTCCATGTATGATCTTGCACAGTTATAATTTGGTCAAGGTTTCTTCTAACCTCAAGGGCGATAGTGCGATCGTGATTCACAGTTCAGTGAATCACGATCAAAGCCACATCCAAGCACAACGCACGATCACAAAGCACGATCCAAGCAAAGAAAAACCATACGTTTGTTAATATATCTTAGAACAACTTGTATGCTTAGCTTTGATAAGGCGGATTGGCTTGTTCAGATTATAAATATTCTGATAGCATGCTATAATCAGCTGTCATACAAATTCGGGTCATGTGAGGCGGCTATCACGCTCGTGTAAGTATCACTCATTCCTTCGGGTCTGACCTAAAGAACTTTATCATATTACCGTCAAGTGTATAGGATGATTTCGGAATAAGTTCAACTTATATATAAAGACATGCGTGAGTCCATAGTCCACGCAAAAGAACGATAAAGATGAATTATATTTTTTTTATACCTTTGCGGTTGCAAACAAGCATGCGGCCTGCTTGATGGGTAGCGGCTACCGCCGCCTATGGACGCTTGCAATACCCGGGGCATCATTCGCGTGTTGACGATCCTGCAGAAATCTTTTCACACCCTTCTTAAAGAACTCCATCCTTAATCCAAGAAGAATTATACATACATCCGAGTCCCTCACGGGGTAGTCAAGATGAATTGGTAATCAGGCGGCGGTAACCGCTTACCATCAGGCGGACACATGCTTGTTTGCCACCCAAGTGGTATAAAAAAAAATTACAAAAGGTGCGTATTATTCTTTTTTATTTTACCACTCAGATGAAAGATTACAATAAAGCTCGCTGATCGTAAGCGGTAACCGTCGACTATGGAAGGTATATTAAGGAAATGGTATCAATGAGTATGATACATTTTAATAATATCTTCACGACTTCCCAATGTGGTCCTCTAAGGGGTAGGCAGAGCTGTGTAGCTAGTACCACATTTTAGGTGCTAACGTGACAGATGGCGAGTCCGTCGCCCTTACTCAAGCACGACTATAAATACGCCTTTGAATTTATTCTCAAGCGTATGCAGGATTCCTCCCGATATTTTCCTTCACCGTAAAGCTTTTGGTGTTACTAATTACTGTACTTCAGTTCGAAAATCCTATCGGTACAGTCGGGTTTCGAACTTAGTGTTACAGGCAACTACTCCAACCACTCGGCCAATGTTGTTAAAAAACAATTTGATTTCTATATGTATGAGTTTCAATAAAGGAAGACTTAAAACATTCGGGTCCATTTCTCCCTAATTCTTGTAGCGAGTAGCAGAGGCTTAGAGTCGCAGCGGCAAGTAATGCGATTATAGCGGCCCATTGAGTCCTACTCTGTTACTCTCTATTTGTACGCTGAATTTACAAGTACTCGTAAAGATAACATTCCATTTAGATCGCCTGTAACATCATTGTGATGAGATTGATCACGTTAAAATGTAATTTATAGCCAGGTGTTACCAATACGATGTTAAATGAAATAGTAAACAAAATGTAAACAGGACTTAAAGTCGTGATGGCGGTATCCTTCGCGTAGATCGCCTGCAACACAACGATTGGAAGTTCGAATCCCGACTGTAGCAATGAGTTTTTCTGAACAGTGATTAATCACACCACCAAAATACAGCACCACACAGCAAAAAAAGCCTGCATGCTTTACAAGAAATGACGTTGTATAGTCGTGCTTTAGAAACTACGACGGACCTGCGTCTAAGAGTGTTGTCTACTCCGTCTAAAAACAATTATTTATATCTTGGTGCAACGCGTTTAAATGGTAATGCATGGGCAGCTACATCTACCATAGCAGCTGCCCTACCAGCTTCCACAGGGTCCGCAACACTATTTGAAGTGCAGAGTACCTACTAACATATACCCAAAATTCATCAATATAATCAAATATGTATCAGATATATTTTTGAAGTATACCTATTTCACTCGAAGGATTTTCATGTATAACATTATACTTATCTTAATATATATATTTCTTGTGTGCGTGTGTATGTGACTGAACTCCTCCTAAACGGCTGGACCGATTTTAATGAAATTTTCTGTGTGTGTTCAAGGGGATCTGGGAATGGTTTAGATTCACAATTGGACCCGATAGGTGGCGCCACTTTAATTTTTTCTCCCAAGCGAAGCTGGGCGGGACAACTAGTAGTATAATATATCTACACACCTTCCCACAAGGATAGGCAGAGGTATAAAAATCCCCAGTTATAAGATACATTTAGTGCAACACGGCGTGTCCGAAGCCGTCTTCCGATTGTGGTTTTATGTGCACTTAAAATCCTCAATATACATTGTCGAATAATGTTACAACTGAAATGCTATGCGGGTTTATGCATAACAATTACAACGTAATCAAATGTTTTATGTTGTTTATTTGTATACGTAGATTCATGTAAACTCTACATCGACGTATGAAGTGGTGAGTTCCATACTCACGGGACGCAATGCGATCGTAAGGCACGTGCCTGCAATAAATGCATTGCGGCCGTTCTAGGGCTAGTGATGCAAAATATAGACTTGTTCCCATTATTAAATTCACTGAGAATGAATAACCATACGGTATGATTTTTTTTGTTTTTGATCATTATTACTCTTTTAGGGTTCAAACAGGTGTTACTACAAAGCTTCAAAAACATATTTTTATTGGTTAAGATAAAAATTCCGTATTTCTTGCTAAGAAGTTTAGTTGCTAAGAAAGTGTAGATTTATGAATGATAAGATCATCTACATACCTAATCAGCAAACAGCTGCAAACACCAAATCGATATACACCTTTGTTTTGATATACTGTCGTTTCGGTTGATATGAGGAACTCAGCGCTAGTAACCTGTAATTTTACGTGTATTCCAACATGGCGGTGTGGTAATAATCATGCAGAGAAATTTTATTGTGTTATGTATCAATTTAATAGATGATGTTTACACAATTTAGGCCGAGTGAGGTTATGCGTGAGGGGGCCGCGCGCGGCGCAGTCGGCGGCCGGCGATAGGCGACTGACGAGCCGTAAGCTGAGGGCGGGCGGGCGCCATTCACCGCATCGCAGCTTGCTTCAATGAACGCTTGATATCTCAATATAACACAAATTATGTTCATATTCTATTATTTAACATGCAAGAAGTATGCCATTAATGTACTATAATAAAAACACACGAGTATTACTACGAATACGTGAATTTATGGACGTTGGCAAATGAATATTATCATGTCCAGCAGTGGACTGCTGTAGGCTGATGATGATGATGATGATGTATGAGATGTCTCTAAATATGTTTATTCATGATAAAACTTTTACACTCAAAATATTTATATTACTTGTATTTATTTAGTTTTTCAAGAGGTATAGAGGAAGCACAGGGGTGCACACACAAGCATTGCAACGGAAATATGAAATGACACAAAGCAAGATTGTGGCTACAACACCACGTGATCACATATGTCTTTGAAGCCCATCATTGATGTAAGCAGATATATCTCGATATTTTCTAAAGCTCTAAAGCTCATGTAGATTTATTTTTGTATACTACGATGGCAAACAAGCATGCGGACCGCCTGATGGTGAGCGGTTACCGCCGCTTTTAGACACCCTTGGTATGCGCAGGTACCTTTTCACACTTCTTGAAGTATTCCATGCTGCATTCACTGGGGAAAATTACAATTGGGAGTTCATTCCACAGCCTGAGAGATCGACTGAGCATCATATTTAAGTTACACACATGATACACGATGAATCTGCAGTCTTGATTTACGTTGACGTCATGGTCACGACGACGTATGAACGTCCTAAACCACTCGGCCACCACTTCATAAGATCATGAGAGAGGAAAATCTTTGTAATTGGCAAAATTGCGCTAAAAAACTTGTTGCTGACGATTCGGACACAATGTCCAAATTGACAAATTTTGATTTCAATATTGTTTTTAATGGCGATTTGGACAGTCATGTACCTACATACATACGTATCATCATGCCGAGTCCCTAACGGGGTAGGCAGAGAGAAGAGAGCGTAAGTTCTCTCTAATTCAACGGAGGTGACTGAGTGATACACGACCACAAAGCAATTTATTACCGACAGTTGCCGCCTTAAAGCCACCATAAAATCTTGGTAACGCTTTTTTCCACATATTTTATTTTAAAACGCTGGTATCTGGCTGTACTTAACAGCTTCAATAATGTGATAGTGTCCGAATAGCCAGTGAAAAAAATATTGAAATTAAAATGTGTCAATTTGGATACTGTGTCCTAGTCGTCAGCAACTCAAGAGAACAAATTTAAGTAAATTAATTATTATCGATCTTTGAAAACGTTACAACTACTATAACTTATTATAATATTTACCGACGGCTTATGCATTTAGAGAACTGCGCGATATCATTCTGTCTGGAATGTTATCACATTTGAGTTAATGACTTACCTTACTACGATCTTCGTTATTTGGACTTCCATCAAGATTGCTGATAAGAGGTATAATTTACATTGTACTGTTACGTTGTACCACTGCGTTGTGATACTCATGTATGTTCAATTAATATTGATTATATATCATATATTCTCCGTTTAGATATTATCTTTAAATAATTTCAGTTGATTAAAGGAAAAAGCTTTTTATAAGTTGTAGATAACTATCGTAGCATTTAAATGTAGCAATTAATATATATATGTATAATTTCAAGCATATTATATGTAAATGCGGAAGTTTCTGAGTATGGATGTTTGTTACTCGATCAAGCCAGAACAGATGAACAACTGAACTGTAATTGAATAGAATCTGGCACAGAGATATATAATTAGCTGGATTAACATATGAGATATGTTTTATTTCCGAAAATAAATGTCGGATAAAATTATACTAATGAAATCGGTTTTTACGCCGGTGACACCGCGGGGTACAGTTAGTCGTTTATATTTGTGTGATTCAGATAGCTATATAAAAATTGATTTTGTTTGTTCATTAATATATGTTATTGGATATTAAAATGTATATATTTTACATGGTTACGTGTAACAGAGTCCCCTTTTTTTTTTTTTTTTTTTTTCGAGGGGGAAACCTTCTATAGGTACCCGACCGTCCTGGGGGGGACGAACGGGTTATGTGAGATTTTTACTCACTAAAACCCCCTCGGTGGCCATCCTCTGTGTATATAGGAGGGCTCTGGGATCTCCTGAGGAACGCACCAGTGCCCTCCTGCACTTTGCTTTAGCACATCCCAGGGGCGCCTAGCTTCGCCCCCACTACCCTCACTGTGCCATCGGAAGCTCGAGCCACATGGCGCTCCCGCCAATCCTTGGCCCGCGTTGTGTGACAGCCAGGGCCCCCACCCTGACTATCCGCAAGCCCGTCAACCCCATTTAGTCGCCTCTTACGACAGGCAGGGGATACCATAGCCGAAATTCTTAGGCCCTGGCTATTGGGCAGACTGTAGGGGGGGGCGTCTGTTGCCACCGCCCTGTCGTCGTCGTCGTCGTCTCCGAGATGGATCGGCTCTCTGTCGATCTCTCTCAGCGGCCTCCTTCTGGGACATCACCGACTCACAGAACGTGACCATTGCCTTCCACGACTCTTCATCCGCCAGCATAGCCGCTACCACGCTTGGCAAGGAGAGGTCCTGCCCAATCCTGCCGACCAGGGTCCGTCGCTCCGAGCTCCACGCTGGGCACTCTTCCAGCGTGTGCTGTGCGGAATCCCGGTCACTCCCACAATGGTGGCATTGGGTTGTCGGTTCGCGACCGATCCGGTTTAGAAACTCACCGAAGCACCCATGCCCGGTGAGAACTTGAGTCAGCCGAAAGGTGACATTCTTCCTCCTCCTCAGCCACGACCCGAAGCTTGGCAGAATTGCCCCAACGGCGCGTTGGCGAGCGTTTTGCGGTTCCCGAAGTTGCTCACGCCATGCCACAAGTGCATGTCGGTGCTCTTCTCTCTTCACCTCAGCCGCATTCGGGGGTGCGATTCCATCCGTCCGCCGGAGGCGATCGTAAATACGAGCATCCATCTCTGCCAGGATATCCAGGGGTGGAAACCGTGCGAGGACAGTGGCCGCCTCGAAGGAAACCGTGCGGTATCCTCGTGCGACCCGAATGGCCATAGGACGCTGCACACTTCTATACATACTTCTGCAGCGCCTTACACCAGCCAGCCTTTTGGACCAGACGGGTGCCCCGTAGAGGGCTATGGATCGCACAACCCCCGCATAGAGGCGGCGAACTCCTTCACCTGGTCCCCCTAGATTGGGCAGCAGTCTGTGCAGAGCACCCGCTACCCCTTTAATCCGGGGCACCATACGACTAAAATGTTCCTCAAAGCCCCAGCGGCTGTCCAAAGTGAGCCCAAGATATTTGAGGTACAGCCCGACCTGGACATCAACGTCACCCACGCGTACCGACGAGCTGGGTGGTTCCCTCCCCCTAGGCATCTTGTGGAACCATACCGCCTCGGTCTTTTGCGGCGCTATCCTCAGACCCATCTCGTGGATTTTTTCCACAACACATGCCACCCCAAGCTCGGCGAGCTGGTTAGTCTCCTCAAATGTACTCCCAGTGGCTAACACGAGTGTGTCGTCCGCATAGCAGACGACATTAATGCCTTCAGGGAGGTTGACACGCAGTACCGCATCATACGCGAGGTTCTACAAGAGCGGCCCCAATACAGATCCTTGTGGAACCCCACAGTACATCTCCCTACTGTGTAGCCGTCCATTTCCGCCCACGTATTGCACGCATCTGTCGCGTAAGTACGCACAGAGCACACGCTGAAGGTAGATAGGCACACCATGGTACACCAGTGACCCTCTGATTGCATCCCAGGGCAGGCAATTAAAGGCATTGACGATGTCGAGACTGATCGCCAACGCCACTCTACCCCCTGTAACAGCCTGCGTTGTCAGTGTTCGAACGCGAATGATCGCGTCCACTGTCGACCGCGCACGTCTGAAGCCATATTGATCTTTCGACAGGTCCGGCCCAACACTTGACAAGTGCGTGCAAAGGCGGTCTGCTATGATTCGTTCCAGCAACTTTCCTGCGTCATCTAGTAGACAAAGAGGGCGGTATGCAGAGGAGGAATCCGCGGGCCTCCCATCTTTATGAAGGAGAACCAACCTAGCTTCTTTCCAGACCGTTGGGAATACACCGCAGCGAAGGCAATCACTAAACAACTGAAGTAGTCTATCCCCTAGTCCATCACTTAGAGCCAGTAACAAAGCCCGGCCTGGAATACCGTCAGGTCCAGGTGCCGTGTTCCGTGCTCCGAGGCGTTTCACGGCTCGGTTGAACTCCTCTTTCGTTACCTCGAGGTCTTCAGACCAGACATTCGATGCCAAATGCAAATCCGGAGGCACCAGACTATCCTGGACTCTGGGGAAGAGGGAATCGACGACACGTCCCACAAAGGCAGGGTCTAGGGTTTCCGTCAGTGGAGGAACCCAGGGACGTAGCTTACAAAGAACCATCTTATACGGACGCCCCCATGGATCTCTCTCTACACCCTCGAGAAGTTCGCTCCAGGACCTAGCCTTAGCGTTAGCAATCGCTTGCTGCAGGGCCATTGTAGCATTTCTATAGGCTCGGTAGGCTCCATCTAGCTCTTCAGCAGTAGTTCGCCTTCTTCTCCTGGTTCGTGTGTATTGGCGACGAGAGCGGAGACACTCCTCACGTAACTCCACGATGTTCTCAGACCACCAGTATACGGCCCTTTGCTCGGTAGGCCTACTCCGGGGCATCGACGCATCACATATCGACGTCATGATCCTCCGAAACCAGACAGCCTCTCTCTCAGGATCCGGCAGTATCCCCTCGGCGTGTCTTTCAGGCCAGGCTGCAATTATGGCTGAAGCTCTGAGTTTATCTCTGTCCAACCGCTTGAGAGACCACCGTCGAAGCGGGCTGTTACTGTAACTTCCATGGCTTGGAGGGCGTAGGGCCACGTCGATAATGATGTGGCGATGGTCCGAAAGTGTCACCAACTCCTCAGCCACTCTCCATCCCGTTACCATGAGTGCGGCGGCGGGCGTCGCCCACGATAGGTCAACAATGGACTCCCCCTGCCATCTCACGCAGGTGCTGACAGCCCCCCGATTCAGAAGACGGAGATCAAGTGTCGCTGCCCATTCTAGCACAGTCTCTCCCCTGGCATCATCCCGGGCGTCCCCCCATTCACGAGAGTGAGCGTTAAAGTCGCCCAGGACAAGCACGGGACGGGGAAGACAACCGCGAATGCAGTTGGCCACCTCGTCCATGTACGCCTCGTAAACAGCAAGTGTACAGTTGGGAGAGACATAGCAGCCCACAACAGCGATATGACCCCACCGTACGGCGACGAATCCCGGCCCCCTTTGGATAAGAGAGCAAGGAGGGTCACCGCTTCCACCTCCCCAATATATAGCGACGGAGTCCAAGTCATCACCGAACCAGCGAGGATGGTTCGGGAGAACCTGATAGGGCTCCGCTACTACAGCTACTCCGACTGACCACTGCGCGATGGTTTGCAGGAAAAGGTCCTGCGCACCTCGACAATGGTTGAGGTTGCATTGGAGAGCTTTAACAGTGTGGTCCATTATGACGCATCCATTACCTCCTCCCTGACCGGACCTACCTCGGGTGTCGGTCCTCCAGTCTCTGTTGGTACAGACACCGGCTTTCGGCTCATTTTGGTTTTGCTCTTCGGGGGAGAGCATTTCTTGCTTCCCATTCTGTGGTTAGCAGCTCGGCCTAAGGCTGTACACAACGGACATTTAATAGGGCGATTGCAATTGTTCGCTCGATGATCCAGCTCACCACATGCGTAGCAGCACGAGCTCCGGTCGACAGTATTCGTGCATGTGTTACGCACGTGACCCATTTCGAGACATCGGAAGCACTGCAGAGGCCTTGCCTCCAGCACTTCGACTCTTGCTGAGACCCAGCCGACGAGAATACGCTTAGCGGCTGCAAGCTTACGAACGGCAGTAAGCGGACACCGTGCCCAAACAGTGCCCATCGCTAAGTCTGAGGCACGGCGAATCTCACCCACTTTAACGTCAGTTGCTGTGCAGCATCCTGTCTCAGCAATAGCAGCCCGCACTTCTTCTGGAGTAGTGGCTTCGTCAAGGTCTAATATTCTTACATCCCCCGTCTTCACTGGACGCGCTATCAGAGCACCCAGATCAGAGAGTGTCTCACGCATACGAATCGCAAGTGCATCAGCCTTAGAAGCACACTCCGGTCCTGACACCTGCAGAATAAGCCCGCCAGTTATGGCTCTCCTGTTGCGAACTGAGTCTATTCCACATTCTGACAATTTGATCCGCTGTTTTGCGGCAGCCATCACAGCAGCGTATGTGACCTCCGAACCTTCTGGTATGGTCACAGTAATTGCAGCAGATGATGGGAGCCGCATTGGCTTTTTCTTCCCTGTTAGTCGGGCTGGAGGCCTTGCGTTAGACACCAGAGTTGGTGGTCCAGCTCGTTTCGATTTAGAAGTATTGCGACTAGCAACCGTAGCCCATGAGACAGTCGGTACTTCGTTTGACCGCTCGTCAATAGATCCAGGGTTCACCGGTGGTAGCTCCGGCACGGGAGTAGGCCGGTTTTTCATTGATCTACGCTTACTTCCCGCTGAGACAGCTGGTGGCTGCGCCCCACTTTCTCTCTCCATCTGACTCCCGGAGGGGGTCTGCAGGGGCAAAGCCTTCTTCCTATCCGATGCTAGTGGCGGACGAAGGCGCTTCTCTGGGAGCAAGCGTTCCTCGAGGGCCTCAAGCCGTGCGCTGATCATTGTACCCACCCGAGCCATGATGTCGCGGGATAGATCCTCAACTACGCCAATTATGCTTCCTTGAACTGGGGCAGGAGCATTGGATTCAATTCGAACGCTATCCCCCTTACGGAGAATTGAAAGTTCTTCCGTAAGCTTTTCCATTTTAATGGCCAAGTCCGCCATCTGAGAGCGTATGTTGGCATTTTCCCGCTCAAGACGCTCAATATTAGCATTGGTAGAGGTGCGCTGGGCCAACTCTGAAGTTGCAGCCTGCACTGTGCGCACTGCCATCCGTAGGCTCTGGACAAAATTGCCTTTCAGATGCTTTGATCGATCTGCAACCCTTTCTACTGCAGTTAGTTGCTCCTTGATGCAGAGACCGAGGTCTGCTGTAGGCTGTGCCTGCATATTCTTGCCGAGGTCGTCAACCGTAGGGAGCTTTTTTTTGGCCCTAGTGTTCGTGACACCTAATTCATCCAAATACGTTTCGTCACCAGATTTTGCTTTAAAGAAAGCACTAGCGCGTGTAACACGCTTACATCCTTGTGAAGGCTCTGAACCTAGAGACATGATAGAGCTATCGCTATCTAGATCATCGCTAAGGCCCGAACATATCCCTAAAGATGCCCCCGTTCCTAGCGGCTTAATAAAACATCCAGACGCATCCCGCTGCGCTCGAGTGGTTGTTTGCTTCGCTGCAGGTGGGCGACCACGCCCACGCTTTGTTGCCGCCACTTTTGGAGCTGATAAACCCTCCCCACTAGCTGGGGATCCAGATCCCTTGCTTGTATGGGTACGTTTTCGACTATCCGCTCGAGTGACTCCTATGTCACTATCAATAGCATCCGACTGGGATCGCATCCCCGACTCCTCTTTTTCCTTGTCCGACACATGTGACGTATCAGACGTGTCCTTATTTCTCCCTTTCTTTTCCTTCTTCTTATGGTCTTTTTTGAATTCTAGTTCCATTATAAAAATCATTACCGGGTTACGCCCATCCACTAGTAATGAGGGACTTACAGATACTATGAGGTTGGCCCAGGTTCCCCAAGGTTTTAACGACTTCACTGTCAGTTATTTAGAGAGGTTGTCTCCTCGTAGGTCGACCAATAAAGGCAAGCCCACCGGTCACTGATTCACACGACGTATCCAGCCTCGCTTTGCTGAAATGGTAGAAGTGCGATTCGGTGATTACGGTATTTTGAGGGTGATAAGCGAAATACACCCTAGAGCACCCCTTTCGGGGCACCTTCCCTATTTCGACTCGCGTCCAAAAACTTCTCTGATAAGCAGAGAGCTTAGAGCGGCCACCATTCCATGTCACATGTGACTGGACCCCCTAGTTTTGTTATGAGTGATTGCTTGTGAATGAGGTAAATGCATGACTTTGTGTTCCTGTTGTATGTTGTGTGTGTATGTGTGTAAAATGTTTGTTGTGTATTCTTGTGTGTATGTAGTTTCCCTGTAGAGTGTGCCCCCCCCTTGGCAGGCTATCCGCCACCGGTCGACAGCACGGCCCCATCAGGGTAGTGCTGTCGGCCGGTGCCCAGAGTACACCACGTGGAGGTTACCTGCCCCCGTACCCCGTAACAGAGTCCCCTGCGTTATCCGAGCATTGTTGATTGTTATTTGATGTATCTTTATCGTTGTTTTTATACAGAATAAACATGCAATCGTGCCGTGCATTCCATGTGCCTACTGGTAAGCAGTTACTACTTATAGATGCTTGCAACACCAGGGGTATCACTTGAGTATCTTTGAGAAACTATCGATTGGGACTTTAACGACAATATGAGCATTCGCTAAGTAAATACCTTTGACATGTAAGACGAAGAATACACATTTTTAAGTGTAATTGTATAATCCTCTTTTATTGGTCGTGTTTAATACCTTGAGCCATTACACCGGACATTAAAACATGATTACACCAAAGATTAATTGGCAGACTTTAATCCGTTTCGAAATTCATTGAGCATTTGCTTCTGATGAGAATTACAAGCTATGTTATCTACATTTAGCACATTATTATTATTATTACTATTTTGTAACATCGACAAATCATATAGTACTAGTAAAGGTCATAGCTTGGAAGGGAAGATAGTGGGAGGGAAACCCGTCTCAATAGAAAAGTATCCTACCGCCGTACAGTTCTTTAATATGGGATCGCTATGTGCTGGGAGCATCCTCAACAGTTGGTCCATTCTAACTTCGGGTCACTGCCTCGATATCAATAAGGATGTTCATGAAATGATGGTGCAAGCTGGTAAGTTGGCTAGGAAAAATGTAACGTCAGATTATCCGATAAAATGTACAGCTTTGAGGTGTCTTTTAGACTGCAAGCATATTTCACTCAGCGAATCAGCATTGGAGACGGTGGTCGCTTGTACTTCTTTCCAAAAAAGTCTAGGTGGTTGTAGGATTTACTACAGCATTACTTTGCATACGTTATTGAATTTGGAAGTATAGATAACCTATAGAAGTTTATGATTCAATGACGAAAATGAGTTTGCAAATGTCTACTGTCGAAGTATAATTAATGATTATTATATAATAATAATATAATAATATAATATTATATAATATCCTCACGCCTTCCCACAAGGGTCCCCGAAGGGGTAGGCAGAGGTGTATAGGTAATACCCACACACCAACGTGACAGATGGCGAGTCCATCGCCGTTACTCAAGCACGACTATAATTTCTTCTCAGACGTATGCAGGTTTCCTCGCGATGTTTTCCTTCACTGTAAAGCTCGTGGTGTGACTAATCACTATACTTAAGTTCAGAAAAACTCATTGGTACAGTCGGGATTCGAACTTGCGACCTTTGCGTCGCAGGCAACTGCTCGAACCACTCGGCCACCACGGCTCTATTATCTATTGATTATTATATGTTAATACTTAATATTAAATAAGAGCCGTGGTGGCCGAGTGGCTCGAGTAGTTGCCTGCAGCACAAAGATTGCAAGTTTGAATCCCGTTTGATGAGCTTTACGGTGAAGGAAGACGAAGAAGAAAGAAGAGTGAAGGAAGGAAGGCGTGAGGATACTTTATACTTTCAGGTACAAGATTCGTATACGATTTTGGCGCTACAATGTATGCTGTAGTGGAAGCTGTTGTGCATGACCGATATAACAAAAGTGCGCAATTTGCCTGCGATATAGCGTTAGTGTTCGTCAATGGGCCGATTAAGCTCGGCAAGCAGAGCCAAAGAGCGATCCTAGTAAATACACATAGATGGATGAGTAATGAGGAAAAACACTTCATGGTCACCGGATGGGGCTTGACACAGGTAGAATGGCAAATTGGTTAAATTAATTATCTATCGTATATTATCGACTAGCAGTGTCCCATGGTTGAAACAATGTTAAATTTGATTTATTTCTAGGATTTTACAAGAATAAAACATAATCTGTGACTAAATATCATCTAATTCCGTTGAGTAGTTTTGAGAAAAAACATCCGCTTAAACTTTCACATTTTATAATATCACCAGGATGTTATCTTGTTAAGGAATACACGTAACTTGCAACTAACTAAGAGGAAGAACAAAACCCATGAACGTCACCAACTGTTCCTAACATGCCCCTGAAGAGGTAGGCAGAGATGTCACCTCGATATTTTCGTGGAAAATTTAATTAGGTCAACGTGACCGATAACAAGAGCGTCGTAAATTTTTAAGTTCACACAAGATGCACGTTTCCTAGCTATATTTTACTTCACCGTGCAAGCAGGTGGCGTGATGGAAACTTAAGTTAAAAAAAACTTATTGGTACACGCCGCGATTAAACCTCCAATCAAATTTTTTTTTTTACAACAAATGTGGCAAACAAGCATGCGGCCCACCCGATGGAAAACGGTTACCGCAGCCTATTTACGCTTACAATACCGAAGTATCACTTGCGCGTTGCCACTCTGTGTTCGGAGAGTTGTACTGTGTTGGCAGCATAATGAGACTAATCCCTCTGCTGCCAACACAACATAACAATCCTCCCCCACCCCAAGGAGCTCATTACTGGAAACCTTATTCACCGCGTAGGAACACAACACAATAAATTGTGTTATTTGGCTACAGACTTCTATAAGGTGGAGGTCCTGCCCCAGTCGGGCAGCTCCAAATTCGAACGGGAAACCCGTTTTGCCCTACCTCTCTTGATTATGCCCTACCTCTCTTGATAAATAAATAACGCATATGACTATGTAAGGTACTCTACCATCACGGCTTATATTGACCTGTTTCAGTATAGTGGAGAAGTCTCGAAGCTGGGTCTCTTGATGACCCACCTGTATTATGTGCGTCGCGATCGCTGCAGCAATATGCACATGTTGAATCTCACTCGAGATATGTTTTGTTTGTACGGAGACGCCACCAGAGATACTTGTAAGGGAGACTCGGGTGGTGGTGTCATGTGGAAAGGGTGAGTTGGGTCGACAAACTGAAGATAGTAAACTGAAGAACGATTGGATGTCCAGAGTATTAGTTGCAGATAATACTTATTCTTATGCGACTCCTTGAAAAAAAAAACATAAAAGTAATTGGTATCATGCCATTTTACAGAATGTTAGTCGGCATTACGTCCCACGGCAATGGATGTGCCAACAAAAATAAGCCGAGTGTTTACACCAATGTCTGGATGTTCAAGAAATGGATTGAGACGAACGTAAAAAGGTTCTTCAGTGAATATTGCACTAGATTTTATCAAAGATTATTATAAGACTGATACTCTATAAACTTGTTTTTTTATAAATGTCCAAATTAAATTTTGTATTTTTATCGATCACTTACTCCGATATTTAACATTTAGTTGGCAATATTTTTTTAGAAATAATTCGCTATTTGTCGTGATCCATCTGCAAAGTGGAAATAAATTAATTGTCAAGTTGTTTAAAATTACATATTGTAGTACCATAGCTTACAGATATTTGTAAATCAATCAAATAAAAATCTTTTTATTTCACATAGGCCCAGGTGGGCACTTATAGAACGTCGAAAAAGAAGCACGGTTCGGGTTGGTCGCTTCCATGGAGAAGAACCGGCAAGAAACTCCATGGTTACTCTTTTGAATAAATTAAAGCCCCTATCTTACTTGATAATAAGGTTCACGAAAGGGTAGGCAGAGGAGCGTAGGTAGTACCAACGCATCCACTTTCCGCCAGAGGTTAATATATATATTTAAGGTGGTAACGTGACAGATGGCGAGTCCATCGCCGTTACTCAAGCACGACTGTACACACGCCTTTGAATTTCTTCTCAAACGTTTGCAGGTTTCCTCTCAATGTTTTCCTTCACCGTATAGCTCGTGGCCTGAACTATACTTAAGTTCAGAAATATTCATTGGTACAGTCGGGATGCGTAATGTCTGTGGCAACTACTCGAACCACTCGGCCACCTTGCCATCATGCATACCTACTTGCCAGCATAGCTCGGTCGGCCATTTGTGAACTTAATTTTAACGGCAAAGTAAGAAAATATATTTTCTCATCATTACATACACTTACTTATAAAACTAAGTCTTAGCTGCAAGTACATTTACGTATTCAATATGACTTGGTTTAACCCGGAGATTGAACCAGCACCTGCACCCGTGCATGTTGTCCGCCCACACAGACCATAATGTCAATTAACGCATACCTACTATCGATACGAAAATATCTTTGAGTGTTGTACACTGTTAAATGGTAGTAATTTATCATCCACAATCGAGATTCTGTTGTCTGTCGGGCGAAGTCCATACGGAATAAATCCTCCATTGAATCATTTACTCTCGAATGTGAATGTTTATGAGTAAACATAATTTTGATAGTAAGTTCAAGATGTTGACCTGTGGAAATAAGAAACGTTTGTGAAGATAGCCGCGTAGGGTTCCTGATATTCCCAAACTCCGTAGGACAGTATGCCCACGATTTGATCATTATACACGGCTGGACCTCCATTGTCGCTCAAACCACGATCCTGCAACACATTTTGGAGTAAACACTTGATTCCCTACATTTATATTACACGCAAAGGCAATACAGCGCCTTGCGTGTACAATGTAATAATGCGTTCAGGATGTTGATGGGGCTGCTTTGATTTTGTGCTTCGATTTTGTAGCGCATCAGGGGTGTGTGCCGAGTCGCGGGTCGACAGCTTCAGTGCAGCTATGCGGAAACGGTGCACATCTCTGGTGCGCAGGGTCCGGGATAGCTCAAGCTGCATACTGAGCATGTTTGCTGAGAGGTTTCATTGTCAGTACATACCTGAACCATTGTGCAATGGTGCATGTACTGACACAATCAAATTCTAATATTTAAGATGTGTATGTAATTACTAACTCTAGGCTAAGTTCAAACATGTAATCTACTATGACCCTACCTATATGATATACCATGGCCCCCTGATGGTCGAAATAAATAATTTATTATTATTATATTATATAAATTTAACGGCCGAAAGGTTCTAATAGTTGCCTGCAACACAAACATTGCGTACCTCTTTGGGGACCCTTATGGGAAGGCGTAAGCATATATTCTATGGATATAAGTATAATTTCACACCTTCCCATAAGGATCCCAAAGAGGTTTGTTTGTACTCGTGGTGAGATTAATAATTTTACATAAATTCTTAAATAAAAACAGGAAACATTACACGCTAATACTAAAAGCGTGGGATTATTATCTTATTACAATATTAAAGGCAAAGCTAGTGGGGATGTTTGTTCCTGTTTCACAAAACAACGACTGAACGGAATGGGATGAAATTTGGCACCGAGATAAATTATTTGCTGATATTTATATGATATGTTTCATTCCATTTCAAATTCAAATCAAATCAAATTTTACGCGTGTCGAACTGCGGGGCATAGCTAGTAATGTAATATACTCTACAATTACTGGATTGCATATTTCTGTAGGTAGGAGGTGAACGGAATGTTTCGTTGCGACATAATAATTTTTCCGCTAAACTCCAGGACGTAACTAGACTTACGATTTGGTACTGAGCACAATAATTCGACGATGACATGAGAGGTCCAAAAATGTTCACACATACATCTTTCTCTAACACAGTCATCTCAGAAAGTAGGATTTTATGTACATACATCTGGTTCAGGTTCTGTGAAACAAAAGAAACAAGAACTGCGTTAGCTTAGAAGATCTATACTTATTATTATAAATAGATAGATAAATTCTCGCTCAGAGAATCAGCATTGCTATCCAGCGTGGCAATGCTGCTAGTCTTCTTGGCACGTTGCCTCGGGATACCGATTTGGGAAATATTTTATCTGTAAGTAGTTAGTTTCAACTGTTGTTTGTAAATATTATTAATAATATATTTTAATAAAAAAAAATTGATAGAGAATAGATTAAAGGTTAAAAGCTCCTGAAACACTATTTCAGCGCCATCTACCGGGTTCAATTGTTTTTTTAAGCCATACAAATGTACACACAAAATTACATCCAAATCAGCCAAGACTTTTAGGAGGAGTGAAAGGTGACAAACATACGTACACAAGGATTTTATATAGTAAGATGTGTAATCAAATTTAGCCCGTATTTACCTTCGTGCACAGTTGGTATAGTGTATTTCAAATGGTAATTCAATATGAGCATTTACCGGGCATCATTAAAGCCGTAGTAAACTGCATTTAGGATTTTTTACTGCGAACCACTGGCGTAGCTACCGATGGCTGAGAAAGTACTCTAACCAACAAAACTTGTATTGAACTAGCAAAAAATATCCCACCAACGGAATGTAAGTAAAATAGGCTGTATCACATCACAACTACGACTTCAATCATGGAAACTCGTTAGAATAATGCAGGAAAATGAGGACAAGTTTCGCTTTCTTATCAGAACTGGTAGGGAATTCCAATTTTTTTGGAGTTTACTCCTTAAGAATCGATTTTCATTTATATAAGGCGCCCGGTATGAGAAAAATATGAGAGGTAAAAATCTACTGATGAATGACAGCGTTACGTTTTTGGTGCTCTCGTACTCTCCATGGCAACGAGAATAACAGAATGGTGATGTAATTCATGTTAATATTTACTTTCAATTGCATATTGTATTAACCTGATATTAACCTACAACAACTGTCAACTTGCGGAGGTTTTATCGTAAATTTTATATTTTATTTATAATTGATATAAATATAAATTTATATCAATTGATATTTATTTCAAAATTGAGAAAATTACTCAATGAATAAAAATCAATCTATAGATGTGTCATGCATACTCTAAGTAATATAAGAAATACATTCATTTACCCTTATTAACTAATCTATTTATTTTATAATCGTTCGTAAGGAGTAAACTCCAGTCGTGTGTCGGAGCTGACACACACTTTTTTTATTTTATAGAGTTTGTGAATGGACGTAATATAACCAACAATCTTAGTTATGGCGTAATCTTTGGTTATGGCTTCTTATGTTATACATACTTCCACACGTTTCCATTAGGGTTCCCCAAGAAGGTGGGCAGACATGTAACAATCGCCCTCCTTTTGCCGGAGATATATTAAGGTACAAACGTTATAGATGGCGGGTCCATCGCCGTTTCTCCAGCTATTAAACTATTATATAAATACTTGAATTTCTTCTTCAACGTATGCAGGTCACTACTGCTGCGACCGCCATCTTTTGTAAAATATCCAAACTGAACTACCGAGATATCTAGAATACCAAATATCAAAAGGCTGTTTGACGTTGAACCGACGCCATCAGATGGCATTAGTAGTAGATAATTAAACTCTTTCTGTTTTCTAAATATATGATTATGGTAATAATATATGTGATTAAATATATACAAATAAGTTAATTAACTAAATTGATGTACTTAAATCATACATGAGAGAGTAGAGGGAATCACTTTTATGGTCTTGCATGAGCATCAGCGATCGACTCGCCATCAATCACGTTGACACCTAAACATATCTCCGGTAGAAAGCGGATGTGTAGGTACTACCAACACATCCCTTTCTTCGGTATATATAAAGTATAAATCATTAATTACCGTACTGCCCCATCCTACGACGCTTATTATTGTATCCGGTTGGATACTCATATCTGCATCCATTAGAACCGCTTTGTTAACTTTTTCTCCAAACATAACATGATCCTGCAGACACATGCAATTCAATCGTTAAAGTTATATCGCGTTCTGTAAAAACATTAATTTAATTATGTGTTAGCTGACTCCATTGAGTGTGTACCGAAGCGAAAAATCTTTTGCATGATGTTTTTATCAAAATGTACGAGTAAAATTGAAGCGCAAGAGGTATGTAGTGGGAAATAGCACTCTAGTTTCTCGCGTAGTCCGTGAAGAAAACGGCATGATAATATGTACATAATATATATGTAACATGTACATATATATCAAAACCTAGGAATGGGATACAATTTCACCGCTTATTTTATTATAACGTAAGTAATGCTTTATTTGGCTTATAGTCGTAAAGTACACTAGCGCGAAACGAGTCTCACAAGGTTTCCTAAATGTAGGTTACACGTTATGTAAACACGTTTTGATAGCATATTAATATTTAAGGCAAAGAAATTTGCGTTGCGGTTGCTTTTTGGCCGGAAATTTTAATACAAGAGTCGAATTCATAGATAATATTGATTAAGATAACTGCCTTGGTTTAGGTACATATCCTATAGGAAGCATGAGTAAAAAAACGAAACGGATAGACAGTGCGAAGGAAACAAAACGTAGAGAAAGGAATTCCAACTACCTACATCAAATCGACCAAACACTCATAGATGGGAACGTCAAGAGTATTCGAAACTGGAGAGCATGTTTGAATAGGTTAATTGAATGTTTTTTTTTTTTTTTATACAACAAGAGTGGCAAACAAGCATACGGCCAATCTGATGGGAAACGGTTACCGCAGCCTATTTACGCTCACGATACCGAAGTATTACTTACGTGTTTGCCACTCTGTGTTCGGAGAGTTATAGTGTGTTGGCAGCATAATGGGTTTAATCCCTCTGCTTCCAACACAATGTAACAATCCTCCCCCCTCCCCAAGGAGCTCATTACTGGAAACCTTATTCACCACGTAGGAACACAACACAATAAAATGTGTTATTTGGCTACGGACTTCTATAAGGTGGAGGTCCTGCCCCAGTCGGGCAGCTCCGAATTCGAACGGGAAACCCGTTCTGCCCTACCTCTCTTCTATGCCCTACCTCTCTTATTATGCCCTACCTCTCTTGTAGATAAAGCGAAAGATATTGTAAGAATAGAGAGTACCGACGCTATACTCTCTTTGACCTTACCACGTGAGGCTCGGTCTAATGATAATGATGTACTCGTATGCATGAGATAAAAAAATGTTTTTTTAGGTCAAGTTATAGATGTACCTACGTATAGCCGCCTCTATCACACGGGAGTGTAGCTCAAGCGTATATAAATATAGGTATACGCCCATGACTCAATACGTCCTTGACTGTCTGTCATTCATGCTTCCCATTCTTCTCTTCTGATTCTAATTTCTTCTTTTGTAAGTCCAGTATTAACGAAATATACTTACTTTAAGCACCAGCATCGCGATATCGTTATCAAGAGCGCCGTGATGTTTAAAATATTCGTGAGTTTTTACTTCTAGCACATCTATTATTTGGCTGGAAAATACGAACGAAAATTATGTTGCAAGCTTTGTAGTGGACGCATGTACTGATGTATGTGGGCGAGACGAAAAAGGTCTGTAAGTCTAGAGAGAACTGATGCCCTACTCCCTCTGCCTACCCCGTCAGAGACCCCTGGTTTTTACCAGTTTTATTCTGATACTTATTTTCCGATATGCTGATAGATTGTACGAATTTGTTTGCAATTACGATTATGCGGTGGAACTCAATATTGTAGCTGCTCTTTACTTACAAATGTAAATTAGATTTTTTTACTCCAGTATGTTATCTTCAAACTCCTCTCTTCTTCAAACCTTTTCAAAATGCATACATATCATCACGCCGAGTCTCGCACGGGGTTGACGGAGAGAGTGCTCTACTCATCATCTTAACATACATACCTCTTTCGCTTCATCCACGTTCATCAGTCTCTTAATACATACTCGCCGTACTTTTGACGTTCCCATCTCTTGCAAAATATATTTCCACACACAATATCATAGATGATAATAGAGCGTATTTAATATTAATTCCTCAACTCACCCAAAACTGGGCATGGTAGTTGCGCCAACTTTGACAATAACTTTCTGGTATTCATGCTGAAAGCAACTAGCTGCCGTGATGACTATTCTACTCTTCACCAGTACTCCCGAACAGTATTTATTACTATACGCTATCAACACCAGGAACGGCACGCGATTTGGGGGTATAATATAGTTGGATAGATTAGCGAAGTTGGATCCGAAGTTCCTCTTTTTAATGAAAGGGTTATGATCCTTTGAGCTTATGGCGATCATGAGGTTCAAGTAGAATAGTAGTAGGTATGATCTGAAACAAAGGATACAAATCAAAACAAAAGAAATCCTAAATGCATGTGTGTAAAAGGCTTCTACTGTGGGTAACGTTTTATTTAAGTGATCTATTTTGAAGTGCCATACCACGCACCGCCACATTATTTGTTTTGCCAATAAAAATATATGTATAAGATTATATATATTTGAGTCGCATTTCAAAATACAAAAGTATAGCATTTTGCACTTGTCTTAATTTTTTGGCATGTTAAATAGTATATAAAATAGCCGAAGTACAACTTATTTATGTAGCTTTATGTATATTGTAACTTTAAAGAAAACACAAAAAAGAAAACTTAAAAAAAGACACTGTAATAATTAAAAAATACACACTGCAAGTAACATATTCTGATGACAAAATGTCGATAACGAAGTGGGATCTTGTCTATAATTAAATTATACAGTAGAGAAAGTATAAAGCAGTAGAGAAGGTATAAAGTTAAAACTATGAAAACGAGAAACCCCTGTATAACTCACAGAAGCATGACTTCACTATGAATTTTAATAAGAGCGTTAATTCAAATTCGCCAGCGGCTCCACGTATAATTGAGAATACTCTCTAGCGCTTGTTAGTGAACCGTCGAATAATAAAACCGAGCACAATAAACAAAGAGAGAATTGTAGCAGACCGATAAAATTGGTTCGTATTTGTGAGTACAATTCGCAATCATAGTTCGTCGAGTCGGATTGCCGATACCTAGTTATTACCATTTTGCGTAAAAGAACGAACGACTTTGGTTTATGTATGGATATACATGGAAAACGTCTGTATTTTGTTAGTATTATTATTCCTTTGACTTCCTTTTTTTATTTATTTTATATCTTTACGCGTTCTCGCAAGGCATTTCTTATCTCTCAATTTGTTTCTACCCGATAAAGGTAGGTGCCAACGTGACAGATAATTTATGTTGCACTAAAGTTACGAAAGACAATAAAGAGACGGAGAAATCCTTAAACATATTACGTAATTTGTGTTGGAAAAGGTGCAGTACGCTATAGCAAAAGTTCTGTATTGGAAAAGAGCCACAGAAATTCTTACAATTACCGTTGAAAAAGGTTCCAAAAGGTAGGATTTCGCAGTAAAAAAAAACTAAGTATGCGCACGACGTGTGTATTCTAAGCATTTAAATAATATTAATCGATGAATCAATAATCTTTTATTCAATGTAGACACAGGGAACACTTATTGAACGTCACATACAAAATATTAAACAAAAGTTACCACCGTTTCCAAGAAAAAAAAACTGGTCAGGAGATGAAACGGCAAAACAAACGACGGTTTGCTTTTTCAGTCCTATTAAAATGAAATTCCCAAATGATATTAAATGTTGATTCATGCTAATGGCCTGCAGTGTTTAAATCATGCATTCGTTTACCGACACATCAATCAATAGGAGTGGTCAGCGGTTAGCGGTGAATGCATATTGGATATTCAGAATGTAGTTTGCATTGGTTCAAATGCAAATCGGCACTGCTCAGCGAGGAATCCCTAAAATGATGAGGAGGCGGTGTTCGTCAATAAGTCGATTAGATGCCATTTGCATTTTTGTCACGTATCAGGGTAAAGGCAGTAATAGATTTAGCGGAACTCGCGTGCGCGCTCAAGAGCACTGACTACGCTGCCCGAACTGTCTTTTATCGTTTTTCTGATTATTATGCTTATGAATATATCTGAGAGCCATGATGGCCGAATAATTCGAGTAATTGCACGCGTAACACAAAGATCGCTAGTTCAAAATCCCGACTGTACCAATGAGTTTTTTTGAACTTAAGTGTGAGTAATCACTGTAGTGATTACTCACACCACGAGCTTTATGGTGAAGGAAAACATCGAGAGGAAACCTTTATACGTCTGATAAGCAATTCAAAGCTGGATGTATAGTCGTGCTTGAGTAACGGCGATGGACTCGCCGTCTGTCACGTTGGCACCTAAAATATATCTCTGGCGGAAAATGTGTGGGTACTAGCTATACACCTCTGCCCTCCCCTTCGGGGATCCTTGTGGGAAGGCGTGAGGATATACATTAATTTAAGTATGTAAATATTATTTGACAGTCAATATTAGACACATATATATATATATATATATTTTTTTTAAGTTTTACGCATTGTGTAGTGATTTTTGTCCTAAATCCTTTAAATAAAAGTGAGTGTGTGTGTCCCCAGAACTTACCTAATATAATTTACTGACCCTAACTCGAGGGTCCGAGATGAAAGTATGGCAGCTGTCAGTGATTTGTTTCGCTGTAGTGTTGGGAAGTTTTTACAATAAATATGTCGCATTTTATTACTTGGGAAGGAAACCACTTCACGATAAGGCCTTTGAAATATACATATGTTAAATGTTTTATTTAATAAATAATTAAACATAATTTAAATAAACTACGATATTAAATTCTGTCCAACTGTCCAACTGTACTCGCTACCCCGCGGGAGAGTGCCGAGAAGGCTAGCATTGCCACGCTGTATGGCAAAGCGGACTCTTTGTTTAAGATAAGTACCAGCCTTCTTGTCACCAGAGGCCGCGATCAAACGTTTATATACTTATTTATATATAGCGAATAGTTTACACTGCCGAACACGATGGTGAAAAACTTAAACTTTTCTACGCGATTATAAATATATATACAGATATATATCCATACGCCGAGTCTCTCACGGGAAAGGCAGAGAGAGTTGAGAGTCAAATAAAAATTATGGATATGAGTTCTAAAAATAGATGTATGTTTGTAGAGGATAAATGTAAAACACTTTCATTATTAATACAAGTTACTCTATGTGTGTTTAATACAATATGTCAACTCATTCGAGTAGCTAGAGACAATAAATTTGCAGACGGACTGAGATAAGTGTTCATACGTGCCATGAGCCTGTGGGACGCTCAAGCCTTCAACGACAACATCCCGCTGTCACGCCAGCCACGACAGGCTTCAGGTGATTTATATATAGGGCTTACAATTTCGTATCCAAGCTTTTACCTTTGCAAGAATAATATCTCAAATAATTTGAAGAATTTCAAAATATTACCAGCCTTTATAAACCACTAAAACAACACTTAAAAAATATCTTCACAACGTTTACGAAGCCTATATATACATACTCTTATTACTAAAATTTATGTAAATGGGTGGGGATTAAACGGTCAGTTTTGCTATCTCTGTAATAGATATTTCATAGCTTGGTGGAATTCTCTTGACATTACGAATAAATAGACAAACATAGTAGACAGAAAAACTGGATCGTTACTTTTGTTATTGTCAAATACTTTGTTTACATAATGTCCGACGAAGGTCCAAGCATGGAGGTCGTAGCAGCACGCGACGTAGAAGCGTAGCGGTCTCGTAGCTTGCGGCAGTCACGCTACCGCGGCTGGCCCACACGGTCGCTACGTCGCGAGCTACGGAACTACGGAGCCACAAGCTCTACAAGCCGCGTAATGTTGAGTGCGGTAACGCTCTTGGCACTGCTTGCCTCGGCCCAAGGACGAGCGGTAAGAATGACTTTTAAGTTTAGTTTTGGCAAGCACACGCATTACTTCCGCATATAAAATATAAGAGCTTTTCCTTCTGTATATTTTTTTTCATACTTAATGGATATTATAAGTAAATTTTCATTAATATTTATTTTCCATTTCGGAATTTATGTAAATTATTTGAATTTTTTTAATCTGATTATAGGACGGAATCGGATTATAAACATGTTCGAGGGTTGTAATTTTTTTGTTAGTATAAAATTTTTAGGGGAAAGTTTTACATTATAGTCAAATAATATTAAAAGATTTAGTTTACTAATAGATAAAGATTTATTGCCTATTATAATTTTTAAAAACTTATAGTAATTATACTAGAGAAATATATAATAGATTTTGTTCGCATGTTACTTACCATGTATGAATTTCTTCACACCCAATTTTACGAATCCTGGGATATATTATACTTACTTAAGAAAATTCAACCTGGAGCTCAAAAGCTGGACTCAAGCTGGAAGAGGATTTCATCACTAATCGTTCGATGGGAGTTCCTTTGAAATTGGTAACTTATGTCACGTGATGAAATTTCAAATGGGTAAACTTAATTCTTCCCACTGACGGCTTAATTTATTGAAGCATAAATTTTCCATCGCAAACTCAACTATATCTCGAATTTTATTCATTAGCCAGTATTAAACAAGACATAATTATGCTCGGGATCTTCGCTCGCATTAACTCCAGGGCTGTGCTCGCCGGGGGGGTTAATTTCAGCGGCATTGCGCCTCATGTGCGAGTCAAACATAAATGTCTGAGAGCAATCTCAAGCTATTAGAAGCTGTATAAACAGGTAGCGATATATCCTAGCACTAATATTCCACCAAATAACAACCATGTTAGTCTAGTGGAAATCAAGTCTTACTGAAGTCGCAATATTCCCTTTAAGATTACATATCGACATAAATATTAACACAGCGAGTTCCTCAGGGGTTGATGACAGCGCGATGTGGCTCATCCTTCCAATGACTAGAGGTGATGAGGGTGCTAAGGGCGAAGTTAGGTACCTCTGGGATGTGCTTAGGCAAAGTGCAGATCCGTTCCACAGGAGATACAAGAGCCCTACTATATACACATAAGACGGCCGCCGAGGGGGTTTTAGTCTGAAGAAATCTCACATAAGAAGCCCCCATAGGACGGTCCGGTATCGATAGAAGGCTTCTCAGCCTGAGACCTCGAAAAAAGGCAAGGAGTAAAGCGCCAGTTACAAACCTACATACTTTTTGAGACTAAATAATTTGTTTTCGATAAAGGACGACACCCCTATTTTCGTTCCGAAATACCTATAATATAAATGCTACAATTTGAGTGACACCACGAACCTTTGAAACCAATTGAAGTACGTATTTACTTTATGTTCGTAATACGAGTTTACATAGTTATCTACGAAATCAACGTTGCGAGCTTAAACTCCGGAGGTCTGTTTAATTTTGTTTCTGAACTCATAAAGAGTGACTTATTACACCTGAAGATAAACGGCGAAGAAAAACTTTATAAGGATAGCTGCATACGTTAGAAAAGAAATTCAAAGACGTGACGGTAAACGATTCGTCATTTATTACTATGGCACTTAAACGTATCTTCGGTGAAAAGTGAATGTTATTTACACCTTTGCCTACCCCTACCCCATAAGAGGTCCATTATGAGAGGCGTGAAGATATATTTTAGCAAAATCTCTAAGTAAAAAAAAACTAGTGAGACAATATGCCCAAAGTATTAATAAGTTCTCGATCAGTTAAGTATTTATTAGTAAGTTAGCCCGGCAAATATGTAGAATATATTTATTTAACCTTCTAATTTAATTTTTATTTTTGTATATTTAAAAACAAAAACAAATGTTTTTTAGGTAAATTACAAATCCGTTGATAAAATTAAGGATAGCAAAACCAAATGAGGTATTTATTTCACATTTTACACACACATTTAAATACACCGCATAACCAATATTTGTTCTACTTTCTGATGCCATCTTAAGTAATTACTCAACAAAGTATGAACAAGTTCAAACGCTAAGTAGAAAGTACTTATAAACATACCAGAAGCTTCGTGACTGATGGCTTGATTCCCGTTGGCGTTAGGCCTAGGCCAAAGGCGGCTGTAATCTCAGGGCGGGTACCTAATTGTGGCAAAAATAATTGTATTATTCGCGACCCAAGACCTATGTCTCAGGAAACAATTAGCTGAGGAGTGGATGACTGGTGCGTACTACACGGCATATAGCGGCCAAGACTGCTACCTGTACCTACCTGTAAATATTTCTGTGATATACATAAATTTGTATTCTTTCCTACAATCTTCACTTTAGATTATACTTAAAATTATATTAATATGATTTATGTTAACTAATTTTAAAACAAGATATACCAAGTTATTATTTTGGAATTCGTATCAAAAATCATAATTAAAACTGAAGCCCACAAATACCTTTGATGACATTTCTTTGAATCATAAACTGTTAATACGTCGAAAATTACAATATACTGCGTATTTGAAGGTAAACATAGTTTAAATACGGGTACTGGTGTTCTATGAGCTTTGTGTGCTGGTACGGAGACTATAGTTCTAGGGGTTAACTGAACCAAACTGCTCCTGAAACGTCAGTGTTACGTGATATCCATTTTGTTAAGAAATTGTTTTTCGACGAGCGTTCCGTCTGACAAACAGAAGCCACGATTTATTCACAAATTTAATGAAAACAAAGATAAGATGTCACTCGCAGGAAACAAAACAAAATGTCGCCAAAGAGTTGAAAAATCTATTGTCCAATTGAGTTGAGTCAATTGGACAATAGTCATTTTAACAATAGGAATAGAATATTGTAAAGATTACGTAATGAAATAACTTCACGCTTTGGCAGAAGGATTCCTGAAAGATTACATAGGCAGATATACCAGCTCTCACCAACGTGACAGACTTGGATTCCTTCTCAAACGTATGCTGGTTTAGTGTCGATGTTGTAGGTATATTCGGGGTTCGAACTTGCAATCTTTACATTGCAGATGACTATTCGACCCACTCTGCCACCTGGGCTCTTACGTGCTTAGTTGCATTTACATGTACTAGAATTAACGGATAATAAAGACAGCTGGCCAATTACATATGTATATGAATATTAACAATGTAGGTACATCGGTTAAATTACGAAGTCAAATGGAGAAGTGGAGGTTGTTAATTAAGTTATCGGGACGGCTTGAGGGCCTGCAACTTGAATATGCAAATTCAAACTGGGTACGAATTAGTATATAAGTACTTTACGAACACTCCAATAACAAAGTAAATTTAACTCACGTTTAATTATACTTTGGGATACAATGAAAATACTTAATACGAAATCTTATACCGGGTTAAAAATATTACCAGTTAATAAAATAAAGATTACTAAGCCTTTTTATAAAACAATAGCGTATTGTTCCTTGGCGATCTCGGTTACCGTAGTCTGTAGGTGCTAGGAATATCAGGGATATCACCTTCATGTTGCCGCATCTATTTTCCTACGCTTGCCGTGTAACGAACGAATGAGTCAAGTAGGTACAGTTCTGGAAACTATACTCACTGCAGGAAAGTAACACAGTCCAAAAACCAGGGCCACTCTGATTCGATCTTCTGTATGGCGGTGGAGTTAACTCAGTCAGGCTCCACTCCAATTTAGGACTTACTAAAGATCATAAGTTCAACCTCTCTAGTTTCAAGTTTATGAGAATTATGTTTTTATTATTGATATACGAACTAATTATATACATATATATGAAGCAATGGTGTTAAATATTACACTTAACAAACATAACCTTATGGTATACAATTCCATTTCAAAGCCAGCCATGTAAGAATGCAAAATTAATATTTAAAAGCACATTTTAAACAGGAGCTTAATTACGAGTTGGTTCAAAATTTATACCAAATAATTATGCGATCAATTAGTCACCGTCCGATTTGGAATTGCAAGCCAATTAGCATTCAATTTAATTAATTGGCATGACTAAAGCCTACTAATAGTGTCACAGGTAATTAATTAGGCTACTACATAGGAAAGTTTATATTCTACGCTAGAGTTCAACTGTTACTACTTGTACACACTCGTGTCAAAGTATTAGGTAAACTGGTTTATTAAGGCTAATACACCCTGTATATGGATAGGTTATAGATTTTTTTAATTGCTACTAGTAACGTGAGTTCAGGGGACTTTTGCTATTAAACCGAATATTAGCGAGACTAACCTTTGTGATCCCATTTCCATTGCGCTGATTAATCGCATATCCATTTAGCGATAATTTTGATAAAAGCAGTCTTTTTATTCGAATGGCGTTTCGATACACCTTATAATATTATGGATTCAAATAATTAGAAATCGAATACTGTGTTGCATTTGTTATTTATCTTCACGCCTTCCAACAAGGGTCCCCGGAAGGGTAGTCAGAGGTCTGAGTTGTAGTGCCCACACACCCACTTTCCGCTAGAGATATATTTTAGCTGCCAACGAGACAGATGGCGAGTCTGTGGATTGCTTCTCAGACGTATGCAGGTTTTCTCTCGATGTTTTCCTTCCCCGTGAAGCTCGTGGTGTGACTTATGACTACTTAAATTCAGAAAAACTGATTGGTATAGTCGAGATTGGAACATGCGTATTTTGTGTCGCAGGCAACTACTCGAACCACTCGGCCACCACGGCTACTTTTGCAACTGCATTTGTTATTATTATATAAGTAACAATATACTTGTATATACCGTATTGAGGCTTTTATATGCCACTTCACACGTTGAATTTTAAATATAATTATGGAGCAGGGTTGGGTCTAACCCTTACATGCCGGTAAAAACATACTGAACTGAAGTTCAGTATGTTTTTACCAATTGGAAGTTTATTGACCTTCAGGTCAATAAACTTCATTAATTGGGGTTGTAAACTACGAAAACAAGGTAAGTAATAGGTGTTCGGGGTAGTGTTTGTTTACTTATATTCCCTGTTATAGTTGTGCAAATTATACCTAACGGTGCTCTTACAATTTAATTTAGTAAACCATCTACCTAATTACCCCTATATTATAACGATCAACAATAACGCTACAAATGTATTGAATGAATAGGTGTCATTTTCATAGTATACGTGTGTTTGTAATTCAAAATATTGTTCCAAAGTGCCTGTTAATCACAGTTCGGAATTTTTATTACGGTTCAACGAAGTAACATTTGTTTAAAACAAAATAAGCGCACGCAAGCCATTGAGCTAATATTGTACATAGTGATGTTAGCTCAATGACCCAAGCATAACTATTCTGAATTCAAATATGGAATCAACGTAGGTAGAGCGATATAATCAAACGATAATTTTATATTAGAACTGTTATTGCATTCAAGGAAAGCAGAACTTCAAATATCTGTTGGAACGGCTGTCGGCCAATAGCAACTTTTATTGAAATTGCATCGCATTGCACAGCGCATCGGTTCATTAGATCGTGGCATCGAGGAACGCCAAGATTTTTCTCGTTTCTTCACAAAATCCGTTCAAGTTTGTGCATAAAATTCCAAATACGTATTGCGGTCCACTGACTTTAACTTTCAAAAACTTTTCTCTTTGTGAAAACTTTCGACGTGCTTATGTTGCGACTTTGTCTCCAACTATTGATAAACAAAGCTTTGAGATTATTAAGAGGGCTGTCGTGAGAGTTGCGGCTTATGAAAACTTTTCACAACCCTCTTCGTGGTGTTAAATTAACAAGAATTATTTTAAATCCTTCTCGTTAAACTTGAATCTTTTGAGTGTTTAGTTTTCTTCAAAGTAAAATCAAGTTATAGTTAATATTTGCAATGAGTAGTGCTTATATTTTTATCATGACCTAATTACCAACTCGTTTTTTCCTGTGCTATCTTGTGACGTACGTTTGTTGACACTAGAGGTCAAAGACATTTTTCGTTAGTTCATTATGACCTATGTTTATTGAAGACCATCAAACAAATGCTATGGTATAACATATGATCGTTTGTATAATTTACAAGAAACATTATTTTCATGTGCAGGTGAACATCAGCAACACATGGGTTCTCCCGGAAGAGGGCTTCCCAGTGTTCTATCGCTACTTCAGGGACCGAATCTCCTGGTATGAGGCTGATGCCGTCTGCCAGTTTCACCATGCGAACCTCGTCACAGGTCAGTAACTTGCCAATATCCAGGGATATAAAGTAGTACATACTCCATGAAATCCTGTACGAAACAATATATAGATATATACCTCTCAATGTATTTAATGCACGTATTTAATCCTAATATAAACTTACACATTTTTTGCCGATGGCAAGCCTCAGTCACTCTTGAAACTTTATGTTTCACTTATAGTTTTATTTGGGTATTAAATGCTGCCCGTTGTTATTAATGTTGTATATAGCCGGTTGAACCAAATATGTACACTCTCTGTGTTTGCTTATGTGGCTGTGCATCTTATGTGGTTGAGCGTTTCTCTGGTTGTCTGCTCTGGCTTATACTTTTCAATTAAACAATACATTTTAAGAAAGATTTATAATGAAGGAGTCATGGTGTTTTTTGAAACATTGTTTAGGCACACTCTGTTTAGGCTATATGAGTGTTTTTGTTGCCTTTGACTCCTGTGGCCGTTTCGCTAGAACTTCGTGCACTCTGTTCTTCTCATTTTATATACTTCAGATTTCTCTAAACCTGATTCAGATTGAAATATTAGATGAAAAAAAGTAGTTCCAATCTTAAAATGTAACCTTACACAATGAATACGATAGTTTGTTGGGATGTTAGTTCCTCTTTCTCGCAAAAACTACTAAACGAAAGATGGATGACATTTGATACAGATATAGATTATTAGCTGGATGAACACACAGTATCCATTTATTTTTTAATTAAGTGTATACACTAATGATGAAACAGAATTGTATGTGTGTACAAGAGAGCCTGTTAGGCACATCAAGTCTTAAATATATTTAGGTGTTAGTGTGACATACAAAAACTAACTGAATTTATCGCCAAGAATAATATTGAGTCCGCTAGAGCGAACGGCCACCATCTTAGATTCCCAAGTTTAAATGGCTTTCACAACTTAGTTATCTAAATCAGTGATTACAAAGTATAACTTCAAAGTGTACGCACAAACAGTAAATGAATAAATTTAACGTTTTCAAACTTTTCATTCGACGCCAAGTTCTTTACAAATTATTTTCGTTGTACTCGAAAAGCTTATTAAAACTAAAATAATACAAACATCTGAAGCCAGCTTCGGAGTACTTTATTAATAAGATACGTCTTCGAGCGTAGTCATCATCATCATTTTCAGCCCACATGCACCCACTGCTGGGTATAAGCCTCCCCGGTTCTACGCCAGTGTTCTCGGTCCTGAGCCAGTCTCCACCACAGTTTTCCAGCCACCTTAGCGATGTCATCGGCCCAGCGGGCGGGTGGTCTGCCCGTCTGTCGTCTTCTGTTTCTTGGCCACCATTCGGTTATTGCCCTTGTCCACCTACCGTCTCCTTGTCTCATCAAGTGGCCTGCCCATCTTCGAGCGTAGTACAATATTATTTTTATTTATACAAACATGCTGTGCCCGCGACTTCGTCCGCGAGGAGTTTACCAAAAAAGTTATTGTTTATTTTTTAATATTTTTATATTAGCCTAAGTTACTGCTTTTTACTTCAACTATCTGCCAGTGAAAGTCCCGTCAGTCCTCTAAATCGGTCCAGCCGTTTTAGAGATTAGCCGGAATTACCAGATAGCCAACAGACAAAAATAAAAATAAAAAATATTTTGATATGTGTACCGTCTATATATTCCATTTAGTAAAAAGAGGTTGTTTTTATATTACAGACAGATACTTCAATATTATTTATTTGTATAGATGTGTGGTTTTCAAGATTATATATTTGATGTCTTAGATCAGTTTAATGTACAAGGGAAGGGCGACGTGTGAGTTATATATTTAACAAGCCAGCGCCGTTAGTGTAATCGCCGACCATCCAGCCCAGTCCCCATTACGTTGATAGCTCGTCCCTCGATACGCCCCTGACGATATGTCTATACTAATATTATAAAGAGGAAAGATTTGTTTGTTTGTAATGAATAGGCTCCGAAACTACTGGACCGATTTGAAAAATTCTTTCACCTTTGGAAAGCTACATTATCCCCGAGTAACATAGGCTATATTAAATTGGACCCGATAGGTGGCGCTGCGATCGAGTTTCAAGAATTTTACCTTTTTACCCGGGCGAAGCTTTCTGTGTGTTTCTGTGTGTCTTAAGCTAGATTCGAGAATGGTTTAGATTTACAATTGGACCCAATAGGTGGCGCTGCGATCGTGTTACGGGCAATTTAACTTTTTCACCCGAGCGAAGCTGGGCGGGACAGCTAGTTGTTAATACTTTACGTGGCATTTATACAGACATGCTGTAAAAATTGCTACTGCATTATTAACCGACTGTGATACTCGTACGAAGGGATGTCGTTTTATATGTAAAAATGTATTTTTGTATCAGATCTCTGATGTCAGATTTTCGATTGGATAATATTACTGTTTTTGTATTGTCTTTATTATTCACCCGAAGAAATACTATTTATAGTAGGTATGAATGTGTCCCATAATATATACTATCATATGATCATGCCGAGTCCTTCACGGTGTAGGCAGAGTAGAGCGCCAGTTCTCTCTAGACTTTTTCGCATTAACTCGCTGATTTGAATACTCTTGACGTTCCCGTCTTGGATTGTCCAATCGATTTGAACTCGGTAGTTAGCACGTGGTATATATTCTATAATAAGAATATATTAATGTTACTATATATTTTCACGCCTTCACACATGGGCCCCCGAAGGGGTAGGCAGTGGTGTATAGGTAGTACCCACACACCAACTTTCCGCCAGAGATAAATTTAGGCGCCAACGTCACAAATGGCGAGTCCAACACCATTACTCAAGCATGAGTATACATACGCCTTCTCAAACGTTAAAGGTCTCTTCTCAATTATTTCCTTCACCGTAAAGCACGTTGTGTGATTTATGACTGAACTTAAGTTCTGAAAAGTTCATTGGTACAGTCAGTATTCAAACGGGGAAAGTAAGCTCAATAAGTAAAGCTCTAATTAATGTTAATATAAATCATACATAATCAATCGGCAACTATTCTAGTCATGTATTACTGAAACACCCTGTAAAGCCAACTTTAGCGGATAGAAAGGTTAACATGAGATTGAGAATAGATGAAGTAATAATTTCGAAAAACTAATCGTGAACAGTATTCATCAACTAAAGGCCATATTAGTTTTTTAATTATTTAATTCGTCGACCAATCAAAGCTTTAGTTTTCAATCAATGTTTTATTAATTCAAGGGTACTTGAGTCAGAAGGACGAGTCATTATGCCCCGCCAAGGGTCGGACGGTAACGAGAAGGTCCCTGGATACTGGTCGTCGCTGATACTGATTATGTAAGGCCCAGTTGAATTATAACTCTTCAATAACTACACAAATTAAATCAGCTGTTGAGATTTAAGGGCTGCTTCAACAATTTTAGCAGCTGAATGCGTAACATTTCGGGGGAAATTAGATTGGTGAATTTTTATTTTATGTAAGTTTCGTTCAAATTATTTTTCTAATAAGTAGATATATATTATTAAATACTATAAAAGGTTACCAAAAATTGACGTCAGTACAAACATAAATACTTTACCACCGCACTTCTTATATCTTGAAAGCAAACAGGCCACGCACTGAGCGGTTTCAAAGAAGTTTCTTTGCGCGAATGCGGAGGCTGTGGAATGATCTCCCTGCAGAGATTTTGCGTCTAAAATATATCTCTGGCGGAAAGTGGATGTGTGGTCACTACCTATACACTTCTGCCTACCCCTTCGGGGACCCTTGTGGGAAGGCGTAAGGGTATACAGTTATGTATAGACCAAAGCTGCAGAAACATGCAAAGACATGGTTGCCGGCTTAAGCCCCAGGCATTCATTTATATTCGTATTACTTATTTGCAAATTTAACACTCATCCAAAACATTCCAATATGTTTCAATAAATATTCCGAAAGGCTCATATATAACCTTCTCGCCAGCCTAAAAAGAATGTTCATCTAAGTAGGTAGACATTGAATATAAAACCAGCTTCCAGATTTAAATAAAAGAGGGATATAGCAAAGACTACATAATGCTACGGGAAATTTAATTGTGTATACCACAGACATAGTTGTCTTCTGCATTTACGATATTATCTTCATACTTGCCCACAAGAGGTTCCAATAGGATAGGCACATTTATTCACAGCTTAAATGTGTTCTTTGAGTAATATTTAGATGCCAAAGTGGGTGTCAGTTTTCCGGAGGCTCAGTATGTAATGTATGGAAAACATAGGTATGTGCCAATGTGTAATTTTATCAAACATAATTACACTGTAATCTCCTTTGATGACGCTCTTGCGTACACATTAACATTGGCTGTATTAAGTCGTTATGCGTAAGTGGGTTGGGTTTAATATAATTCAATTTAACGAAACATAAAGACCACGCATGCATTAACCAGTCATGTTATTTTGTGCCATTTTTTGTTCCTATAATTTAACTTAGGCCAGTTCATAACATGAAGTTACATGAATACATTATCAGGGCGCTATAATCGCTGCCACATTAGAGAAAAATAAAGTTTCAGATGTAGGACTTGAAAACAGAAAAAACAAGATTGATTGGAATAAAAATCCTTTAAAGCGCCTGTTTATTATAAGACCAAGAGCAAATAAGTCTTCTTTTACCGTGACACGGAACGTTATGAAATTTAATATTTTTCTGTCAAAAGAGATGGCAGGATAGAGGCCTTCATTATTTGTCTCACATCTCATTTATTCGGGCGGGGGCACAGTTGAAAACAAAACAATAGCTACTTACTGCCGGAAATGAGCTGACATTTTGAAACTCTCCTAAGATATCATGAAATCCTTTGTAATATTACGTCTTTATCCTGCAAATGAAAACTTTGTAATTAGTTTCACTATCTATGTACATAACGAACTGTTTATATAAAGAAGGATGTATTCAATTTTAAAATACGTTTAGGTTTAAGAGAGGTAGGGCATAACGGATTCTCCGTTCGAATTTGGAGCTGCCCGACTGGGACCTCCACCTTATAGAAGTCCGTAGCCAAATAACACGTTAACGTAACCGTTTCCCATCAGGTGGGCCGTATGCTTGTTTGCCACTCTTGTCGTATAAAAAAAAAATGTAACATTCCAAAGAAACGGCGTCAGATTTTCGTCTAACAGTTGGCAGATAAAGATTTCTCTGCTTGCACTTTCGGAGACTTTTGCGGGTAGGGGTATACATAGTTATATTGTTATAATATTGTTATATTTTAACAATATTATATCAATAAAAAAAAGCATTGCCAAGTTATATTATACAAGTATATCTTGTATATTTAATACACATGCATATATAATACATAAACATATTGAGTTACACAGTGATGGAGTGAATTCTACAAAGCTATGTATGATGATGATGCCGTTGATCTACTCATAGAGCTGCCTCCAACAGAATCTGTCGAGGATCCTATAGCGGATAAAATAAGTATGGGAGAGATTGTAAGAGCGATAAGAAGTCTGAAATGTGGAAAAGCAGCGGGAATAGATGGGATTACGGCTGAGATGATCAAGTACGTTGGACCAGCGGTCTAGGACGTCATCTATTTGCTATGCAATCTTTGCTGGGAACAGGGTGATGTTCCGGACGACTGGAGGCGAGCAGTCATCGTGCCTTTCTATAAAGGAAAGGGATCACGATTAGACTGCTCAAACTACAGAGCCATCAGCTTGGTCAGCTTTGCTAGTAAAGTGTACACGAAGATCCTGACGATAAGAATGCAAGAGCGATCCGAAAAGTTTCTTTGGGAATCCCAAGGTGGATTTAGACCAGGAAGAGGATGCATGGATCAAACCTTCTCGCTTCGCGGAATGGCGGAAAAGTTATTGGATATTAACCAAAAGGTTTTCTGCGCTTTCGTCGACTTAGAGAAGGCATTTGATAGAGTCGTACAAAAGGAACTCAGGGACGTGTTGCCTGGATATGGAGTGAGCAGTTCCCTACTGCATGCCGTGAAATCACTCTATAGTGATAGCGAGGCGTGCGTTAGGGTTAACGGTGAGATGTCACCCTGGATTGATGTGAAGTCGGGGATCAAACAAGGGTGTATCATGTCTGCCTGGCTGTTCATTATATACCTAGATAACTGTCTGAAAGCATTAACAACGAACGGATGTGGAGTGAAAATGGGAAACTGCTTACTATACGACGATGACGCAGTTTTACTGGCGTCATCAGAGGGCTGCAGAGAGGCAGAGATAATGAAAGAAGAATGTGAAAAGAAGGGGCTGCGCCTAAATGCTGGCAAGACTAAGGTTCTGGTATTCGAAAGAGATGAACAAGTGACCGAGTGTGCTATATCGGTAAATGGGCAAATTCTAGAGCAAGTGAATGAATTTGTGTATCTAGTGTTCACACGAGATGGAAAGTATGAAAAAGATATTGAAAGAAGGATAACTGCCGGAAATAAGGTGAATGGAGCCATGTCGGCGTTGATGGGCAGTAAAAAAAAGTATATTGGTACCTTCCTTATGGTATGGCAGCGAATCCTGGGTATGTCAGAGGAAGTCACGCTCAAGGACGGGAACGTTAAGAGTACTCGAAACCGACGAGCATGTATGAAGAGACTGATAAATGTGGACGAAGCGGAAGAGGAATGTAAGTCTAGAGAGAACTGGCGCTCTATACTCTCTGCCTAACCCGTTAGAGACTTGGCGTGATGATATGTATGTATGTATGAGTTACACAGTGTCTAGTCTGCGAGCTTATTCTAGTGCTTACAATATTCAAGAGACTAGCTGACAGTTCAGTCCAGTGGATAGAATTCTCGTGTAAATTGGCACTATAACTTAAACAATATCTTAGGGTTTAAACTCCATCCAATATTTTCCCCGGTTTAGATCGATCACTGGGCGATCCACGTTTTGAAATTCAATTTGTGACGAGATTAATATTAAAGGTTTATCGGCAATGTTACATAAAAATAATTTCGAGGAAATGCTATCAGTTCAATATAAGGAAAAATAACAATTCATTGTCCTTATACAATTGTTCCAAAGTTTATTAAAAAAAAAAATTATTACATCAGAATTGTGTAAACGGGAAATAACCTGATAAAATATTTCTCGTCCAATACGTATATTGAAACATTTATCAATAAGGTAAATATTTAATGCTGTAGCATACGAAATATATTTAAAACCGGAACACTCTTTCCCCTTGGTCTTGTAGAGTAGATAAATACATAATGATTCGAAAATGAAGCTAAATTACACCACTGTCGAAAAAACCTTTCAGGCTAATGTAGGGCTGTCAGGTAAATTTGTTCGGGATATTTGTATGCCTTTAACGAGTTTCGAACGGACGAGGACTTGCCTTGGTTCTTGACCTTATCGGAAGTCTAAAAGAGTTATTAGGGGCCCTTACATTATACAATCGGACAGGCTATATTTAATTGGCCATACCATATACCTAATCACGGCATAACCAAGTCCTATACGGTGGCAGGAAGTGAGAATAAAGCGCCAGCTTTAGACTTTTCGCATTGGATTTGCTCAATAGTACTCGAAACCGGCGTATATGTATGTAAGGAGAGCCAGGTAAATGTAGATGATGCGAAAGGGGTCTGTGAACCTATAGATACTTGGCGCTCGACTCTCTCTTTCCGCCCCGATTGTTTGTATTCAATGTTAATGAAAATAAAAATGTTCGTAGCTACATAATAATAAGTCATCATATCTCATCTCTCATCATATTTGTTAATAATGTCAATCAAACCACAGCTACGGACAAAGATATAATTGATACGTTAACATAAGGCTTAATCCAATAAGAACAGTGAGTACAGAATGTCAAACCCTTTGGATGAAAACCATGAGCGCTCAATCGATCGATACGTACATATATACGCACCGCACGTGATAGGCGTGCAGTAACTCGTTACCTACTGATAAGAGCACGCCTATCTTTCCCTATTGCCGCCCTCCATTCAGGGTAATTGAGAAAGTGGCAGAATGAGGATATATAAATCCCATTCTTCGTGAATTACGCCTAGAATACGAGAAGTGAAGTAACTATTAACTAACGTGATTTATAGTGAATCTTAGAATACAGATGGGTCAATTATATTTGAACAGAATTTTGACTAGTTGTGTATACAGAATCAATAATGATGGTAAATAAACGTAGATTAAAATTGGTCCTGTCTTTAATATTTTTATTTTTGGTAACTGACACGAAGACGTGAAGGATCCAATAAGTGTCCCCAACTTATTGGATCCTTCACGTCTTATATATAATCTGTCTTCACGCCTTATTATAAGGATCTCCGAAAGGGTAGGCAGAAGTGTTTAGGATGTACCCATACACCCGCATTCGATCGGAGTGATGGATGGCAAGTCCATCGCCTTTACGACTATACTCTCATCTCGATGTTTTCCGTCACCGTAAAGTTAGCGGTATGAATTATCACTGTACAAAGTTCAGAAAAACTCAATGGTTCAGTCGGGATTTCGAACCTTTGTGTTGAAGGCGACTACTCGAACTACTCGGCCACTACGGCTTTTACAATTTTAAAGACCTCGAACTACTCGGCCACTACGGCTTTTACAATTTTAAAGACAGCTATATTATAATGAAAATATTGTAAACCCTTAAACACGATGGTAATGCCATCGTAGGGAAAATAAATAAATTCTGGGCGTCTGATGAAATATTTGTGCCCCGTTTAGACGGGGCTCAAACTCTTCTTCAGACTTTTCTTTAGATATATATGAGATAGAATATGTATATCATGTTAGCATGATATACATATTTATAGAAAACACGACATCAAGTAGACGAGCACAGCCCTTAAACAACTTAGGGACTTAACCTCTTCGCTTTGTGCCTCATATTAACCAAATAACTTTGTGCAATTAACATTCTAACGCCAAAGAATGTTCTACTAAGTATATACTTAATCTGGAAACTATTCTCAGGAAAGATTATACTCGAGACTATTTCCAAGTAAATTTTCTTAATTATTTTCGAGAGACGCTTGCCTTTGGCGGAGAGAAAATTAGCTTGGAATCTAAGCAAACACTCGTAGGGAGGTAAAAGGATTAAAGTTAATTAATCTTCATTAACAACGTTAATAATTTTGCAGATTAGAATAGGAAATTGTGTTCTCTATTTGTTACAGAAATATTATAATTATCATCATGAATATTAAACGGTGAAACTCAAATTGTGTATTATGAGCTGTCATAAAATCCTTACATAAAATATGTTAGTACGCTTTGTAAACGTCAATAACAAATCTCACATAGCGTAGGTTATTTATTTGGGCAGATATCGAGACCAGCGCAGTGTAAACAAAAAACTATTAGTGAACTATGAAGGGGGAACTACATTGGCTGGACACAATGCTCGCTCACTTCGTTCTTTCTTATATCTTCACGCTTACCTATAAGTTCCCCGAAGGGGTAGGTAGAGGTGTGTAGGTATACATACACATCATCTTTTTGCCGGAGATATTGTGTAAACGTATGCAAGTTCCTCTCGATTATCACCGTAAAACTAATGTTATGTAAGTTAACCAAAAAAACAATGGTAAGATTTCAATATAAATTTCGATGAATGGAAATTGATATGAGAGTACCGTCAACATTGTTGAACTATCTACATATATATGTATATTTAGCAAAATAGACTTGCTCATAATTATTTGCATCTTGTTTAGTGTATAAAAATTTATAGTTTCTGTTTTTGAGGAGAGTGAAATTCAAAGACGTATACGTATAGAAGTGCTGGAGTAACGGCGATGGATTCCCCATCTGTCACGTTGGCACCTAAAATATACCTCCGGCGGAAAGTGGGTGTAGGTACTACCTACACAGCTCTGCCTACTCCTTCGGTGACCCTTGTGGGAAAGGCATGAATATATTAAGTACTATCACTCTATTCTCTCTGCCTACCCCGTTAGGTACTCGGCGTGATGATATGTATGTATATATCACTCAGTAACACCTCCAAGCTTACATCACTTGCTTTGAGAAATGTAGACTACGTCGAAATTCTTCTAAAAAAAGTATTTATCTTTGATGTAAAAACTTTGAGCTTATCTCACTACTAATGAGACTGTTCCAATTATTTTCAAACTGGATCAATGATAGTAATGTATAATGAATAAAAAAACGGAGTTTTAGAACAGTTAAGTAACAACTTAACAAATAATGAATGGGCAGTATAGCCTTTCATCCTGGTACAAAAGTATAAAGCGTTGCACATAACTCACGTTTTATTCACATCAGTGGCACTGTAGTGGTAGTAGTACTTCGGGTGCGTCACGTACCGTGCCCGCGCCTACGATCATGTTTGGGGTGGAGGCTCCCCCGAGTGTGACTCGAATACTGCGACCTACGTGACGAATAGCCTGACTTCTTCAACTTTGTGAATTTGACGTTTTCTCAAGAATCTATTAAGGAGAACTGCCTACGGTTTCATTTAACTTTGAATTATGTAAAAATAAAACACTAAATATTTGAAACATCATTAATATAACATTTGTTTTATTCTATGGAAGTACATTTGTATAAGGTCAATATCATTGGTCACATACAATATTCTGATGCTCTTAATGCTATATGCGCAATGTAATCATAGAAATAGTAATGTAATATTGTTGAGAGGCTCCCTAAATTCGGCTGTCAGAAGTATGGTTTGACGATAAAGGAAATTAACAGCACTTCTAAATTTTAAACTAAGCAATTAATTATCTGTGCCTACTAAATCGCGACTATTATTTATCTTGGCCTTAAAAGTTGAGCCCGCCCGCCAAGGCAGCAGTTAGCTATAACTCGTGAAGTTGCAAAAGAACCATTTGTCTACGCGGAAAAACTGGAAATTATATTTCTTTGGGCAATTTCCGATTGTAATTGAAACTTGGGATTTAATATAAGCAATTGGATATCCCGTTTGAAAGTAAAACCGTTGATTAATTCTGTATCGTTTTTGTGAATGATTGTTGATTCCGAATAGGCAAAGAATTGTTGTCCGCTTTAATAAATAATTATAATAATAATATAATATATCCTCACGCCTTCCCACAAGGGTTCCCGAAGGTGTAGGCAGAGGTGTATAGGTAATACCAACACGCCAACGTGACAGATGGCGAGTCCATCGCCGTTACTCAAGCACGACTATACATACGCCTTTGAATTTCTTCTTAGACGTATGCAGGTTTCCTCTCGATGTTTTCCTTCACCGTAAAGCTCATGGTGTGACTAATCACTGTATTTAAGTTCAGAAAAACTCATTGGTACAGTCGGGATTCGAACTTGCGATCTTTGTGTCGCAGGCAACTGCTCCGTCAACTTAACATGGACTATGTTGCAGGTTCGGACCCCAGTGGACTATACCAACGAGCTTTGTTGTCCTTGTGTCAGTCATCTGTCACAATTATCTCTCCAGTGAAATGTAGGTGTTATTATTCCTCAACCTTCTATTTCAGAGCTCTTTCAGAAGGGCGTGAAAAAACCTCTAAAGTTAATTTCCGTCATCGCAGGTTCTGGCAAAATCTTATGTTGGAATTTGAGAAAGAAATAGCCAGGGAGAAACGGTTTTATTTGGGTCAGGATTAAACTCATCTCGAGATATGTAGTAAAAAGTTGTCCCTCTTCGACCTTTTACGGGTGAGCGGTGGATACATGTGTGTACCTTTACCTAAGTACGTAATAAACGGCGAATGTTATCCACGCGCACAGCCTTTGCTGGTAACTATATTCTTCACAATGTAGGTATAGCTAAATATGTCTTGTCTCTTCTTGTTGCGAAGCTCTTGATTCGCACTGACAGTAGAACACATTATACTTTCATGTTTTTTCTGTCATAGGGTTGTTGCATCGTATATATTACTAGCTGTCCCGCCCAGCTTTGCTCGGTGAAAAAGTTAAATTGCCCGTAACACGATCGCAGCGCCACCTATTGGGTCCAATTGTAAATCTAAACCATTCTCGAATCTAGCTTAAGACACACAGAAACACACAGGAAGCTTCGCCCGGGTAAAAAGGTAAAATTCTTGAAACTCGATCGCAGCGCCACCTATCGGGTCCAATTTAATATAGCCTATGTTACTCGGGGATAATGTAGCTTTCCAAAGGTGAAAGAATTTTGAAATCGGTCCAGTAGTTTCGGAGCCTATTCATTACAAACAAACAAATCTTTCCTCTTTATAATATTAGTATAGATGATCCTTATATTTAAATCAACTAGATTTAAATGTTAGGATTAGGCAGCGTTTTCGATTAACGTTCCTAGACGGCTTGACTTTTGACATACACCTAATATTGAAACAACATGCCTTTCGTCTAGGATACGGGAATGATGTGCCATATTAGTATAATAATAACAGCGTACGATCTTCTTTGATAGGAGCATGCTTCAAGACACGTGTCATAAGAATTACAACACCTAATAATATAAAAGTGAATGTTAGTGACAATGTTAGTTACTCAATCACGCCAACGGCTGACAGAGTTAGATGAAATTTGGTACAGAAATAGATAGTTTAACTAAGGATATAATAATATATAAAATAATATATCCTCACGCCTTCCCACAAGGGTCCCCGAAGGGGTAGGTAATACCCACACACCCACTTTCCGCCAGAGGTATATTAGGTGCCAACGTGACAGATGGCGAGTCCATCGCCGTTACTCAAGCACGACTATACATACGCCTTTGAATTTCTTCTCAGACGTATGCAGGTTTCCTCTCGATGTTTTCCTTCACCGTAAAGCACGTGGTGTGACTAATCACTGTACTTAAGTTCAGAAAAACTCATTGGTACAGTCGGGATTCGAACTTGCGACCTTTGCGTCGCAGGTAACTGCTCGAACCACTCGGCCACCATGGCTTTTACGGCAACTAAGGATATGGATATTATTAAAAGCTATCCAAGAACATTTATTTGTGCGGGTTAAGCCGCGTGGCACTTGGTAATATAAGCGACATTTAATTATACTGTTAACAGTTATTTATAATGAAACTAGTTTGTTCTTCAGGTAAATGTTATTAACCGTATTGGCTCTAAGCTGTCGTAAGTTATACTTCTTCCTTGGGTTAATAAATACTGTAACTCTCGCTTTGGCGGACTTACCTTCGGGTGATTTCTCCAGGGAATACAATTTATATTTTTCTTTTATAGGTCGGGAATTAACCGAGGGTAGCCATAAAGTACTACGTTTTCGTTGAAACTTATGTTTTATTTAAATGGTAGATTAAACTGATTCATAATAGAGAAACCATCTTTATCATACTCTATGCAGGCTAATTTGAATTACAGTTTTTCAGTAATGAGCACATTTCGTTAAGGAATGAGCTGTCTATTTGTTGCAATAAACATAATATCAACATTATCATCCCGAATTAGTGCAGCCATATTTTTCTGTTCTCACTAAATACCATATAGAAGAACTAGATATCCCGCCCAGCTTCGCCCGGGTGAAAAAGTTAAAACAACTTCCTGAAACAAAATCGCAGCGCCACCTATCGGGTCCAATTGCACAAGGTCTGCAAATTTTATTTAAATCTGTTTTAGTAGCTTAGCATCGCGGACAAACAACGTGACACGTAATTTATATATATTAAGATATAGGCGAAATTAAACATAATTCTATCTACATCTACGTAGCTAATAGTATACCGACCTGAAGTAATTCCTTTGTCTTAAGATTCAAGTTATTGACAAGTAGAACAAAAACGGCAAAGATACGCCAAAGCGCAGTTTCAATCATCGACACTCCGCGAGGGGCTTGATGGAGGTCATAAGCTATTAATCTCACCATAAAAGAGGGTGCAGTTACTGGCAGCTTATAAATGATGTCCTGGATCTGGTTAGCTTTTGTACCAACTTCATCGGCAAGCGCCCATCTCGTTCATTTATTATTTAAATTCCATAAGATTCCAACTGCGCTTGGAACTCCAATCCGTTTATGGAAATCGATGTTAATGCGCAGTACTACAAAACGTAAGGCACTTACTTAAAATACGATGTTAAGAGCCGTGGTGGCCGTTCGAGTAAATTTACTGCATAAGAAAGACTGTTTGTACCAATAAGTTTTTCTGAACTAAGTACAGTGATTACACCTCGAGTTACACCATTGTTGCGCGGTCCAAATGCCGTTGTTCCTCCTCTGCTTACGACTTCCTAGACCTTTATGGAAAAACGTTATGATAGGCTAGATGCTTAGGTATGATAAAAAAACTGTTTTTTTATATACAAACATCTTTATATATATAATTCTTCTGTGAGTGTGTATGTCACTGAACTCCTCCTAAACGCCTGGACCGATTTTAATGAAATTTTTTGTGTGTGTTCAAGGGGATCTGGGAATGGTTTAGATTCACAATTGGACCCGATAGGTGGCGCCACCATCTTTTTTTTTCCACCCGAGCGAAGCTAGGCGGGACAACTAGTCTTTATATATATAATTCTTCTGTGAGTGTGTATGTCACTGAACTCCTCCTAAACGGCTGGACCGATTTTAATGAAATTTTCTGTGTGTGTTCAAGGGGATCTGGGAATGGTTTAGATTCACAATTGGACCCGATAGGTGGCGCCACCATCTTTTTTTTCCACCCGAGCGAAGCTGGGCGGGACAGCTAGTTTTACCATCGTGCGAGTACCTGAGAGACCGCGTCTAACTCGATATCTGTCATGCATAGACCTTCGAGGCTTTCGCATGGGAAGACGCCGAGAAATATCCTTAAATATTTATCACGTAATTTGTATGTAAGAACTAAGTACTACGTTAAAATAACTCCTCACAACGAAATAACAAAATGGGAATGTATGCCTATAAAATAGGTAGCATTTTATGTTTTTCTGTGCCTCCACACAACCGGCAGTATATTCTGATCAGTGAAAATCATGAGGTTGAATTTATGTTTCATATTTTCTGTAATAACAACTGCTTGTATTTATGGCTGGTTGTAAGCCAGTGAGATATTTCCTGTATCTATTATGTACGGGAAAAAACTTGGGAGCACTTACCAAGTTTGGGATGCATAGCTTTTTTACGATCTATAAAGGTAATGTTTACCTCCTTTTTTCAAGAAGATTCACTTTAATCTAAATATTTAAGTATTCCTCCTCAGAAAATAATTTGATCATATCAGAACAATTTAAATATGTCAGACCTTCTGTCTTTCTCCAATTCGTTAGAAAGTAAAAATCGTAGGCACTTATATATTTCTCTTTCTGCGTTCAATTTTCTGTATAGATACCTCGCTCAGTCAAACGAAAACATAATATGTGAAGGTATATTTGCACGAGCTGCAAAATCATTTCGTTGATCAGCGCCGATATGGAAATAGATTCGGGAGATGGGCTTTCAAAAGCTTTTTCAATTTAGTCCTGCGACCGAGATGTATACTGACGTTCTGACGGATTTTGAGGTAAATGCATCAACCATTTTTTTATTGATTTAACCCAACAACCATTGAAGTTTCACTTCAATACAGTAATATAAAATTTGCTTCAATTATGTACCTTTTGCGAACACTTTTTTTTTATTTCTTATCTTTACCCAAGATACCCAATAAAAATTCCACCATCATTAGGGAGGTGTTCAGTTTATATATAGGGGCGGTTTCTAAGTATTTAGGTTTATTAGCGGATGTAAGGTGGGGCTCAATTAGGTTATGTATCGGCTGACCACTCGACCGGAAGGTGCGCCGTATCGACCGTCGGGGTGTCTATTTTAGTGGCCTCTTTGATTAAGCTTGAGTGGGCAGCGGCATTTAAAGTTCACGTTTCAATTTGAATAATGTTGTCTACTATTTCCAATATAAAATCTTACTCTTTTCAAATTCACCACTGAAAAACAATTTGTAAAGGACCGATGACAGTAATTGCTAGGCATATTTTGAGAACTTCGGTATCGACCCTGAAAATTCGAGCTGAGGATTAGCCTATTTGAATAAATATGTAAATATAATATCGTAAAGTTTCCGCACAAAGCTGGTTATATCACGTTTTAATGCGTAATAAGTTAATTACTTTGAAAAATAAGTTTTAATTGCATTATCTCACCCCGCAGGCGTTGCTGCAAAGCTTGGGTATAATAGCACTATTATTGAACCTCCGATTAGGGCCGGGGAAACCATCAAACTTATTACACCTCATTAATTCAGTGGCATGATTCGAGAGCGCTCCGCTACTATAACGATACGCCATTACTCTAAGAAGCAATTCTGATTCAAGGCGTTTTAAAATTCCAACCTTACGCGAGCTATTTAAGCTTGTATAATGTATTTTATGACCGTGTTTTCAGAATGAAAAAGTATATGTCGAAAAGAAATATATTTCTTTTGGGTTACAACTTGTAAGCATACTATGATGGATAAGTATATTTTGGGTGTATTTACATATACACCCAAAATATGTCCCAAGTGATATTATTATCAATTAATTTGTCAATTTGTCAATTGAATCCGGCGAACATGCATGAAGAGACGGATGATTATGGGTGAAGTGTAAGAAGTCAATTAGTTTAGAAAGACCTGGCGATCTACTCTCTCTTTAAAGTCTTTGTATTGGATTGTTATTACCTACCAATCGCTAATACTACAATGGAAACAGAAATAAAACCTATTCTGTTAGCTGTAATGACGACGTTATTTCAGCGTATAGGCGCTAATATACCAATAGTTAGTGTATTGCTTTGAGACACAAAATGATTTGTAGTTTTTAATTTTATCAATGCCGGTTTCCTCACTTTTTGGTAGTAAAGCATGTAGTTTGACAAATCATTGCACTTAAGTTTATAAAACTCATTAGCACTGAAAATCACCGAAACTTAAAACTGAAAAGTGGTTTAAAGTTGCCTAAAAGAAATCTGGTAACCTTTCTCATATTTATATTCAAACTTTGCCTTCTACTGTTTTAAACTAATAATTTAAACTAGATAACAACACCTGTTTGAAAGCGGTTCTTGGTACGCTTTAAATTCAGAAAAGTATGTTCATAAAACCTACAAACGCGAGTGGCCTACATACACTGCAACTTGGCCACTTTGTATGCCCGGGAGTAAGCCCTTGTTTTTATTAGGCCAATCCATCATACGTAGTGAGATATAGAGGTATAGTTCGCAAAGGGAACTATATTAAGGGAAGTACCAAAATGAACACATCCATCACCCGCAGGGAGTATTCAGAGCCCGCAGTTCATATGTATACGACGATTCAATACTAGAATTACCCCATTTGTATTGCGGCGTGTGCGCCAAGTGCCTCCATATTTATCTTGAATACGTATTGATATTGTTTTGGGGAGTCGTGGCTCAGTTGCTTCTACGCATATCGATTTGTTGAAGTTAGGAAACGTCACTTGTGATCAGTAGTTGGATGGGGATGTTCAAGCGCCCGGGGCAGTACAAGATGTAGGTGTATTTGCTGAAAGTATGTCAGGAGACCCATAGTCTGATAACAGGTGCTAGTTTCACAATCGACCTTTCCTCGAGGAAGAATTTCGCAGGTCAAATGGCGATTGTATAAAGATTCGGTAGCTCTTCTTTAATACGATTATTTGGCGACACCAACGATTATACTTACTGCTCTAGATAGATAACCGTTGACGTTAACTCTTCTCTCTCCGTAAAGTGAAAATAAGTGTGAGTTTAAATTTGTAACTTTGGTAGATATTGTAACATTAATGTACGATTGTATCCAAGGTGGTACACACTATATGTACATTATGAACGTGTACTTTTATTGCTGATTCATCTAAAAATAATCTAATTTAATTTTCTTGACGTGTGGACTAGACTCTACCTTAACACATTCGGGTAGCTTTTGAAGGTTGCATAAAAAGCATTTTTTGTCATTATCTGGACAAAAGCAATATCATGTTTTTATATGAACAATGCTTTTGGCAAAAAGGTATTCTGTTTAAAATGAATTTTCCATTGAATAAGCAATTAATTAACCAGTGGCTCGCTCGGCGAAACATTTTATGGTGGTGACATTGACAGTTGACACCGGATGTCGGACACCGGACGTCACACGCAAATAGCGTGTGCCCCGTAATTGCTGTCAACCGTAAACATACGCACACCCTGGATATTGATTTATACTGCGTGGCAATGACAACTGAAATTGGAGTGACCTAGATTGTGGCCGTTTTCTATGTATACATAATTATATGATTCAACTCCATACATAACACCCAATATTTTTATACACCGTGGTATATACAACAGTTAAAACCTCACATTCCTAATTTTGATTTCGACATTTTAATTTCTCACTTTTGAAAAAAAAACAAAACCATGTATTTAATCAATTTATAGATTTTAATATCTGAAATAAATGTTTTTTTTTACGGATACTACAAAGCGATCGAAAATGTATCAATATTTTTTTAAACCGACTTCCACGAAGGAGTATTTTTAAAATTCGACTGTATATTTTTACGAATTGGAAACAAGATATTTAGTACGAAGCTCGCGTCGTACTAAATGTTTAGTCGTTTTACTTCGAAAGACAATAAGGATCAAGCTCCTTCCGGCCCAGGATAGAATGGACTCATTTCCGACCTATTATAATTATTATGTTCTTCTCCATTATTAAATAAACAACCCTATTACATACGTCAAGCGTAAAGCTAAAGCGGAATTACGAAATACACTAAATTTTCTGGGTTAGGATTACATCGCAAGGCACGAAAGTTCGTACGAGCCTCTTTTAGCAATAATTTCGTTAGTTTCGGTATTTACGGATTTTATGAGAAACAAAATTTCCGTGGAAAGTATTGATCACAAAATCCAAATTGGCAACCTTCGGCATACTTAGTTTAACGAAACTATTAACAAGCTGTGTCAGATAATTTGATTTCATTCGTGTTTTTTTTTTGTTTAGGAATAAATCATATTCTATTTGTAATCTCATCCAGCAAATAATCTACCTCTGTGCCAAATTTCATTCAATTCTCTTCAGCTGTTCTGGCATGATTGATTAACAAATACCCAAATATTATTTAGAATTATATATAAAAAGTCTAGAGAGAACTGGCGCTCTATACTCTCTGCCCACCTCGGCGTGATGATATTTAGAATTGGAATACGTAATACCAAACCTAGTAGAAGTGGAATTTATATGACAGAAATTGGTACAGCTCTCATCAAGCCAAGGCTTGATCCCTTAAGTCCAAGAGCCCGCAATGTCTTCCTTCCTAAATGAACATGGATTATATTATAATTATTCTCGAAACTGGAGCAAATTGAATGGGCCCACATAACTTCGAATGGAAATTATATAATTTCATACGTTCTACCTATATAACTACCCTGTTAAGGATTAGGCTTGATACATATATATATATATATATATATATATATACTTTCCGTCTTTCTAAGACATTGCGGTTGTCAAAGCAAATGTTTGTAGATATTTATAATGTAAGGAAGACGATAAGTACAATTATGCTCCAAAAAAATTACGATTTACTTTTACTGTTAAAATGTTAAGAAATATAAATTCCGAAGTCACATAAAAACCCCTTAACGATCGCTCAAGACCACTCGTGATGGCAGTTCGATAAAGATAACCCTCCCAATTGACGTAACACCTCCAAACAACAAGAGGCACGGTGAGCGACCCACTCCTTATGTTGGCATTGCTATCAAGATTACAATATATTTACGTTACTTGTCTTTAGCTAATCTAAACCAACATCAAAGGTAAGGAGCGAAAGCTTGAGAGTTCCCGCTCAAGTCACGTGGATAGAGCGGTTTGGTCGTATTTCAGCTGAAGGAAATTTAAAGCTCAATTTAATTTCGGTTCAATGCTCTTGAGGTATAATTTTATTTTATAAAAGTCAATCAAAATCAAATACAAATTCAAAATATTTTATTCAATGTAAGGGACACAGGGAACACTTATTGAACGTCACATATTTAATATAAACTAAAGTTACCACCGTTTCCAAGAAAAAAAAGTACCTGCCAGGAGAAGAAACGGCGAAACAAACTCCCCGGTTTTTTTTTTTTTAACATTTGTTCCCTTTTACGTGGGGGGAGAAAAGATTACACATATAAACTCTGTACCAGAGGAGCAGTTCATTGCCATGCATGGCCATCATTCAAATAATCTGATGTTTTATAATAAGCCTTTTGAATTAATTTACTTTTAACGACAGCTTTAAATTCTACAAAAGGTAATTCAATTATTGTCCGAGGTAGCTTATTAAAAAAGCGTATACCTTGCCCGACAAATGAGTTGCTAGTTTTGTGTAATCTAGCTGTAGGAACATGGAGTTTATCTTTGTTACGTGTATTTACAGTATGCAAGTCGCTATTTTTCTTAAATTTTATAATATTCTTTCTTACAAATAACACATTTTGGAATATATATTGACATGGTACGGACAATATGTCCATTACATCATTTACTAGGCTAAAAGGCGTGATCGCAGAACGTTTTGAATAGACGCCGGTTTCAATAGCGGACTGTAACTATGTTATGATTTTTTTTTAATTAAAGGACAGTAATTATTTCACTACGGAAAGCATCGCAAAAATCTGCGTACACGACGTATGCATAGTCGTGCTTAGAAAACGACGATGATCTTGCCATCCGCTCGTTGGCATATATAATATATCTTCGACAAAAAAATTAGGGACCCTAATGAGAAGGCGTAAATAGATATATATATATATATATATATATATATATATATATATATAGATTTATGTCTGTTTCGTTAACACATATTTAGGTATGGCATTAAATTGCTTTTACGTAATCCGATTGGAAAATTGAGTGGAATTGAAGAAGGTCAGTTGATATAATATTTCCGCTTACAAGCTCTTATTCCGGTTGACTACGCAACCATTTATTTAAAATATGATAAATTTCCAAATTAAGCCGAGACGCTTTGTAATATTTAAGGATAAGAAATCACCATTCTCCTGCCTTTGAGGATAAGGAAATCCAGAATATGATATTTGGTGTATAAAATATTGTTTTAACAAGTCAAGTGCCCACTCCTCTTGCCTATTGCTTAAGATTATTGTTAAGATGTGTATGTATACAATCGTAAATGAGAAGAAAATGTAAGATGTATGAAAAATCTTGCCTTAATAGCGGTAACAGCCTCACTATCGTTGGCAGTATGACATACAATATTTCCGGTAAGCAACGGTAACAGCTTATGTTGTTCTGCAGTAAATCTCATTGTTATTATTAATTGATCTTAACTTCCATAAAAAACATAAAAAAAACCCATTGGTATAATCTGGATTTAAACTTGTAACCTTTGTATTGCAAGCGATAATTTAAATCACTTGGCTACCATGTCTCTATAAAGACAAAGATCGACATATTAAACCGACATAAATTATGTTCTACCCTTGTAATAAATTTTGTATAACACAATTTTCGTTCTTTCGTTCGTTACGTTCTGCACAATTTATTAAGCCCAAAGTAAAATTAATGAAAACGGCACTTTATGCAAATTTTCGGTAAGTACTTTGGAGTCAAATTAATGTTTACGAATGCGTATTTTATACTTAGAGCCTATAAGCTACAGTAACCGCTTGCCATTCTTATTATAACTAATACTATAAATGCTAAAGTAAGTTTATTACGCATTCTCATAGAAGAATCGATCGCCGATCACCATAAAAAACGTATACATACATACTATGTTGATGCGACTAGGTCACTTAATGAGACTGGAATATGGAAGGTGGACCAGGGCGGTAACAGAATGGTGGCTGCGCCTGTCAGTTGGGACAATGACGTCATACAGTCGGCTGAGAAACTGTGTTGGTGGTTTGGAGATAGTATGGCTCGGAACCGAGATAAAACTGAGCAGGCCTACCCAGGAATGAGAGAATGTGGGCTGAAGTGTTCCCTTTAATAACTTACCTACTCTTCAGTGCATAAAATACCCGTGTTTAGAAATAATGCTATATTTATGATTACGAGCTGTGTTATTCAAATATTCATAATGGACTGTGTATACACTCTACGATATTAAGGAAAGTCTGAGGATACGAAGTGGAATCGAATACCATAACCAAATCTCGTCAAATAAGGCGATATTGGCAGTAAAGTTTATGTTAGCGTTCTACGTACATAGAGGTATAGAATAAATATCTCCCCAGCTTGATGTAACCGCACCTACAAATGGCGTCAAATGTAGTTATTGGGATCCCTGGGGCTAAATTGCGGCTGGCTCGGAGCTTCTCAATCTAATATAAATTTCCTGATTCCGTATTCCACTAAATTCGCACGCTACGGCTTCGGATTAGGATAAATAAACAGGATAAGCCTTATACGGTTATAACAACTTTTCCTATTGGGGTTAAGCAGGGATATGTTTGCACAAGAAAGTTGAGATTGTTTCCAATTTAACGAAAGAGTGTAATTGTGCAGAGGCAATATCCGCAGATTAGAAACTCAGGCAATATAGCCGCTCTCTACACAATGATAATTGGTGTCCATTAGTATATGTATATATATATAGGATATACATACATACCATCATGCCGAATCCCTAACAGGGTAGGCAGAAAGTATAGAACGCCAGTTTACACTTACATACCTCTTTCGCTTCGTCCACATTCGTCAGTCTCTTCATACATGCATGAAAAATACAAATGAATCATATGGATGATAGCGATTGGAAGCAGTGTGCTTCTCGTGAGCAATATCAAAGACCTACAGTTGTTTTTATATCTATGTTCCAAAGAACATGCCAGTTGACCATAGTCTAATCTTATCAGTCCCTATGCCCGAATGTCTCAAACAAAAAGGCTTGCTAAACCCACTCTTCATTAATTAATATATTTCACGTCCATTACATTACAAGAGCGACAAACAAGCATTATTGCCCAACTGATGGGAAGCGGTCACCGTAGCCTATTACCGCTCACGACACCGATATTGCTCTTTTACACAGGATCAGCGATAATATTTATTCGTAGTCTTGTTACCTATTAACGTAATTAATTAGATGATATAATAAATACTCCAACGCCTTAGAGTTCGTTAATTAACTAGAGTGAATTCCGTTCATTCAAATTGCAATTTCACCGAACATTGAACTTTAATGCCCAACTACAGAAATATAAAGGTTAATGTTGAACGCACTTAATAAAAGGCATTGTTGGGTGTGAACACACGAACACATTTCAGTTGTAATAACGAATATAATTGCCTGGGGCTATTTCTTCGTTCATTTATATCATAAGCCAAGTTTTAACGATACATGAGAGCCTTATTATAATAGTGCGCGTGTGTAAGCAATTTATTAGTTATTGATAACTATTAACCTTCAATTGAAACTAGTTTTAATCTTAAAAAGTATCTTAAAAATATAAAAATACATTTTGTATATGGACAATACCTGTGATTTATGAAAAAAAAGACATAAAAATTGGGTTTTTTCGAAACGACAAAATATCGAAGTGTTGGGCGGGTTCTGGGGCGGTTAAAGGGCATCACAAATATTGACTCAGCGTTCTGGGGTGTTTCTCAAGTCGTACTTTGGCTTCCCGCCATCCGATGCATTCGTGACCACACCACTTGCTACTGTCACGAATTGTATTATTCATCTAAATTCTTTATGTTCAATCTCACTTAGAAAACATTTCATTGTCTGAATAGGTGCAAATGATTGTGCTAATGCTTTTAGTTTTACAGTACAATTATAAAAATGCGATGTATAAATTCGTACAAAACCCTACACTCATCATACTTGTATATGAGTGCAGATTTTTTTGTACCAACTTTTGGTACCAATATGTGGAGCAAATGTACCGGCAATATAAATACTAGTTTTGTTTATAGCTTTACGCCTTGTTTTATTATTACACCCAAGTTATAATCCGAATATATAATTAGAAAAAATGTTATCATATTATTGAAATTTATAATTATAATCTTAATTTACGTGTCACACATTACGATCTGTGTGACAGCAAGATTAGAAGAGACGAGGGACGCTCTCATTATGTTTAAACTATTAATAATGCGAAAGTTTCTGGGGATGTTTGTTACTCCACAAAGCCACAATGGCTGAACGGTGATATGAAATTTGGCACTGAGCTGGGTTACCATATGTATATAATATGATTAATTCCAGAAAAAAAAAACAACTAATAAAATCACCTAAGCGGGTGAAACAGCGAGGCCCACCTTATACTTAATAAAATACGTATAATTCATGTATATATCTTTTATATAAACTACAAGGAAATAACTTGAATTTACGGACTTTACGTACAACGGCAAGATAATAACAGGAACAAGCGACTGTCTGCCAATTAAAACTTCTATTTCGTATTCTCATACAGAAATGACAAGCAAACAAAAGTGATTCCCCGAATAATGCCACAATGTGTTATTACAGACGGGGCTAATCCGCCTTTGTTATGAGCTCTGAAAGGATTTATTCGGCTTTACCTATTTCCTTTCTTTTTACTGGATTCAATAGCACGGCCCGTGAGCCGATCGATGCAATCCTATATTAAGAAGGTTCTTTATAAATAAAATGAAGAGATAAAAGTCACGATGTATAGACTTAATCAAGGGCTTGAATTGTAGTCAGTAATCCAAAGGACGATTACAACTGAGGACGATTTACGACTACGGGACTTTAACCTTTACAAATTGTAGCATTGTAGTCCATGAGACTTCACTAGGAGTCAGTTACAAACTAGGGACTCTTGTCAGCTTAGCCTTTCTAAAACTTCTGACCTACCTTATTAAGCTCAAATAAATACATATATAATAAATACATGTAGAAACGCTTAATACGTCTAAGAACTACATTTCAGTTCTCCTCAAGTAATCTCTAATTAATACAGGAAAAGCAAAGGGATCGCCGCAGGGTTGGCACAAGTATTTTCTCGTAAGTAAATACATTTGATAAATTGTATTTGCAAAGGTTTCGTCTAAACATCGCTCGTGTGCTCCACTTAATGACGTCAATTTGAATAAGAGCGACTTGTCGGCTTGCCACCTCTTCGCGGTAATGCAAATTTCCCGCTCATAGCGGCCCTGAGTGGCATAGTTTCCTGTTGTTATTTGACACCTGAAATACGCTGTCATGTCATGCGAATGTGAATAAGTAATTTTCCGTAGTTCAGATATAAGTGGTAGTATCTGAAAATTTTTATTTTTATTTTTTTTAATATTTTTTTCTTATTTTCCTTGCACACTTTCTCAAATTATTAATCTTAATCTTAACCTTAACCTATTTTTCTATAAATCTCCGAAGAGGTTTGCAGGGGTATACTCAATATTTCTCGGATATATATTAAGATGTCAATGAGATAGACGGTGAGAGTAATACCATATCAGGATCGACTTCAAATCTTTTGAAATCATCAAATTAAATCATGATGTCACTGTATTTTATAGTTCAGAATATCACATTGGAACACACCGACGCTTGAAATCTTCACTTTTGCCTACTCCATCCTCGGTTATCCCTAAAACTTGATGGACCCTGTTTCGTAGAACGATATATATATATATATATATATATATTTTAGTACTGATAAAAGTAGCTCTGTTTTATAGCTTAGTTTCAAAACATGGTTCAGTTGAAATAATTTAATTTTGCCTTCGGAATTTCTACAACAATGTGTAATATCAACGAGAAAATAACCAATACCAACCTATGTCTCTTTGAAAGCAATATTATTGAATCATACCTGAGCTACAAGCGCAATCACTTTATCCCCTAGTTTCTCTAACTCTCTATAGATTTCATTTCCTCGCCCGTACCCGCGAAAATTGTAAAAGTATCCTTAAAGTATTTTTCGCCAAGTAAAACTTGCTTCATTCGATACGTAGTAAATCTTGATATAGAAAGTTACGGCCGAACGTTCTGGAAGCATTAAAAAGAAAATTTGTTCCCTGAAAACGTAAGCTTGGTTGTAATAGCTGAGATGTGTTTCCTCGTTCGCGTGAAATAATATTTCTGGGTGGTATATAGGTATATATTTATATATATGGAAGTAGCAATTCATGAGTGTGTCATTCCTTACTCTTTGTTTGTTGGAGAATGCATTTATATAAGGTACTTGGCTACATTTGAAAAAGTGTCTCTCATGACGTACGTTTGCGCTGGACAGAAGAAATTGAAGGGACTGCATCAGAGATACAAGACATCAGAGATACTGACAAGAGCTCTGCTTTTAAGTTTATGATGATGAAAATGACTATATAGTTATCTTGTTATTATTCAATATAAAAATTCCCCAAAATGCCCCCAATATTCCATATTGTCCGAGATAAGCACTGCGCAATACATTTTCGCTCATAAAACCCAGTAATACTCAACACTTCTTAATGCCAGTTCCCAGACTGGAATTTATGACGTCACTTAAGCGTAGTAAAGTAGATCAAACGTATTAAACTAAGATAAATTAGAAGTACGCAGGAGTTTTTATACAAGATACATAATTTAACTTTTACAGTTCTTTCTATTTCTTTTAGTTCTTTGCGTACTCATTTCTTAATTAGGTTAATATAATATATCTTTTTGGTACAAGATTACACCAATACAAAACGAAAATGTGCTTAAACTACTTGGTACAATAACGAGTATAATAATAAATGAAAAATAATATACAGCGGTTTGACTTCATTGCCTATCATCACGACAACTCCCTCACGCGAATATCAGAGCCAGATATCTTAGCCCCATTCTTGGTTCGTTCAAATATGTTAGTATATTGACCTTATATGTTTTTTTATTCCTTAGTGGACACCACAGCGCAGTACGACGCGGTGAGGGCCTATCTCAAGGAGCTGGATATCTCGAGCGCAGTCTGGGTCGGCCTTATTCGCAGCAACCCTGACGGAGACTTCACATGGACGTATGTATATTGTGATTATTGTGTTACATTTAACTTAACGAACAAGCTTTGTATGTAGAACATAAGAATACCAGACACTGAAATCATCATATTTAGCTGAATTTTCACTCTGAAATCTGTCAGAATTTAACACACTCATGACGGCCATTTTGAACTGTAAGCTATTGTTACAGCTAACATGATCAAAGAGGTATTTTAATGGTAAAAAGTTTAAATAGGGCTTTCCTGTTCATAATATAATTTTTCCCTGCTGGGGCCCCTGGAGCATAGTTCTATCGATCCCATAAAAATAATAGGCCGGAAGTGTTGGCTTCGTTGTCAGTATTATTTATGACTCCAACTTTTTGAGACAAAAGCGTAAGCGTTACGCTTTTTATAAAGCAATATATTATTATAGTGTGATTAAGAAACATGCATTACTGATATTCTTATAACAAAGTATTAAACATTATAACAAGAGTAGAAATAAATAGAAGTAGTACATAGTTAACTTTTGACTTAAAAATACTTACCTGCCTTGTACTTACTGACTTTTTGATTATAAAAAGTAAGTTTAAAATTAAAATGAATTTTGAATTTAAGTGGTCGAATGCTAAGAACATTATGAAATCTTTATCGCACATCTACGCTTGATACATGCACATGTATGAAGGGAAGACAATGTGGACTGAAAGTGATGTGTAAATTAAGTGAAATGAAGGTTAATTAATCCGTGAGGACGGGAGCATATGAAAATCCTACAAAAATTACATAATTATACATACGAATTTCAGGAGTTTCACGTGAGTTTAACCCCATTACAGCTAGGTACTGACCGCAGTCTGTGTATTACAACTTGTCAGAAGCCCAACAGTATTTTTTATAACATTGTTAACTTTTTATCTGTAAGTAGTTAGTTTCAACTGTTCTTTGTAAATATTATTAATTGTTGTTATTGTAAATAAAGTATACTTAATGCGTGGTTATTTTTACCGTGTGACATGTATGATGAGAAATGATGATGCTTGTAAAAGATATCTTATAATTCTAACATCGATTAATCTTTGTATGTAAATATGACATATTACTATTAGATATGATACCTACACGCTTTATTGAGAAGATAGACCAGCTTGTTTTTCTCTATAAGTTCACCCCCAAAGCATATTATGTATATAATATTACTAGCTGTCCCGCCCAGCTTCGCTCGGGTGAAAAAGTTAAATTGCCCGTAACACGATCGCAGCGCCACCTATTGGGTCCAATTGTAAATCTAAACCATTCTCGAATCTAGCTTAAGACACACAGAAACACACAGAAAGCTTCGCCCGGGTAAAAAGGTAAAATTCTTGAAACTCGATCGCAGCGCCACCTATCGGGTCCAATTTAATATAGCCTATGTTACTCGGGGATAATGTAGCTTTCCAAAGGTGAAAGAATTTTTGAAATCGGTCCAGTAGATTCGGAGCCTATTCATTACAAACAAACAAACAAACGTACAAATCTTTCCTCTTTATAATATTAGTATAGATGCCATAAAAGTCTATTAACGTACATCTTCTAATGGGGTAGGAAATTATCTCTCGAATAATAAAATGCATTTAAAACGTATCTCAAGGTAATAGAATATTAGCTTGCCTGAACTTGGAAAAATCATGAAATATGGAAATTTTCCCTAAACAAACTTGATAAGTTTTGCAATAAATCTTTCTTTTTTTTAAAGTTTGGCAACATTTTCAAGTTTATCTTTTACCGCAGTGATTACCGGGGCCTAAGCGGCGAGGGGTATTGGAGCTCGGCACCGGATGCACGTACCGCCCCGCTCTGCGCCGCCGCGAACCCAGCTGCCGACTACCGCTGGGAAGCAAGGGCTTGCGGGGGCCCAACCGTGGCATCATTTATCTGTGAACTACCAGGTACCTTCAATATATACAGATACTATACAGTCGGCGATACGAGTATTTTGCCCACTGCTACAATCGCCAAATAACCGAATCCAAAGACAGTTGGCATTGTACTACTAGTAGTCCGTGTCGTGGTCTTATGGCTATATTTATTATCAAATCTTGTAAAAGCTATTAGTTGTTGTATTTACTTTTGAGTAGTTTGTAATACAGTTTCGTTAACTTTTCTCTTTGTTTACAGTACCACGGTGGGCGTTGGGTAACGAAGGTTGTATGGTGCGAGAATTGCCAGCCCTCACCATCCTATACTTGCCTGAGAGCGCAGCGGTGCAGCTCACCGCCGACTGTGGCATGGCTGGCGTTAAACGGGTTCAATGCACCGGAAATGTGGTATTGAACTATCAAATATAACAACTATTGTAGAAGTCAGATCATGTTATGATTTCGTACATTATATTGGTAAAATGCATTTGCATTTTGACGGCCGTCTGATCTAGTGATTAGATCTGCTGACTGCAAAACTTGAGGTCGCGGGTTCGATACCCGTTGAGGGCAGATATTTGATTGATGAATAGGAGTATTTGTACATTAGTCTTGAATGTCCTATGTATATAACTAGACAACTATATATTTTTGGGACTATGTCAATTTATGTGGAATTGTCCTAAGTTGTTTATTTCTTTAATTAGTAAAAATATCACTACTAGGAAAACATCGAGAGGAAACCTGCATACGTCTGAGAAGAAATTCAAAGGCGTATGTATAGTCGTGCTTGAGTAACGGCGATGGACTCGCCATCTGTCACGTTGGCACCTAATATACCTCTGGCGGAAAGTGGGTGTGTGGGCATTACCTATACACCTCTGCCTACCCCTTCGGGGACCCTTGTGGGAAGGCGTGAGGATATATATATATATATATATATATATATATATATGAGTTTACTTAATAATACTAATAAATAATATATATATATATATATATATATATATATATATATATATGAGTTTACTTAATAATACTAATAAATAAAGTTGCTAATGAATAAATTATTACTTTGTTAGGCAATACAAATTATTTTGAATGTTTTACAGAAGCGAGAGGACCTTCTGAAAGAATTATCATGTAATGACGAAGAGGAATTATCGAGTACTTCTAGCGCATCCATTACTGGAGTTACCTGGCCTATAACATCAACTGATATAACAGTGACTGATCAGGATGTTACGAGTGATATGACTATTGAAGAAAGCATAGTACCGGAACGAAATGAGACTGAGAAGCAGTTTAATATCTCACAGTCTACTCCAATACCAAATGCACTCTACACAGCATTAGATTTAAAAAAACCAATAAAAGTACCCAGTTTTAAAAACTTCAAGCACGTCCTCTTTGAAAAAAATATTGACTTGAATGTTATTAATAAGAACAACATGCAAAGTAACGATATTCCAAAAATTGCTGTAGATAGTAATTACTTAACTGAAGAACAATTAGACAAAATCGAGGACGAAAAAAATAAACATCATAAAATGATACACGAAGAGTTTGCAAAACATGGAAACTTTGAAAATATTTTTACTCAGCCAACTGATCATTTTGTTCCTCCATTAGTAATGGCAAAAGCTAAACTTAGTGATGACATGACTGTCTTATCACTAGAAGAAAAGCACGCACAGCAACTTGCTGAACATAAACAAGTTCTTTTTAACTCCCAACATAATAAATATATGACTATGAATAAAACAAGCACAGACAAATCAAAACTTGAAATTGTTACTGACGCACCTAACATTCCACCAGCCACGATCGCTATATTAAAGGAGAAGGGAAAAAAAGTTATAATTAAGAATACAATGCCCAAGAAATACAACGATCCCAAGAACAAAGTGCTAAAATCTGTAGAAGTACAAAACAACAAAATTGGAAAGTTTGTTGAATTATCTACTCAATCTTCCTCAACTACCAAGGAGTTTGAAACGATTACTAGCGATACAGTAAACCAAGATGCCAAGCAAGATGAATCAGATGATACTATTGATTTGAAAGTTATAATAAAAGATGATCCCATAGATCAGCACACTGTTAAGCCAGTATTTCCTAACTATTCTGGGGACATAACGAAGCTTGAAGTAATGTCCAATGACTCCGTCAATTCCCATGAAATTGCTATAGATCATACTTCTTCATCTCCAATTACAGCAGCAGAAACAGCAGAAATAATCCAAAACAATGCCATGATACACGAAATAATAAATATTACTATAATTACGGAGAACAAATCGACAGTATCCCCAATAGTATATGAGATTACTACAAAAATGCGAGCTTTTGAAACAAACTTTAGCAAAATACCAACGCTTACTACCCCGCAACCAAGTGAAAGTAAATTGAAGTTTACCACAGAATTTATAAGTCTACCATCTTCAATGAATACCGGGGCTAGTGATATAAAAAATATAACGAGTACTGCTCCACTACAAGCCATTTCAACTGTCGCACCTCCAACATCAACCAATGTAAATACTGATAATGGTACTAACTACACCATTTTTGCAATTGACAAGGCTACTACCGAATTTCCAGCTACTGCAACTACGATGCAAAATTTAACCCAGGACTCAATACAAAAACACAATGAAAGTACACCTGTCAATGCCAACTCTTCAACCGAAAATGTGTTTTACAACGAAAGTATCGACTTGGAGCTTGAACACAACAGTACGGATTCAATAATAGATGATTTTCAGTCACCACTACTCTCTGCGGCAAGTGAGCCTCTGCACCGACCGAACAGGTCCCGGAGACCGCAGCAACCGAATCGAACCAAGTTCAACCCATTTCGTATATTAGGTTAGGCTTGGCAGGTCTGCCGCATAACAGAGTTACTGATTATCGACAACATCAAAGCGATTAGGATTAGTGAGCCACAGTCACGTACCTACATTTATACTTTGTGATGGCACGGTGCACTTAGTTGAAAAACTTGTCAAGTATAAAGTTATTAGTGTTGAAGTAGTACTTACTAAAATAGAGCTCTAGAAAGCTATGTGTCTATTGTGCCACATAATAAATTTCTTACCAAACGTGAAATGCTTTTTTATATTATGTTTAAAATGTGCACAACAAAAATTTTCATGAAAAAGTATATTATATGATGATGAGTTTGAACATTTGCGTTAACGACCCAAAGGCTAATTAAATAACTTCATGAAATAAGATAGATTTAACGTAGATAAATGTAAATTAGTCAATTTCACTTTTATAGCATAGCTATACCCCAGTATGATTATTATAAAACGACCTCGACCTTTAATGATTGCCAAAATATTAACATTCGCCAATACTTTCCATAACATTCTATTGATATTAATCCATAATTAGTGACGAAACATAGAAAATTCACAAATCATATCATTAAGGAGATAAGAATGTATAATTATTATGTTTTACTCATTTAAATTAATGTAAGAATTCGATGCACAATTGAATTCGATATGTATCCAGTATCTTTTAAAACAGTGTCGTGTCTAATATTGTTTCTTCATATATTTCAAATATAGTGTAGAAATCATTAAAACATAAGAATTATTTATATTTTATTTATTTTTTAATAATTCAAGTGGTTTAGCTGTAGAATATGTATTAAGATTTTTTAAATAAAAATAATTCCAACCAGATTGTATATTATTTTACATCAAGTTTAGCAATCACGGCTTCATACTAAAATTATATTGTTTGTTGAAATCGTTTGTTTCACAAATAATACACCCAGCATTCATTATATTACCCAGAATATACCATTGAATATTCAAATGTCAAAATCTAAAGGTTTTGACATTGGTCGATTTAGCACCTGAATATTATGTATATTACGAAATATACGATATATACGAAAATAAGTTTTTATCACACTTCGGCTTACCCACTCTTAAAACCAATTGGAAACGTGTGGTGACGCAAATGTGTGACTTGCTACGGTTGGAAGCTTGAAAATAATATATGTTTATTAATCTAGAGCTCGAAAGGTATATTCGGGAAGTAGAACCGACGATACCCAATGATATATCGGCATCTTATCAGATCACCTGTCAGAATTACCTAGTTTTATCATTTATGGGTCTTCAATTTTGGGCCTGACTTATTAGTGTTTAGATCCTCGAAGGCATTAATATGTAGCTTGGGAAAATCCACAAGTTTCGAAACACTCAACCGCAGTCAATATTTGCAGAGCGCTTCAACGGCACCTCACTCAACTCGCTTGAGCTAGACCCTAACTCAATTTTCTCTGCAAGAACGCTTTGCGATATAACTTAGTTATGTCAAAATTCTTATGGGCTTTCGACTTATTTACGAAGGCGTAATTTATTATTATGACTTATCCACGGATATGGTGACAATCGTTCAGTAAAATCCTACATAATAGATACAAATAGCTTCGTGAACTCATTATCTAAAAGTCCATGTGCTATTAGGACACCATAAAACACGAAAACGCCATAAAAGTAACGGTGAGGTCAGGACTTTCCTGGGTAACGTCCACACCTGCACGAAATGAATTTAATATGAGCACTGTAATGATATTGCCGTGGGGTCACTTGGCTATTGCGCGGCAGATATTAGACCTGACTTTCTTTACTTTTGTGTTTTCTGGATCTTTCGTGTAATATTGCCGATTCTCAAGCACGTCTACGCCTTAGAATTTATTCTACAACTCGAATTATACGCCCGCCACGACTGTATAGATGATCTGCAAAAAATATTCCAATGCTAATGGATCAGAAACTGTTTAGTGTCCTTACGTGACTTAATGCGAGTGTTAGCGACCGTTTTATATGCCACACCTTGCTCACTCATTAAGTAAGTAGGTCGCGCTGTTCAACTATAGAAATAACATGGCGGTAGAAAAAAATGGTCTCACTTAGTGGATTAGATCGCTCGCGCCTTCCCTCAGGGGTTTCCGAAGGGGTAGGCAGAGGTGTATAGGTAGTACCCACACACTCATTTTCCACCAGAAGTATACATTAGGTGCCAACTATAGGTTGATGTGATGTGACTTGTCATTGTACTTAAACAGAAAAACTCATAGGTACAGTCGGGATTTGGCCATGCACTCGTTGTATTGCAAGCAAATACTATAACAAATCGGCCATCCTGGCTCTTTACAATAAATTCGATAAGCACATTGAAAACAAGCACATTTACATAGTAAAAACAAATGCTAAATCATAATGGAGAGTACATAATTTGAAATTCAACGAGAACGTATTAACAGATAGTAATTGTCTTCAAGAATCATTGACCAAATTGAAGAATTGATTTCAGAAGCAGCGAATGGTAAAGTGAGTAATAATGTCTAATGAGTAATATCTCTCCAGTACCTACTGTCATATTGACATACGTTAAACAGAATAAGCTTGATAATGAATAATACATTATTGTAAATGTGTAAATATCTTTGGTCTTTCTTTAGCAAATATTATTAGTCACCTTTTTTGCTATTAATAAAATTACTTATAACCAAAATAATAATAATAATATATCCTCACGCCTTCTCACAAGAGTCCCCGAAGGGGTAGGCAGAGGTGTATAGGTAATACCCACACACCCACTTTCCGCCAGAGATATATTTTAAGTGCCAACGTGACAGATGGCGAGTCCATCGCCGTTACTCAATCACGACTACACGCCTTTGAATTGCTTCTCAGACGTATGCAGGTTTCCTCTCGATGTTTTCCTTCACCATAAAGCTCGTGGTGTGTCTAATCACTGTACTTAAGTTCAGAAAAAACTCATCAGTACAGTCAGGATTCGAACTCGCGATCTTTGTGTCGAAGGCAACTATTCGAACCACTCGGCAACCACGGCTTCCTATAACAAAAATAAAATCATTAATTAAAAACAAATATCAAAAAACCATAGACCCGTGATAAAAATCGTAAATGATTCCACGAATAACTTTCCGAAGTTTATTGTTGCGGTAAACACACAAAAACCTGGTACTACGGAAATACATTGGCTATAAATACAGGTAAGGTTAACATTTGTTGAAAGACAGACATGCCTCACGCCGGTGGGTACTTGACTACCAAAATAGAGAACAGAGGTCGATCGCACCCCATAAATTATTCAGCACCATTGGTACTTCCATCCGTGTCGAACTTGATTTTCTTAATGGATATTAAGTGTTTATTGACATTTCCTTAACTCTAACAACTGAAATCTTATTTTGTTGAGATCAAGTAGCCATCAGCTAAATTAAAACGGTTTTTCTGGGAAGTAGCCTGATTGGCTCGTAGCTAGAGTCGGCAAGCGCCAATCAAAGCAATCGCTTAAGATAAACAACATAGTATTTCCTTAAAGCTATTGTTCCTTGATGACGCCATTTTAAGTTTATTCTGGAGCTCTCTTGTTCGTAGTCTTTAATTAGGATTAGTCGATTCTTTTGCACTTAGTTGGTTTTTTTTTTAATAATATTTATTCTATATTTTCAAGATGTCAACGTGACAGATGGCGAGACCATCGACGTTTCGCGACTCGCGCACATCTATTCATATGTTTTAAATTTCTTCTCAAACTTTACATGCGTTCCTCTCGATGTTTGCCTCATGTACTTAAGTTCAGAAAAGCTCACTGGTACAGTCGGGATTCAAAATTGCAATCTTTGTATCGCAGGTGACTACTCAAACCGCGGCTCTTTATTGAGATTCAAGTTATGTATGATATGGCCTAGAAAGTGTTTTTAAGTTACAATAACTTGTATTATATGATCCCTCTTTTCACCTTGTTCTTAGAATTCGGTTTGTATTATAAGCTCATTTGGTTTTAAATCAAAAACTCAAAATAATGACGAACGAATTATATTATAATAAGTTAAAGAATTAAAATTGGTTATTGTAAGTATTTTAAAGTGTGTGTGTTTCTTGAGAACTGGCGCTTTACTCACTCTGCCTACCCCGTGCGGGACTCGGCGTGATGATATGTATGTATGTATGTTTCTTCTTGGCATCTATGAAAGTATGCGTACATGCTTGATTTTATACATACATACCATGTTTTAATAGTCCAAGTCCAAGTCCAATACTATGATGGTCTGACGGGGTCTGACTTGTACTCATTATGCAAATTGCTACGACCACATTCCAGCCTACCCCTATGATTCTGGGTCGTGTTAAGCACAAATCACTTTGCTTTACCGCCGAGGATTACCTACGGGTAACGACGTTAGCTGATTAATCCTGCCTTAAATATTTAAGCAACATGATATGTTTAGGATTAACATTCTATAAATAATTGAAATACAAAACTGAAGCCTTAATTTCTTGGAAGCTGAATTTAACAGGAAATTCCTCGTTTCTCGAAATAATTATATTAATAAGAATAATTTTAGTATAATTATTTCGAGAATTAAATTTACCATTTCTATGAATAAGTTAAAGTACCTTATTAAGCATTGGTAATGTCTTGTCAGATTGATTATTCCACAGAAACCAAGTCGATACAATTATAATAAATATGAATATGAATAAAATTAGTTTGCTTGACGCTCTCAAGAATGCGAAGTCGAGTCCCATTTTAATAATATATCCTCACGCCTTCCCATCGGGTACCCGAAGAAGCAGGCAGAGGTGTATAAATAATACACATCTACCGCCTGATGTATTTTAGCTGCCAAAGTGACAGATGGCGAGTCCACCGCCGTAACTCAAGCACGACTATGCATACATACATGCTATTATCACGCCGAGTCCCTAAGGGGGCAGGCATGTATGAGTCAGATCAGACACTCTCACAACTTATGAGGTAAAAGGGATGGGCAGAAGGAAATGGAAGGAATTGCAACAGAGACAACGACAAGAGCCCAGCTCTTAAATTGGTTCTCTTATGATGCTGAAGCTAAAAAAAATATATTTTACAGCTTTCAAGTCACGCGAATAAATCAAAATGAGTTTGTTTATACAAAATGTTATCTATCTTAACAAATGCTGCTCGATGTGAAATGAAAATCGCTTTTAATGAACAAAATTCCTGAAATTTCGCTGGCAGGGGGATAAATACCTTTGCAGCACAATGATTATAAAAGTTGGTAGATTTTATTCGCTGACTAATTTGTACCTCTGTAGGTATTTCGAGCTATGTTGATGAATAAGCTATTTCGTTACGTATTTAATTATATCTTATTGCGAAAGGTATACTGAAGGGCTGTTGCTGCCAGCGAATGGCAAAATATAACAATATTGTATTCAGATGCCAAAAATAAATAGTAAAACAATTACAAGGAAAATTAGCAATGTAAATGTGAATTCACAAAATGCCTCAACGTATCAGGCGCGCCGGTGCGGCGAGGCGAAAATAATGAGTTCCATCCTCTAACACCAGAACACTCTATAATATAAAGTCGTAAAATTTGGGTATTTGTTTGAACGCGCCTATCTCAGGAACTACTAAGTCAAGTTAAAAAAAGAATTGAATTTTCATTAGGTAGCCCGTTTATAGAGGAATACTTATTGTCTATCCAAGGGAGCGGAGAAGTAATAATACACACATTTGATGAAACCGCGGGGATACAAATAAAACAAACTTAATATAAATCTGCGCTATAATGCAACTTCAATTGAAACTAGCAAGGAAAAATTCAACTGTTCAGTTGAATACAATCGATTGTTGTGCCGAGAACTGTCGAAGTTCGTAATCGAATTATAATCAGTGATCAAACATATTAAATACGTTTGATTTGACAATTGGTGGACAAAAAGGTGAATGGAGCCATGTCGGCGTTGATGGGCAGTAAAAGTCTGAGCAAGAATGCTCGAGTTGCTGTCCACAACGCGATATTGGTACCTACCTTATTGTATGGCAGCGAATCCTGGGTATGTCAGAGGAAGTATGAAAATAGCTTGAATGCAGACGAGATGCGATCTCTTCGAAAAATGTGCGGCGTAACGATATTAGATCGAATCCGCAATGAAGAGATTCGCAAATCAACTGGCGTGAATGAGGGCGTGATTGTAAAGATGAAGAAAGGCATGTTACGTTGGTTTGGACACATAGAAAGGATGAGTGAAGAAAGATTGACGAAACAGATATACAAAGCAAAAGTGTGTGCAAGAAGAGGCAGAGGAAGGCCACGTTCCAACTACCTGGACCAAATAGATCGGACTCTCAAGGACGGGAACGTTAAGAGTACTCGAAACCGACGAGCATGTATGAAGAGACTGATGAATGTGGACGAAGCGAAAGAGGTATGTAAGTCTAGAGAGAACTGGCGCTCTATACTCTCTGCCTACCCCGTTAGGGACTCGGCGTGATGATATGTATGTATGTATGATTTGACAATTGATTTAAAGTTTGATTTACTTTATAGCAATGCGCGTATTTCACTCATTTGATTGATAAAATAGGTCAGTGAAATTTCAAAGTTGTAAATACGTACGCACTTAGGAAACATCGACAGACATTTGCGCGCAAATTTCTGTCGATGTTTCCTAAGTGCGTAAGTATTTACAACTTTAAAATGTGCGCACCTAAATGTATCAGCGCTTAAATGTGATTGTGAAAACAACAATAAATATTAAATATTAAACAAATATAATATATTAAATGTTACTGCTTTCCCTGAGGGAAATCTAGTACGAAGGTATAAATGATTTGGATTATATTGTAGTCTCAATAAATTTTACATTTTCCCTCGTTTATGAAAGAACATAATCATGAAAATGTACCGCATTTGCAGTGACATTATACTATAAGTCCCTCGAGATATATAACATAAATTGCTATTTCGGTCCGGAACACGATGTTCCGTCTATGTTGAGGCCTTAATAAGGTAATTTCGGGTTACTCATGTAACGAGACCATTTCAAATGAGAGTTTCCTTTATGTCTCAAGAATTTCAGAAAGCGAGAATACATTCTTTTCTGAGAGATGCACCTTTTGACTTCGGTCGGAAGTTACATCTGCCGCCTAACACTACTAGTAGTGCCCTAAGTTTTCACCCGCGCAGCACAGCCCCGCGTGAATTTGTTTACCCGCTCCCTTGAATTAATCAGCACGATGATAGCCTATTTAGATATTCTAAATAAACGGGCTATCTAATTAAAAAATACGTTTTCAAATGGGATTAGTAATTAGCAATAGCGCAAACAAATTCTGCCTCTATAAGACTAGTACAAATGAATTCAAGTCATCGATTATGATAAATCGTAAACTAAATAAATATCGTCACGCCGAGTCCCTAACGGGGTAGGCAGAGAGAGTAGAGCTTCAGTTCCCTCTAGACTTAGGTACATACTTCTTTTGTTTCGTCCACATTCATCAGTCATCGATCAATTCGTTCATCTTCTCAGCGATCATCTTACAGGCACCCATCCTACGCAAGATTGATCTTATGCTATAATTCGTAGTATGTATAAGGGCAGACATCCACCCGCCGTGCCACTCGAGCTGGGGATTTATTGAGTTGTGGAATGCATCCAGTAAGTGACCCAATAATTGACTTGGCATCCTACTCGTAGTTCCCGATATCCACTTACTACTATGGTCTATATAGTTGTACATGTCAGACATCGTCTCGTCAGTCAGTCGTGCATTGCTAAATTGGATTGGCTATGTTAAAACAGATGAATGGAATTAAACTGATATAAAAGGTTACTATCGGTCTGTGCTTGCATTCAGAAGTCTTTGTTTTTTGTAAGTTTTAAGCAGAGCTTTATGTTCTAAGTAATACCCCGATTTTCATTACATAGATAATTGGTCATTAGATATCAGTTGGTGGATAAAAAAGCCGTGGAGGCCGAGTGGTTCGAGTTGCCTGCGACACGAAGATCGCAAGTTCGACTCCCGACTGTACCAATGAGTGTTTCTGAACTTAAGTACATTGATTAGTCACACCACGAGCTTAACGGTGAAGGAAAACATCAAGAGGAAACCTGCATACGTCTGAGAAGCAATTCAAAGGCGTATGTATAGTCGTGCTTGAGTAACGGCGATGGTCTCGCCATCTATCACGTTGGCACCTAAAATATATCACTGGCGGAAAGTGGGTGTGTGGGTATTACCTATACACCTCTGCCTAGCCCTTCGGGGACCCTTGGGACCCCTCGGGGGAAAGCGTGAGGTTCAGTTTCTGGATAAAGAAGAAACGCGTTATTAAACCTACTAATTAAGTATAAAGAAATGAATAGAGCAAAACATTACCATAACTTTTAGTATGAAATGAACTCATACATACATATCATCACGCCAAGTCCTTAACGGGGTAGGCAGAGAGTATAGAGCGCCAGTTCTCTCTAGACTTACATACCTCTTTCGCTTCGTTCACATTCATCAGTCTCTTCATACATGCTCGTCGGTTTCGAGTACTCTTAACGTGCCCGTCCTTGAGCGTCCGATCGATTTGATCCAGGTAGTTGGAACATGGCCTTCCTCTGCCTCTTCTTTCACACAATTTCATGTACATAGATTTCTGAAAAGAGTTTCTTTAGTCGATACAGCATTTAATTTAATTTGGATTCAATTAAAAAACCGGACGGCCGGAATTTAAAAACAATGGAAACAAAGGGAAAGATTTAATTAGAGGCGAATTTCCAGTTTTTCCAGTGAAAATATAATTATAGGATTGGCTGAGCCATCGCTAGCTGTCATTATACCCTTTGTTTCTGAACTCTACACAACATTAATTAGCAAACTTTCTTCCCCTTGACTCTCCAGTTTGCTGAAAAAGAATATGGCTCTGGGTTTCGAATCAGTCTATTTTTAGCTATCAATTATACTCTCTCGGAATATCCGATGAAATTAAAATTGAAAATACTTTAAAAAACTTGTATTTGGAATCTTTAAATCAATGTAGCTACTTAAATCTAGTAAAACTCTTTGGTACAGTCCGCCGGGGCTAAACCTGCAATAAAAAATTATTATTTACAATATTGCAATAACAACTATGTGTCCTTACGAGCTCCGAGAAACATTAATGTTTACGAGCGTTAATCATTGATTGTACCATTTATGAATTTCATATTTGATCTCCAGTTGTATGTACGTAAGGCTTCCAAAGTTCAGCTACATCAACCCGCGTCTCATATTTAATGAGATATCAAGTTTATATAACGTTAGCGTGAAAGGGTCAGAAATATCTAATGCAGACAACCTTAACTAGTAACAAAGCTTCGACTCATAGTTTGCATATAATATCAAATTAAAACTTTATAGGTATTGACCTACAAAGTCGACAATAGTAACTGCGAATTGGACTAAATTTTGCTCGTAGTCGTAGCGAAGTAAGGGTTTTTTTTTTGTATTGTCTCTCGTAGCGTGAGTTCCGTGAACTTTTGCTACTTAACCGGTCAATGGCGAGACCTAGGCCTCTAGCCAGGCCGAAGTAAGGGCGATGATTAAATTAATAATAATGCTTTATATATACATACATATCATAATGCCAAGTGTCTGATGGGTTATGCGGAGAAGAAAAAAGCGGCTATTTTACAGACCTCTTTCGCTTCGTCCACATGTATCAGTCTCTACATACATACATGTTCACCGGTTTCCAGTATTCTTAACGTTGCCATTCATGTGTGTTTGATCGATTTGAGTTGTTACTGCGGAGGTTTCTATATGTAATAGTAATCATAATAAAGCATGACGACTAATGAATGTGGACGAAGCGAAAGAGGTATGTAAGTCTAGAGAGAACTGGAGCTCTATACTCTCTGTCTACCCGGTCAGGAACTTGGCGTGATGATATAATGATCATAATAAAGCATGTCTATAGGAGAGTTATTAACTGGCCGGAGGCTAAGTTAATGAAAATGTACTCAGTTTTGATCACTTTTCGTATACTTTACGAACGTCTCGTACGTTGGTGATGTACTGTCATATCTATCGATCGTAGTCTGTGGTTGCAACGTTTCACAATAAAACATTGCTCCGTTGGTTTGCGCTTAGTCTGCGCTCTGACGAACCCGGATTATTTAGCATCGGCAATGACGCTTTGATTTATATCGTATATATTATTCATCCTAGGAAAATCAATACTACTCAATCTGACAACATTATTAGAATCTAGCCACTTCAAAATAAAGTTTTAATTTGTCTGTCAAATGAAACGTAAATTTTGCATAGACTGCCTGGAGTTAAGATCAACCGTTTGTAGAATATACTCACTGGACTTTAGGTAGAACAATAAAAAGAAAGGATTTGGGTCAAATTGTGCTATTAATAAATTTGGTCGGAACATTGTGATGTTATTGGTCGAATACTTATTATTATATAGTATATATAGTAATACTTATTAGTAATTATTGCAACAGCCTATTTTATCATGGGGATAGCTACTCGTCGGAAAAGTGGTGTTATAGCTATACAACTCATTAATGATGAACAATTACATTCCGAGCATAGACAGAAATTACAACAGAACATGCCATGTTTTCTTGACACAAGTTCAAAACGCACGCCATGGGACCACGTATATACATAGTTATATCATGAAGGCTCGCACTAAACTCCCAAGGACTGAGTTAAAAATACCCATTAACCTGCCCCAGAGTATCGATACGTTAAAGTTTTTACCTTCACTCGGAGACAGTGCGATTAGAACTTTACGATTGATGAATATGAGGGGGTTTTAATGTATTTTTCTTCACACTTTTTCGAATTGAGCGAGGAAAACGACTGGAGTTTTAATGAAGCAAGTTTTGTCGTATTTTTAGGTGAGCGATTTTAACACATGTTTGCATATTTATATATATTCTCACGCCTTCCCTCAAGGGTACCCGAATGAGTAGGCAGATGTGTATAGGTAATACCCACACACCCACTTTCCGCCGATATTTATATGTATGTATGTATATACTAAACTCATATATATATATGAGTTTAGTACATTATATATATTTACATATTAAAACCTTCACGAGATCTTATAAAGGTGCCGAGGTGTGACCTACGCAAAGTACTAATATTATCATCTTTTCTAGAGAGATATTTGCATGTTAACGAACAAAGAACGTTACAAATACAAATGACTGCCTGTTGCCTCGCAGGCAAGAAAGCTTGAGCAGGAATCGAGCTCGCGACATTAAGTTCCTCAACTAGGTCCTCTGATCATTACACCAGGCGGCAGTTGCCAATGAACTAATTGCGTATATTGTCAGCAAACAAAATTCTCTCATTTTGCAGACTTCCTTATCATGTTTTTTAATTTTTTATATAAAAATTCTTATTAGTGTACGCTTTCAAAACCACATTTCTAACTTCACTCCAAATAAAGGCTTTTATATCAGCGTAGCTTTATTATTTTGGAAAAAAAATCATTTGCATACAATGTTTCAGATGTTAATGGCAATGATAGCTTAATATTATGCGTAGATGGGTACCGATACATTTGCGTAATGGCATGCAAATTTTATCTCGGCCCGAACAAATGTGACTGTGATTCAGCAAGCTCATATAAAATTCATGCCACCCATTTGAATAATTTGTTATGCTTAATTGTGATATGTATACAATATTCATAGTAATTATTATTGAGAGATATGTATGTGCCATAGCGTTTAAATGTACAAATCATTAGTGAGTAGAGCGCAAGTTCTCTCTTAACTCACAGATCTCGATGGCTTCATCCACATGTATCAATCGCTTCATTCATGTTCGTCGGATTCGAATACTCATGACGTTTTCAACCTTGAGTGTTCGATCAGCTCGATCTCGTTGGCACGTGGTCTTCCTCTCTTCTCTTTCACTCCAGCTTTCCTACTAAGATATTTGTAAAAAGGCGATCATGTCGTATAAGGAGGCCTATAATATTCCTCTATTTACGACTGTCCTTCGCGGTCATACTTGAGGTCGGACCAAAAACGTGTCTGTCATGACTGTCCATAAATTGCATTTATATTGTTAATAAAATTTTAAAATCTTGATACTAATGTGTCAAGAAAATACTAAACAATGTTATTGTCTACCCGTTACATGCCTATAACTATGTTATATCGAGTTTAAATCATGTAATGTCTCCCACAGGACAGGCACTGTCTAGTGTGGGGGCCCGATATTAATTTGTAATTCAGATGGAATAAAGTTTGTCTGTATTTGTACACAGGCGTTTATAGAGAATGTGCTAGAGCAATGGAAGGAGTTGCGTCAGAGAGGCCGGCAAAAGTCAAGCTCATCGATGTTCGATGATGAAATATATAACAATCATTATAGTTGAATAGTTAAATAATAATAATAATAATATATCCTCACGCCTTGAATAGTTAAGATGTTAAATAATTTGGCTTCTTAAGAGGTGAAGTTAATGTTGTACTTCATCAAACAAATGCAATTTTATTGATTAAGAATTGAATAATTAATACGATCTAATCACTTATAATAATAATCCATCCAGACATTAATTTTCACCGCACGCTAAGTAGACAAAAACCATTAATAATATAATACAAATACAAATTGTAGTCCGCAACATGCTTCATCAATTAGTTGTTTCTATTTCACTGAATTACGAGTAATAGCGCAGTCATTACTCTTATTCAATAAACGATGAATGAACGTTTTGAAATTGGTTTCATGTGTATGGCATACAGACGCATGTATACGCCGTATATGAATTAAACTTCACCTGTCTTTTAGACGATATGAAATTTGGAACTCCTCAGTTAGCGGGTGTATGGCAGGCAGGGAAAAAATTGCCGGCAAATAAATGAGTTGCATAAGCTTATCTTCTCGTGCAAGCAAGACAAAAGTCATGCATACAATTTTTCGTAAGGATTGTTTGGTCTATTTACAATGCTGTTTTTTGACCGTTTTCTTTATAATAAATTATACCCTAGATATAACAAACATTAAAATTTGAGTTCAGAGCCTGAAGGAAATCGTTTTCCTTTAGTGCGAAAATTAAGGGTTGACCCTCAATATATTTTTTGCTACTAAAACAGCTATTATTACGCACTAGTACGTACCTAATATCCCGAGATGCCCGCATGCTTGTTTGCCACCCATGTGGTATAAAAAAAAAATGATATAACTGAGAATATTCACGACATTACCCACAAAGCTAATGTGTTTATTTGTATTACTTAAGATGGTAAAAGGATTGTCATTTTCATCAATTAATCTATGGTACCAAGGTCAAACGTTAGATGAGATTAATTGGTGAGTAAATATTTGTTCAGAAAAGTAGCATACTTGTATTGTACCTAGGTCTTATAATCTAGCATTCTTATACTAAGTATCCTCACGTAGGCAGAGGTGTATAGGTAATACCCACACACGCACTTTCCGCCAGAGGTATATGAGGTGCCAACGTGACAGATGGCGAGTCCATCGCCGTTACTCAAGCACGACTATACATACGCCTTTGAATTTCTTCTCAGACGTATGCAGGTTTCCTCTCGATGCTTTCACCGTAAAGCTCGTGGTGTGACTAATCACTGTACTTAAGTTCAGAAAAACTCATTGGTACAGTCGGGATTCGAACTTGCGATCTTTGTGTCGCAGGCAACTGCTCGAACCAGTCGACCACCACGGCTCTTATACTAAGATAACGGTTAGTTGCTACTTATCATCAAGCACTCCGCTAGGCGTGTGGCTCAACACGAACATCAGCAGCATCCAGACGCGTGTTTAGTCGCTACGAGCAATTTAGCGAGCACTTAGCCGGGGCTCCGTCATGGCACGTTAGCGTTCGGGAACCTTATATAACCGCAAACTTAAAATTTGCCGTGCAAAACTAAATAATGTGCTTTAACTACTTACAGGCATTATATCATATGCGTATTTTTCTCATGCTTCATGCTTTTCTATAAACATTCGTGAAGTGTAATAGTACTACTTTTCGCCAAAGATATAAATAAATAAATAAATACCTGGGACAATTTCACACAAATTGACCTAGTCCCAAATTAAGCAAAGCTTGTGTTATGGTAACTAGACAACGATATATTTACTTATATAGATAGAGATATATACACAAATACATAGGACATCCAAGACTAAGGTACAAATACTCGTGTTCATCACACAAATATTTGCCCTCAGCGGGATTCGAACCCGCGACCTCAAGTTTCGCAGTCAGGAGCTCTAAACACTAGACCAGACGGTCGTCAAAAATATAAAGAAGTGACAACATATGGCGATGCAGTATCTTTTTGTCTTCGAATTAGATTTTTTATTGAGCAGGGTTCCTCGCTATATCCTCGCTATATCTCCAAGTGAAGACCACTCACAGTGACTAATCAAGCTTCTCGGCCCCATCGCCCACCTCCATATCGTTAAATTTCAACAATTTTCCAAATGCCTGTCTCACCTGTTCAACGTTCTATTTTTATACCACTTAACACGATATGTTGTGAGGTCATCAATAGCTCAATATGCTCATCAATAGACGTGAAACCGAGTGGTTTGAGTAGTTGCCTATAACGAAAAGATTGCATGTTCGAATCCCGACTGTAGCAATGAGTGATTTTGATCATATGTACAGTGATTACGAGCTGATCATGCGCTTCAAGGTAAAGGAAAATATCAAGATCAAACCTGCATACGTTTAAGAAGAAACACTATAACGATTCGTGGATTAGACTTACGACTACCAAGGTTTAATTACCCATAGCTTGTTAAGCCCCAGCTGCAAATCCTGTGGTGAGACCGCTCTTATGTGATTTTCCCAGAATCACATAGCAGCAAATGAGAAGTTCTAGTTTCTAAGCATACATGTACCGTGGTGGCCTCTTTGTGGCAATAACTACCGCGATGGAAATGGAATTTGCTTTGAGGTTACGCCCGACGGAAATTCAAATTGTTATGCGTATTCTTGCACTTTGCGAATTCGAAATTGTTACCACGGAAATATTTTTGTTTGAAGATTGTAGTTTGAACAATAAATCTGCATTCAATGTCGATATTCCACACAACACGCAAATAGATTGAAAGGGAAAGGTGAACGACACTTTGGCACCAAACCATTTTACTCCAGTGAAAAGTAGTTGTTACACCTTTAACTGTCAAGGGGGACCCTTAATGTAGAAGCTTGTGAAAATTTAACCTATTAACAAATAATATACGTTACTTGTAAAAAACGTGTCCCGTTAAGTACATAACGAAATCGTTATGAAGAGCATTAATGAGCTTCATAACAAGATATACGCTGTATATTCTCCAAAAATAAGTAGACGCTTGGGCACTTACCCTTAATGAGGAATAAAGGAATTAGGGATGAGAAACGGCATGTTATAAGGTGTGTCAGGCGTATTACGTAATTGAGTGTATCTATAAGCGGCGTCTGCAAGCAGGCTGTTTGTTCGGGCGGGCCGAGTTGTTTGCTCCCTCGGTCGCAAATATTTACACAAACACCGACTTATGGGCTGAAATAAACTGCGCGTAAGGCGCGTTGCCTTTGTCGCTATGTGTAGATAATCGTTTAATCAACTGCATTTATTTTTATAGCCGAGTAATTTGAATAGTCGGCTGCGAGATCTCGAACTCGAGTTGAGGTGAGCTGGACGTATGAGTTTCTTTCTGAACTAAAGTTTGAATAATAATGAAGAAATTCCAGAGACATCGACATAAGCGTCGCATTTTTTCAGGTCAGCACGTAGAATATATCTTCAGCGAAAAGAGTGTTGTTACATCTCAGCGTATCCCTTCGTAGTCCCTTCTGAGAAGACGTTTACTATCTAGACCAAATTTACCAGTCTGTTCTCTGCCAAATGAGATATTTAACGCGAAATAAACACGTAGTTAAATACACGTTCATATTAAACAATCACATCTCAATTCAAATAAATATTTCATGTGACAATCTAAACCTGAATATTTTATACGTTTTCTTTAATAACCTCGTTCCCAATAAACCGGACAAAAACGAACACAGAATACAAAACGATTGTGGAAGGTATTTTATCAAGTTTTACAGCGCAATTTGGGAATTCGTAAATTTCAGCTCAAGTTTCAGTGGTGCCTGGAATTGTTTTAAAAACATTCATGTAAATAAAAAGTAATAAAACAGGGTTTAAACGACCCACTTGCAGACGCGAGCAGCGTGCGCAGTCGCGAGGTTTGAGTGTAGGTAGGTGCAAGTGGGTGTATTTGCAGTTGAAATTCAGCCATTTCTTCATGTAAACACGACTCTTCCGGGCTTGCGCCACATTCACAATGTATGTACAGTTTAGGCTACTGCAAAATTATTTCAATACGACGACCACCAAATCGATAGCTAATACACGTAATATGTCTCTACATTATTTGAAAACGAAATCGCTTCCCGGCGTCATACATCTCTCTCTTAGCTTAGTTCGGTGGCACCATCCATAGAACGAGTCGCACACCCCACCATACTGCCAGGTCACGCAATCGCACCAAAAAAAACCGCCTTTTCATTTGTATGTTTATGACTTTATACTCAGTCTTTACATTGGGTTATACATTTTTTTATATTTTAAAATACAAACAAAACTTCATTCCTTTTTTTTCCTTTACCCAGTTACCTAATACATATTTTGCATGATTTTTTTATATATATATTTTTGGAACCTTACAATAATTAAATATTCTACTACAACATCTAAAACATAATGTGTATTCGAACGAACAGGAATTCCGAATCTGAAAGGAAGGCAGAGGTATAATTATAACATTAATTCAGGAAGTCTTCTAACCTTGCTTACTTCTCAAGGCTTCTAAAGTGATCCTTTGAAACTCGTCATCCAAATGAAATATTAAGTATTTCATGTTGTAATGTTTCATTGAGAACAATACTACATAATTCATACATTTTGAATTCAGTATCATACTATGAACGAGAATATGGCGAGCGTCAAGACGGAAAAATTCCTTCTCTACCCACGCCCCAAATGCATCCTATTTTCTCATCTGTAAACGGAATAAAAATGTTATTTACAGAAATATTTTATTTCGAGTAGAAGTCTTCAGCAATATTATATATATAGAGCGATAACGCTCGCAAACATAAGTTTTATAAGATATCTTGATGAACGTTCGATGTCCGTAAATAACTTAATTGCGTTTCTGTAATAAGAGAAACAACATTCAAAGCTATTTGTTAATACGAATATCGTCTCCTTCATGTATGTTATTTTATAGTATTCATATTTTCTATTTTCTCCATCATCTTCGAACTCACAATGAAGTGTGCATTACTGTCAATCAAATCCAAATTCAAATTAAGTAGATTATAATAGGTAAGGAGGTTATAATTACTTTACAGGGTCTGTAAGTTTTGAGGAATTGGCGCTATATTCTTTCTGCTTGCCAGGTGGCAAGTCAGCATATGACCCACTTGATAGTAGGCATATAGTTAGACCACTATGGTATAAGGAATTTAGCTCTAAACCTTATATCATCATACTTAAGTAAACGAGTACAAAAAGTGTGTATACGTGGGGAAATATCTCCGGGGTGCCCAGTAGCTATGGGCGTTCCACAGGGTTCGATTCTCGGTCCATTTCTTTTTCTTATCTATATCAATGACCTACCACACCTGGTAAATGATAAACATGATATTGTATTATTTGCTGATGATACTTCTTTACTATTTAAGATAGACCGACAGAAAGAAAACTTTGACGATGTAAATAATGCTCTCTCTGACGTGGTTCATTGGTTTAGTGCCAATAATTTGGTACTTAATGCTGGGAAAACGAAATGTATTAAATTTACAATGTCGAACGTGAAAAAGGTTTTAACTACCCCTATAGTTATAAATGACGAGGAGTTAAACCTTGTGGATTCAACAGTCTTCCTTGGAGTCACATTGGATCACAAACTGCAATGGGGACCCCACATTAATGGATTGGCGAATAGACTCAGCTCTGCAGCATTCGCGGTAAGAAAAATTAGACACTTGACTGATATCAACACAGCTCGTTTAGTTTATTTCGGCTATTTTCATAGTGTCATGTCTTACAGCATTCTTTTGTGGGGTAATGCTGCAGACATTGGATCTATTTTTGTGCTGCAAAAGCGGGCTATTCGTGCAATTTATAGCCTTAAGCCTCGAGATTCTCTCAGAGAATTATTCAAGGAAATTGACATATTGACCGTACCATGTCAATATATATTCCAAAATGTGTTATTTGTAAGAAAGAATATTATAAAATTTAAGAAAAATAGCGACTTGCATACTGTAAATACACGTAACAAAGATAAACTCCATGTTCCTACAGCTAGATTACACAAAACTAGCAACTCATTTGTCGGGCAAGGTATACGCTTTTTTAATAAGCTACCTAGGAAAATAATTGAATTACCTTTTGTAGAATTTAAAGCTGTAATTAAAAGTAAATTAATTCAAAAGGCTTATTATAAAACATCAGATTATTTGAATGATGGCCATGCATGGCAATGAATTGCTCCTCTGGTACAGATTTTATATATGTAATCTTTTCTCCCCCCACGTAAAAGGGAACAAATGTTAAAAAAAAAAACCGGGGAGTTTGTTTCGCCGTTTCTTCTCCTGGCAGGTACTTTTTTTTCTTGGAAACGGTGGTAACTTTAGTTTATATTAAATATGTGACGTTCAATAAGTGTTCCCTGTGTCCCTTACATTGAATAAAATATTTTGATTTTTGATTTTGATTTGATATCTTAACCTATTGGTGGAAGTAAGAATATAGATATAGAAGATACAGAAGTTGCTGTGCTCGCAGCATAAGGGTTGAAACACCCCGTTTCTGCCAGGAGACTCAGTAGAGGAACAAAAAAAACAAATACCCAGAATCCATTATTTTTCACCTGTCGCCATTGACGGGTAATTCATCCTTATGTTTTGGAACTAAGAAGATGTCGTACTGCGCGATTTCGAAGCTCCTTACAGCAATATTATTAGATCAGCCCTGGAGACCACATCATGGAATTCTTCAAGAAGGGTGTAAAAAGATTCTTGCAGAGCTGGCAGCGATCGCGAGCGATACCCCTGTTGTAATTCGAGCGTCCACAGGCGGCGGTAACCGCTTACCATTTCGTAATGATAATTTGTAAGATTTCCAATTTTGAATCAACCAACAACACGTAATCATGATTGGTTATATTCTTTGCATTATATTGAGTGTTAAAAAATACTTTCAAAAACCTTGGTATCTTTTTGGTATCTTTTTCTAAGCTACTGAATTTATTTCCATCAAAATTAATTTACCTGTTTAAAATACGCTTTATTCAGACATTGAAAAGCTCTCGTAAGTACGTTTTGAACATTCGTAATATAGACGAATGAACATAGTGAATGAAGGAATAAACCATTGAAAGAAGGACGGACAAATGGATTTATTTCCATAGGAAATAAGTAATTAGATTTAAAGAAAATGAGATTGACAGTTATTCCTCATCGCAGGTATTAATCTATCTTTTATGAGAAGCTATTTCAATAATCTTAAAAGATATTTTAGTACATTAGGCACGCAATAGCAGATGCTTCTCTCATTCTTTCTCCTTCGAAGTTCAGACATATAACTATAATTTTTATAGCAAGGTTGGATACGAGGACGATAACTGCAGACAAATTTACAACAATATTTGAGAGCAAAAGCGCTCATTAGCCTTTAAAATCGTTTAATGAATGTAACAACGGGAATATATTTGCTACAGTTCCGACGATAAAAGCCCCAGTTGAACCTTAATCGATTTCAGGATTCGATAATGTGAAATGTTGATTATCTTTCCACATTTTCGACGTTGTGAACAGAATAAACGCTAAATCATTTATGATATTTTTATAAGGTTGCAATCACATTAGCGATAAACGTTTCGTGCCGCCTTTGGACGTTTGCAACACCAAGTGTACCAACATTCAATAAAAATGTTTTGTTATCATTGTGAGGAAACCTGCATACGTTTGAGAAGAAAATCAAAGACATACGATCTCGAGACGTACGACGTCTCAGTCGATAGTCAAAGCCAAAAAATTACGTGTTTGTATACAAATAAATCATATAAGGCATCAAATAAGTCAGCTAGATGTTTAGTAAAAGTTGTGATTTTATTTATTTTTAGTATTATTTTTAATGTATGTTACTCATGATACGCGCATCATAAAAGGCACACTAAAACGCCAATAAAATTTCTTAGATTTTCAGCATAAAAATTGATTTCATTGGTATATATTATTTCCTCGAATACCATATCGAAGATCATATTTGTTAATCTAGCTAATAGTCTCTGTGCCATATTTCATCCAAATCCATTTAGTAGTTTTTGCATGAAAGTGGAACAAACATCTTTTTTTTTTTTTTTTTTTTTATTTTCTCTCGTAGCGTGAGTTCCGGGAACTTTTGCTACTTAACCGGTCAATGGCGAGACCTAGGCCTCCAACCAGGCACTTTATTTCTAAGCAACACAGCTAAGGGCACCCCCTGTGGGGTACGAACCTCGGGTTAGGGCGTTGCTGGATCGCGAGCAAGGGAGCTGGGCTGGACTGGTAATTTTATAACAATATTATTTGAGGGCGGGATTTGCGCGTCAGGCTCGGCGCGGGCCGGCGTTTGCGGCGGGGGTCGGGGGGGAACATTACGGCTTATTCGCGTCGAGCCTCGCCGGCGAGGACGGAACAGTGGTCGGTTTTGTGTAGTGTTGGTATGTTTTTGTCGGGCGTCCTGGAGGACCGTTATATCGTCGTCCGGTTCGATGACGGCGTGTCTTGGACGCCTTATCTTCGAGATAAGGGAAGGAGTGTATCGGGCGGCCGATACGACGAGGGGGTTGGGGTGATTTACAGCAGAATCGAAATGACGTTTGGACAGTTTTTTCAAAAACTGTTTTATAGTGGGGACTTTGAGGTCAACGTGGAGTTGACTATTACGCATGTACCACGGGGCACCTGTGGCTCTCCGGAGAAACCGGCTTTGGAGCACTTGCAGGGGGTTAAGTGTTGACTTGCTAGTGTGTGCGAACACTACACCCGCATATGTCATGATTGGTGGAACAAACATCCTCACAACTTTCGCATTTATACTATTAGTGGGATAGGATTTTAATTCATATTGTCAAAATTAATATAACTGAATCATCACGCCGAGTCCCACACAATGTAGAAGGAGAAAGTAACGATCCAGCTACTCATAGACTTACAGACTCCTTTCATCTGTTTTCACTCACATTTTTATCTGTTTAAACTAACATAACAGTCTTAATCTTTACAATCATACACTCCTAGTCCAGATGACCAAATAAAATATTGAATAGCACACATCAAATAGATGTACATGCTTCTGAATAGTCATAGAGCCGTAAGGTAGTAATAAACCTACACCAAAACTATGTAAGCCTATCTAACTTTATAAATAAGCGAATAATACATACTTACATATCATCACGCCAAGTCCCTAACGGGGACAAATTTACAACCTTTACAAATAAGCGAATAAAAGCAACGAAAGTAATATTTGAAAGCTGCTAAAAGCTCGAAATGAGTCGCGCCCTCTTCGTAAGTACGTAAGCCATTGTCGCGAGCCATTCTCTATGCAGGTCGTTCCATTTGTGCCGTAAATAGACGTCAGTGTCTCACGTCAGCCGCCGCTAATGACTCAGAATGTCCCACGTGCGCTGTGCTACTTAGCCGACACGTGACAATTATGTGGCAGTTACGATAGCGTCACAAGTCCATTATAATAGAAAACTAACAATATTCTACTAATATGATAAATGAGAAGTTGTTGAGGGTATATGGATGTAAGGGCTCCCACACATAAACACGATACGACGTCGCGTCGTACAACGATGCGGCGTCGTTTCACGATACGACGTCGCGTCGTGGAAATCTACGATGAGCATCGTAAAAAAACACGACATCGTAACGTAATGTGCCACGCACGATATACGGCACGATGCCATGATGTTTTAGTTCATTCCGAAAAATGGACCGCACTAGACGCATTCTGCTTCTGCTGTTAATAAGAAGACGAAGAAAGAAAAGACAGATACTCAGAAGATATTGGATCCACCCATTTCTTTCAAACATGAATAACGGGAGTCACTTTATAAAGAAGTACAATGCCTTAGAAATAGACCACAACAAGTTTTTTGATTACTTTAGAATGAGTGTATCAAGTTTCGAAGAGTTACTTCATCGAATAACGCCATATATAGCAGGAAAATATGGCAGAGGCAGATCACCCATCGAACCTCTCGAGATACTAGGATTAGGTAAATGAAACAACAACTTTCTCATATTTTTTCATTTCACAAATCAGCTATATGTGGCGTTATTCGATGAAGTAACTCTTCGAAACTTGATACACTCATTCTAAAGTAATAAAAAAACTTGTTGTGGTCTATTTTTAAGGCATTGTACTTCTTTATAAAGTGACTCCCGTTATTCATGTTTGAAAGAAATGGGTGGATCTAATATCAAAAATATAATCATTTAGTTATATGCCAAAAAGTAATGCATCACAGTTAAAAATGAATGTAATTATATATCTAACGCCTGTTACTTGAAAATCAGTTTGGCGATCAAATACGTAGGTACCATGTTTCTCAACTTCGTCCTCGTTCCTAAATAATGATCAACTGTACCTAAAGATGAATTTTGAATAACAAGTGCGCAGGATTGCATCGTGAGTTTCTAACGTCACGACGTCGTATCGTGCATCGACACGTTACGACGCCGCATCGTTGTACGACGCGACGTCGTATCGTGTTTATGTGTGGGAGCCCTAAGTTGTTCAACCATGCCAGAACACGGCTAAACAGAATTGAATGAATTCAATAGACTTTTTATGAGCTAGATTAACATATGACATGTTTTATTTAAAAAACCATGAATATTAAGACTTCAGTTAAAGCCTCTTCCTGTAACATAAGCAAATCTTACGAGCGTGAAACCGGGGCACTGCTAGTTTTACGTACATACGGTTTTGATATACCATTAACTACCTCGTAATGGAATTAACATCCCTGTACTTACCGATATATTTGTAACAGTTTCAGATTCGCAACTAACGTAAAACTTCTCTTAGTTATATTACCGAAATAACAGACATAGGCAGGAACAGAGCACGGTAGAGAGCAAAACTAAATCAATTTATGCTTATTGACTTGTGACGGTAACTGTACAGTTTCTGTTTAGCAGAACAAGTTTCTGTTTCCGACAAGGGTAGCTACCTAACAAATTGAAACGTCACCCTCATGTACCGATGATTTATAATCCGGTAGGCTTAAACTGCATTATGAACCTGTCGAATATACTTATAAACATTATAAAAGAAGCGTTTGAAGGGAATGTTGACAAAGTGGCAATGGCGGCAATACCACATTCCTAGTAACGTACGTTGCCAACTCTGCAAAGATCTTTTCACAGCCATGGTTCTAGGACAACCCTCAATAATTTTGCCTTCGAAGTATGTGTACCTGAGTGTATTGTTCCTGAAATAAATGTACATATGAGCGTAGCCTTGTTCATATTATGGACGCAAATGTGTTGTGAAGATAGATGAGGTAGCATTTATTACTCGAGCATTTATTATATTTATGAGTAATCACTGTAATTAAGTTCCGAAAAACTCATTCGTACAGACGGCATTCTAATTTTGCATTATTTGTGTGGTAGGCAACTCGAACAACTCGGCCTACGACTTACTGCTTTTACAGCTTTTGCTGTAATATGTACACGGAAAACTTCATTCTCTAAAGTATTGTTAGAGGGAATACAGACTTAATTACAAAACGCCCGAGATTCTTGATTGCAGAGCTATCTACGCAATGTATCTACTGAATTATCTTTCCCAGGATATGCTTGGATTTAGATATGTATGAGACTGGATTTATAAAGCTTTTACTCTATAATTGAAGAGCCAGAGCGGCTTATGTCCCTAACATATAATCAAAATTGCTGGTTCGAACCCCAGTCTGTACCAATGTATTACAGTGAATGTCGCATCACGAGCTTAATGCTGAGGGAATTTTCCCTTATCGATAAAACCTGCTTATTTCTAAGAGTAAATTGGTAGACGTTTAGACGTAAGCCATGCCATCTGACGGGTTGGCACCAATATAATATTCTCTGCCATTTCTTATATCTATACGCCTTCCCACAAGGCTCCCCAGAAGTAGGCAGAGGTGTGTAGGTGTTATCCGCACACCCAATTTCCCACTGGAGATTTATTCTTCGATTCGAACTTGCAATCTTTGTGTTACAGGCAATTTATTCGAACATCTTGGCCACCGCGGCTTCTTAAATATTTGTATATTAAAAGAATTAAAATGTTAAAACTTAGGTGAAGACTACGTAAATGAAGTACGGGGCGTTACTATGACGTGCTAATTCAATAATGTTTTAGGTGACAGATGTATGTAAATTATGTCTACAAATATAATAAATAAATCAAAGCCGCACAGAAGCTTGTATATTGTCCATTATTGTTAAGGAATCGCTGCACAAATACTCGCCATAAATAGCCAAGTCGGTAATGTATCTATTCCACGCCGTGAACAATGATCCCTTTGTGGCTTGTGGTAATAAATTAACGTCCGTCACTGTTACTGAACTTGGAATATGCAAAGCCTAGTAAAAGACCAGAGGATCGTTTTCAAGCGAGCTCTCTTATATGTATTTTAGTTACCCGTTATACAAATTGTTTCTCGTAATTGTCGAAAAATATACCTCGCTATATCACTCATCTACAAAGAGAAGCCGACAATCAAAGCCAGGCGAATTAACAAGGATCCTTCGTCTCGTTTCGCTGTGTCATGAGTATCTGCGAGATAATTTGCGATTTTTTAAGCTATCGTCGTACATTTTAACTCTGTTTTTATTCTGTGTAGTATGTTTATGTAGATATAGATCTCCATGCTTCTTAGAGGGTCCCCGAAGGGGTAGAAGGAGGGTAGTGGGAAGGGGTAAAGGTGTAACAAGTCTCTCTTTTTATCGGAGATTTAGGTGCGAACGTGACAACTTATGTCATGGTGATTCTGCCACCGCTATTCAAGCATAGCTGTATAGCTCTGCTTTTTAAGTTCGTACTCTGATTAATATTATAGCTGTACACTTAGCCACAACGGCTCTAATTGGTAACTTATAGGCACCGCTAATACTTTGAACATTTGTGGAACGCGAGGCTTAAGTTAAAGTGAAAACCATACATGAATCGTGATCATAATATAAAATGGCTTTATTCACATCGATTTTAATATTTTTGTGCAACTTTTCGTATAAAAACAATAATAAAGCCGTTGCTACCCGTTGAAGGTACTAGGTAACCAGTCTACGAACCAAGGTACCTATAACTCTGATGTATAACCAAGCGTTAACCCAAAATGTTTTTGTTGGAAAGTTGGGCCAATATTGGATGATATAAAGAACAATATTCCCATACGTTATTCCCAACCAACTTTTCCCAAACAACTATTAAATTTGATATAACAACAAAAACCTTTCAAACTTTTACATATTCTGAAAAATGTTAGTCATTATGCACGGTCAAGTTAGGTAATTAAACTTTATTACCTACGGGATTATTTACTGTTAACAGTTAAGATATATTTAGGTATAGTTAGGTCGAGATGGATATATTTGGTTCGATTAAAAGTATTCACTTCGAGACATTCATTTATAACGAACAGATTTCAGAAAACGCTAACCGTCATATTGTTAGTACATACGTACATAGTAGAAAAAGCTGAGAAATAAAAAATGGTCCGAATTTGTAGTATAGGCGCAAATCTGAACAAAAAACAAGGTAAGGCCGGAAAACGTTTTCGACTCGTTTGTGTAATTGTGTTTGTGTATGTGACTATCAACGCGATGGCATCAATTTTGTCGGACTGACGTGGACAAATTGACATGTCCTGTCCTGTTCCTGTCCACCCTGACCGCCTTATTCGAAATTGTGTCAACCATTGACGTCACGTAGCTCACAGATAGACAATCGCTAGAAGCTTAGTAACCTCCTTTTCTGTGTTGGCTTCATTTTATCTGCATCTTTTTACGCAAATGATTGAAAATAACTAACACAACCTGAAAACTATTACTTCCTTAAAAACTTGTTTGGTTTCCAAACTGTATAAATATAGGTTTATTGTTACGTATGTAAATAAATAAATAAATGTTATCCCCTAAGCATGATTATATAAATTTATTGCTCTTATTTTTTTACCAGGCACTATCGTATGGCTGCCTGACAAGTAACTCTGCTAGAGTTACTTGTCTATATATTAAAGTAGAATGTATTATCTATGTATATTTATTATATCTGTGTGTTAGTCATTTCACATCTCCCAAACTGCTGGACCAATTTTGATGTTTTTTTGTGTGGTTTCAAGTAGAATCGAGAATAGTTTAGTTTAGTATTGTTTACAATTTGGTGGCGCTGCAATCGTGTTTTGAGAACGTATATCTCTATTTATATCTATTATACTATTATTCTACCAAGTTATCATAAATGTTGAATCTATGATTAAGGCAGAATCACTGTAGCAGGGTTTCATGTAACTAATTCTGCCTTGAAAAATATCTACCTAATAGTTATTGAACCCGTACTGAGAGCAAAGATAGGATAGATAGGCCAACTGGAGTGGATCCTTACTTTGCATAATACATCAATGTCACAGTACATGATGTCCTTTGATGTTCTCGATCTATATTTCGATTTAGGGAATTATATTATTGCGTTTGGGATTGGACACAACAATAACGTGCATTACGCGATCAATAGGCTTGTTTGTAGATCAAAATAAGTTGTTATTAATTAATAATTCAATATCCTCTGGCGATATCTTGAGTTTACTATTCACCTATTATGCCTACCCCTTCGGGGACCCTCGTGGGAAGGCGTGAGGATATGTTATTATTACTATTCACCAGTAAATGATCTTACAATTATATCATAGTATCGTATTGAACCTCAGTCTACCGTCATACATAGTGGAAGTATAGATAATGTATACAATAAGTACCTAGATCAATTTTTTATTATAAACTTAGTTTGCCTTCTGTCTGCAGCAATAATTATAATAATATAAATATAATATATCCTCACGCCTTCCCATTAGAGTCCCCGAACGAGTAGGCAGATGATACCCACACACCCACTTTCCGCTAGAGATATATTTTAGGTGTCAACGTGGCAGATGGCGAGTCCATCGCCGTTAGTCAAGCACGACTATACGAATTTCTTCTCAGACGTATACAGGTTTCCCCTCGATGTTTTCCTTCACCGTATAACTCGTGGTCTGACTAATCTCTGTGCTTTAGTTCAGAAAACTCTTTGGTACAGTCGGGATTCGAACTTGCGATCTTTATGTCGCAGGCAACTAACTACTAGTACCATTCGGCCACCACGGCTTTTTCGTAAAAAAATCTACCTAAGTATGTAGCATTTATCGCGACCCAACAGCAAACTTTATATGGACATATGAAAATTCGTCTACATAAAATATCATGTGGAGTTACCAGATTGCGTACCTGGCCAGCCGACCACGGCTGATTAAAGTTGTATAAGAAGGTACAAGTTATGCGGCCGGCGGCGCAAAGGATGAATAAAACAGGAGGCTTGAAGAACCCGTGCGAATTACAGCCTTAAACTTTTTAACCAGCCTCTTAGCGACCCACCGCAAGTCCGAGGCTCTCGCACGTTAATTTCATTCAAAAGTACTGACGGCATTACCACATTTCCATTGGCTGTGGCTCTCGGTTTCACTCGCCTTTATTATTCAAATATATATATTTTTATTTTTAATACCCTGTTTGCCGATCATTTCGGGTAGTGGCCTGCCACACAAAGATTGGAAGTTCGAATCCCGACTGTACCAATGAGTTTTTCTGAACGGAAGTACAGTGATTAACGACACCACGAGCTTTACGGTGAAAGAAAACATCAAGAGGAAACTCAAAGACATAATACTAAGTCGTGCTTGAGTACCAAAAATATACATCCGGCAGAAAAGTGGGAGTATGGGTACTGCTACTGCACTATCTGCCTATCCTCTCGGGGACCCTTGTGGTAAGATAAATAATAATAATATAATCACGCCTCTTTCCCGTAGGGGTAGGCAGAGACCACTTCTTTCCACTTGCTACGATCCTTGCATACTTCTTTCGCTTCGTCCACTTTCATTATTCTCTTCATACATGCTCTTCGGTTTAGGGTATTCTTGACCTGACCTTTTTTCAAGACGTTCCTAATTTGGTCTAGAAACGTCTTGTGGTAAGGCGTGAAGATATGTTTGTGTTAATGTTAAGTGGGAAACATCGCAGGTAAAGTACAAACGGCGGAAAGCTTATTTTTTGTTTACTAGGAAAATGATTGTGAAGAATCCTACGTAGGTTTAGGTAGACATAACAAAATTACAACATTTAAAAGGAGTAATCACTTCGAAACTTGTTTTTGTGAGTTTTTCAGAAACTAAATATACTAATAAAACGTAGTTAGATTGAACATGTATAACTTAATCGTTTATGGTGTGAACAAAACTGTACATACAGTTTTGTTCACACCATAAACGATATAAACATAGAATAAACAAAAGTACAAAAAATAATACAACATGTTTATGAGATAAATAAAAAAAATAAAAGATTGGGCTCGTCCGGGATTTGAACCCGGGACCTCTCGCACCCTAAGCGAAAATCATACCCCTAGACCAACGAGCCGATATCACTTTAGTTGAATTTATGTAATAGTTTCAATTTAAGTTGTTAGTATAATAAAAACATTGAAAAATTACGTAATAGAAAGTTTACGAACGTCATTCTTTAAAAAAAGGTATATAGTAAAATCGCTACGTGTATCTATCTATATATGTATATATATATATATATATATATCAAAACATATCACATATGCGAGATATTATTAAATAGAACTATTCATGCACCCATTAATTAATTTACTAATTATAATAATAATATTATATCCTCACACCCTACCACAAGGGTCCCCGAAGGGGAAGGCAGAGGTTAATAATAACTTTTATTAAAAATCTATGTAAAATATACCTAAATCGATTAGGTATCATGATACAATTTTATCTAGTCAGAATGATAAAAAAATACTAACTCAATAAACTAAATATTATTTTTATTATTGGGATATGTAATATTTTCTGTTCTAGTGTAAAAAGAGAAAAAAAAAACAAGAGTTACAGAGGGCTCGTCCGGGATTTGAACCCGGGACCTCTCGCACCCAAAGCGAGAATCATACCCCTAGACCAACGAGCCGGTTGAATCAGTGGACGAAATAGTTAAACTTAAATCTTAAATATAAACTTGTTTTATAATGTTATGTTTTTTTTTCGAATAGAACAGTATATTGATATAAATATAGATTACTGTCTATGGGAAAAAGTTTTCGTTAAGTATTGACTATGTATATATATATATGCAAACATATTATACCTGCACACACAAATATGTATGGTTGACGAGGTAGGCATAGAGTAAAGCGCCAGTTCTCTCTAGACCAGATTTACTCTCTCTGCCTGCCTATTAGGAGATTACAATATATTCTGTGACAGAGTATCACTTTAGATTACAGACCCTCTTCCACTTCGTCCATATTCCGGGCTGCTTTGCCTCTACTCATAATAATAGTTGGATAAGCTTTGCGTTTGGCTCAGGTCGCATTGAAATTTGAATGATGAAGGAACGAAGTTATGAAGGCACTGATATTTAAATATTCTCGTTATTTATATAACGAGAAGTACACCAAACAACACTATGTATTTGCCAAAAAAGTGTTTATATCAAAATTATCTATGCTGGTGGTGAATGCTTTGTGGTCAAGCGGAACTACATTGTATCACTTTATAAGAATCAATCATTCACACCAACATGAACCTCAATCAAATTATTGTAAAGATTTAATTCGTAAATATTTCGAAGAGGCTAGGACCGGTATAGAATACGAAATCGTACACAACTTTGCATCACATCAGACGGGGCGGTCGCCGTAAAACGAGAGAGCAACAACCTTATGACGGCACGGCACGGGCGGCTGACTCTCACCAACTCAATTTTAGAATACAATCTTGATTATGGTTATGTCAATATAAAGATAATAATAATATAATATTAATATTATTATTACTATCTAAATGTTTAATGTTTAATAGATAGTTGCGTTCAAAAGTTTAAAAAGTATGGGTATTGCAAAAATAATTGACAGATTTTTTATTATTACGATACGAGAAATATCTCTAGTAGAGTAATCACTAGTTCATAAGTGTAGGCACCACGGTAAGTATTAAATAATCCAAATATATTGGAGGAAGTTGTATAGGTAACTAGCTGTGCCCGCGACTTCGTCCGCGCGGAAAAGTGATAGGTATTAAGCAGCATTTAACTTTATTTTTATTTTAAGGGTAACATTTTTACAAACTTAGAATGTAATATTTATATGTAATCAAGAGCCAAAAAAATAAGTTTCAAGCTTCTAGCTTCAAAAATTACTGAATGAAGTTCATCCCCTATTTCTACCCCTTACAACCCTTTTTCGCATTAAAAAGCCTATGTCCTTCCTCAATCCCTAGGCTATCTCTGTACCAAATTTCATTTAAATCGGTTCAGTAGTTTAGGCGTGAAAAGGTAACAGACAGACAGAGTTATTTTCGCATTTATAATATTAGTAGGGATTTCATTCAAATTTCAATGCGACCTGAGCCAAACGCAAAGCTTATCCAACTATTATTATGAGTAGAGGCAAGGCAGCCCAGAAACTATGTAAATTATGTGAAATAATCCTGATACGAGATGCTCCCAACTTTGCTCTGTGGTTAAACAACTAGAGTTGTAGAAACAAGGGGAGTGCCGACTTAACATGCTCAAACTTCATTTACATAAAATCATAACGGAGTATTTACAAACCTAATACTAAACAAGTATATGTATGTGTGTGTGTGCAGGTTCGGTTCTCGATCATTACGAATGTTTCCGTTATCCGAACCAACCGTTTAGAGACGAAATAGGTCACGGAATGGCTTGGTGACGTTGCCTAACCCTTAAAGCATAACCCATGTACATCAGAGGCCACGCCGTATAAAATTATTGAGCTTTTTATCTCTAACGAATGCTGGTGTAAACATGTTTTCATTTCTTCTGAACGTAGACTTCATGAGTTTTTCAGTGAAGGAACCTTCCTGCATCTTGGCCAGTATTCGTTTATTCGTTTTTTGTTCAGGTATCACTCTGAGGGACCTTTTTGGAAAATTGTGAATATATATAAATGTGTATAAGTACTATGGGTATTACCTATACACCTCTGCCTACCCCTTCGGGGAATCTTATGGGAAGGCGTGAGGATATATTATTATTATTATTATTACTATTCCCAGTCGAAAATTCTTTCGCTAAATCATATTATATTATATATATATTTGACGACCGTCTGGTCTAGTGGTTAGAGCTCCTGACTGCGAAACTTGAGGTCGCGGGTTCGAATCCCGCTGAGGGCAGATATTTGTGTGATGAACACGAATATTTGTACCTCAGTCTTGGCTGTCCCTATGCATTTAAGTATATATCTATCTATATAAGTAAATATATCGTTGTCTAGTTACCATAACACAAGCTTTGCTTACTTTGGGACTAGGTCAATTTGTGTGGAATTGTCCCAGGTATTTATTTATTATTATTTATTTATTTATTATATTCCATTAGACACAAGAGATATGTAGAAAGTATCTGGAAGAACAGATTCCAAGTAACTAGATCAAATTGATCGAGCTCATAAGGTTGGAAATGTTAAGAGAACTCGAAACCAGCGAGCATGTATGAGCGAAAGAGGTCTGAAAGTCTAGGGAGAACTTGAGCTTCACTACCTTCCCCGTTTTTTTTTTTTTTTTTTTTTTTGTAATGTCTCTCGTAGCGTGAGTTCCGGGAACTTTTGCTACTTAACCGGTCAATGGCGAGACCTAGGCCTCCAGCCAGGCACTTAAGTACTAAGCAACACAGCTAAGGGCACCCCCTGTGGGGTCGGACCTCGGCTTAGGGCGTTGCTGGTTCGCGAGCAAGGGAGCTGGGCTGGTCTGGTATTTTATTATTATTTAGTTATTTGGGGAGGGGATTTGCGCTACTGGCTCGGCTCGGGCCGGCACTTGCTGGGGGGAACGTTACGGCTTATTCGCGTCGAGCCTCGCCGGCGAGGACGGAACAATGGTCGGTTTTGTGTAGTGTCGTTTGTGTGTCGTCGTCGGGCGTCCTGGAGGACCGTTATGTCGTCATCCGGTTCGATGACGGCATGTTTTGGGCGCCTTATCTTAGATATAAGGGAGGGTGTGTATCGGGCGGCCGATACGACGAGAGGGTTGGGATGATTTTCAGCAGAATCGAAATGGCGTTTCGACAGTTTTTTCATAAACTGTTTGATCGTGGGGACTTTTAGGTCAACATGAAGTTGACTGTTTCTCATGTACCACGGGGCACCTGTGGCTCTCCGGAGGAACCGGCTTTGGAGCACTTGAAGGGGGTGGAGTACTGACTTTTTGGATTGTGCGAACACAACACACGCATAAGTCATGATCGGTCTGATGCACGTCAAGTAAATCCTCACCTTGGATTTCAATGAGAGTTTACTCTTCGAATTTAGCATACAATGGAGTCTACCGAGCGCGAGGGCGGCTCGCGCGCGTACCGTCTTTACGTGGTGACGGAAGGAAAGTTTACGATCGAGGGTCACTCTCAGGTATTTGGCCTTGTCTTCCCATGGAATGGGATTGCCGAAGAGAGTTATGGGGGCTGTCCGTAGGGCATGCTTGCCTTTCCAAAAGAGGACGGCTGCGCTTTTTGAGGGGTTCACTTCTATTCTCCATTTCCGGAACCACCGCCCTAGGGCGTTGGCCGCGGTCTGGAGGTAGCCGCGAATCGCCTCGGGGGATATACCTCTGCAGTATATGGCCGTGTCATCGGCGAATAGTGCGCTTTGGACCTTTCTAAGGGTGGGGAAATCGCTCGTATACAGCGTGAATAGAAGAGGGGAGAGCACGGAGCCTTGCGGGACTCCTGCTCGTATGGGACGAGGGGAAGAGAGTGTGCCCTCCACTCTGTAGCGAAAGGAGCGATTCGACAAAAAGTCCCGCACTATGCGTACGAGACGGTCCGGCACGCCCAACTGGTACAGCTTGTATATTAAGCCGTTGTGCCAGACCTTGTCGAATGCCTTCGCCACGTCGAAGAGGAGCATACCCGTGGGATATCCGCGTTGGAAGCCGCTACTGACGTCTTCCACTATACGGTGGACTTGTTGGACACACGAGTGTTTGGTTCGAAAGCCAAACTGTTGATCTGGAATTACTTTTTCAGAGTCAGCAAAACTCTTTAATCTATTATAGACAAGTCTCTCGTATATTTTGCCGAGAACGATGAGGAGACTGATAGGGCGGTAACTGGAGGCTTCGGTCTTGGGTTTCCCCGGCTTAGGAATACCTATGACCGTCGCACTTTTCCAGGATTGGGGGAACAAGTTGTTGCTCAGTGCTGCATTGAAGATGGCAGTGAGCAAAACTATCAGATAGGGGGAGAAAAGTTTGATGACTCTATTAGGGATACCGTCGGGGCCAGGAGCTTTCCTAGGGTGGAGACCATCGATCGACTTCCGGACTTCATCGACCGTGATTGGGGCTATGGGGTGATCCGGGTGTTCGCAGGGTGGATTGGACAGTTTGCTTTCGACCTCGGCGTCCACCTTCTCGAGGTGTCGCTGGTCTACCGGCAGGGAGCTGGGCGTACATTGAGCCTCGAGACTGTCGGCCAGGCACTCGGACTTCTCGTCGTCGTCAAAGGCGGGCCCTTGATTCGGACGAGTGAGAGGAGGCATGGGCGCGGTGAGGTCAGATTTGAGTTTACGTTGGAGTTGCCAAAAGGCCATGTGACTTGGTTCAAGCTCCCCGAGGAACTTGTTCCAGCGAGCGTTACGCAGGTCCTTCATGCGGTATCTCAGCTTGCGCTGGAGTGACCACAGGAAGGTGCGGTTCGCTACAGTCGGTTGAGCTCGATGGGCTCGGAGTGCGGCATTCTTTTCCGTCACCAGTTCACGCACGTCGTCTGGAAGTTTCCAGCGATGATCTTCCGTCACCGGAACTTGTCGGGAGCAGGAGTCCACGACTGACTGTACGTGAGCTGTGAGGGAATCGATCGCTTTTTGCGTGTCGGCTGCCGACTCTATGTGGGGCGGGATACTATCTAAGTGAACAGATGAAGGGGACTTGAGGAGTTCCTCTAATTTCCTCCAGTCTGTTATCTTTTTCTGAGGTAGGGGGCGACCTGTGTCAGAGGGGCCTAATCGGGGGGAGAGCGCTAGTGTTACAGGTCTGTGATCTGAGTCTAGTTTGTCGTGAGACCTCATTGAGTGCAAACGAAGGTTCACATTCTTGAGGATCACGATGTCAAGTACGTCCGGTCGGTGGTTAATATTTGCAGGGTAGTGGGTGGGGTGCATGGGTGCAATGACGTCGAATTGGAGGAGCCCACTGAGGTCCTCCAACTGGCGTCCCCTGTTATTTCGCGAGCGGCTGTTCCAAGCATCGCTCTTGGCATTCAGGTCACCCGCGATAATAACCGAGCTACTTAGGTTGGTAAGGGCCTTGATATCATTTTTGATATCTGCCGATGTATTGACAGGGGAGCAATAGGCTGAGACTATCGTGATCGACTGATGGCCGGTCAATCCTATCCGACAGATCGAGGTCTCTATGTGGGTGAGGGTTGGAGGTTGGACGGGTATGCAGTGCAAGGCCTTCCTGTAGTAGATCAAAGTACCTTCCTCGTCATGGACTCTGCATGATAATACCTATCCGACTACTATGTAATATTTCCAATAGATATCCAAATAGATACTCAATTATTATGCGAATTTATTACAGCCGAGCTCCAACAAACTGAAGTGAAGAGCTCAATATTGCTCGAAGGCAAGTTCATTAAACTTACTCGTTCGTGCAACATTTTTGCCAATCAATTTAAGCAAATAATGGAATAAATAGAAGTGAAAATAGAAGGTGTATGTATAGTCGCGCTTGAGTAACGGCGATGGACTCGCCATCTGTCACGTTGGCACCTAATATACCTCTGGCGGAAAGTGGGTGTGTGGGTATTACCTATACACCTCTGCCTACCCCTTCGGGGACCCTTGTGGTAAGGCGTGAGGATATTATTATTATTATAAATAGAAGTGTAATGAAGATGAGACTTAATAGAGGCAACAGCCATTACTAATATTTCTTAGGAGAACCGGTACTTGGAAACAGCACTCAGTTGAACGTTTAAAAACAGGATGGTCATTATTCAAGCTATTTGTCGCGAAGTCAACCCCGACTAATGGGCGGTCGTGACAACTCATTTCACTGTGCCAGGAAGGATAGATACAGTACTTTTCATAATCTTTTACTATTTCTATAGCACATACCACAGAATATAACGATAGAATACCAATATTATTAGTGAAACAAAAGTATACATTAAATAAAGTAAACCTTCCATTAGATCCATCTAAACTGGGCGATAAATCAACGATTTTATTACTGTCGTAAAATATATCACTTTGCAGGTTGATAACGATGAATTTATAATCGTTGGAATATTGCGAATCAATTGGACTTACTTGGGCTGCAATGCATAATTTGTATCGGTGATAGTTAGTACATAGTCATGTTTCATGTATACCTTATTCATATTAGAAAGGTGAAAGTTTGTAAGTTTCGAAGTTTGGATGTTTGTTGCTCTTTAACGGCAAAACGGCTGTACCGATTTGACTGAAAGTTGAAATGGTTATGGCTTATATCTAAGGTTAGGATAGGCTACATTTGAATCCCGAAATATAAAAAATTCTCATATAATAAAGGCGAAAGTTTGTAAGTTTGGACGTTTGGATGTTTGTTTCTCTTTCATGGCAAATGGCTGAGCCGATTTGGCTGAATGTTGTAATGGTGTGGTTTACTATAATATTCTAAAGTCAAAAATGTTTATGTTTTAATGTTTGTTGCTCTTTTACGGCAAAAAGACTGAACGGATTTGACTGAAAGTTGAAATGTTGATGCCCTATACCTAGGATTAGGACATAGACTACATTTTAATTCCGAAAAAATGCAAAGTTTTAAAATTATAAAGTATGATGCCGTTTCACGGCATAGCTGAACCGATTCTAGCAAGAAAATACTTAAGCTACTTTTTAATACTCCACGCGAGCGAAGCCACGCACAAGCTAGTTATATTATAAAATGCCAAAAGCCCAGTGATTTGACATTTTGAACCCGAAACTTAATTACAGAATTGGTCTTAACGGCTACTTAAAAAAATCCGCAAAAATGATATGCAAATTGCAAATGCAATGTCACTTCAAGTAATGACTAAAAAGTTTTGGATGACGGCCAGGCTAATTAAAATGAGAAATGTAGCATAAACTGATTAAACAACCGGTCTTTGTTTGGAACAAGGCAAAGACTACATTATTGTAAATATGTATATTTTTCGCAGAGTAGAGGAAAATTCAGAAGTAAAATTATATTGCGTTAAAGCGCGGCCCCAACTTGGTATGACTCATGCTGACTACCGGATTACACATGATTGGGTAAAATGATAATTCTGTCGTTCGTACAACTTGTTCATTCGACTTTGACAACTTTGTATGAAAACAAAATGGTTGTCTTTTAAAAATGTTATGATATCAATTACAACACCGGGCAGACTGTTTAGTGAGACAAATAAACTAAGTAAAGACTTACATTAAAATAAATATTTGTTGTACTACATGCAAATTAGATATAATACAGAAAATAAAAGAATACCTTACATTACATTTCTAACATAACCTTATAATGTCGCCTCCTGCCGCCTGATGGTAACCGTTTACCGCAGCCTATTGGCGCTGGAAACACCAGGGGTACAGCTAATAGGGGTCAACTACCTAGTTAAATCGATAGGACACTCAAGGAGGGGAATGTCAAGAGTACTTGAAACCGGAGAGCATGTATGAAGAATGTGGTCGAAGCGAAAGGGGTATGTAAGTCTAGAGAGAACTGGCGCTCTTCTCTCTCTGCTTACCCCGATAGGGACTAGGCGTGATGATATGTATGTATGTATGAATTCGATATTTAAATTATTCATAATGGCAATATTTGCTTGCCAAGTTACGCTTCATGCGTAATGACATGTTGTATGAATCTTATTATCAAGAAAACTATTTGATTAATTTAATAGCGAGCAAATGTTACAAAATCTAAATTCTTTTGTTTACGAAGCACTTGAAATTGTTAATTAAGTACGAACAGTATTTTTATTCTCCCCCGCCAGCTCCAGACAACGTAAGCACTTCAACAACAAAGTTGTTTTCAAGTTTTAAAAAGAGAATCCAGCCCAAACGGTTTTCGTTCTCGATTCCGTATCAATAAGTACATGTTCAAAGAGATTGAAGCTCGATCGAACTTCACTGTTTCTTAATTGAGATGTTATTAACGCCCAAATACGACAGGGACAATATTTTATAGATATTGGAGTGGTTTGGAGCAGAGGTTGGTGTTCAGAGCGGGCCAAGAGGTCGTTGAGTCCCGACAGAGAGCCCGCCCGGTTCTATGATCACTATGGTAATTAATAGTTCCCCCTGCGACTATCTAATGGTGTTGTGTTTCACAATATGCGGTGCAGCGATTAGAGTTTTAGTTCTATAAGTATCTCCACTCAGTGTTGTTCTGATTTCAATAGTATTAATAAAATAAATAAATAATAAATACAAAAGGACAATTCCACACAAATCGACATAGCCCTATATTAAGTACGGCATCTGTTATGGTAACTAGAAAACGATGTATGTACTTGTATTGATAGATATATACATAAATACATAGGACATCTAAGATCAAGGTAGGAATACTCGTGTTCATCACACAGATATCTGCCCTCAGCGGGAATCCAATGCACGACCTCAAGTTTCGCAGACAGGAGCGCTAACCACTAGACCACTTGGCCGTCAAATATATTCCAGCCGTCCGTATTCCGTGTCAAAATATCTAGTCCAGTCCATATAATCCAGTCGAATCATTAAGGTTTAAATAAACTATTTATTTTGATGCATAACAATTTGCATCGTAATACGTTTTCTTAAAAAAATAAAATTTGTTCCAAATTTAAAAATAAATATTCCAATGCAACGATATGTTCCATGATCCAAATTTTTAAATATTAGGAGACAATGCGAGTTTGAGGTGTCTTCTACAACCTGGCTTATTTCTAAAAATTCAAAAGCTCGCATGACGTAATCCGTGGAAAGCCATTATATCTGTCGGGAAATCTCATTTCCGGACGAAGAAAAGCGGACACAGTGTCGAGCGGTTAGGAAGTGGGTCGCGACTTGAACCTACAGCAAACATAAATCATTATTATCTTAACTGCACTCCTGCTAGATTTTTAGCGACACCTAATTTAATCATTTTCAACTTAACGTTATAAAATATAAACATATATTTTGGTATATATTTGGTATATACTTTTCATGCCTGTGTCTCAGCTTGAACGCACTGCACTGCACTTAGCACTGAATATTACTGTAAACAATTTCGCAATTGTCATTTCTATGACAATTCAAAGGCTTATGTAAAGTCGTGTTTGAGTAACGGCGATGGACCCGCTATCTATCACGTTGGCACCTATTATATCTCAGGCGGAAAGTGGGTGTGTGGGTATTACCTATACACCTCTGGGAGGGCGTGAGGATATAATTTATATATAATTATTATTATTGATTTAAAACACAAGGATGGAATTTCGTAAATGTATCGAACGAAAGTTGAAGAAATACACCACCACCTCAACAGAAGCAATTACAAGCGAGTGATACCCCTGTTGCTGCTAGCGTTCATAGGCGTTGGCAGCCGCTTAAATACCACATAGTCACCTCACTAGTGTAAACAAAAACTATCAACGCTACTAAGGATCATCTTGTCGTTAACAATGTTTGAAAGTACTTTCAATACACATCACAAGTACGACGAGTAACCAAAGTTAAATTACCTAAGTTGATGCGTACTAGTTAGATATTGTAACGTATATGAATGACAGTAACAACCCCCGGAGTATGCTCATCAGACAAATCACTGTCACCAACTTGCATCGCTTGTATCTTCGCTATCTGAATTCTATTTGGAATTGGATTTCTATTGCATTAAATAAGAGTGTTATATGTATTTAAAGAAGAAAAGTGTATGATTTTATATAGATCTAGAATTAAATTAGTAACTTAAAATAATATAAAAAAATACTTAAATTAAGTATATATATCCTCACGCGTTCCCACAAGGGTAGGCAGAGGTATATAGGTACTACCCACACACCCACTTTCCGGCAGAGATATATTTTAGGTCCCAAAGTGACAGAAGACGAGCCCATCGCCGTTACTTAAGCACTACTAAATGTACATACGTCTTTGAATTGCTTCTCAGACGTATGCAGGTTTCCTCTCGATGTTTTCCTTCACCGTAAAGCGTAAAACACCTGTACTTAAGTTCAGAAAAACTCATTGGTACAGTCTGAATTCGCACTTGCGATTTTTGTGTCGCAGGCAACTGCTCGAACCACTCGGCCACCACGGCTTTAAATTTAGTAGTAGGGAATTAAAGTCGTTTTCCTTATTATTATCATTGATATCCAAGCTGACTAATTGCTAGAGTCGAAGTAAGCCCACCCTTGTACGTGCTAAAACAAAGTACAGGAAGTCAATGATGTGTTCCAAAATGGACTCGTCCACCGTGGGGGTTATTAGTGATTAAAATCTTTCATTACCCGCCCGTACCCGAATAAAGGACCTTAATAATGAGTGACTTCATTCGCATGAACTTCGGGTAAAGTATCCAAATACCTTAAACACGTGTGCCGCCGTCGGATTACATAAAAACAACATCGAATTTGATGTTAACTATGATATTTCTACGCACTATATTATGAATTAATTGAACTGTCAGAGTCGCGTGCATGATACGATTAAAAATAATTAAAGTGACGGTAGTCTACAAATTATCACGTTAAGAGTATCTTAATTTCCTAAGTAAGCTTATTATGTCACACCTAAAAGGAGCTTAATCGTCCAATTACCCGACTTCTTTGCGGCTAATGCGTTTGTCTCCAGGCCCTTTGTCCCGAAATAAAGTAATGATAATAATTAATTCAATTTCATTATGTAAATTAAATTGTATGCTTAAAAAAACTTCAGGGATTAAGAAGTTTTCTTAGAAGTAAAGAACCTTAACGAAAACAATAGCAGTTCTGAGGAAATGTACGTAAATAATAATTACGAGTACGCATTTAAACATCTGTCTCGTTGGCACCTAGAATTCTATCTCTGGCGGAGAGTGGGTGTGCGGCTACTACCTATACAGCTCTGCCAACTACACCTTCGGGAACCCTTATGGGAAAGCGTGAGGATATATATACATATATACATTTATACATACAGTTTCTAACAGATAAAACAAAAAAATTGTTTACATAATTTTTATAACTATCGGGTTTAGTACACTTTACTTCAGTATTTCATTAAAAAAATTGGTTACATAAAATACTAGCTGTCCCGCCCAGCTTCGCCCGGGTGAAAAAGTAAAATATCCTGAAACACGATCGCAGCGCCACCTATCCGGTCCAATTGTGATGTAAGCTATCCTTTCTTTTAAGTTGGATCAAACTGCATACGATTGATTTGATTGAAATCGGTTCAGGAGCCCTTGATCGTGGACTTGATTGCCATAAAAAAGGTTATAGTGAGTCAATCTTAAAAGATAGATAGACTTTTTTTTAGAACTTTTAAAGAGGAACAATTCCCTCATACATGATATTTTCGTAACTTAAACCGTTTACGCAGCGTACGCAACGGAAGCTCTCAAAAAGGAATATGTTTTCCCGTTCTTGCAACGTTTTTCATTTATGTTTCGCTCCTATTGGTCGTAGCGTGATGTTATATAGCCTAAAGCCTTCCTAGAGAAATGGACCATCCAACACAAAAATATATTTTCAATTCCAACCAGCAGTTCCTGAGATTAACGCGTGCAAACAAACAAACTCTTCAGCTTTATAATATTAGTATAGATAACCAGGTTACTTCTTCAGGCACCTACGTTGAGACGATATTGGAAGAGAAGTAGCGTTTAACTTATTTTAATCAATTTCCACATTCATTTACGGATTAACAGTTTCGCGGTGCGGAACAATGTAGTAAATCTGATACATGATAAACGCCATATATACCTAGTAAGATTTAATAATAATAACTGACATAACTCCGAGGTATATTTAAACTATCCCAAGGATATATTCTTATTGCGGGGTGCTTTGTTATCACAATAGGCAGGTAGGCACAGATAGGGTACATCAATCTATCCGCGGATCTCCGACGTGAACGAATGACCGCTATTCTGTTCTCATATATATTTATTGCCTCCATTTCCTTTCGCTATAAACACCTACCTATTTATGTGAAATGTGTTTTTTCTCTCATAGCAACAGCCATAATTTTGAAATGCTATATTAATTTTTTTATTATTAAATTAACTTCGCTAAAAACACAATACTACATAAAGTAGTTCGTTATATATTTTCATAAATGACGTAACATGTGAACGAAAGAATGTAGCTGGTGTCTGAGTGATGGAATAAATAATCGCTAAGAAAGGCAAGTTACTTGGATCGATCCCGGTGCTCTGTACCAATGAATTTCACCACAATACCACGAGCTTTATGGTAAAGATAAGCATCGTGAGGAAACCCGCAAACGTTGAAGACTGAAGACAGAAGAAGAAAAATTAAAGACGAGCAAGGCAAGATTCTCTCACGTTAGAGCCTAAACATATTTCCGAATAAAAAAGCGGTGTTGTTACACCTTTGCCAACCCTTTTCCAGTACGTCATGGGACGGCGTGAAAATATATCACACGATATAAGTAAACGAAAGAGGAGCGAGATTTATATTTTTTGTAATCTTCGTGGCATTATTCCATTCAACGGAACCCATACTGATATAAAAAGCGTGTAATAAAAATAAGGCACTTGTTAGTTACGTAAGAACTGTGCACCCCTGGTTTATGTAAATTATTCTTCAGGCGCTTATCTCCTAGTCACCTCCCGAGTCCCAGTAATTACCGCTGTAGACACAGATAATTGCCTCGAGATTTTTGCGACAATTCCCTTTTTCAACATGCTCCCGATTTAAAACATTCCGATAGCTGCCAGACATCCATTTATATTTAACCGCTACACAGTTCACAATGCGATAAGCCCTGTTTATCGTACTTATATTACGAGTTCAGATAATTCACTGTCGCTTATGGTAACAGCGACCGATTTGTATACATTTAAAGTAGTTGTTTTTTTTATATATCTGCACAGAAATAGGTATTTACAAAAAGCCGGTTTATCTATAATAATAATAATATATCCTCACGCCTTCCCACAATGGTCCCCGAAGGGGTAGGCTGAGGTGTATAGGTAATACCCACACACCCACTTTCCGCCAGAGGTATATTAGGTGCCAACGTGACAGATGGCGAGTCCATCGCCGTTACTCAAGCACGACTATACATACGCCTTTGAATTTCTTCTCAGACGTATGTAGGTTTCCTCTCACTGTACTTAAGTTTAGAATAACTCATTGGTACAGTCGGGATTCGAACTTGCGACCTTTGCGTCGCAGGCAACTGCTCGAACCACTGGGCCACCACGGCTTATCTATTTAAACATTTACTTTGTATTATGTTCAAACTACATAAATAAAGGTGTTATAGATTCGGTGGCATCGGAAAGCAAGTAAGCTTACAAATAACTCAAGTTAATGTAAACAAATGCCTGCTCACTCCATTGAGGTGGAATAAACGCAAATCGATCTGTTTTTTCGTGTTGAGAGCACGAGTCGTGGTGGAGTGTGCAGTGTTCAGTTTACAAAAGTCATTAATCGACAGGTTTGACGGCGGACGAACAATTTCCGAGAATGCTGAGCTAGCTGTACGTGTTAGATTAATTTCTGAGCTAGACCGCTTCCAATACTCGGCTGAATTATTTAGATGACGAACGCTCTTTGAGCGTCACCGCGGTTAGAACGCTGTGTAAGCGTTTGTTATTATGTCCCCTTCCTTTGTAATTTTTTGCATAGACGCTATTCTTATCCATGCCCTTCTTTCTCAGGGGAAGCGAAAGGGCTATTTGAAATCTCTTGTCACTAAAACTCTCTAAGTAGCCATACTCTGCATATGGTAGACTGGGGCCTCCGTGATCTACCTGAAACAAAAATACATCAATACATACATATCAGAGAGAGTAGAGCGCCAATTATCTATAGACATACAGAACAAATATAAGCTTACCAAAGAAATACAATGGTGCTCGGCTGTATGGAAGTACATTCTTCCCCGTATTATTGTCCTCACTCTATCCTCAAATGTTCGATGCTACACCCAGAGCTGCAATGACTACCCGCAGACCCGGCAACCTTTAAATCTTACGACAAGAACGGGAGTTCTTTAAATAAAATTTTGAACCCTGACTATTTAGGGATCTACGATACGCCTACAATATGTCAATTCTTTGGCAAACTCCACACACTATTGTAAATATTACACGTATAAGGTGTTATGGATTTACGGTCTTTCTTATCGCTTCAAACATTGCCCAGCAATAGTCGTGATACTTAGGTATCGTGAGCGTAAATAGGCTACGGTAACCGTTTCCCATCAGGTGGGCCGTATGCTTGTATGCTTGTATGCCACTCTTGTTGTATAAAAAAAAAAAAAAAAAAAGTCGTTTAAAATAGCGTAGGAGTAAAAATAACGCAATTTGCAATTGAAAACAATTCTCAAGCATGAATAGAATGCCTTTGTTTCCATTTACCATGAACGTGTTGCGAACAAATACGTGATTCATATACTAATAAAAGTTACGATACACGTTTTCTAGAGTCCATACTGGCAGTGAATACGTATAATTTTTGACAAATAAAATATTACGACAACCAAAACATTACCTATACAATCCACTTTAATATCAAGCGTTATACGTAAATTCCATTAGCCGCCTCGCGAGTCTTCTTGTAAATAGGCTTACTTCCGACAAAGCTCCTCGATTCAATTCTGAACAAATAGCATTATTATGTTAACAAATAACACGGTTGATAGTCTAAGAAGCGTTGGCGCTCAGGAGTCCCTCTACAACAGGTGAGAAGAATGTCTTACCGGAGTAGAGGAAATATAATTTATTGATCAAGATATAGGTACGATTGAAATATATAAATGCTATGATATTTAATATAGATATTTATGAACAATGTTTGTAATTACATGCTATGATATGAGATAATTGATTATAACATTATAACATTAAATTCTAACTAGCCTTGATCTCAAAACATTTCAAATTATAAATGTTATCATAATTTTAAGTAAACTTAATTATTTTAAGTATGTATTATTTTAAGAAATAGGAAAATTATTGTGTTGCTACGCCCATCAGGGTATACTATCAGTTTATAAAAATTGTAAGCTGTTGCAAAATATTAAATAAATAAATAAATAACTAATTAAATCCTCCCACAAACCTCTAAGAAAATAATAAAATAATGGGCTACTGTGTGTGATTAGTTAATAATACGTCATTTAATTATTGTGATTTAATCAGTACAGGGTTGCCAGTTTTCGCTTAATTGACTTTAACTTTGATTCTTAAATAGTTTCAAAACCCTGTTCAAGTTGACAATTGTTTAATTAGAATTGAAATTTGTATACAGCATAGGTACGATTTCGTAAGATTATTGTTGTCCGTTTGCATATAAAGATACGATATTATAAGATTATATATTGCTAGTTGGCTACGACATTAAAATAGATAATTTAGAATACTACAGATAAACTTAGTCAAACAGTTAGTTAATAAAAGTTTTAACTCATCTCGCTACAAAAACTTTGTGCTACATCGTTCTCTAAGGGGTTAGTGTGACAGCCCTTAGCAAGAATACTGCAAGTTGCAAAGTCGGTTTGCGGTTAGCACTGCTGAGCCCGAGTTCAACTTGGAGTCTTGTGGTGTAGCTTTGGGTTCGTAGTACACTGAGTTACGTCGAATTTATGTGAAGGCTACAAACCGTATACCTTAAACCTTACTTTTTACCTTATACCTTAAACCGTCGATATTTATTAGTTTGAATAATATCTTCATAGTAAGTATATTGGGAGATCTTTGAAGGTATGTGGAAGTACCAGGCTAACAGTCAGTTTCAGAGTTGAGTTGGTACATACTCAAAACATGTGCACGCTTCCAACCCCAAAGATTATTTATACCTTTTGTGTATTTTGAAACGTATTATTTCAAATCAATAAAAATGTGGATATTGACTTCATATAAAAATAATAATATATCCTCACGCCTTCCCACAAGGGTCCCCGAAGGGGTAGGCAGAGGTGTATAGGTAGTACCCACACACCCACTTTCCGCCAGAGGTATATTAGGTGCCAACGTGACAGATGGCGAGTCCATCGCCGTTACTCCAGCACGACTATACATACGCCTTTGAATTTCTTCTTAGACGTATGCAGATTTCCTCTCGATGTTTCCTTCACCGTTCAGCTCGTGGTGTGACTAATCACTGTACTTAAGTTCAGAAAAAACTCATTGGTACAGTCGGGATTCGAACTTGCGACCTTTGCGTTGCAGGCAACTGCTCGAACCACTCGGCCACCACGGCTCTTCATACAGCATATGTTCTATAACCTATAAGTATATCGTCTATAGTTATATAGATGTATTTTATATTAATAGAAACACGCGGCAAACTTGGAGGTCAGACTATTGTTAAAAGCTTCTGAAGTTACTGTAAGGCCTAACCATCGGGAGAGGCGAAAGCTTGCTTTCCACTTTAGTTGTCTAAAAATATTTTAACCCTTTTTTAATGGTAACTTCGATCTAATATAAAATGAATACGTACTTATCATCACGTTAACACCCTTATATGATATATCATGGTAAATATACTTTACTGGTACCTACTCTTCTTGTTGTTTTTAAGGTTTTTTTAAGGGGTCATCAAAATTTATTGGCTCTTGATGGCTATGATTGATTGGCTATGATGCTAAATCTTTAAGACTTTTATCAAAGTATACCTTTATAAAAGAAAGCATTTGGAATATCAATACAAATTATGGTCCAAAACTGCTGCGTTTATATTTAATATTTTTATAATACAAGATTCCGCCCCCCAAAGGGGCAAAGTAAGAGTTGTTTTTTTTTCTATTCCTTAACGGCTAGCAGCCAGTATTAAAATAAAATTCAAAATAAGAAAAGACTAAAAATAAAATTTCCTAAAAGGGAAATCATACCCTCGCACCAAGATCCCATAAATCGGATGTGGCTTTAGATATTCATATATTCTCTCGCGTAATGTGTCATCGATAACACATTAGGGTCGCGGCCTAATGGAACAGCTATAGATATTTATTAAAACACTTTGGGTCCCATATCCAAAAAGGTATCCAATCCGTACATGGTTAAACCATATCCATTAAAATAAATTGCTACATTACCATATGCCGTATAAGAAACTGAAAATGAGCGAATTATTTATTTTATGGTAAGAACTCCTGACTGCGAAACTTGAGATCGCGGGTTTGATTTCCGCTGAGGGCAGATATTTATTTGAACTCGAGTATACAAGGTACGAACCTTGTACCTTACTTGTGGATTTCCTTTGTATTTATGTGTTTATCTATTTATTTATGGAAGCTTTGCTTAATTTGGGACTATGTCAATTTGTGTGGAATTTTCCTAAGGTAATTTTGTTTTATTTTATTTTATTGGTGATTCCCATACAGATTAAATAGTTATACTAACTAGTGGGTGACATCCCAAATAACAACAAGTAAATCTGCACTGGATGGTATTACAAGTTATGAGCATGGTTGCCGCTTTCCATGAACGATGGATTGCTGTTAATATCGAAAAGAAAATCACTATTTTTTGGCTCCGATTCCCAATAATTTAAATCATTGTATAACTACGGTTTTTAGCAAACTGTCATTCTTAACATGGGTTAGATTGATAGTGCAAAGGGCTTTGTGTACCGTTTACTTTGAACGGATGCGGTCAATAGCGCCCACGCACAAAAGGGTTAATAAAAGAAAGTTGACGCCTTCCATCACCAAGCTTACTTTCACTCGAGAAGTTACAAAGTTTGCCTAAATTGAGGAAAAAACTAATTAACCAATAGACGTAGCTATTTGCGCTTCGCCGCAAAACGAACAAACAAACTTTTAGAAATAGCAATTTCCTGAAGCAGGCAAAAGATGTGGATATAAGAAATCATCTGTAAATAATATTTGCTATAAACCATATTAAACTTCCTTCTGTTATATCTATCTAGATGTATACTGGAACAATAATGAAAACTTTCTAATTAAGTTATTTTTAAAAACAAAACCGTATATTTTAGTTTCACACCATATAAAAAGCAAGAAAAACAAAACACAAATGCCATTTTCAGAATGAAGCAAGGAACAAACGGGAATTTTCATACACCATACAGCGGCAGCGCGGTGCGCTTTCCCAGGCCGCACCTTAATTGAAAGTTGTTAGAAATTCAATATTTGTATTTAATCGGAATAAATTCTGTATACCTGACCTTTTCTGTTTGGTATTTAAATTTCTTTATGCAAATAGAGTAGTATGAGTAGACAGCCATACAAAGTCTGCAAATGCGAAACTCACCTGTACAAATGAGTTTTTCGTAAAGCTCTTCTGTAATTAATCACGATTCGGTAACGCGGTGACGAGGAAAAAAACTATCGATGACGAGAATTAAAACACAGGCACATCACGGCTTCAATATCTGTCAAGTTGGCACCTAAATATATGTATCTTCGGGGAAAGTACTTCATAGCTTGTGCTTTGTTTTGAAATTCAACTATAAAAATAATATCCAGCAAATGCAACACCAACAGACAAAAATAAATAAATATAATTTCAACGGCATGTTACGTTGGTTTGGACATATAGAAAGGATGAGTGAAGAAAGATTGACCAAACAGATATACAAAGGCAAAGTGTGTGCAAGAAGAGGCAGAGGAAGACCACGTTCCAAATACCTAGATCAAATCGATCGGATACTCAAGGACGGGAACGTTATGATTGATGTTATGATGATTATGATAATTTAATCTCAAAAAACTTACATGAGAATAATTAATGCTACTACTACGGTCATATACATTTAAAGCACCAGCAAACGAACATTTTAAAGTTTGTTTATTCCAAAACAGATCTCATGTGGAGGGCAGAATACAAATTCAATAGTCCATTCATACGGTACTCTAGAGAGTAATATAGTGGTACCTATATCGTACGTTGCTCTCGCCTATAGCGTATTCAAATGCAACTATGTATAATTGCTTTAACAGTCTCAGAACAGCCATTTGTAAAGGTAACGATGAATTCGAATGAGGTGAAAAGGTTATCATTTAAATGAAATGAAGTGAAGTTAATTTAAGTTAAGGTTATAATTTAAGGACACAATAATAAAATTATATACTACATACATACGTATGTACATACATACATACTTATCATGATATCGAGGCCCTCACGGGTCAGCCAGAGGGGTACCAGATCTGTCAAGTCTTCCATATGTTTCAATCACATTGACCAATCTCTTTATATATGCTCGCCAGTTATAGGTACTCGAGTACTGAATGGAAATATACGATGTCTCACACAATATTACTTACCACAATCCTGTTCCTCATATATCTAATAATTAAGTCGTAAATTTTTTTTTATCAAAAATACGCAGGTTTCTCATTTGGAAGTCGAAACCGAGGTTGAATATTGATAAAAAGCGGTTGAGTATGCCATTCTCTAGAAAACGACGATCATTTTCGTCTTTGAACCCATTTGGTTAGTATCGATTTTGTAATTTAGCACTGATTTAAAAAAACAGCACTGCTATGCGGCAAATTGCAAAAAAAGGAAGGAACATTACTGCCTACTAAATGTAATCGTGGCGCGTTACATATGAACCGGATTAAAAGGATTTGAATACGTCTGTATGTCCATTTAGTTTTACGGTTATTTAAACAGGATTTATTTTAGTAGGCTCGGAATTTGAGCAGATTACTGTTGATCCGACGACCCTCGCCAACGAGGATCAACACTAACTTTTGTTTTACTTCCCTAACTATTCATGCACTTTTCAGACAGGCTGGCAGTTGGGTTAATAAGTCGTTAAAATCTATACTAATAAATAAATGTAAGTTTTCGTTTGTAATGCCAATATAAATAGTTTTATTTCGAAATGCATATGAAAGTATACACGGCACTGATAACAAAAACACAATCCATCGATTATTTTTCTGTCTGTCTGCTTTTCCCAGCTAATCACCAAAACGACTTAGACTGTCACTGGTTTATAAAAAGTGATGTAATGTGTTTTTTATTTCTTATTATAAATGTATAAACATATTGAATGCGGATGGAACCGCGAGACACAGCTAGGCACCATAATAAAAAAGTTAAGGTTAAGCAAAATAAATTGAGCTTGCATCTTGTTCGGAGCTTAACGGTACCCAGTTCCGGTCTCCGTTTTTGCAGATCTCCAGTCTTCTAATTTATCATTCCTTTGTTTGTTTTCTTTTCAAGTTTTTGCGCTTGGGCAATTAGGAATAATGCTAATTGTGATATCATGTTGTACTGAAGGCCTCAACCCTTCGTACTATTTAATACTTATTGGTTTACTAATTACATGTAATTACAGGTAGTTCTTGGTATAGAATAGAATATAAGTTTATTGTAATTACCTTTGCAGTTATGTGATGTAAATAATTTCCCCGGTTATTTTGATGAACAATTGGTAGAGCATTTGGCTTGATTGCTCCAGCTATGTATATATGTATCAAGATATAATACAAAGGTATATCACTTACCTACCTCAAAAAGCTTTGTTTAATTGAATTTGAGAAATAAAAAATTAAGAATATTATTAATAATTTAAACAGTATACACTCCATCGTAAACTTACCTTCCGTCACCACGCAAAAGCGGTACGCGCGCGAGCCGCTTTCGCGCTAGGTAGACTTCATTGTATGCTAAATTCGAAGAGTAAACTCTCATTGAAATCCAAGGTGAGGATTTACTTGACGTGCATCAGACCGATCATGACTTACGCGTGTGTTGTGTTCGCACAATCCAAAAAGTCGGTACTCCACCCCCTTCAAGTGCTCCAAAGCCGGTTCCTCCTGAGAGCCACAGGTGCCCCGTGGTACATGAGAAACAGTCAACTTCACGTTGACCTAAAAGTCCCTACAATCAAACAGTTTATGAAGAAACTGTCGAAACGTCATTTCGATTCTGCTGAAAAACATCCCAACCCCCTCGTAGTATCGATCGCCCGATACACTCCCTCCCTTATATCGAAAATAAGGCGCCCAAAACATGCCGTCATCGAACCGGATGACGACATAACGGTCCTCCAGGACGCCCGACGACACACAAACCACACGACACAAAACCGACCACTGTTCCGTCCTCGCCGGCGAGGCTCGACGCGAATAAGCCGTAACGCTCCCCCCAGACTCTCGCAAGTGCCGGCCCGAGCCGAGCCAGTAGCGCAAACTCCCTCCCCCTAATAACCAATTAATAATAAAAATACCAGACCAGCCCAGCTCCCTTGCTCGCGAACCAGCAACGCCCTAAGCCGAGGTCCGTACCCCACAGTGGGTGCCCTTAGCTGTGTTGCTTAGTATTAAAGTGCCTGGCTGGAGGCCTAGGTCTCGCCTTTGTCCGGTTAAGTAGCAAAAGTTCCCGGAACTCACGCTACGAGACACCATACAAAAAAAAATGAGAAAATAGGTTAGTTTTTATAGTGCATTGAACTAAAAAATCATCACAATTTATGGATTTAGAGAAGATTTTTTCTAAAAACAATGGCACTCCTGAAGATCGCAGATACTAAACAACAAACATGCTGCACTGTAATATTTCTCATAATATTATGCTGCAAATTTCAGTGAATAAAGCGATATGGTTACAAATGCGTACAGCCTCACTAAATAGCCGTGGGGCATAAAACTTAATGAAGCATGAGAATGCGAGCGCTTCATTGGCGTTCATCGACGCATTAAGCGGGTTACAAGCCTTTGCTCTGGCGTTATAGCAAAGTTTCATACGATCATTAAACTGTTCAGCCTTATACCATACAAATCACCACGGCGAGTTACTCATGGGGCAGAAATAGTAGAGCGCCATTTCTCGAAAGACTTACAGCTGATCTGTTTCGCTTTATCAGACTCTCATCAGACTCTTTATATTCGCCGGTCTCTCTTGATGGTCCCACCCTTAAATGTTCAATTGATTTGATGTAGGTAGTTTTTTATTGAGTTCTAGATTCCGTGGGTGTCAGGTATTTCTCTTGTTAATAGGTAATGCTATTTGTGATAAATCGATGTAACGGCGATAGGCTTACTTACGACTTATTTTTATATCCATTAGATGCCAAACAAGCAAGCAGTCCACCTGATATTAAGCAGTTACGCATTTTGAATACTTTCTCTAGGTTTTTAACCTTTTTCTCAACCTTTATACCATACATCAAATCCTATTATATAAAAATGTCAATCATTCGACCACAACCTATAGAACGAGCAATAAAATAAGCAGAGCGGTCAGATTAACCAGTCTAAGGACGGACTCAATTTGTGCCACCAAATTGTTTTCTGGGATTACCGAAATCAATTAATTACGTACAGCAAAATTTATACAAATTCTAATTTTACAACGATTCCAAGCCCATAGAATGAATATTTAAGTTTAATACAAGTACTATTTAAAAAATCATTAATTCTCTCCGTAATTAATCTATATGTATGGGCAATGCGCGAGCGATGCCCCTTGTTGCAAGAGCCCTAAGCGAGGTAACCGCTTACCATCAGGCGAACCGCATGTTTATTTGCCACCTTAGTGAAAGAAAAAAGTATGTTCTGCCTTAACAAATTACCTTACCAACCAATTCAAAAAGTATTACTGCAAGGATTATTTGTCAAGGAAGGTCTTCAGACACACAGTATCAACTTACGATTGATAAGATTACAAGAGCAAAAAACCTTTTTTGATGAGAAGTTATATTCCCCTGCTCTAAAGAACTTATTCGGGATCTGCTCAATACAAATCTACGACTGTTCTTGAATAAAAGTTTTAATTGAGAACACTCGCTTCCATGAATAGGAACCACTTCAACGTATTAAGTAAACAAGCAGTTGCTAAGACAATAGGCGGATCTAAGGTAATATCTCAATACGTCAATCGCACGCCGGATTCCTAGTAATGAATCCCGTCATGTCGGTAGATAGGAAAGGTATCTCAATTCTCGTAATAGGTCTATTGCGTGGGGTCGGTTTATACTCGACAATTTAAGAAGGATGTTTACGTAGAATTAATTTAGAAGTATATAACTAGTAATTAATTAATTAATTACTTGTAATATATATATATATATATACTAGCTGTCCCGCCCAGCTTCGCCCGGGTGAAAAAGTAAAATTTCCTGAAACACGATCGCAGCGCCACTATCGGGTCCAATTGTGTTGTAAGCTATCCTTTCTTTTAAGTTGGATCAAACTGCACACGGTGTGCAAATTTGATTGAAATCGGTTGAGTAGTTCAGGAGCCCATCGTGGATTGCCATAAAAAAGGTTATAGTGAGTCAATCTTAAAAGATAGACATATGCTGTCGCGGACTTTTTTTTACAACTTTTAAAGAGGAACAATTCTCCCATACATGATATTTGTGTTACTTAAACCGTTTACGCATCGCACGCAACGGAAGCTCTCAAAAAGGAATATTTTTTCCCGTTCTGGCAGAATTATTCATTTATGCTTCGCTCCTATTGGTCGTAGCGTGATATTATATAGCCTATAGCCTTCCTAGAGAAATGGACTATCCAACACAAAAATAGTTTTTCAATTCCAACCAGTAGTTCCTGAGATTAGCGCGTTCAAACAAACAAACAAACAAACTCTTCAGCTTTATAATATTAGTATAGATATATATAATAAATTTTAATTAATTAAAAACCTGCATACGTCTGAGAAGCTTGTGTAACGGCGATGGACTCGCCGTCTATCACTTTGCCACCTAATATATCTCTGGTGGGAAGTGGGTGTGTGGGTATTACCTATATACCACTGCCTACCCCTTCGGGGACCCTTATGAGAAAGCGTGAGGATATATTATTATATTATTATTACATAATATACATATTTCGGAAAAAAAATATTGAACATGGTCTCGCTAATTAGTGTAAGCTGGGCAAAAATTTCATAACATCGAAATTGAACCGGGTCCCGATCATGACGTGCTTAATCAATCAGCATTTAAGAATATTAATACGAAATATGAATATGACAACTATAAATCTGGACCTTAAGACCTCTAGAATGTATAATGGCAATATCACGTCATGGTTGGGCCTCTAGAGTCGTTAAGGGTTCTACTCGGTGTCTGTTACAATAATTGCGAAGCGCAGCGAACAATGCCAACCCTAAGCATGGCATGCACAAGTTCTCTCATTACCCCCTCCACTCCACTTCTGTTTAACTTATGTGCTACTTTTGTTTGTGATAAGGTTCCATTCGCGGGATGCGCGTTAATAATAGCTCATTGTTTACTTTACGCGACGACGAAAACTTGAAATTGCTTCTAAAACAAACGAAAATATGTACAATCATTTTTGAACTATGAACTATGTATGTACATATAGCATAGCAATAGTAATAACTCTACTAAAGTTTTTGGGTCATTAATATCACCTCGTGATAGGTCAGAAACAGGTACTCTTGGAGTTGTAACCATCCATAGGCTATCTAAGTTAACTAAGCTAACGTATTGAACTTAGCTTAGAGACGTTAACTGTTCCTGTAGTCTCTTTTCGTTTTCATCTCCATACCATCTAACACCAATAATGTATGAGAATTACAGCGACATACACCACGACAGAACGCTTTTTTTGGAAATTCCTATTAAGGAACTCCTTTAATATTAATTTGTAAGCAACCCACGCATACTAAGAAGGGAAGCATAGTAAAAGCACGTAAAAATATACTGCAATACGTGCGAGTATAGAAAATAAAATCCCTTAATATTTCTTACAAGGGATTTATGTTCATATTGCGCGTGGAACTATGTTGTTTGCCCACCTACAGTCGTAAAGACCGGCTGCTCTACATGTTGTGCGATATAAAATATTTTGTAACATATATTTCCGATGAATGTGTTCCAACGTAGAACTGACTTGAAGTAGTAGTAGTGAAGTAGTAAGACCTGTTCAGACGTTCGAAAACATATTACTTAATGCATATTCTACTGATATTATAAATGCTATAGTTTATGAGCATGTTTGATCCTGTTGACGCAAAAGCAACTGAACGGAAATGGATGAAATTTGGCACAGTGGTTGATTATTAGCCGGATTAACCTCTGTGATATGTTTTAATCAAGCCAATGAAACCGCGAACACGCCTTAAATTTCGTCTGTCCTTAAGGTAACATTTCTAAATTACAATTATAAATGCAGGTCACATAGCCAGTGTTCAGTACTGCGAACTTTAAAGAGACGTTTTCTATCCTTTACATACATCTTAAGAAGTATGAACATCGTTGCCTTGTTCCAAAAGAAAAAGTTTTGTTCTGTACAAGTTTGTCAAATTACGTATAGTTGCTACAAGATACTACATGTATAATAATAACTTTAGTAATCGTGTTTGAAATTTGAGACGACTAACAAACGAAGCTGTAGATCCTAATTAACATAAAACATTATTCACTCATTTACATACAAACCAAATATTCTATACACGTGTTGAAAGATGTGAAAAACTAAAATGTATGCAAAGATTAGCCAGATTTAATCAATTACGCATTCTATAGTACCTTAGAGAAGCCCGGATACTGTTACGCAACTCGATCTCTCATGATCTTTATCTCGTTTGACGGGCGGCCGCCTAAGACGATTTATATGTAGAACTATATACCTAGAACTCGACCAAGACCAAGTTTTGTCTGGCGATTGTTACAGATATTAGACAAATTTTAGTCATATCATTCAGATCATAGATATCACATTCAAGATAAAATATCGTATCGTACTTTTAGCCTAGGAATTCTGTTTTTTTTTTCAATTTCTGATTGTAATAACTAATACTACAACTTACTAACTAAGAGAAGAAATTCAAAGGCGTATGTATAGTCGTGCTTGAGTAACGGCGATGGACTCGCCATCTATCACGTTGGCACCTAATATACCTCTGGCGGAAAGTGGGTGTGTGGGTATTACCTATACACCTCTGCCTACCCCTTCGGGGACCCTTGTGGGAAGGCGTGAGGATATATTATTATTATTATTATGATAATAACTATCAAAGTAGGTAAAATTGGTAGAAATGAAAATGTTTGGTATTAAAAAGATTGAAAGATATTTGTGTTGATATTCAAATGTATCTTATGTCCACAAAATTACATGTTTTCATTGGCATGAATAGATTTGATCTAGATCCACAAGATCTGTCTTACTAAGCAAAAATTATCTGACAGTTTTTATAACAAACTTACTGCTATGAAATCATAATAAAAAATATAAAGATAGATGTCTTGTTGCATATAAATGCAAAATGTATGGCGAGAACTTTTTTAAGAAAAATCCTATTAATGCTTTCACTGAGGAGCAAAAACAAACTTGATGAAAATAGCGTTTCGCTTGAGGCAAATAAAATATTTTCTAGAAAACGGCGGGCCGGCCTGAATGGGCTCGGGCCGCCGTGGCTGCTAATTAATAAAAAATAATGAACGCTTACTCGGCTATGAAACCGTCTACCATGTTGTGAGATTCACGAAAAATTATTCATATTCATTAAAAACGGACGTAGCAAAATTTACGTAGATATGAAATAAACAAAATAATATTCCTTAATGTTCCTTAACCTTCTCGGAACCATTTTACAATATTTTTACCTTTTTTATAAGAAAAAATCCAGCCATCATTTTGGATGAAATGTAATTATCGTGAAACGAAATGGTAATCAAATTTAATACAGCGAGGACGAGTCATAAAAACCACTCAAGACCGGTATCAAGATAAGTAAATAATAACAATAATATATACATCCTCACGCCTTCAAACAATGGTCCCCGAAGGGGTAGGCAGAGGTGTATAGGTAGTATCCACAACCAATTTCCGCCCTATATATATTTTACGTGCAAGCATACGCCTACTATACATACGCCTTTGATCTCAAACGTATGCAAGTTTCCTCTCGATGTTTTCCTTCACCGTAAAGCTCGTGGTGTGACTAATCACTGTACTTAAGTTCATAAAAACTCTTTGGTACAGTCGGGATTCGAATTTGCAATCTTTGTGTTATAGCCACTCGGCCACCACTTTTATAAACAGCATAAGTAAAATGTAATAATCGTATACAATTGCCGCGTATACATGATATGTCAGAATATAGAACAGCTCCGAATAGACTCTTCCAGACGTAGCTATAAATGCCTTTGGATTTTCGATCGCTAATACAGACGCCTGGCCGCCTGAACCGCCCCCGAGGACGCAGAGCTCGTAAATAAAGCTGCCAATGTTTGTTTATGCATACTTCCAGCCCTTGGGACCCAGGCCGGAACTTGGCTTGCCAATAAAATAATAATACTGACATTTTGCACCCAAAAAGTTTCCAACAGATTTGCTCAGGGATATAGAAACATAGCCTACAACACGTTGCTGTACAAATCCACCCATTGTGACCGGGTCGTTCGAGTAGACGCGTGTAACGAAAATATTGCAAGTTTTGAATCTGAACAGTGCTAATGAATTTTTATAAACACAGTATTCATAAATTAATAGATAATAGATATAATAGATTAGCATAACAGGTTTGCGGTGAATGAAAGCAACGAGAGAAAAACCTGGATACGTTTGAGAAGAAATTCAAATACGTGTGTATATGTAGAAGTGTTTAAGTCCAGTGAAAGGAGTGTTGCAACACTTCTTACCTTGTAAGAAGGCATGAAAATATAAATACATGAAAACACACTCAATTACTTTAAGCAGCTAGTTCCGTAAGATGTTTAGTTCTGTAAAAGTTGACTTCACTATCAATTAACAACATTGTTCCTAAAGAGCTCTTCGTTCAAGACTATCAGCGCTATATTAATAGCTTTACCAGCTGAGAGCTCCAAAGCATACATGTCACTGTACGTTATTAAAGTTATCTAGAAGACGCGACGCTTCGACGCTCCGTAAATGGAGTATGCTCTTGTGTGCTAGTGACATGAATTTATTACTTCAGGTATTCTATCAAAATGTGCTTTAATCGGAGAAAGGTGTTGGCGCGTAGCTCGTCTCTACAAATCTGTCTGTCTGTTCACGATAAATTCAAAATCAAAGGATTTTCACTTTGGGCATTTCATGAGAAATGTTAAGGTGTACTATTAATTTAAATAAAGTAATGTATTTTATCTTACCATTAACACAATAATTTATTCCAGCACATTAATTTATAGTTGTTATCCACGTCGCAGGTTTCGTCGATTGAACATAAAACGTATTCACCACAGGCTTCGTCATACAAAAAGTTATCCGCACATGCTTTGTCATAAAAACTACTATCTACTAACTAAATATTAGATCGGACACGTACCCGGCTCAAACGTACCCATGATGCCCGCCGCATTTCCGCGTTGTATCGCTAAAGAAATACGCTGAACCAGGTACGAGCCCGATCTTGGGTCGCATCCCCTTTCGCGCAATCGTCTGCCCACAGCCTTCACAAATTGTTTTGCCTCCGAGCACCAGGGTCCAGCTGTTTCAACAGCCAGAGGTACGAAATCGTACACTGGCTTTAGGTTGTCGTATTTGGTGTGCTTGTATCGGGCTGCCGCCTCGGCAGCACCCCCCGCCGCACGTGTCGTCTGGCCTAGATGTGACGCAGCGAAGGTGCTGACACAAGTAGCGTCCCATATCAAGCTGCGACCTTTCGCCCATGGAACCAGTGTAAGGCCATCGGGCCTCTTGCCATCAACACGACTAAGACCCTGGGGCTCCAGAACGCAAGGCACGCTTGCTGCTAACATTGCCCGACGCACAATGTCATTTAATGCGTGATGTCTTGACTATTAATTAAGGTTTTGTGTAAATAGATTAATGACAAATAAAAAAAAAGGTGAAGCTTTAATCGAAACGTTACCATTGATATATGCATGTACCCGCGCAGAACCGGGGCCAGTTACATGTACTAAATAATGTACTTGATATCTTTCATGTTGCAAAAGGCGATGCGTGTGGAGCCAAAGCCATAAATTAGCTCTTCCGCCCGTGATTCATGCGCTAGTCGGAGCGAGATTACGTGCCTAGCGGCTAGTTACACCACACCAGTACTGTAATTTTATTTGGCATCTTAAGTGATTTATAGATTCGTTTCTAGTACGCTAATAGTAGGCATACTAACTACGCGCCGCGGTGCTTGTTACCCGCAGTTAAACGACAATGGCCATGATATGACTGACGTACACAATATCTATACATAGTATTAAAAAAAACTGAATATATATATACGGTCGAATTGAGAAACTTCCTCTTTTTTTGAAGTGGGCTAAAAATTAAGTGGCTTCCACTGTCTGTTCGCTTAGTTTTTTTTAAAACATTCAACGAATTTTAATGCAGTTTTCAGCTACTCCAAATTGATTTACAGAATTGTATATCTTAGAAAGTTCGATAAAATGTCTGCGTTGGTGTATATTTATATCTAAAGGATAACCCACAGTAACCATGTTTATCTTTTACATATTATTAATATCTACATTGCACCCGTGCGAAGCCGGAGCGGTTCGCTCCTTTGCAATAAAATATTATTGTAAAGAAATAAGATATATTTAGGTGACATGTATATGTATATAGGAATACTTCCGCAACCTGTTAAAAAGGTTCTTTCAACAGTCTGTCTTCACTTTTCTATGACTCTTATAACAATCTATAAAAGTGATACAAAATACTGGATCTTCAAGCTTTCACACGAGATTGAACCAGCCTGCCTACCCTGGAAGCCGTACCACCCACTTTTCAACATATATATTAAGATGTATTTAGGTCAACGTTGATGTATTTGTCGCCGTCTCTTAGGCATGATCGTTATAAATGATATTTCAGACTTATCCGAGACTCCGTGTCTTGGTGACAAATCACAAACACACATAGTTTCAGGAAGACCATTAGTACTACTTAAAGTTCGAGCTTCCGTATCCTCGTTGTGTATATAACTATAAAACAACGTCTTAGATATTAATACAAATATTTTGCGTCGCATAATCTTTACAAATAAATAAAATTGGAGTGTCTGTTTGTAATATTAAAATAACCGCTTTTTACTAAATGCATATGATCTATACACGGTACATATAACAAAAAAAAATCTTACAATTTTTGTCTGTCTGTCTGTCCGTTTGTTCCGGCTAATCTCTGAAATCGCTGGACTGATTTTGACGGGACTTTCACTGGCAAATAGCTGATGTAAAAAGGAGTCACTTAAGCTACTTTTATTTAAGAAACAGAACAATATTTTCTTTGTAAAATTTCACGCGGACGAAGTCGCGGGCAAAGCTGGTGTATATATAAAAATAAGGTATCGTCAACTTTTTCCCGCTGCTGAGTTGACACGATTCAATTTGTACCCCTCAGGTACTAGGAAGGCAAATACTTCGAAAGTTACTGCTTTATTATCCCGCTGGAGGGACGGACGAAAAATCGAACGTCAAAATATGATTGATGGTACATTGGTCCCTCCCGTGGCTTGCCAAATTTTTGCGACGCAACGTCACGCTGAAACAAAAGCCATGTCACTGGGTTTTTACCGGGATGATATTGACGAAAATGTAAGATATACAATGTTACAAGATAAACAAAGGATATTCGCTTTGAAATATATCTCAATATCAGTAGTAGCCGTCCTATTGCAAGATTAAAACAAGTCGTGTGTAAGCTACAATCTTGGCTCGGTCCAAAACTTAATCCTAACTGAAACATTTTTTTCAGCAGACACCCGAGATGAGCTATGAATTTTTATGGGATCAAATTCTGACGCGACGACAGAACTCGATTTTACAGTAGAATAATTCCAAATGAGATATTATGCGGTGTGGGGGAAACCTATTTGTTATAAAATACGTTACGAACGTTGTTCAACGAAACCTAGATGCACGTGATTTCTATTTATATTAGAAAGGCAAAATGTTCTCATGTATAATATATATTTCATGAGTCAACGGCTGAACGGTATTTGATGAAATTTAAAACGGGGGCGTAGCTTGTCTTGATGAAAATATTTTATGCCAAAAAACACTGTTCTTGTTAAACATTATATTGTCACTTAACAGCGAAGCTTCTCGATATAATATACATATATCCATATATCATCATCATATCATCACGCCGAGTCCCTAACGGGGTAAGCAGAGAGTATAGAGTGCCAGTTCTCTCTAGACTTACATACTTCGTCCACATTCATCAGTCTCTTCATACATGCTCGTCGGTTTCGAGTTCCGTATATATTATAATAAGTTTTATTTGTAGGTACTTATGTACCTATATTGATAAATCACACCACGAAGTAATATCATTGTGAAGGAAAACATCGTCAGGAAACTGGGATTGTGGCTTGCATTCTTTGCGCTGCAGACGACTACTCGAACCTCTTTGCCACCACGGCCTGCGAATTAAGGAAAGTTATAATCTATTGAATATATCAGAAATTAATACTTTGGAATGTAAATAACGAGATATATTAAGTCGGCTGTAAATTTTTTCCTTGAATTTCAAAAAGCACAATCAAAGGTAAAATCATTGGTAGAGATTGATTGGTATCCGCGGAGCGTGGATGAGGTGAATGCGCCTCCACACAGTATTACACAGGGCTCCAATTCAAAGCTTCGCGTCCTTCGATCTCTTTGTGATCCCGCTCTTTGATCTACGCCTGTATTGGCGTCGCTTATTCCAAATTCCTTTCACCTTTGACCAATCTTTTCCTCTGTGCTCGTACTTTTATTTCAAACGTTTTCGCATTTGTCGTACTCTACCAGCTTGCCGATGCAGTGACATTTTTCAATTCCCATAAGGACCTATCGTCTTATAAGATCGTATATGTCTCTTAGCCAGCAACATTTAGACTGACAAGCCAGTTTTAATATCCACCCTTATAGTAATTCCTTTCCTATTAAATTAATGTTTAACCTCAAACACCTACGATTATAAATTTATAGTTATTTGCAAAAAGAAATGATATTCTAGAGGTGTTGTGGCTAAGTATTTTGAGTAGTCGCCGAACAACAAGAAAATGGCTAGTTCAAATACAAACTGTACCAAGCACAGTTAATTGTTAGATTTTATATTAATATTAAAATATTATTATGATTTTTCATTATTAGTTCGACAAGTTGGAACTTCATGAAACACTCACCGTCATACACGCTAGGAATTCAAACTAGCCCGACAGTAACTTGCTCACGTAAGTTTTGCGGTTCAACGCATGAACTAACACTCTGATACGCCATTCCTAACCCGGTAATTTGGTGACGACTATTCCGAATTCCAATTTGTAATTGGTAGAGTTTCGGGATTTGACGTTGGTTTTATTTGATTGGGGATGAAAAAATGTGGCTCGCTTTAACAATTTGTGGAATTAATACTGATTATTTATAGAGTGGTGTACTCCTTCTGCCTACTCCGTGATGGACTCGGCGTGGTCGTATGAATGTATGTATGATTTTTTATTGTCGTTATCACTAAATAATAATAAAAACACAGTCCCCACTGCCGCATCTGTCTGTCTATGAAGGCGGCTTAAAACGAATGGGTTTTGATACGGCTATCACCGTCAGTCAGATATCATTGTAAGGAGGGTTTATAATAATGCACAATATACAAAATTGTATGACACATAATTTTTCTAATTGCATTAGTGGAACGCTGGCAAAAAAACTTGATAATACACCACATTGTACGATATAGTATGTTTAATAGTAAAATATTGTACAAAATGTACACTACGACATCTTACTTACGCAAAGACGACATTATCATCGATGAGTTCTCCGTTGTGTTCAGGTACACAGCAGAATAAAATGAAAAAAAAAAATAATAAGTGGCATTCGGCAACAAATTTGTAATCTTTCGTTGCAATAACATTACTACTATAAAACATATTATTTATTAATCGCTCTGTGCAGTTAAGCGAATTCGTCTAAGTTACACTAATTACAATGTGGACGGTCTAAAATCTACTGATTTTTTATACAAATCTTCTAGTCTGCTATATCGGATGAGATCGAGTGGTGACCTCAAGATTTTAGATAAGAGCGATGATTATTTGAAAAAACTACTAAATTATAATCTACATAGGGGTCCTCATCCCTTCCTTCTTGCCTTCCTTTCGCAAAAACTGAATCAAAACGCTTCCCATAAGCCCTCGTAACGTTATGCATCACGGAAATATTTATAAATTATTCAAATTCTTCGCTCAAGATGTAAACCGAGTATAGCTTCGAGAGTACGGTCACGTCCCTACTGAACACTCAGCAGCTTTCTCTCGCCACAAATATCCATTTAGCTGTCTCCTGTTTCATAAGTTTTTTGCTTGCTTCACTAATGGACGTTGTTTTAGCAGAACTGGCTCTTTTTAATGCTAGCGGTAGGTTCGTAGCTGCACCGAAACGGCGCTTTTAATCAACTTTATATGCAGACTCGAGATAACCGACGTGCTTCGGTGTTAATTTTGCATCTTAACTCATTTCAAAGTGAAATATTTTCTTATATAATCTAAATGAATACAGCATGTCTTGTATTTTTTTATTTTAATTTAATCACAAAAGATATTAAAAAGGTGCATAGCACCAGTAGTAGAAAAATATTGGAAACATGATTCTTCATTAAAAAATTGTACATATAATGAGCAGTGTTTTCACAAGTATTAGATCATGTTAGAAATAACATTCACAGCTTATCACATATTATATATCAATCGATGTCTGCCTTTAGATTCACAGAACGCGTGAGTGAAGCCCGTAGCTACATGTATTTTATTCAAAACGCCGAAGGCTGTGAGCGCGACGAGGCAGCGGTGGCGCGGCGCGCGTTTATGAATATTGAAGCCGGAGAGATGGTTAAATAAAATATTGTGGCGACCCTGAATATTACAACAGCGGCGTACCTACCTACCCTCCAGCCGACCCTTGCCTTGGAAAACAATACACGGATCGTGAATTAAATTAAAAATATTACAGAGTTATTATCAAATTGTTCCATTAAAAAGTATGCGGGCTTTAGTGGCCAGAAATCTTTTGTTAAGCTGGCAAGTGTACGAACAACATTACCTTCGCAAATACTACGGATGTTTGCACTAGCAAACAACTCTGAACAAAGGGCCTTTTTATGGAAAATTCGTGTCGGAAAATTAAAACTTTGTAGAGAATTGCTTCAAACGTTTTCCTGTGAAACTATACCAGAACAATTCTCCAATAATAAATATTTTCTGAGGTAACTTCATCATACAGATAAAATCTTGCATTGTGAATAACAAGCCATAAAGTTATATAGTCATGGTAAATAATTTTGGAGCTTAATTGTTTGACTTATTACCGAGAGTATCTTACTTAGTATAAAACAAATAACTATTAAAAAAATACTGATTACAAATCGTTAGATTTTGGACACTAAGACACTAAACACAAGACAACGCTTGGACACGTAGAAAGAATGTTGACAAATTACAAATACAATGCAAACGTGCTTGGAAGAAAAAGACAATTACGTTCTAACAAACTAAATCAAAGCCAAACTAGTTTCTAAATAGGAACGATAAAGAGTAAAACGACGAAATTAGTATATTAGTCTCGGACTCGGCGTAATCGTGTGTGGGTATAAGTTACAGTTATTACAGAAACAAAAAAGTATTATGACACGAATGGTATTTATTAGCTATGGAAATTTGCTTTATAAACGTCAAGTGTTGTTACTGCAGCGCAATATGAAACGGAATGGAAGGGAGAAGCAGTGGGCGTGAGCTGGATGGAAATTGCAATATCCGAGCGAGCTGAATTAGACGCGGACCAAACACTCTGGAAGCGACATTGGGCCACGCGGTCATCCGTTTATACAGATGTTTATTGAGAATGTTTTTGTGAGATTAATTCACGTTATTCTTGTTTGAATCTCCAAACGAATTTATTAAGAAATAACAAAATACTAGAAAAAAAAATATTTTTTAAACTAACAAACTTTGGAAACTATAACATCGATTTCTTCTTTCTTTCATCTATTTCCACGATGTTTTCCTTTACCGTAAAACGAGTGGTTACTTGACACACCACGATGCCTGTGTCAGTGCTTTTTAATTCCGCAGTTTGACACATCTAGAAATTTTGTCTCAGCCAACGGGATTAGGTTGGGTGGGAGATTGGATCGAGCTAGCCTAACTAAACTTAATTAGGCAAGTTTGGATAACACTGCAACGTCGAATTATGTCCATCCTCCAGTACTGCAATGATTTATTATGATGACACTAAAAAGTATTACAGATAGGTATAATTAACTAATCAGTTATAGACACAGTATATGAAAGAATGAAATGTCAGAATACTTAATCGAATTATATAGTGAATGATTAGTATCTTGAGTGAACTCTACAGATATTTTTACCAAATTTCGGATCAAACATGGCCTAAGGTTCATTAATAATCGAGTTAGACCACAAAACATATGAAAACGTGCAATAAAGCTTATATCCACAGTATAGGCTCTGACTAGTTGCGAGTTAGATGAGAGGTATGTCCATTTAATCCAAAATATTATTCTACGTTTGAAGTAGTCTTCAACAATAAATTGATGTTGATTTAAAAGATGTGTGCAGCGGCATGTAAAAAATGTGTCCTTACTGAACTGTCACAAGTTACGATGCCTCCAAGCTATCCCTCGAGATTACTTACCTCGAATCTCGAGGCCCGGTATTATTCCCTATATTATTCATAAGTCTTGATGGATTTATAGGTAGGTGTTCCTTCGTAGATTCAATCATTTGGTACTCACATATAGACTAGGAGGGAAATCAACTGGTTTTCAAAGTCAAGGTTTGTGGTTCAAACCCGGACGGTTTACACTGGAAATGTTTTAGTGAACGTAATTACAGTGACTGGGCCCTTGTCAGAAATTTTACGGAGTCATGGGAGAGGCTATTTATACGTTGACACCTTAATATATCTCCGGCGAAAAGAGGGCGTCGTTTCATGTGAAAGCGTGAAGAAAGAAAAGGAGTAAGGAAAGAGTAGTCGGCATCATCTTCATTAAACGTGTGGTAAATCGTAAACACATCATTCTGTATAGATAAAAATATCATGTGCCCCTCAAGGAGTCAAAGACCGGCAGCAACGCTAGATGCGAAGTCACCACTATCTCTCTGTTCAATACATCAGCGCTGATTGTCCTGTAAGACTTAATCTCTCAAATTTAAGGCCGGTGGCCGAGTGGTTTGAGGTTTCTGAACTTAAGTACAGTGATTAGACACACGAGGTTTACGGTGAAGGAAAACACCGAGAGGAAACCTGCTCACGTTTGAAAAGAAATTCAAAGGCGTAGGCGTGCTTCAGTAACGGCGATGAACTGACCATCTGTCACGTTGGCATCTAAAATCTTATACACCTCTATATACTTATACATCTGTACCTACTCCTTCGGGACTTTTGTGGGAAGATGTGAGGATATTAATAAGTGAATTTATTTATTAATTCGACCTTATTGTCTAATAAAATTTAAACATGTCCACAGGCATCCGGATTCGTCTCGCCCGGCAGCAGACCAGCCCACTATGCCCCAACTTGCATAAGTCATGGGAGTCCGATATCAACCTGTTCCAAGGACACCCACGACCAGGGATGCAGATGCCTTCCGAATCGCTACACTTTTCAAATGATATTCCTGTTGACAAATGAGTTATGGTTTGACAGTTTTATTTTTTCATTCGACGTGTTGTCTAGAGCTAGGATTCCTAACGTCGTATTTCACAAACTATAATTTAAACAATTAAGTTGTGGGCTCATGGGCTCGATTATTACCACAATAAAACTAATTTTATATTTTGACGAAACCCTAGGATAATACCAATAACCGATGATTTAACATTTTATGTACAGAGCAAGTCTGCGGCCATTGCTGAAAGTGTTTCAAATTGGATTGAACCCACTGCATTGCAGACTTTGCATTTAGTTAGATCGACCCGTCGCCAGAGAAATTGCTAATTGGATTACTTGCTACGTTTTCGATATAAACAGGCGCAAATAACATTAGACTGAATCTGTATTCAATGTAAAAATAAAATCTTGGACATGTTACACGTTACAAAATGCAGCCCAAATTGTAAATTAGATCTCTAGCAATATACATAAGGACTGCTGGCAGATGCTGGATGCGGAAAGCTGAAGACAGGGCTCTATGGCGCTCATTAGGGGAGGCCTATGTCCAGCAGTGGACTAGAGTGGGCTGATGATGATGATGAATGTACATATAGGTAAAATCTGCATTCAAATATATGCACTCGTCTTTTCGTGATTTGTGTACAATCTTGCAGACATAGATACATTAAAAGACATTGTGGCTTCTGTTGCTCTATTTAATGAGATGCAATAGGAACCCTACTATAATATTTGTAGGATTTATAACCTTGTCGTTTCTCAGAAAATATATATATCCTCACGCCTTCCCACAAGGGTCCCCGAAGGGGTAGGCAGAGGATATATATATTATTATATATATATATAACCCTACTATAATATTTGTAGGATTTATAACCTTGTCGTTTCTCAGAAAATAGAATCTGACAAAAGCTAAAACGAGAATGGAAAAAGCCTAAAATAGAATCAATTATTTTTAAACGTATCAACTTATGTCTTTTGGTACATGTATCAAGCCCAACTTTGTGTATAAAACGAATAAGTGTTCCCCAATAAAGTCATTTAATTATTCTTCTCTGTTTGATAACAAACATTGTGTTGCGCCGCTAATTTAGCTTTGTAAGGAAGTAATAAAATGTGCAAACACAAATAGGTATGTATTGTTATAAGTTAATTAAGTTTGTTCTTTGTAGTGCCTTATTTGGAAGTTGTCAACTGTCAAACCAACGTTGTCAATTCATTATCGTTATTATCTAGAGTAACGATCGGACGCTCAATGACGGGAACGTCAAGAGTACTCAAGACCGACGAGTATGAAGAGACTGATGAATATGGACGAAGCGAAAGAGGTATGTTAGTCTAGAGATAATTGGGGCTCTATACTCTCAGCCTACCCCTTTAGGGACTCAGATATGGTGATCTAGAGTGTTACATGTGAATGTAGCACTAGTACTCAGTTCCATCTACCATAGCCGTACCTTGCAAAGTTCTGGAAAATTTTGCCTATGGGTAATCGGTTACCATCAGCTATGGTTGTAATATCATAAAGTAGGATAATCCCGCTGCGTTATCTTGTAAGGTGGAAGTACAGGAGATTCTTTTCAATATTAATAATAATAAAGAGCCGTAGTGGCTGATGATTCGAGTAGTTGCCTACAACACAAAGATTGCAAGTTCGAATCCCGACTGTATCAATGAGTTTTTCACACCACGAGCTTTACGGAGAAGGAAAACATTGAGAGGAAACCTGCATACGTCCCTTTGGGATTCTTGTGGGACGGCGTAAAAAAATATATACTAATAATAATACCTAGGATACACGTTTCAAGATTAAACGAAATCTTCATTCATATAGGTATATTACATTTACTATTGAACAAAACTTTCAAAATTACAAAATTACCAATACGCGGAATAATCATTATTATGTCGATGGTTCCTAACTATATGTGTATATATAATAGTTTTAAATGTAATAATGTTATAGTGATTCCTAATTTGCGCGCGAGATATATTTACGTACCACCTTGACAGATGGCGAGTCGATCGCCTTCTCCCGTGTCAGAGGTTTATGTCAGAACGATGTTTCAACTCACTTGGCGTCTTATCGGTTGTCCGTGTTTCTAATAAGACAGGATACACGAATAGTAGAAATTCTAACAGTACGCACCAATACGCCCGTGCCATGGTTCCATCGAAATAAAAGAAACCGGTATTGTCAATGCCATAACGGTAGGTTAGCTGAGTCGATAAGCCCGATGAAGAAAAAGCAATCAAAATAACACTAGCATGTCAATTAAAGACTTCAATTCAATACCTAATGAATTATTCGAGAATAACAAATCAAATTAGTTCCACTGGAATAGCAGGAATAGAAAATGAAAATGTGAGATATCTATTTAATGCTTCGTATCTCTTATAAGGAAAACAAAAACTAGACACAATTCAGAAGGAGAGATGTTTTAAATCATACATGTATATATCTCCTCACGCCTTCCCACTAAGTTCCCCGAATGGGTAGGCAGAGGTGTATAGGTAGCACCCACTTTCCGCCAGACATATATTAAAGGTGCCGACGTGACAGATAGCGAGTCCATCGACGTTACTAAAGCACGACTAAATAGTCGAATGAATTTCTTGAATTTCTTCTCAAACGTAGGCAGGTTCTATGTTTTCTCTCGATGTTTTCCTGCAAAGCTCGTGGTGTGACTAATCACTGAACTTAAGTTCAGAAAAACTCATTGGAGCAATCGGGATTCGAACTTGCAACTACTCGAACCACTCGGCCACCATGGCTCATAATAACATTGTTTTAAATTACTGCAAAGATGAATCAATTTATTTCTGAAGCAGTATTTCCATTAAATTATATAAGATTAAATCGAATATTTGGGACTTTCATCGGTACAATTCTAATTATTGCGCCCGAAATTTATGTTGGGTTTGAATCCCCTGTGTAGCATTGTGCCATATATTTCCGGGAATTTAATTTCCTGCTATTTAAATTGGGAACATCGTGATGGCATCTAATCTCGCGACGATCAAATCTCTAAGGAAAAAAAGTCTACACTTTTCCTTCACAGTTGTACAAAAATACACGCGAAATGTTTGGTGTTAAATATTACTAAAATATGCAAGTTTCTTTTCTATTTACGTATATATATTTATTTGTCTAGACTTTCTCCGGCTGCCACAGGGTTTTTTCTAGTTTAGAAAACAATTCTTAATTAGATGAAAACTGTGAAAGCCGTGTTGTTTAAATAGACGTCTAATTCATTAATCGAACAGGTTCGAATCTCGGCGGTACTACCAACTTTCATTACTACTACGACTACGACTGACTACGACTAAGACGACCATTTGTCATGTCCCTAAGAATATGTCCAGTCTCGTTCCCTTGAGTCCCATGTGAGAATGTATGAAGATATAAATATAAATAATCAGTTTTCCGAAGCTTTTATGTATGCTGATGACTTAAAATTTATCAAAGTTATAAAGTCGATTGATGACACTACTAATCTACAAGATGACATCAACCGACTTGTAATGTGGTGTAATCAAAATAAAATGGACCTTAACACGAATAAGTGTCACCATTTAAAATTCTCTAGGAAGAACAATTTAATAATGGCTAGATATTCTTTTGGCATGGACACAATTAATGAAGTTGACAGTATCCGAGACTTAGGTGCAATATATGATTTACGTTTTTACCACATAGGGATAAAATTGTTAAAAAAGCGTCAAAGATGTTAGGATTTGTCATCAGAAATAGTATAGTTTAGTAGTATCAATAGTTTGGAGTATTGCAGTGTAGTGTGGCGGCCTCACTATGCCACCCATTCTTTGCGACTTGAGAGAATACAAAAACGTTTTCTCTGGCATGTTGCCTTCTCAGTGGGTATGGCAAACACACTAAAACCGTACCAAAAAAGGTTGTCTTTTTTTAATATGCGCTATTTGCAAGCAAAATAATTCGTGGAAAAATTAACTGTGCTACATACAAACATATAATCACGCCTCTTTGCTACGATCCTTACATACTTCTTTCGCTTCGTCCAATTTCATTATTCTCTTTATACATGCTCTTCGGTTTAGGGTACTCTTGACCTGACCTTTTTTCTGTGCTACACTACTTAAGGTAAGTAACTTAAAGTAAAGTAGCCAACATAAATTTTCGCGTCCCTTCACGACTTCCTCGCAACCCGATCGCGCCACTTGGCCCACCCTTAAGGCGAACAGTTCTGGGTACCAATTCACTCCTTGCTAGATTTCTAAGGGTAATTAATAAGTACAGCGATGTGTTAGACCTACAACACAATTCCTTTACAACAATAAGGAAGTCAATTTTAAAGTGTTTGTCAGATGTGAAGTAGATTAGTAAGGTAGAAAGTTGCATATTGCAAACTTTTATCTAACATTATTTATAATTGTCTAGTTTATTTCTTCTGTTTATTTTTACTTATGTTTAGCTGTCTTTTATATTGTTGTAAGCGGAGTTTACCTTTAAGTAATTGTTTCACTGTTCCTGTGTATTGATAATGTTAGTACTTACAAAATGTATTTAGTGTTAAATAAAAAAAATATACATAATGACTTGATATAGATTATCTTAAGTTTACCATTGTTATCCTTACATATACATATCAGCCTGTGTGTGACATATAAACATATCTGTACCTACCTAAGATTTACATTTAAAGGTAAATATGAGGTATAGAGGTAAAGTGCTCAGTGCTCGCCGTTCTCAGCGAGGCAGCGCGTCTACGGTAGCGAAACAAGTTGAATGCAACGAAGCGTTTGCCTTGATTTGCAGGCGTCGTAGGTGAGCGCAGTGGCTTAGGAATATTACACTACGTCTCCCGAAGGTGGGTACCTTCATAAAGACATATATTAAACTCCAAGGCTTTGACGAACTATAAAAAAAGAATTACAAAGCATTATAAGGTGGAAACGTTTGAAATCTATAAAAAAAATAGACAGTGTTTGTTCGTTTATTTGATTGATCGCGCTAATCTCGAAACTTACAAATGCTATTTGATAATATTTTTAAATGAGGAAGGTTACATTTAACAGGGTGACATCTCATGGCCAGTCACTAATAACCTATGGCATTTTTCTACTGATAAAAGATACGTAAAATAATTGAATTGATGAAATATGCAATCTTCTTCATAAACCTCCACAAAGAAAAACTTTAATAAAAGAACATCCTGAGTGCTGATTTAAAAGTTGATCGTCGGAGAAAAAAGTTTAATTTGATCTATTCTCCAAAGTTTACTACGGTAAAGTCAGGCCTCTACAACTCATAAATAGAAATGCCATAGGAAATAACAGACTGATTGCACGGTCTGACGAAATAATAAGATTCAATCCGTAAAAGTGAAAAGGATGTGAGTCGGTAATAGTGCAGGCACGAGCATATTATTGTATATATATATATATAATATCGTAATAAATATCGAATAAATATATCATAGAGAGCCGTGGTGGCCGAGTGGTTCGAGCAGTTGCCTGCGACGCAAAGGTCGCAAGTTCGAATCCCGACTGTACCAATGAGTTTTTCTGAACTTAAGTACAGAGATTAGTCACACCACGAGCTTTACGGTGAAGGAAAACATCGAGAGGAAACCTGCATACGTCTGAGAAGAAATTCAAAGGCGTATGTCTAGTCGGGCTTGAGTACCGGCGATGGACTCGCCATCTGTCACGTTGGCACCTAATATACCTCTGGCGGAAAGTGGGTGTGTGGGTATTACCTATACACCTCTGCCTACCCCTTCGGGGACCCTTGTGGGAAGGCGTGAGGATATATATATATATTATTATTATATTATAGAAATATCTTGTTAGCAGTCTCAAGTTCCACGTGGCAAAGGGCCAGCAAAATATAAGAAATTATGATCTGCAAGATTTCGCAAAGATTTATATCTCAGAGCGATTAATATGAGCATCCCATCTGCAACAAATAGCAATTTCCTGCATATTAGCTCTACCGAAATTCGTATTTTAATATTTATATTTTTTTACATTAGATTTCCTTTAGGTATTCCTAAAAAAATAGGTATAGTAAATATATACCTGTAAGTTTTAATCTAGCAGTTCAGTAGATAAATGTCATTTCACTAGGGACCGTTCAGATTTAAAATTCGAGCCACGTTCTCTCCATGAAAATAAAATCAAGCGTGAACTTTACATTCAGGAGGGCCCCAAATTTACATTTAACGTACTCTTTATTTTAAATTCGTGGAAAATAATGCAAATCAACTTTTAGGAGATCCCAGAGGCACTACAAAGCCGGCCTAGACGAGTGTTTACGAAGCGCTATATACAACCACCGTTTAAATTACCAACATAATATCATTGTTGATACTCAAAGCTAGATAGCCGTGTACAAAAATGTATATGTATATACATATACGGTGGAATTGAGAAACCTCCTTTTTGAAGTTGGTTAAAAAATAAAGAAACTGTATCTCATAACCAATGACTACGAATATGTAAGAACAATTTTTTCATAATACAAAAGTATCCAAAAATCAAACGGACGGTGGACGCAATTTTTTTTGTTTCGCAGCGTGGGAGCCGCGATGTTTTGCCACTCGTGTCCGATGGCGAGACCCTCTACGGGGCACCCGTCTGGTCCAAAAGGCTGGCTGGTGTAAGGCGCTGCAGAACTATGTATAGAAGTGTGCAGCATCCTATGGCCATTCGGGTCGCACGAGGATACCGCACGGTTTCCTTCGAGGCGGCCACTGTCCTCGCACGGTTTCCACCCCTGGATATCCTGGCAGAGATGGATGCTCGTATTTACGATCGCCTCCGGCGGACGGATGGAATCGCACCCCCGAATGCGGCTGAGGTGAAGAGAGAAGAGCACCGACATGCACTTGTGGCATGGCGTGAGCAACTTCGGGAACCGCAAAACGCTCGCCAACGCGCCGTTGGGGCAATTCTGCCAAGCTTCGGGTCGTGGCTGAGGAGGAGGAAGAATGTCACCTTTCGGCTGACTCAAGTTCTCACCGGGCATGGGTGCTTCGGTGAGTTTCTAAACCGGATCGGTCGCGAACCGACAACGCAATGCCACCATTGTGGAAGTGACCGGGATTCCGCACAGCACACGCTGGAAGAGTGCCCAGCGTGGAGCTCGGAGCGACGGACCCTGGTCGGCAGGATTGGGCAGGACCTCTCCTTGCCAAGCGTGGTAGCGGCTATGCTGGCGGATAAAGAGTCGTGGAAGGCAATGGTCACGTTCTGTGAGTCGGTGATGTCCCAGAAGGAGGCCGCTGAGAGAGATCGACAGAGAGCCGATCCAGCTCGGAGACGACGACGACGACGACAGGGCGGTGGCAACAGACGCCCCCCCCTACAGTCCGCCCAATAGCCAGGGCCTAAGAATTTCGGCTATGGTATCCCCTGCCTGTCGTAAGAGGCGACTAAATGGGGTTGACGGGCTTGCGGATATTCAGGGTGGGGGCCCTGGCTGTCACACAACGCGGGCCAAGGATTGGCGGGAGCGCCATGTGGCTCGAGCTTCCGATGGCACAGTGAGGGTAGTGGGGGCGAAGCTAGGCGCCCCTGGGATGTGCTAAAGCAAAGTGCAGGAGGGCACTGGTGCGTTCCTCAGGAGATCCCAGAGCCCTCCTATATACACAGAGGATGGCCACCGAGGGGGTTTTAGTGAGTAAAAATCTCACATAACCCGTTCGTCCCCCCCCAGGACGGTCGGGTACCTACTGAAGGTTTCCCCCTGGAAAAAAAAAAAACTGTTCTTAATCGCGCATTGTAAGCTGTGGGTAGGCTATAGTTGCTAGATACAAGCAAGGTGTAAGGTACAGAGTACCCCTTTCGACATAACTATTCCCTGAGAAGTTAACAACCTTACCCGCCTCACACAAAAATACCCGCTCAGTGAGAATCGACTGTGAACTTCTTAATTCTCTATGGAACTGCACCAGTGGGGCAATTCCGAATTTAAACGAGAGATTCCGTTGTGACGGGATCACATACTGGGTATCACGAGCCAGGCCTACGAACGTGAGTAGCAACAATTACTAACGTTATGAGACTGATAGAATAAATTGACCAAACCCCTAGGGTTTTGCGAGTCATTAGTAATCTGGAGTAGGCTACCTATTCGGATACATAAAGCTAGTCTCAGAGGGCAGGCGAATGTTGCCAGCGTGAAAAATTCACTTGGTAGACGCCATGTTTTATTTAAGGCGCAGCGCACTGCGGCCCGTTTAAATATTTACTTTCGTCCACAGAGACCAAGTTTCAACTTCAGACACTCACACTAGGTACGTTTTAACTACCTTTGCGTCACACATGAAGAGAGGCAAGTCCATATGTGGAATACTTTTAACAATGAACTTGCTATCTCTCGACTATACTTTTTAATTAGAATTTACCTACTTAAGAGGAAGCTTACCTTAAGTAGCTAGTACCTTACCTTACTTACGTAGTAAGTACCTTACCGATACCTTTATAAATATTCATCACTATCACTACACTTTGCTTTAAGCAAAAAATAATAGCAAAAGTGCCAATATTGTATTATTAGTTACAAAGCTGGCAACCGAGCAAGGTATATACTACTTACTGTGTACTATGTGGCCTTTTACAATAACCCCAATAGGCCATATAAATAAATATATTTCAAGTATACCAGGTAGGTAATATACGTATATATATAATATAGATACTTATGTACAATATAAAATCAAATCGATCGCAGGCTCAAGAACGGGAACGTCAAGAGTACTCGAAACCGACGAGCATGTATGAAGAGACTGATGAATGTGAACGAAGCGATAGAGAGAACTGGCACTCGATACTCTCTGCCTACCCCGTTAGGGACTCGGCGTGATGAAAAGTTTATATGTATGCGTTTACATTTATTGGAACGAATAAAATGTATTCAACACGTACGCCGGGTGCCCAGACCTCGTATCTCTAGTACATAGTCCGGAGTTCTTACGTGCTATTGCAAACTTAAAGGTCACTATGAACGTCAAATAGATATCTGTCTCACAAACATTCTTGAATTGTGGTTGCAATAGCACATCATGTTAAGGCTGTTTACATAGTCCGGTTTCTATATTTATTATATTTCTTTTGTTTTACTTTTTTTGTTGATTATGTATGTTTAATATATAGATACTGAAACCTTTTTAAGCAATCACCTAATCATATAATAATTTTAGGAAAATGATACACATACGTACATATTACATGTCTAAACATATATTTAAAATAATATGATAGATAATGTTGTGTAACTCATTCGGAACCGTCAAAAAGCAATAAATACTAGAACGAGTGTTTTAAGTAAGGGTGTAAAGCGGGCGATAGCCAAAACGACGTATTTTGGCTCTGCCACCTGACTTTTATAGCAAGCATAAAATAAAATGCGTATGACAGACACAAATATGCTATAAATTCAAAATAATATAGGACATTACGCATGGGACATGTGAAATGTCTAAATATTGAGAATTAGATTCACAAACATTTTTCGACCATGTCCTTATTAACCTAGTTTAGCCGTGGTGGCCGAATGTTTCAAGTAGGCCTCTGCAACGCAAAGATGCAAAGTTCGAATGCCGACTGTGACAATGAGCTTTTCTGTACAGTGATGGATTAATTTACGAGTTTTACGGTGAAGGATACCATCGAGGGGAAACTTGCATATGTTTGAGAAGAAATTGTTCTTGAAAATCAGCGATAGCCTCGCCATCTCTTACGCTGGCACCCAAATGTTCTTCTAAGAACCTCTGAGTACTCTGAGCAAGGCGTGAAGATGAAAGGGATTGATGAAAAGGAGTGATATACAACTTAATATTGTTGAACAGGTTTGGGTTAATAAAGAGCATTTTTGATTGTCATTGTCAATTCATATTTATATGACTGAGCCAATAGAATCAGTTCAACGATTTTATCAATCTGGTATCAATTTCTGTTCCGTCCAGAAGGGGGGCTCACAGTTTAATCCCGTGCGAAGTGGAATTTAAAACAAGCGATGCGCGATATAGTGTCAGGTAAAGTAGAGTGAGCTTGAACCCAATCATGCGGGTTATTGGGCGCAGCCCTGTGAGCTTCGTCACGTCGAGGCAGCCAAACGTATAGGTATCTGGCTATTACTGACTCATAGGTACTTGCTCTTCATTGTGATTAAAGTATAGTGTGAAGTATACACCACAGCGATGGCTGAGTGATTTAAGTAGTCACCTGCAAAATAAAGTCCACAGTTTCGAATCCGGGTGCTCGGTGCCAATGAGTTTTTCTATGACTTTATTGGTGTCAATCGTGACATCACACTACGAGCTAGTGACGGTGAAGGTAACCATGGATGCACACGTTTTAGAAGTAATGTGAGATGTCCCGTTTCTGATAGGCGGCAGTCTCGCTATCGGTTTTGTTGGCGGCAAAATGAAATGAGGATGTTGTTTATACCTTCAGAGAACACTCTTATTTTCTAAAAGCATTTCCGAAGATATAAATAAGAAGGGGTAATGGTGCGGCAACATCGTCTTTTCAATCGATATTATATTGCCGTCAACGAAACCGATAGAAAGACCCCCTTATAATATTAAAAGTGGCTGATTATATTAAAGCAGGTTTACAATAATTCAATGTTACAAAGTCACTACGTCTTTCTGTCAACAGGATTGGTCTAAGCCTTTGTTGTTAACTACAACTATTCCAAATGGGCATAAAGGAAGGTATTAAAATAAGAATAAGTACTAAATATATCTTCACGCCATCTCACAAGGCGCGAGGGCCCGAAGGGTAGGTAGGTGTAGTACCTATATAAGCAAACACCCACTTTAATCCGGAGATACATATATTCTAGGTGTCAATGTGACAGTGACAGAGGTGAATGTGGCGAGACCATTGCGTTGAGTAAAGGTGAAAATGTGAAAATAAAAAACAAATGTTTAGGTAACAACAGTAAGGCATCATCGGATGCAGGCTTGATTAAATAACTGGGCGCCGGGGGCTTGTCGAGTGATGCCCGGTGGACGGCGATATTGCATTTACTTGGTTCGCTGACTGCTGCAACACGGCCGAAACTCATCCCGACACGCTCACTCGCCGTGCTAATTGTGTAACTAAATGAGGGGCGCTGGGGGATACACCACCCACCCTAGTTATAATTAATAATTACACGTATATATATGTATATTATATATATATGACTAGCTGTGCCCGCGACATAGTCCGCGTGGAATTTAAAAAGAAATATATTGTTCAGTTTCTAAAATGAAAGCCCGTCAGAATCGGTCCAGCCATTTCACAGATTAGCCCGAACAAACAGACGGCCAGGCAGACAAAATTTGTTAAATAATATTTTGGTAGCATATTGTTTAGTAGTATATGTACCGTGTTTAACCGTAACCGTAGATACCAACTAGTTATAATCAACAAATAAGTCGTAGAAGAACGTCCGTGTATTTAACTTTTATAACATCACACGCAATGACGGTCCCGGTCCAACTTTCACAACTGTGTTTAGTCTAGCTAGAGGCTAATGCACTCCAACCCACTAATTACTTGCGAAATTGGGAGAATGCACCTTACTAATTGCTATGGCTAAGTACTCATTACCTGTGAGCGTAACGAGCTGGCATGAATATAACTTTCAGATCTTAGTTGTTTTTTACAAATAAAAGTTTCAGTTCTTCCAGTTCTGATACACATGCGGGCATTCACTTTCAAATGTCTATGTTGGTAGCGACCTATACCTAAAATACTTTCGAATATAATATCTACGAAAGAATCTTCGGGAAATCTATTTAGGACGTAACAGACCATTTCGATTAATCAGAGGATACGAAAAAACGTACTTTAAAAGTTATTCAATCGTATTTTTTTCTAATACTTTCATACAACTAGTATATGGATATGCTAAGACACCTCAACTTTATTGATGGACAAGCCTCGACGTGTGCAACATAGATCCCAAATTATATTACATATAGTAATAATAATAAATCCTCACGCCTTCCCATAACGGTACCCGAAGGGGTAGGCAGAAGTGTATAGGTAATACCGATAATAGTGGGTGTGTACCCACTTTCCGCCAGAGATATGTTTTAGGTGCCAACGTGACTGATGGCAAGTCCATCGCCGTTACTCAAGTACGAATAGTCGTACTTGAGTCCTCGTCGCCGTTCGCCGGGCGAAGCTGGGCGGGACAGCTAGTAGTATGTATAGACATACTACTAGCTGTCCCGCCCAGCTTAAAAAAAACACGTTTTTCAACTATTGCTTCCCCTATGGAGGCAAGTTAAAAACGTGTTTTTAAAAAAAAAAGTTGTTTCATAAAATCCGCCGCGTAAGGAATACTCCTACCAAATTTCAAGTCAATCGGCCTTATAGTTGCTGAGATTTCGTCATGAGTCAGTTAAAAAATGGGATCTCCTATATATATATAGATTATAGTACCTACTTGAAAAGTTGTACCGCTATCATGTACAACATCTTTAGGTATATCATCAAGGCTAACGAGAAAGGCAGGATAGTAGAGCGCCCGTTTTATCTACTAACAGACTTTTCCCGCTGCATCCATAATCAACCATGTACTGTTATTTAATATTGGTAATACCTAATCTATGTCATATTTTTCATGCATGTAGACACAGACAGTTAGGTCGCCTATAAATATGCCACGTTTGCACTTTTCAATAATGACGGCATTAGCACATCACGGTAAGGCCACAGAGAGCCCTAAAGCAATAACAATCACGAAAGCGGAGTCTACTTATCCAAATTACGAAATAAACTTGCCAAAGTTGGGGTCCCGACAAATCCCACAAACAAGCACAAAGTTCGCAACTCCGCAGATGCGGATGAGACGTGATTAATCACTTCCTAACACGATGAACGACACACTTCTGTCTACGTAAATATTAAAATAATTATACGCAAATTTATATTCTGTCCTTAAGACATTCGGTTTAAAAATAGACCCAAGTAGATGTGAGTGGTAAGAATAATTAAACATATACCCTAATTTATTTGAGTTACCTCTAGGATATCTGGTATGTAACCACACTTCAGGAACACAATAGTATATAGATCATGAGAAGTGTCCACGTATCGAAATTCCAGCCATCAGGAGAATTCCCCTGATGGCTGGAATTTGTGGATGTCTCTAACTATTCTGAATCTTATATAACTTTTTCTTTTCTCAATTCGGGATTTTTTTACAGTAATAATTTTACTTTTTTTTTATTTATTCCATATCTTACCCTGAATTAGTTACAGTACTGATGACAATATTTGTGTCACTTATTTAATTTGTTTAATTTGTCTAATTTGTGAATGTGAGAACATTGTAGGCTTTGTAGATTCTTAGATTTTGCTAACATTGTTAAAATTATCTTGTTTTATGTATGCTTTGTATAGTAAGCAACGACCTATTGTCGGGCCTACGTTGTTCCCCCATACTTGGGTAGGTACTATTGCTGTAACGAAAAAATATTGTTATTGTATATGCCTAATGATTTGAAAAGAGTAACCATGTAGTTTCTTGCCGGTTCTTCTCCATGGAAGCGACCAACCCGAACCGTGCTTCTTTTTCGACGTTTTATAAGTGCCCATCTGGGCCTATGTGAAATAAAAAGATTTTGATTTTGATTTTGGCTGGATCGCTCGCTGTGATCTAGCATGAAGTCTTTGACCTTCATAGCGGTTGGATGCCGCTTACTAGGATTCATTTTGATAACATGTTTGAACGGTTAAGTTCAAAGGTAAGGTAAGTTGAATTGAATGAATGAGCGTCCGTAAATATTGGCAATTTGCTTAGTTTTAATCATAAATAACCTTGTTTAGAAATACTGGTTATTTTTGTGTAGTTTAAAAATCTGTGGGTACTAACCTAAGGTAGGTAAGGTAAACCTAATCTACCTATACACCTCTGCCTACCCCTTCGGCGACCCTTGTTAGAAGGCGCGAAGATGTATTATTATATCTGACATTTCTATTTGACAAACAATGTTTTTTGTACATTCATAGCATGGCTACTAGTGTATCAGTATAATATACTCAGCTTCATGTATTTCAATCAAACCATTAATTTCGTATAATAATACGATTTATGAGACGTCGAATAAGATCAAAACGAATTTAACTCGAATTCCTCCAAAATCTCCCTATTTAGTTGAGGGAAATTAAGTTGTGTTCTTGACAAAAACTAACTAGAGGATATCGATGGTTTGTATATACTGTGGTGATGTGTATTTTATATAACCTGTCGGCTGCATCCTTTAGTTAGACAAGACAAGACAAGACAATCGAGCCGATACAAGTAAACACAAATTGTTGTACTCGAATAATATATAATGTGACCAATGAATAAAGTATAATTAAGTGTAATTAATAAAATACATTATTCTGGGGCTACATGTACCTTCGTGCGCGGTCATTATTTCCTTTTTAATTCATTAATATACAACATTTAATGTCTCTTTGGACTTGGGTAGGTTATTCTTGTTCTTAACATATGATACAATTTCATTGATGTTTAAAGTAATGTTCGACTTGAACTACTATGTTCTAGGGTGCCAATTCCCATGGCCAATTGGGCTTAGGTGAGATTAATGAACAAGTTGAAATACCAACTAAGGTTGAAATCCAACTATATGGCAATAGTATCAAGCAAGTTTCCTGTGGTGGAGGACATTCATTGTTACTGGATTCTGAAGGGAGACTCTTCTCATGCGGATGGAACTATATGCTCCAACTGGGGATAGGAAGTGAAGAACACCAATTTCAAAGAGTATGGAATCTAAGTGGCATCACTTTCACAAACATTGCTGCAGGTTGGGATTTCAGCTGTGGTGTAACAGATGACCATTTCCTCTTTGTGTGGGGAGCCAACACCTATGGCCAACTAGGCTTACCTAAAGAACACTTTCCTGAAAATGTGAAGCCAACAAGACTTCAAGTCAATGCATGTGCTGTGGCTATGGGTCTTAGGCACACGGCAATTGTTAACTCTAAAGGTGAAGTTTGGGTTACAGGCTGGGGTAAGTATGGACAGCTTGGGCTAGGCGAGGACAAGTTGCTTGCAGATAGATTTACAAAAGTACCTAAATTAGGCATTATATCACATATTTCTTGTGGACAAAAGCACACAGTAGCTTGGTCAAGTGTAGAGAAAGCTCTTTATGTATGGGGAGATAATAAATGTGGCCAGTTACTCATAGGACACCTCGATAAGAAATATGAAAAAATCTTTATGCCGCAAAAGATTGATATAGATGTTAAAAAGGATGTCAAAAAGTTGTTAAGTGGTTGGTCAACAGTGGTTCTATGGCTGGAGGATGGATCACTTATGGGCTGGGGTGCAAATAATAAGGGTCAACTGGCAACAGACAACCCATTTCTTGGAAAAATCATGACTATAAAACTACCTGGTTAGTATATAATACTATTACAAGAGATTGCATACAATTATATATTAGTTACTACTTATTTGTATGTAGACTAGCAATAAGTGATTTCTGTTTCCAGATAATAGAGAGGTAAAAGATGTTGCTGTGGGATCTGAACACACAGTATGCTTGGCAACTGACAACACTCTTTGGGCATGGGGTTGGAATGAGCATGCTAACACTGGGATTAAACAAGAAAGAGAAGATGCTAACATATCTGTGCCAACACAAGTACCACTAAATGTGAATGGAACCCTTACACAAATATATGCTGGAGGAGCCCATAACTTCTTGGTTATTGAACCCTCTGTATAGCACACAAAACATGAAATTGCTTAGGTATGACATGTATGTTACAATTTAGGAATTGTGTAACTAAGTAGATGTATAATTAGGTGCTATTATTTGTGATATAACATAAGTGTGTTAGTTTTGAATTCAGTTTTGTTAATTTTATAATTGTTATATTTAAACAAATAAAACAATATAATTGCACTCGTGATTTTATTCATATATTACACAAGTATTGCATAAAAATAAATAAGTCCTACCTTGATTAATAGCAAACTATCTTATCTGGTAGAATCATCAGGCCTAACAGGCAAAGCACACATCCATCCTTCAGTTTTAACCTTATTGAATGATGTTAACATAATGAAAAAGTTACCAATCTTATTTGCTGAGAACATAGTATTGCCAAGAGTTAATTTTTATTGCTACAAATAAATATATGTATGTAGGAGGTAGGTGTAGTGGTAGTGTCAGTAGGTAGTTAAAAAAATACTGCTGTGTGGAGCATTATTAAACAATTTCATGCATACAACTATTAACTATCTTGTTAAAGATTTGTAATGTTGCGATTGGGATTTAAATAACTGATATTCACTGTTCAAATCTTCAAAAAACTTGCAATGAATTAACACCAATAACTTTTTGTTCAAATTGTTAACTGACCTTGTCTAAAAACCATACTGTTGTGTACACAAACTCTAGTGTTGATGACACTTGAATTTGTTTCTATGTAATTTTATCTCTGATATTCTTTTCAGTAAAATAAAGTTAAACCAGAATAAACAAACATATTTGTGTAAGTATTGTAAAAGTTTGGGAGTTTTAGTAAAATTAAACTGATGCAAATTTATAAATACTTTGGAAACTTAACAATGTACAAGATATATGTATAAATGGTATACCAAACATTCTGGATGTAATTTATACATATCCCAAGATCACCTTAAATTTGATAAATATGTCATTTAAAATATCCTGATAATACTTAGGTGTGACATGTGGTAAATTGATAGGTGTGTCAACAATTTATAGAATGTTTTTCACTAACATGTGAAATTGAAAAATAAGTTTATTTGATTTCTGTATAAACTTATATTTGACATTCTTATTTGGCTCATAACCTTCTTTAATACTATTAAAAGTGACTATCAAAATTAAATATGCAAGGCAGATTCCAGCAAAACCAAATACATCACTGTGGTATTGCCAGGACATTTTAGGCATGCTTTTATGCTTTTATTGAACAACTCAGGCATTCATTAGGAGGGCTACCTCTTCCTTTCACCTTTTTGTGTCTTTCTCTTTTCCTTTTTTTCTTCTTTTAATTGTTTCTGCTTCTCTCTGCAAGTAAACCATTTCATTATGAATCTTAATGTCCACATTGAGAATAGTACATGTTTAAAAAAATGGTTCACTGAATTTAGAATCCCCACCATATAGAATATCAGAATTTTAGGCTCTTTTATTATTTTTATGAACTTTACAGACAAACTAATTAAAACTGTTTTATACAACTTTTAACCACTGTAGGCAACACATAACAGTGTAAGCTCACATAACAAAAATATTAAGGTAATACAGTGAAACCTGGTTAAGTGAGACATCAAGGGACCTGCAATGTCGTTTCACTTATAGAGGTATTCCACTTACCCAGTGTCTCAGATATACAGGTATAAATAAATATCTGTCTCATTTACAGAGGGTTCCATTAATAGAGGTGAGAATACAGGTTATTTCAGTTATACAGGTGCGATCATTAAATAAAATAACGTGTTATGTATATAAATGAGTTTTAAGAATAGAATAAGAATGAGTAAACAAACAATGTTATCTCAGTTACAGAGGTTTATGCATATAAAATTTACTTGCTGTCTCAGTTATAGAGGTAACTATGATGATAAATCGAAAGAACAAATCCCAGATATAGAGGTTTACCTCGTCCCACTAACAGAGGTAATTCAGTGCCAAAGTGTTGGGACCTCAGCATGAGTTCCAGTTATGGAGGTTTCTCACTTATCCAGGTCCCACTTAACCAAGTTTCACTGTAATATTTTTTTTTTACAAAGAGTTTTTATTATATAATACAAACAAACTTTATTAACACACACTTTTCACAATCCCTATGATCTCAAAGATTTTGTGGCAACCTTTTGAGAGGGTATTATAAAAACAACATTTGCTAGTACTTAAATATTATAATATACATAAAGAGTGTATTAATATATGGGGTTTTGACACAAACCAACCAAACTCACCAAATTTATATGGTACAATTGAACCTGTAACCGGAAAGAGGTAAAATAAAAATGACATTTACCTATCTTCCTTGTCTTTTTCCTTCTTCTTTTGAGCATCCTGACGTGCTTGCTCACGGCGTTCTCTGGCTGCAGCAGCAACATCAGCTGCATTAGTGTTCTTCACTAAGTCTGAACCCTCTGGTATCACTGCTTGCTCCTCACTTTCCTGAAAGCATATTAGACTTACCTAAAGCATATATAAGAATACTTGGTTTGTTATAGTAAGATTAATGTAGAGTAAAATCTGCTCAGTATCAATAAAAAAAGGACCTCGTTATCAGAAAGCTGACTATATTGCGAAAGTATTGCTTCACGAATTTTTTTCTCATCATCTGTGTATTCACGCCGTGTTGTGGTCGCCAATGCCTGAGATTCAAGTAACTTTGCTAACTGTGCATCCACGTCAGCGGCGGGCTTCGGTGTTTCTGCTCTCGGCCGACATAGTTCCCATTTTTCAATAATCTCATCTACATGAATTGAGATATCTTCTTCCTGTAATATAATTGAAACTTAGAAAAAATAATTCTAACCAATACTAAACACAGGTAAACTACTCACCACTATCTCCGATAGTATACCTTCCAAAGCATCTTTTTTCTCTTCAGCGCTATCCTCACTTTCTAATATACCCGATATATACGATCCAAACACACTTTCATCAGTTTTTAAGGATTTTAATTTATCACTCAACCATGGCTCGAAAGCACTCACCGCTGCCGCCATATTGCTAAAATCTTAGTTGACAGCTGTTGCAGCAAGTTCACTTGACAGCTGTTGCAGCAAGTTCAATTGACAGCTGTTAAGAGTAAGAATATAAATTGCTTAATCAAAGATCAAGTACGTAATTACAATTCATGAAACAATGATTTTTCTGCGCTATAAGAAGAGCTGGAGTCGGAAGCCAACGATATTCAAGTGATTTTATTAAGATAATAACGAGAAATCCTGAGTAACTGTTATCTGTGGTCCATGACATGTAGATTCGTTTTGTTAACTTTTGGATTATTGAAAGATTTGCAGTTTTGCTGGCTTGTAAAAAAAACTTTCGTGATTATCGTTTATTTCGTGATATTGTAACATATGATATCATCGTTAAAATAACTTAATGGACGAATGGAATCACTTATTACATTATAAAATAATAATATATCCTAATGCCTTCCCACATGCTTTCACACACTTCCGCTTTCCGTGAGAGATATATTTTAGGTGATAACGTGACAGAGGGCGAGCAAAGACTACTATTGAACACTTGAAATTGATGGTGAGTCCATCGCCGATATTCAAGCACGACTATATATACGCCCTTGAACTTTACCAAAAAAACACCACATGATATATTTTTGCAGTCTTAGTGCTATGGCACACTTGAGATCAATTCTTAATTTACTCTATCAAGTCTTTACATATTATTATGATTGATAACAAGTGAAAAGCTTACGTTACCGAACGAAATTATCATCAAATTTTTCATTTGTCATCGTTGTCTAGTGTTGTTACGCATCGATTTAATTCAACACTGAATATCAACATCGAATAAAATTGTTAAAAGTTAACGCAACCGTTTGTATACCACCAAATTACTCTAATGTATAATTTGCCTCTTTATCAGTCCCTACTAGCACCTAATGAATTTTTTTCTACTACGTGAGGCATTCGGTTTGAAGATATCTATGTACATAATATATGAATTTGTGCTAGAAATATAGCGATGAAGAGACTAAATGTGAATGTAGCGTAAGGTGTTCCTAAATCTAGAAAAAAGAAAGCTCTACTCTCCCGTACGCACAGCGTAACTCATGAGATACTTGGTCTGTATAAATAAAATACAAAAACAATCGGTAACCAAATCTTAGACCAATCGCAGATAAAATATTTATCTCAAATCGCTAACTTCTCCATGCCATAACTCTTTTATGTAGACACATAATTAGTTATAAGCAATAACAATACGAATAAAAAGTTAACTCCCATGAATTGTGGATTATGTGTGGCATGGACATCACTAAGCTGTTGTTTAACGTCAATGCGCTGTCAGTCACAAAATTATTCTTCAAAAGTGCAAGCGAAGCGCATATTTGAGTGAGCCTAAAATACATACATACAAAATAAAAATATGTCTGCACGTTACGATAGAGCTATAACTGTATTTTCACCGGATGGACATTTGCTTCAAGTTGAATATGCACAAGAAGCCGTACGCAAAGGTTCTACAGCGGTACGTTTTAGCATTGGTTAAGTAGGTATCCATCAGAATGATTCTCATATTTTGAACATGACAAAATTATTTACAGGTGGGTGTGCGAGGTGCTGATGTTGTTGTTTTAGGTGTCGAGAAGAAATCCGTTGCTAAACTTCAGGAGGAAAGAACTGTAAGAAAAATATGTTTGTTGGATGACCATGTTGTTATGGCTTTCGCCGGTTTGACGGCTGACGCCCGAATTCTCATAAACAGAGCTCAGATAGAATGCCAGTCTCATAAGCTCACTGTTGAGGATCCAGTAACTTTGGAGTACATCACTAGATATATTGCTGGACTCAAACAAAAGTACACACAGAGCAATGGGCGAAGACCATTCGGCATTTCCTGCCTCATTGGCGGGTTTGATTATGATGGCCATCCTCACTTGTTCCAAACTGAGCCATCAGGCATATATTATGAATGGAAAGCCAATGCTACTGGCAGGTCTGCAAAAACAGTTCGTGAATTTTTGGAAAAAAATTACACTTCTGAAGAAGTTGCTTCAGAAAAAGGAGCTGTAAAGGTAAATAAATATTTATGAAAACAAATTCATTGTAGAAACTTATTTTACTTAATACTGATGTTTTATCAATTGTGTTAATTTTAACTAAGTGATGCATGGGAGACTTGTACAATAATTCCTACATGTTATACCAGCCAATATATAAATTTCAATGAAAGGTGACACAGATAAGTGTGACAAAATATACCATCAGTATGATGAGGATAAGATTGTACATGAGCTCCATTAGTATGTCACACAATTATTTTATATCAGTGTTTCTCTTATGGAACATATTAACAAAACACTATGAATGTTCACAGCTTGCTATCCGTGCACTTCTGGAAGTGGTCCAGTCTGGCCAGAAAAATCTAGAGATAGCTGTAATGAGACGTGGCAAGCCTATGCAGATGCTGGATTCTGATACTATAAACTCATATGTATCTGTTATTGAGAAAGAGAAGGAAGAGGAGGCAGAGAAGAAGAAGCAAAAGAAATAATGACAATATTGTAATTTTTTATTTTATTTCTTAATACATGCTATAAGAAGTACTCTTCAAATACTTGTTTCTAATCCTTCTCTTATGGCAAACTAAGAGTTAAGTAAATCTATGGTCTTTGATATCTGTGAATACAAATCTTTAAGATCAGAACTACATTCTTGGTTAGGGCCTTTGCTAGCCATAATGTCATTAAACATTTGATCCCATTCACCATTGTAGTGATCTAGGTCAGTATTACTCTTCTGAAAAAAAAAGACAATTTCTTATATTCTATATATTCTTGGCACCTATTGTATTAAAAAAAACATTTTACAAGAAATACCTCTGCCATAGACACATCATCAATATGATCATTGCTTATTGAAGGCAGGACGCAATTCAGAGAGTGGTCACTCTCTTTGACTCCAATCTTTTGGTCTATGCCTTGGTCAGAATCATTGTTGATATTAAACTCGGCCAGCAGTTCAACGCTAGAATTATCTAGTCGAGGTTCAGGATCTAGCTCAGGCATGCTCAGGAATTGACCTGGGAAACTATCATTGTTTACCTGACACGCTTCATCATTGAAAGTCATCAGGTTATCTTGACTTGCATCTCTGAAATAAGAGTAATGTGATTTTTATTTTATTGCCATATGATCTTATCTCTTGTTAATTTAGACCTTACCTAATGGTGGTGGCAGTGGGCTCAGAATTGCTTGAGTCTTTCTCAGTAACATGTTCCATTGCTGTGGGAAGGCATAGGAATGCAAGGAAAATATAGGTAGGTACATCAAGGAAAGGAGAAAATAGGTAACACTAAGGATTTGGGAAATAAAACCTGATTCTGGAAGTTTCTCAAAACTGCTGTGACTAGTTGGCATAAACCAATCAAATTCAATATTGTCATCTTCTTCACAAAAATCATCTTGAGTATCTGAAATTTCGGAAAATGTTACTACACATTAAGTCCTGTAATAAAAAAAACATGTAGATATCGACTACAGGCATTTTATCTTGTAAAAACTTACCATCACATTCAAATTTCAAAATAGACAATTGTTTTGGAGAATTTTGTACAAACAAATCTTGAGCAGCTTTCTTTAGTGCATTACTTAATGCATGCCGAGCTTTTTGTAAAGGAGTAAGATATATAAATTGGTCATCACTGTTATAATTATTCTGAAAAATTACAAAAAAAAATTGAATTTGTAAACATATTTTTTCTTTGTGCAATATGTATTCAATTGTTTAACAACTCAACCTTGGGTTTAAAATTTTTCTTCATAGCCAATGCTTTTCTTGTTATTTTGTTAAGCAATTCTGGCCTACCAAACTGGAAATAGTCGTGAACGTATTCATGCATGTATGGATTACTAGAATTACAGAGTGGATCTTGAAGATGAGAAGTAACTTTTCTAAAGCCATATAAATTTAGTTGTCTCACAAAACTTGATATATTAGTAGTCTTGAAAATAGAGTGATCACATTGAAGATAATTGTGAAGGACGCGATAGTTCAATAGTATAGTTCTCCCAGTACCTCCCCATAAAATTGCATCTGTACGCAAATTAAGTAAGTACCACAGCTTCTGAGGAAAACGCATTTGAAAAATTGCATTTTTATCGTCTTGTTGCATTTCTTACAATTATGAATCACACCGGCACAAATCACGATCAAATCAAATATAGCGCCAAAATTTTATTTTATTTATACAACGTATGATTATAGTATTTGTCTATGGTGTAATCTTTAACTGAATTCGTATAAGTAGGTGGGTGTAAATCAAGATTTCTGTCCGCATTGCTACTGTTCCTGATCGACCTCCATGGATAATGTTTTTCGTTTTTACATCATAGTAAGATATTAGAGAAGCTGTTGAAATTAAATTGCTATTAAACAAAGGAAACTCTGTAGAGATATGAGACAATTGCGAACGAAAAGTATTCAAGTCAGCGTAATTATTAATAATATTAATTTTAAACTTTATTTACAATAATGCCTCGGGATACCGATTTGTAACAAATATTTTATCTGTAAATAGTAAGTTATAATTTTAATTCATATTAATTTTGATTAATATTTATAATTTAATTAATGTAAGTATTGAACATCATTTAGTAAATCATCAAATATTTATTTTATCGGTTAGTCATTCTTCGTTCGTCAATCTTTTAGTATCTTTTAAATGATCATAGTCTATTCCTTTTCTTTTGACATCTGAAGGATAGGTCCCTTCATCAATCAACTTTGGCACATGACACAAAAGTAAATAGATACAGATCAATCAGCAGCGGACTCGGACAACTGCATTTTGACATTTGGTTTTTGACTCAGTCTGCAAAAAGGCAACAAAACAAACGACCAAGGTGATTTGGTGAAAGCTCGATCGCCAGTAGTTTAACTGAACCACAGTGGTCTTGTCAACTTACTGGGTACTGAAGGCTTGAATTAAATTAACCGGCAGTATTACTGAACATTATATTTTTTTAAGGATTGCACATTAACGGCTTATTTTTGTTGTGATAACCCGGATGGCTTAGCATTTAAAAGTAAATGACATGGATAAATCGAGGTATGTTTTAATTGCGTTACTCCAATAAACGTGAATTTCTTTTGTGTTTTGGTAGGTAGTGCTCAATAAATTATTGGCAAGGGAGTGAGTCATACTTTCAGATATATCTCATGTATTAAGAATTTGTCATTCAAAGATATCTGCATAAATATGTGATGAGCTACAGGGCAATGTCTTAATTATGTTTTTATTTGACTTTAGAGATGCAGGAGCTCTTTAATAATATCGTCTTCTGTAAGATATCAAATGTAATCCAGAAGTAAATACATATGATATAATTTTACTTTTAGGTTTTCTATGCTGCTCTTGGAGCCTGGGGAAGTGTATTTTGAAGACTACTCATGCACTATGCATGATAAAGAGTTACTGAAAATGGGAAATGTTAAACGAGGATGTTTGAAACTTTGCTCAAAATCTCTTGTGTTTGAGCCAAGAGATTGGGCATATCCATTGATAAAGCTGCACTTCAAAGATTGTGTTGACATAGTAGTTGTGAACACACCTGGCGAGTCAAATAATGTTATAAGAGTTAGAATGAAACAGTTTGCTGAGATGCTTGAAGAAAATATATTAGCTCCTTATAAATTTATATATGAAAACAGAGATTTTTATATATTCTTTGATTTTGCTTCTGCTGAGGAATGCATAGGTCAAATGCATCAGTTGCTAAGAGCATCTACTTTACATGCCCCAGAGCATAACAGCATGGTGGCAACTATTCTCCACTCCCGTTACATGAGGATGGAGTTTGATCGAGTGATGATGGATGACTTCACTGAGCAGATAGTTTGTGAGCTGCAAGCGGAGAAAATTTCACCACTTGTGAGGCATCAAGGGAAACTAGCTCTTACTCCTACTACTATTTACTTCCAGCCTTTTAGTAATGTGGAGGGTGTGAGTATTAATCATTCTCTTTTATGAGTATTCAAAAACTTCATTCTGCAGTTTTACCTGTGGTTAAAATTCAATAGCTATCCTTGGGAGGCTTAAAGATGATTTTCTTTTAAAAACCAATCTACGAGTTCATTTGTGTTATTCCTATTAAGTTACACATAATAATTTTATTAAGCTTATTAAACAATTTATTTGTTTGGTACATTGATATCAAAAGTAAGGATTTAGTAAATCAACTAAAACTACAACAGTTTTGTTTTTATCATACAATTCATGCCTTTGATGCATAAGATACCTATATTGAAAATGACCCACCAATTCCAACCAGTTTAATACACTTGTCTAGACACTGTGACACTTGTTTGGTTAAAACATCATAATAATATTATAAATGTGCAAGTTTGTGAGGATGTTTGTTACTCAATCATGGCAGAAAGGCTGAACAGAATTGGATAAAGTTTAGCTAGAGATATGTATATAAAAATTCAACTAATCAATTTAACATGACCTGGGTGAAACCACAGCGAATAGGAATAATACTATCATTACGCCGAACCCTTTTCAAGGTAGACAAATACTATGGACTTTAATAACTTTTCAGTTTTTTGAAAAATCCTTTGTCTTTTGATACTTGCAGATTTTGAATATACTATATTGTTCGCAGCCTCAATTGTTTGATCAATTTGATGTAGGTTATGGGACCGTGGTAAATGGCACACAGTGGAGTAGATTATAATAAAACTGAAACATTATGTGAAAGGAAAAAGAAAATGAGAGCTGTATTTTATTCATTTAGATTGTCTATACACCACAGACATACAGACTAATATTGATATTTACAATTCCAACTCGTAATTTTTATTTTACTGACCACAATGCAGCTGATAATGGTGCGACACTGTGAATCATTACGCAGGTTTGTAACAATAAATGTTTCTTTTATTTCAGAGTCCCATTTTAAAGTTGAAGTTGAGTCACCTGCGGCGCATGTTCAAAAGAAGATTTTTGCTAAGGCAAGTTGTATGTATCAATTTGTTTTTGTTAACATTGCTTTATCTATAATTATATAATAAAGGTTTGAGTTTGTTTGTTTGGATGAATCGGAAAGGCTGACCCGGATTAAAGAATTGATTAATCTATTTTTGTAGGTGAATGTTACATATTAGGTACTATATCGGATTAAAAGCTTCTGGTTTGTATGGCCTTATTTAAAAGAGCAATTTTGGAAATATGCCGGCTATGCCTGTTTTTAAACAATATTTATAACAGCTATTTTAAAATACATATAAAAATATCTAAATAAATATCTATTATCACGTCATTCCTCCATAAATGACTTGATACGCCGGGCTCTGGTCAGCGCCGGCGTGCCTGCTGTGCTGGAACCAGTCGGTCTCGCCCGCGGCGATGGCCGTAGGCCGGACGGTTTTTTTTTTTTTTTTTTTTTATACCACTTGGTTGGCAAACAAGCATGCGGTCCGCCTGATGGTAAGCGGCTACCGCCGCCTATGGACGCTTGCAACACCAGGGGTATCACTCGCGCGTTGCCGACCCTGCAGGAATCTTTTCACACCCTTCTTGAAGAACTCCACGCTGTAGTCTCCAGGGAAAACCTCAACGGGGAGCTCATTCCACAGCCTGAGTGTTCGCGGAAGGAAACTCCTTTGGAACCGCGCAGTGCGAGACCTTTGTGGTTCCAAGGTATGGGGAAGAATTCCCCGTCGATGGCGAGAGGTGCGGTGGTAGAAGGTGGAAGTGGGCATCATGTCGAACAATTCTGCAGAACACTCCCCATTATACAAGCGGTAGAACACACACAGGGAGGCAAAGTCTCTCCTCAAACTTAGTGATTCCAAGCCGCCTGTGAGCATGGGATCATCGACTATTCTAGCGGCGCGTTTCTGAACCGCGTCAAAAGGCCCAAGCTGGTATCCAGGGGCTCCAGCCCACAGGTGGCAGCAGTACTCCATATGTGGCCGAACTTGCGACTTATAAAGTTGCAGCCTTTGTTGCGGTGTGAAGTACTGCTTAGCTCTGTTGAGCACACCGAGCTTCCTCGACGCCAGCTTAGCCTTGTCCTCTAAATGACCACGGAACTGAACGTCGCTAGAAATATCGACCCCAAGGATCCTAATGCTTTCCGAGATGTTCAGGGGAGTGTTCTGGAATTGTGGAGCCACAGCGAATGGAGTTTTTTTAGCGGTGAACGCGCATACTTGTGTCTTAGTGGGGTTGAAGTGGACTAGGTTTAGTCGACCCCAATCGGAGACACTGCGAAGTGTACTCTCGATTTCAGACACAAGTCGTTCGCGACTTTCCTCCACAGTGGAACGTGGGAGATTAGCACGGCCCGTGTAGTAAGTCTGTCTGTCTGACGGTATGTCTCTGATGCCATGGAGGATGGGTCGGCCCTTAGTGTGGGACGCTACGTGTGTCGATACACTGGCTCCTTCCCATCTTCCTGACGGCGGTGATCGGTGGCGGCAGGCGCCGCTGCTGCTCAGCAGGAGTGCCTCAAGCGCCGCAAGTATTAAGTATTTGCTGCATTTGTGGTTGAAACTCTGGGGCCTTGGGGTCCTGAGGCTCACCATCTTTTTAAAGAGGTCTCGCGCCGTCTAGTCGAGACCTCTCGTGACAGGAGGGCTGGAACATATCTCGCTCAGAGAATCAGCATTGCTATCCAGCGTGGCAATGCTGCTAGTCTTCTTGGCACGTTGCCTCTGGATACCGATTTGGGACAAATATTTTATCTGTAAGTAGTTAGTTTCAACTGTTCTTTGTAAATATTATTAATTGTTGTTATTGTAAATAAAGTATTTTCTATATAAATACTGAGCTTGTCAATATGTACTAGGGTATAGTATATTATACAATTGTGTACATATGTATGTACAATTACTAAACGTGTTATTTGTTTAATATATAACTTGTATGTGCTACACGGCACGATTCGCACCATATTACAGACAAGTTATCATTACATTTGATACTATATTCTAAAGATATATGTACGCTACCACTGTCTTCATATCCTGAACCCAGGCAAAGGGGTGTAGGTCTTTTAAGTATTACCTATACACTTATGTGTCAACGTGGCAGATGGCGTCGCCGTTGTATAAAATATTAAATCATATATAAAATTTATTTAAAGAAAGCTTACACATTTTTTTGGTTACGTTACGGATCATTTATGATAGTTTTCCAATAATTAAAACCACATACAAAACCGCTCTAAATTATCTTCTTCTTGCAAACTTTTAAAGGCAATAGCTGTGTTCTCACTGCTACGTTGCATTGCATTTATTTTGGGGAAAACTAGCCTATGTCCATCTATAAACACGGGAATTTGTATTTGCAGAATTTCATGTTCGATGAACTAGTTACCTAAGTCGTGAAAACGTAATCAGACGAACATACTTTCGCAATTATAGTGTAAACTAGCTGTGCCCGCGACTTCGTCCGCATAGAATTTATAAATAAAAAAATTGTTCTGTTTCTAAAATAAAAGTAGTAGCCTAAATTACTCCTTGTTATATCAGCTATCTGCCAGTGAGAGTCCCGTCAAAATCGGTCCAGCCGTTTCAGAGATTAGCGGGAACAAACAGACAGAGAAAAATTATAAAAATATATATTTTGGTATATGTACCGTGTATACATCCATATGCAGTTAGTAAAAAGCGGCTATTTTAACAATGTTTTACAAACAGACACTCCATTTTTTATTTATATAGATATATCTAGTAGCTAGATATATTTCATATAGAAATATCTTGTTTAGAGATTAATTCAATATATTATACATAACTTTATTTTTAGGGCCTAGAGATCTACAGCGCAGAAGAGAGTGCAGTACCCCACATATACCTTACATTCCAATGTGAAAATGACAGGGATAGAATACACAATATTCTAGAAGAGTCTCCTAATGTGAAGTTGGAGAGAGTTCACGCGGAGGAGATGACCCTGCAGTGGCAAAATGGCATTGTTTCAAACTATGACTACTTGTTATACCTTAACTGGTGAGTCTTTTCGATTCAAGGCGACTACGATTCAAGAGTTACACTGTACAATGAATGTACCTACTAGTATGCAGAATACTACTCTCATTCTCCGAATATACAAATGTTGTAGGTATATACATAGTTTTCCTGTTATTGAAATGACCAAATAACCTATAAAGTTAGCAAGTGTAAGGTCTCACGGTCACCATAATATTTGGGCGATAATAAATTCCTCTAATAATAAATTTATTGTAGACATGAAGCTCACAGTATATACGAAAATTATTTATTTTAGATCCAGCCAATCCAATCTGTGTCGCATCACAACTATTTAATTATATCGTATTTTTATATAATATATAATATAATATATCCTCACGCCTTCCCACAAGGGTCCCCGAAGGGGTAGGCAGAGGTGTATAGGCAACACCCACACACCCACTTTCCGCCAGAGGTATATTAGGTGCCAATGTGACAGATGGCGAGTCCATCGCCGTTACTCAAGCACGACTATACATACGCCTTTGAATTTCTTCTCAGACGTATGCAGGTTTCCTCTCGATGTTTTCCTTCACCGTTCAGCTCGTGGTGTGACTAATCACTGTACTTAAGTTCAGAAAAACTCATTGGTACAGTCGTATTTTTAATTATACTATTTGTTTTATAACTAAGTAAAATAACCCTGCATAAAGACTGATACATATTTATGGGTGGAAACTAACTCTGCCTTTATCATTGTGACCAATTAGTGCCCGCACTGGGGGTCAGGACAAAATCCCCTTCTGTTCACGTTCTCTATCCAATATATACAACATAACTTTAAGAGAGGTAGGGCATACCGGATTCTCCGTTAGAATTTGGAGCTGCCCGACTGGGGCAGGACCTCCTCCTTATAGAAGTCCGTAGCCAAATAACACAATTTTTTTGTGTTGTGTTCCTACGTGGTGAATAAGGCTTCCAGTATTGAGCTCCTTGGGGAGGGGGGAGGATTGTTATATTGTGTTGGCAACCGAGGGATTAGACCTATTATGTTGCCAACACAGTATAACTCTCTGAACACAGAGTGGCAACGCGCAAGTGATACTTAGGTATCGTGAACGTAAATAGGCTACGGTAACCGTTTCCCATCAGGTGGGCCGTATGCTTGTTTGCCACTCTTGTTGTATAAAAAAAAACAACTATTTTCGCAACTAATGTCATTGCCATACAATGTGGGTTCAAGTGCCAAACAGGGGATTCACAGCATGGGATGAACTGAAAGGGGTTTGGTTTGGTACAGTCATCAATGTCAGCCTTTTTTGCATTTTAGTATGGCAGATAGAAGCAAAAATGATCTCACTCAGTATCCAGTATTCCCATGGGTGGTTGCTGACTACACCTCAGTAACGTTAGATCTAAGCAATGGGGAGACGTTCCGTGATTTGTCCAAACCAATGGGGGCGTTGAACTCTGACAGGCTGGAGAAGTTAAAGGAGAGGTACTATGAGATGTCTGAACCAAAGTTTTTGTACGGATCCCATTATTCTGCACCTGGCCTTGTCTTGTTTTATTTAGTAAGTTTTTAACTTTTATTTTGCTACCACTATGTGTTTAAGCTAATTATGAAGTTGAAGAATTATTAATTAATATTGAAGTTAGCTTTCCTTGATATACACGATTTTTACAGGTTCGAAAATATCCTGAATACATGCTGTGTTTACAAAATGGTAGATTTGATCATCCAGACAGAATGTTTAATTCAGTGAAAGATGTCTACAATAATTGTTTGCGGAACATGTCTGATTTTAAAGTAAGTTTCGTACATCTTTAATATTAACTATTCAGGAATATAAATATTTATTACATAATTAACACAAATGGACAACTACATTATTTGTATGTGACAATTGTATGGACATACATCACACGAGTACCTATGTGTTTGTTTTTACTGGCAGAAAGGAGACCAATGTTTACAAAACTTATTATGTACTCTTAGAATCACAGAGTTCTTGTGGTATATAATAATGGAATATGATCTTGTTATCATGGCTTTTTTTATCTGTGCTAGGGCTATTGCACATACAACAGTTTGGGGCGAGTTAGCCCCTTTCTGTTTTCCATGTAAATAACTATGGGTATTGTTTATGGACATTTATAAGTCCATAGGCCTTGGGCACGTATCCCACGTATTCGTTAGGTAAAGGCGGACGCTTTTATGTTATTTTTTTGTTTTATATTGAATTTTTATTACAACCAATAATATTAACTTACAGCTAAAAGCCAACACGTGCATACCTTTAAATTATATACTAAGAACAAATTGAGACATAAATTACAAAGTTTAAAACGAATGAGATAAATATTGCCGTTTATATTATTACCCTTTACAGGAGCTAGTCCCCGAGTTCTACTCCGTAGAAGATAAGGGTGATTTTCTAGTAAATAAATACGAAATCAACTTTGGTGAGCGTTATGACGGCACCAAAGTGAATGACGTGAAGTTGCCTCCATGGGCTGTCTCTCCCGAGGACTTCGTGACGAAACTCAGGGAGGCGCTGGAGTCTGAATATGTTTCTAGGCATTTGCATTTGTGGATCGATCTCATTTTCGGATATAAGCAAAGGGGAGAGGAGGCTGTTAAAGCTAATAACGGTATGTTTTTTGTTGATCTTTACTACCTTTTAATGAATGTCGCTATTAGAGGGGTGCTACAAATAGCGCCATCGTGCCTCGAATGGCACGTGAACTAGTGCCATCTATGAAAATGCACAGGAATTTTATTCATGCTATCCACAGTTATCCGGATAAAATGGTGAAAGAATTCCGCTTACTAAATACAGTAATCAGATGGCGCTAGTGGTATAATATCCAGTAGTTAAATAGACACATAAATGTTTGCTGAGACAACATGACAGCGCCCTAGTTGGAGATAACTGGCCATTGTAGTATATTACCCTAATTGGAGCTGTAACTATGCGTTTTTGCTAACTAAAGTAGCCTAAAGGCTTAAGCAGTACCAGATATATCATTAGTTTTATCACCTTTTGCTTTGCTAGCAGTTAAATGGACGAAGTGATCCCACTTCTGCTATCATAGCTGTTCCAAATAGATATACGGAAACCTTACTTACCGCTGTAATATAAAACTTCCGCAAATAATGCAATTTGGTTGGGATCTTCCGTAACGTAGAGCAACTTCATTTCTGAACGACAAAAACGTTGGGCCCTTCATATCGTACAAATAGTATAAATGCGCAAATTTGTGAGGATTTTTGTTCCTCTTTCACGCTAAAACTACTGTACGGAATTGTATGAAATTTGCTAGTCTTGAATGTTTTTTATAATTGCAGTATATCACCATGTGTGCTACGAGGGGGCGGTGGACCTGGAGCGTGTGTACGACATGAACGACAGGCACGCGCTCGAGGTGCAGATAATGGAATTTGGCCAAGTACCGAAGCAGCTGTTCACCAAGCCCCACGTGAGGAGGATCACACACCACGCGCCAAAGAGCACGCCTCGACCCCAAGAGAGCGAGGCGACGTGTGTCGACACACTGCACCTACATAAGGAGGCCGTCACGTGTGCTCTTCGACAAGGCGACCGAGTTATATCAGTAGGTAGAGACGGCACGTTGAAGGTGTACGACGCGCTCCTGAGGAAGCAGATCCGGAGCGTCGTGCTGGGCACCACGCCTTTGAGCTCGTGTGTCATGGTCGACGAGAATATGGTCGCTATCGGCTCTTGGGATAACGAGATGTAAGGATAATGCGTTAAATATAACCACCCGCGTTTAATGCATATACATACAATATGATTAATGCTCCGCCCCCTCGGGAAGTACAAAGTTAAACTTTACATATTACCTCACCTTACTCCCTGGATAAAACTTTCAATCGACGAATACCGCATCAAAACCCGCTGCGCGGCTTAAATATTTTAGCGTACCTACAGATGGCGAGAAACGACTTTTGTCTAATACTATGTAGAGATAATGTGACTGGCAGATAACTCAGTGCTGATAGTATATCACATATAGGTTAGGTATATTATATTATTTTGGTTGAGAACTCATCTTCAAGCGTTTTTTTTGTTTTTCAAACCTTCACGTTTAGAATGTAACACGGATCTAGACGTCATCAATGCATTTTTTTGCTATTTAATCAAATTTCAAATATAAGTTTCTTCGGGTTCAAAACTTATTATGAGAGCTTCCAGACTCGTTCTGCCTCCACCAATTGCGACCCGTAACTGATAGGTCTTAGGTCAATATTAAATAGTGTTTGTTTTGTTATAGATATTTATATGACGTGGAGTATGGTAGAGTCGTCGAAAGCTTTCGCGCTCACGACGACTCGGTCACCTGCCTGTTGTGGTTAAAGAAAGGTATTTGTGTGGAGTTAATAATCATAATTATTTATTGCTACTGGCGTGAATGAGAGCGTGGTTGTAAAGATGAAGAAAAGCATGTTACGTTGGTTTGGACACATAGAAAGGATGAGTGAAGAAAGATTGACGATACAGATATACAAAGCAAAAGTGTGTGCAAGAAGAGGCAGAGGAAGGCTACGTTCCAACTACCTGGATCAAATCGATCGGACGCTCAAGGACGGGAACGTTAAGAGTACTCGAAACCGACGAGCATGTATGAAGAGACTGATGATGTGGACGAAGCGAAAGAGGTATGTACGTTTAGAGAGAAACGGCGCTCTTTACTCCCTGCCTAACCCGTTAGGGACTTGCCGTGATGATATGTATGTATGTATTTATTGCAATTCCACTTACATCTAATACATACTATCAGGGTATATAGTGGACCTTGTGGGGCACAGCAACTTAAGAGAGGGACAGGAGTTATAAAGAGAGTTACTTATCAGCTTATTCTAACCATAATATATACCCATACATTACTTACATTGATTTACTTATTGTGGGGATTAAGGCCTTTGTGTACAGGCAAATATATTATGTATATTGATTCACGACACATTTTACTGTTTATATAGAGCATAGCGCTAGAGTGTATGTAGACATTATTGTACTCTACTCTATTACATCATGTCGCCATTGTTTTCATGTGATTTAAGCGACTTGTGATACACAAAGTCAGACGTAATTCAAGTAGCTATTTATATCGCGAACAGTGTCCCTTACAACGTGTATGCATAATAATATTAAGTGGGTAGGGTAGTTAGACGTGAAAACGTAAGAAAAATACACTTCAGGTATTATTCACAAATGTATAATATGTACATATTATCGTTAGAACGTCTGCTGGTTTCGGGCGGTAGCGACGGCGTGGTGCGTGTGTGGGGCAACGTGGGCAGGACAGGGCAGGCTTTGCGGGGGCTCAAGGCTGAGTTCGACCACGACGGGAAAATTACAGCGCTGACCTTTAGGTATGCGCCCTTATTGACATAAAGTATATACGTATTTAAAAACCTTCGTCTTTCTGTTTTACGTACATAAAGATACGTAATAATGAGCTCCTTGGGGAGGAGAAGATTCTTATATTGCGTTGGCAGTAGAGGGATTTGGTATGGTATAGGTATCCCATTATGCTGCCAACACAGTATCCTTTCCGAACACAGAGTAGCAACGCGCAAGTGATATTTCGTTATAGTGAGCGTTAAATAGGCCACGGTAACCGTTTCCTATCAGGTGCGCCATATGCTTGTTCGCCACTCTTGTTGTATAAAAAACCTACTCGGTAATGAGTTAATTTTTTTTTTATGAATGAATAGAATTTTTAGGATATCGAGTGTTATTTTTTAAGAGCTGGGTGATTAAGAAACTTACCTAACGAATAGACGTACTGATTAGAGTTTGCTACTTTATTGTGATTATTCGCGGTCATTATATAAGATTCACTTTCCATCGGATATATTTTCAGTGCCAAGACAAATCGCGAGACTATGCCATCTGCGCACCTATTCCCTCTATGTATATCTTTTTAATTGTATACATGTTTGTTCACGGCGTTTTGCTTTATTTAAATTATGCTACTTGTCTATCATATCGTCTCACGCCTAAAGTCTCAAGGATAACATTCGTAATCTATACTTCTATACTAATATTATAAAGAGGAAAGATTTGTTTGTTTGTTTGTAATGAATAGGCTCCGAAACTACTGGACCGATTTCAAAAATTCTTTCACCTTTGGAAAGCTACATTATCCCCGAGTAACATAGGCTATATTAAATTGGACCCGATAGGTGGCGCTGCGATCGAGTTTTAGGAATTTTAACTTTTTCACCCGTGCGAAGCTATCCCTTTCTGTGTGTCTTAAGGTGGATTCGAGAATGGTTTAGATTTACAATTGGACCCGATAGGTGGCGCTGCGATTGTGTTACGGGCAATTTAACTTTTTCACCCGAGCAAAGCTGGGCGGGACAGCTAGTTCAAGATATAAAACAAAAAAATCCTTTTTAGATCTGTCATGGCCCAGTGGCGCTAAGGACCCCGCGTTCAATTCTTGTATACTATAAATAGATATGTGTATTGGATTTGAGTTTGGGCTGTGAATAATGTGTGTAATGCTAAAGTGGAGTTAATTCAACAGACGTCGCCGGCACGAGATCGACATAATTACCGGCACCAGTGACGGCGAAGTATTCATATGGGATCTCTCGTCCAAGCGGCTTTCCAACAAAATCTGCGTACACGAGGGCCCAGTGAATGGGGCACGCTTCCTGCTGCCGGGGGACAGGGTGGTCACCACCGGCGCTGACGGCGACATGACTGTTACTGACTTGAGTGTTTTGCATTCGGTAAGAATACTATCTATATTTATTTTTAAGTATCTTTACGCCTTCCCCACAGGGTTAGGCAAGGGTAACACAACACTGTTTTTGTATATTTTTTTTTTTTTTGCAAAGTTGTAATTTAATAAAAAAAGCTAGGGGCTCTATTAAAACATTCATTAAATATATCTGGCGGTGAAATGATACCAAATCAAAATCCGTTCAGTACATTTTAATTCTATGGCGTTCAAAGGGCAGACAGACGCGGGGAGGCATTTTGTTTTATAATACATATTTGATATGAGTCTACTGTATTCGGTGAGAGAGGTATACGCCATTCACGACCGGTCCCCGTAGGGGTACTCGGAATGCAAACTTCTTTCGCAATCTGTGCGTTGCATTATACACGAACCATTCGGTCACCACGACTCATGAAATCTGTACTAATATTATAAAGAGGAAAGATTTGTATGTTTGTAAGGAATTGGCTCAAAAAGTACTGGACCGATTTTAAAAATTCTTTCACCATTTGAATGCTACATTATCATTTATTATTATTATATTATTTTAATTGCAAGAAAAAAAAATTATGCCAACATGTTTAAAAAATAAATGTCCACCCGAGCGAAGCCGGGACGGGCCGCTAGTCATTAATTAATTTATTTATTTATGGATCTCCAACAAAGGTTACACGAAAAGTACACAAACATAATCTTTACAATATAAGACAAGCGTGTCCCTTCAGTTACAGGAGACCACAGCATGCCTTGATATACAGTCGCAACAGGAAGTTTGGCTATATAAAAATAAAAATATAAAAACATTTAAAAAAAGTGAAAATACAAACTACAAACTAATATGATAACGAAAGTATAGTGATATTTCCAATAAATATTTTTATATTTTTTTTATTGTATAGTGTCATTAGGTGACTTATTGCTTGTGTAGTGCCTTCTTGTTTGCGAAGTATATAACAAAAAGTTGTGTTACCGCATAAGCGAATTTGTTTAACTTTAATGACCTGTATGGATGGTTATGAAACTTATCTCGAATTTAATGTTGTCTTGTTTCCTGTATTGACCTTGTAACATTGTTTTTATCCTTTGTAAAGAGTTAGACAGTATTGAAATACTCAAGTCAATTACCATTCAGAATTAGCTCTTACTGAATATAAATATATTAAAACGAATGGTTGCTTCTGCTTCAAAATGTATCAATCACGTTGAAAACTGCGGTTTGATACAATAGGTATATTCGCAAACAAAGTATAATTTACATATTGACGTTTGTATTGCGAGGATATAGGCAAGCCGGTACGTACACGTGGAGTTTGTACCTTCCATTTAGAAGGATTTTGCTAAAGATGAAGTTAATATGGCTTCTCTATCACGGGGGTTATTCGGATAAAGGCTAATAGTTACCGGAGACATAATAAATAATTACATTTTATTATTTTTCTCTTGTATGATCTTGAAAACAAATGGGCGACAAATATGTTTAATACGTTATTACACTGGGACAATTCATTTCACACAAATTGACATAGTGGGAATTAAGCAAATCCTGTACTATAGTAATTAGACAACGATATAATACGTCAAGAGCATGTATGAAGAGACTTATGAATGTGGACGAAGCGAAAGAGGTATGTAAGTATTATTTAATTATGATTATATTATTATATATATATATAAATATATACGTGAATAGGGCTTCCAAGACTCATCGTAATCACTCAATCTCAATCACTCAAGTTCATCATACAAATTACATCCAGACAAAGCAAACGAATATCCTGTCAACATTTATAAAATATTTTTTTAACCTTTATTCCATTGTTGCTTAGCTGATTATCGATAAAAGCATTTATGTTACTTACCAATATCCTTTGTCTTACGTTCAGCGTCATTCTCGACGTGACGCCTGTAGCTTCGTGTCCGGGAATAGCGAGTAGGTATACAATACTGTACCTGTTATATGTATCCAAACTGGAACGGATATCTACCCACTCACACGACGTATTTCCTTCCATATTTATTTAGTTGAGCAAAATCAACAGCTTTGCAAATTGCAATCTAAGTGTGAAATGTTATTTGATAAAGTTGCTTAATGATGATCTCTGCAATTTACTGATTTGAACCAACGCACGGCAACTGATAGTTACATTGCGGCTAACTATATTGGGATTTTATGATCGATGTTGAAACATATCTGAAAATATCATCACGCCCTCCTACATGGGTCTCCGAAGGGGTAGGTAGACTAGGTTCTGCCAGACATTTATTTTAGGTACCAACATGACTGATGGCGAATCAATCGCCGTTACTCAAGCACGACTATACATACGCCTTTGAATGTCTTCTATTATATCTATGCTGCTATCTGTTATCTAGTATGCAGTTTTCCTCTCGATGTTTTCCTTCATCGTAAAGCTCGTGGTGTAACAAATCACTGTACTTAAGTTCAGAAAAACTCATCGGTATTCGGGATTCGATCTTGTAATCGTTATGTTGCAGTTGCAGCATCTGAACAATTACTCAAATTAACGGAGGAACTATGAACGACAAATGTCAGTCGTAGAGTTTTATTGTGCGAAATATGAATTTAATCAAATATCCTCAATTTTGAAATGCTAATTCGTTCTTATTTACTACAAATGTCCAGGTATATAAGAAGAATTTCGCTGAGCCCGTGACGTCACTATGCTGGGATGGCGACAGTACGCTATGGCTCGGCGGCCAGGCGGGCCATTTGCTGCAATGGGACATCCTTACAGCCACGCACATAGCAGAGTTCAAAGTTCACGACGGTAATAAGTTATTACTAGCCCGTAGTAGTAGTACCCGTGGTCTCGTCTGCGTAAAAAATATTTTCATTGGTCTGATTTCCGCGACCCCGTCGACTAAAAATTGGTAGGCCCGTCTTTGTGGATGGCACTATCTATACTTAGAACAGGCAGTTAGAGATCAAGGTGAAAATCAATTCAAATCGAGATATGTCCGAAGTGGCATTAATTTTGACTAACTAAAATTAATGTATGTAATGTAGAGCCGTGGTGGCCGAGTGGTTCGAGCAGTTGCCTGCGACGCAAAGGTCGCAAGTTTGAATCCCGACTGTACCAATGAGTTTTCTGAACTTAAGTACAGTGATTAGTCACACCACGAGCTTTACGGTGAAGGAAAACATCGAGAGGAAACCTGCATACGTCTGTGAAGAAATTCAAAGGCGTATGTATAGTCGTGCTTAAGTAACGGCGATGGACTCGCCATCTGTCACGTTGGCACCTAATATACCTCTGGCGGAAAGTGGGTGTGTGGGTGTTGCCTATACACCTCTGCCTACCCCTTCGGGGACCCTTGTGGGAAGGCGTGGGGATATATTATATTATATTATAATATTAATGTGCTTACAATTGTCATTGTTCCAGGTGCTGTAAATAGCATTTATTTCGATGACGTCACTCACTCGCTGGTCACTTCAAGCAATGACAAAACACTTAAAATATGGCAACTAAATCATAAATCCTGACGGGACTCATGTTTGTTATCTGTTTCGCTAGTATTATTGAGCTCACTGTGTTATATTCCTTGAATTTGTGCATCAAAAATGTGATAATATATGTACGTAAAAAATCGCAATACATTCTTTAAGTTTAAAGTTAAAATAAATGCTAATAAATATTTTATATTTTTATCGTACAAAACCTTTTCCCTCGTAGCCATGTCAATGTCAAAAATTAAGGTAACGTCAGTTTCTTTTAATCAAACACTTGTTAGTTCTACATATGTATAATTACGCCAAGTCCCACACGGAGTAGGCAGAGAGACCTGGCTGGAGGCCTAGGTCTCGCCATTGACCGGTTAAGTAGCAAAAGTTCCCGGAACTCACGCTACGAGAGACAATACAAAAAAAAAAAAAACGGAGTAGGCAGAGAGACTTGAACACCAGCACCCATCACATTCATCAATCACTTCATACATGCTCGTTGGTTTCAAGTGGGTGTTCTTGAAGTTTCCATTCTTCATACGATTAACATACATACCATCACGCCAAGTCCCTGACGGGGTAGGCAAAGAGTATAGAGCGCCAATTCTCTCTAGACTTACATACTTCTTTCGCTTCGTCCACATAACCATTGTAAATAAACGTGTTTAAGAACTGTACATAAATTCAGAAAAATTCAATGGTAGTCGGGATTAGCACTTAAAATTTTTGCCTTGTACGCGAATACTCAAACCACGGCATGCAATATGTATTTATCTTTTCGATCCCTCTATCAACCTCCGTCTCTCTCCCTCCCTGTGTAGTCATAATTACAAAGACCTGCTTTCAAGTTTACACGTTTTCACGTTCACGTTTTTTTAAGTACGTAGTACTTTGTACCATGTCTGTTGCTTGACATGATGCATTTTTGCTTGTTTATATATTAAGTGACGTATGTACATATTTAATATAGAAAATTATTACATCTACAACAGCCTCTATTTTGCTTTTCGCTATAAGTATACCGATTTGAAAACTAAGCTGAAATCATTTAAATCTAAATCTGAATTACCTAATTGAATCATTATTGTTAACATTGGAGCCGTGGAGAACATTCCAGTTGTACGTGTTATTTATTATAGGTAGGTAGGTAATTATCTCTTGACAGAACTATTTATAGTATACTTAGTGATACGTTACGAGATAAAATAGTAGTCTTTCTGTCTGAATGTGCAATATCCCGCAGAAGAGGAGCCTTACAATCATAATGCATACATAATATCTGATAAAAGGGTGGGAAAGGGACAGATTTATAGATATCATATACACCTCTGTCCCTTCAAGCATTCTTGTATAGTGCCATCTGCGAAGACACACGCCATTATTAATCCCTATAGTTTATAATGTAAGTGTGCAACCATCCACTAATGGTGGAGTATTATCAGTACACACTGACTATGAGTGCACACGCACATATTACAATTAATACATTCGGGTCATACTCCCCGCATCCCACGACCCACCTCGACTAGAAATTGGTGGGGCGCGTTTTCGTGGATGGCACTGTAGTAATGTTAGCAAATGCCAACGTTTACATACACAAAGGTGCGCTCGCTGCTTGCCTGGTAGTATTTCTATCTGACACACTAGCATGGGAACATCTAGTTCTCGAAACCGGTGAGCATGTATGATGAGTATGGATGAAGAGAAAGAGAAATAAGTCTAGGGAGAACTGACGTTCTATCCTCTCAGCCTATTTCGTGAGGGACATGTGATAATTTGTAAGTATTTGGAAAAATTGGTAATTTGTTCAGTTGGGTCTCTCTCTACGTACCAGCAATTAATTTTTAATTCACTCATGGATCCCGTGTAATCTCAGTATTCGCTGATCAATAGAATAATGGTTAGTGACGTAATTGTTTCAGTAAGGTATTATTGTTTTTTAAATCTGGTGGCATCCTGGTGGTGACTTGTACATACATGTGGAAAAAGAAAACAATGCATAAAAAAAAGTCCATAGTAGGTATATGATAAATTTAATCATTTTATAGAGGCACAAATGTCGCAGTGTACCTTACTGATTAAACGTTGTGCGACTGTACTCTAGTTAATATACATCAGCATCAATTGCTGTTACGGGATATGAACAATTATATTTACAGGGATAGATATTAAACGTCAACTTTAAATATTAAAATAATCATTACCGAATAATGTATAAAAAAATCATTATAATACATTAACACGATTAAAGTACTCAAGTAAGTCATCTACACAATAACAGATTCTACCATAGTTTTTTTAATTATTTCTCCGAAGTTTTCTGTTGCCTCGGCGGCGCTTGGTTCTGCCGGGGTAGCCGGAGGCTGAGCGTGGGCATCAGAAGCGTCTTGAGTAGTTTGGTCCGTGTGGTCCAAGTTCAGTAGCGTGTTATGGCTGAACCAGTTCTCATCATTTTCGACCGTTTGCAACTTGTTACTATTTTGATAACACATCGACATTAAATTTGTGTACTGGGAACCATTTTTATTTTCAATATTGAGACATTCTGACGTATTGTTTTTGTACATATCGTAATGATTTTGCGGCATATTGTGATATTGCATTTGATCGTGCAAGCTCGTGGTAGACTTATGTGAGTACTCGGGTGCGTACATGTGACCGTAATGGCTAAACATGCTCATTTGTGAATTGTGAGCGAACTCCTCGAATCTCGTTGCGGAAAAGCTCTGTAGACCCTTAAAATGGTCTTGATGGTCATAGGAATAGTTGAGATCATTTGGAAATCTTTGCATATTATTTGACATGTTATCGAATCCGATTGTGCTGGCTGTTGTGTAAGGTGGCCCTTTGCCTTGGAGTATGTTAGGTGTGTACGCGGCGTTGTGAGTATGATGGTTACTAGCGTTTTCAAAATGGATCACATTATCATTAATGCTTACGTGATTGGATGCAACAGTCCTATAGTTATAAGACATGTCGCTTTGCACACTATTCTGAACACTTGAATTGTTCATATCACAATGGACGTTATTAAAACTTCCTGAATTTACACAAGATTCAACCTCTACCCTTGGAGTCAAACTAACATCGCGCAGTAAGCCGTCTTCATGGCTAAAGCAACGTTCACTCTCGTACGATGAGTTGGAAGAACAACCGGTATTAGCGATTCGAGCTTCCGCCCATTCTCTTTTAGCAGCCTCTTGATTCTCTTCGTTCTTCTTCTCAAGGCCTATTCTCATGAGGGTGTGTATAAAATGAGTTCTGACCCTCACAGGGTTGAACTCTATCCGTCCTGAAGTATTGCCACAACAATCTCTTGTACATCCACATGGGAAGTTAAGTCTATCGACCTGACATTTGATTCCAGCCAGACTACAAGAACAATTTTCTGGATTACAGGTACCTTTACAAGCGCAACCACAAAATTCTCTTGATGTTCTGATATCTCTACATTCATCTTTTTCATAGCCTTCGATCTTTCTCACACCAGCTGCGCGTAGTAGTGCTCTCCTTTGCCGCGTCGGGACTGGCTGCAGAAAATAATAGCTATCCAAGTCAAGTTCTGATTCAGAAATATCGCTAGCTTCTTCCTCAGTATCGCTATCTTCACTCGAGGATAGTAACGCACCCTGTAATGAATGGCGTTCGCTTTTTAACTGCTGTAAGATTTGCCTATGCAATCTTCGTTGTTCCAAAGCATGTTCTGTTAAAGTGAACCTTTGTATGTGTGAATGTTCCCATTCCATTCCTAAAGTCGAACCCCCTTGAGAAGGGACACAAGAAAACCCTTGAGCTCTCGGAAAGTAGAATACTGTTACATTGTCAAATTGAATGCTTCCTTTCCGTTTCTTGAGCTGTGGGGCGTCATTATAATCATCAACACATTTCCTCTTTATGCTGCTCTTTAAAGGAGTGTTGACTTGTGCTTCATTATTGTAGCATATTTCAGTTTTGTTTTCCTTGATATTTTCATGAGATACTACTTTTTGGCTGTGCATAGAAACAACATCAGGGTTTGGATTATTTGCGCTACTTGTGCATGGCAGTGAAAGGTTGAAATTTGGTAAATTTGCATCATCAATTGTCTCGGAACCAAGTCCCGAATCACTACCTTCCGACCTATCTCGAGCTTCCTCTTCTCGCTCATTCAAAATCCCGTCTGGCGGTAAGCTGCCAAGTGCAGAATCTTCACTATCAGCTGAAGCACTATCTGTTTTTATATCGTCTATGTCACTTAGAGTATCATTATCATCTGTTTTTATAGCATAATCTATCTTACTATCATTACTCTCATAGAACTGAGAGTTACTACTACTGATTAAATTATTTTGTTCATCATTAGAGCTAAGATCTTCACTATGAGTGTCACTATCACTACTTTTCTCATCCTTAATCGCATAAAATCCTTCTACTGTGTTTAAACCAATTGTATCGTGTTTATTATTGCTGCTTACATCCGCCTGTTGAGGCGGGTCCATCACCTTTGACGCTCCGTCCATGGCTACCTGGAAATGATTGAAGCTGAAATTATCTATATGCATTTCTTACATTTCTTATTGAGCTTCTTTTATTTTTAGTTTGAAATGTAAATAAGCCAGTAGTAATCGGTGCGATAGAGGACTGCAGCCACCTGCACCCGTCACAACCAAGCAGCATTATAAATCAAACAAAATGATAATTCAAAACCGGTACCTATTTCAAAAGGCTGTGGCCTCGACTAACTTCACCGGTATCTGCTTGCTCCCCGTCGCACTCTCCAGTCCATGATGATCACGATTAAGAGAGCACACACTTTTTAATAATTCACATCACCAGATAATAATTGAATATAGAACCATAATTGTATCTTACAAATTATTCAGTTATCACAAACTTCGGTCACACAAAGGTGATTTCAATGCACAATAAAAATAAGGTTCAGTTTCATTCTCATCACTCACAGAGCCGTTGTGTTTTAACCCTATTTATTTATTTTCCGCCTTATTTTGACAGCGACGTTCTGGCATTACAATTTTTCAGTCCTTCCAAGTTTCCAACGCTATCGTCACGCTTTTGTAAATATTGTGAGATTAAATATTTAAGGTAAAGACATCACTGATTCCACAAGTCCAACATACGAGGCCACTTTTACAATACTAATCTCTCAGCTCCCACCAGTCCCAACACGAGCAATCGCGTCGAACGACTCGAGCGACGCAGGCAAATTTAAACCCGGCTTAGTTAAATCGTCTTTGGGTGCGGTCTAACCAGACGGGTTGGCCGAACTTCTACATTTGGTAGCGTATAGGCTGCGTTGTTCGACGTGACGTTGCCCCCCCTGCTCGCCGCGCACCGGCCTTGCGACCCTCCTCACCGCACTCACCCGCCCGCTTAGCTGTGCCCCGCGCAAGCGCGTTCCGTTTCTTACGAATGCAATGATACCAAGTCTCCATTTGTAATTTCCTCAATTATAATAGTAAAAGATATGATAAAACTGGCATGTATTTTTTATGATATAATAACGTATATTTACTTATAGAGTGAAGTTTTTATACCAATTATCTATGCTATGGGTTAAATATTTTATCTATAAGTAGTTAGTTATAATAATATATCCTCACGCCTTCCCACAAGGGTCCCCGAAGGGGTAGGCAGAGGTGTTTAGGTAATACCCACACACCCACTTTCCGCCAGAGGTAAATTAGGTGCCAACGTGACAGATGGCGAGTCCATCGCCGTTACTCAAGCACGACTATACATACGCCTTTGAATTTCTTCTCAGACGTTTGCAGGTTTCCTCTCAATATTTTCCTTCACCGTAAAGTTCGTGGCGTGACTAATCACTGTACTTAAGTTTAAAAAAACTCATTGGTACAGTCGGGATTCGAACTTGCGATCTTTGTGTCGCAGGCAACTGCTCGAACCACTCGACCACCACGGCTTAAATAATAATTGTTGTTATGGAAAATAAAGTTAATTTTATGCAATCTATTTATGCTTATCTTTTTCGCTTAGATATGGTAGATTGTATTCATTACCTACGTTTTTTTTTTTATACAACAAGAGTGGCATACAAGCATACGGCCCACCTGATGGGAAACGGTTACCGTAGCCTATTTACGCTCACGATACCAAAGTATCACTTGCGCGTTGCCACTATGTGTTCGGAGAGTTATAGTGTATTGGCAGCATAAGGTTTAATCCCTCTGCTTCCAACACAATGTAACAATCCTCCCCCCTCCCCAAGGAGCTCATTACTGGAAACCTTATTCACCACGTAGGAACACAACACAATAAATTGTGTTATTTGGCTACGGACTTCTATAAGGTGGAGGTCCTGCCCCAGTCGGGCAGCTCCAAATTCGAACGGGAAACCCGTTATGCCCTACCTCTCTTATCTACGTTCGGAACTTTAATATAAAAGTGGTAGTGTACAAGTTTACTTACTCGCTTAAGTTTGATTGATGATGTTTATTTGATCTTAAATAAATACTCCACCACCATGTACTATATACTTACTTACGTAGGTACTTAGTTAAAATTATTAACCAATAAATTATGCTCACCTGGTCTTTGTCTGTCTCATTATGTTAACCGCGGTGTTTTAGTTCTGTATACAAATTTACCTTGAAATGAATACTTTTGTATTCATACTACATATAAGTATATTGTATCACCACGCCGAATCCCTTAAGCGGTAGGCAGTAGAGAACCTAATTTAGAAGTATAATTTTATGACATATAGGAATAGTATGATTCTCCATATTTTGATAATACTTATTATGTGTATTATTTATTATGCTTAAATTTACTGTATGTATAAGGCAAACAATAAAGTTAAAATTTCCTCAGATGAAGGGGTAAATGAAAGATGGCAACCCAGGTTCACAACCTTTTGCTCTTGGACCAGCTCGACCGACATAAACGTACGGCTACGTCATGACATGATGGTTATATACGCACCCAGATGTTTCCCCTTCCTTAATGTATTATATATTTAATAACTCTTATGGTATGTTGAACCCAGTATCACATAACCTGCTGAAGCTATAAATAAAATTTCCACTCTTTACGATTTTTTTGTGTACTATATAACCGTTATCTCTTTTCATTTACGCACTTGCCCGCTTCGTAAGTGGGTGTAGTGCCAATCATTAATATAGCTGAGCTAAATATGACAACTCGTTCTTAAAATCATACTATGTGCGAGTAAGATGATCGTATCTACATAGGTACATAATATACTTATGGGTATTATTTATAGTAAAAAGTACGAGTAGGTGCCAATGTTTTGAGGGTACGAGTAGGTGGGGTGACGTGGGGCCTCGTCACCATCCATCGCTCACTAGTCTCCGTCAGGGTAGATCCTTTCGTACACTACGGTCGTTCTTCAAACAAATTGGCACTCGACGTAGCCGACGTAATACAGAGCGAGGTGGTATATATACATACCAACCCACACGTATACGATAATCAATAGATATTTTCAGGAGGCTTTCGTGGAGAGTAAAAGCGACGCGTATACCGGCTGTCTCGCTCTGTCCTGTAATTTACGTAGAGTATGGCAAAAAGTACGAAGGAACGAGCTATTTTCTAATTAATATTTAAAAGGCCTGAAAATTTTACTCATTACGTACAGTTACGGTTATTTGTTTATTCACATCACTTTCCACAATACTCGCGTAAATTTTGTTTAAAGCTCAAGTTTATAGGGATCATCATCTGCTAAAAGAGGATTTGTAACTCCTCAATGGTATACCCTTGCAGGAGTTAGGTCAAACCCTTTTTTGCTATAGTAAAGGTGCTTCGATGTGTGCTAAACTTTGATGCTCAATCAGGAAATAACATAATATGTATATATAACTATAACACATTTGCAAAACTATGACGATACTTTTGTTCATCAAATTGTATTAGTTGAACTAGATCTATAACAATGGAACAAGTTTTTTTTCTGGTTCGGTTGTGTTGCCAGACTTTTTATTTGCATGAAACTCGTTTTTTATCTCATGTCTAACGGTGTGCTACGGCGCCGCCGATGCTATAGGACGCACCTTCTGTAGGTAGCTTGGTGCCGCGCACCCTAGTACCGTGCTGTATCTAGGTACTGGGCGAGCTTAACCTTCAGGTAGCTACTTGTAATACTGTAATCGTCCACATGGCAACGAGGAACAACAAATTCGTCGCAACACTCATTATGCGACAATGTAGCCATCAAAGACGCGGTTAAACATGAATAAATAATTTGCCAGAACACAAATATGTATAAGAGGTAGCTACAGTGTACCTACATAGGTGGGGTGGCGGCGGGAGGGCTGGGAGGCAGACGGGGGTAGATTAAATTTCGTACCATAGCGCTAGCAGCCTCAAGCTCGCATTCATCACCGTTAGGGTTGCAATTGCTTCCCGGTATATTTTACCTCGCGATTCACTCTCCCCCTGCATACAAGTATTGTGTAGAGGATGAGCTTAAATTGTTCTCCTTATGTTTTAAACTGTACACGTGAGATATTTAAATTAGTTTTGCCTTAGTTCTGTTATGATTATGTTTTTATTTCCCTCTCCTTTTCAATACATAACTCTACTACGCTCATACTATAAAATGTTAATAACTCGGGCTTTGTTTACATAATGAATTGTCCCTATCCATCGTTTATCCGATGCCTGTGAGTACTATCTTTCGCCTGATGTAAAGTCGCATAGGAAAGGGGAATGGTAAGGGGGGTGGTATGTCGGTATAATTACTGCGCCAACCACTTTGTTGATTGACAGACGTAAGCTTAAAGATACGAGTTTTGTACGAGTACCTACGAGTATATACTTTATGAAGTTCGTAGTTATACATGTGTTGATAAAACATCGAATGATCATCGCAACAGCACATCACGAGGCCCGTGATTAAGGTACCTTTTTTACAAAAAAATCATCACGCCGAGTCTCTCGTGGTACGCAGAAGGAGTAGAACGCCAGGTCTATCTAGACCTCTTTCGCTTCATCCACATACATCAGTCACTTCACACAGCTCGCCGGTATCAACTGCTCTTGACGTTCCCATTTTTTAATGTTCGAACGATTTCATCTAGTGCCTTATTTCAAGGGCCTTTTATGATGTCGACAAGTCTTTGACACTTTTAAACTATGATTTCAATAGAGCGTTATGGAAAAAAGCCCTTGTTTGTAATTTTCATAGAGTATCTATTCTATTCGTTCTACGTTACTAGACGAATCATCCATTTTCGTTTTATTTATCGTATATAAAAATGAGTATTGATCGTCAAGCTAAGGCCCTGTCAAGGACTCTGATAAATTCTAACAGCTTTCCAAGACTACACAATATTCTCCTTATTGGACGTGATATCGAGACACTAGAAAACTAATTAAGATCAATCCCAGATCTCTAGGCTTTGTTTAACGTAATTGAAACCTCTGTCAGTATCCTGTAGCAGCGCGCTCCATGTGGTTACACAAAACATACTTTTCCAAAGTTGTTTGTTTTTAGTAAAATACACAGATTTTTACCAAAGGTCGAGTATTGGTGTTCATCATATAGATAAATATCGACGGAAATACTCGGTAACGAATCTCCAACTACAAGCTTTGTAGTCAGGAAGGAGCTTTGACTAGTACTGACAAATCACTGTACTAAAAGATTTTGCGTACTATATTTTCAAAGACATGGTACTGATTTCTACCTTGTGAAAATTGGTTCAAGAATATAATCTGAATTGAATTGAACTGAATAACGATTTAAACGTATTTTGAAGCTGTTTTTTTATGTAATTTCTATATTATACAGCGGATCAAATTATAGGTTCGTATTTTCTCGTAGTTCACCATGGAAATAAGCTTCTTACAACCCACCTCGTCTAAGGATAAGATTATAACATAATATAGCGATCGATAGCTCGATAGCGACTGAACTTACCAAAATTGAATAGCCACATTGATATTATATTACAAAATAATTATTGCATTATATGGAGCCGTGGTGGCCGAGTGGCTAGAGTTGCCTGTAGCACAAATACTACCAGTTGTACTCCCGACTGTGTAGCAGTGAGTTTATCTGAACTTAAGTGCAGTTATTGGTCACGAGCCACCACGAGCTTTACGGTGAAGGAAAACTTTGAGTGGAAACATGCTTATGTTTAAGAAGAAATTTAAAGACAAATATTTAGTCGTGCTTGAGAACCGGCGAAGGTCTCATTGTACACACCTCAGCCTACCCCTTCTGGAACGGCGTGAAGAAGATATTTATTTTATAATTATTGTACATCTAAGTCATAACGATACAAAAAACTGACATTAATCTACTTATATTAGGTAAGTAGTCTAAGTAATCGTTATAGTTAACAATAAATAAATAATAAATTGTAAGTACCGATTAATAGGTGAGTGCTTGCTGATAGTATAAGCACAAGTAATATTGCACATATTATCAGAAACCAAACATTAGGGGCAGGTCAATACCATAGACTACTATTAATATATGGTCAGTACTGTTACAGTATACATTGTAATCTTTGGTCAGTACAGCAGAGAGTATAGAGCGCCAGTTCTCCCTAGCCTTAGATATTGCCTTTATAATAATTTCATAAGTGGGACGAGTATATACTCCGAATCTAACAGAAAACGAGTACTTATACATATCTTTTGAGATTATTGCTTAGTATATCTAAATAGCTTCGTCCATAGCTCGGGCCTTATCATGACGTAGGTACATTGCTATAGTTATTTAGGAATACGAAAGTGACAGATTTATACGCGTTACATACCTGTCCCTTTCACACTATCTAATAATGATGGCAATAGCACATCATAGTGAGGTTACGTGTATATTGTACATGGATGTACTGTGCGGATGGCAGGCTGTAGCTGGGTCGATAATTGTCTGGTACCACCAGTGGTGGTTCGAGTAAGTAGTGATTAGTCACGTCACGAGGTTTACGGTGAAGAAAAACATCAAAAGGAAAGCTGCATACGTTTGAGAAGCAATTCAAAGGCGTATGTATAGTCGTGCTTGAGTAACGGCGATGGACTCGCCATCTGTCACGTAGGCGCCTAAATTATATTTTTTACGGAAAGTGGGTCTATGGATACTACATACCTCCACTTCCTTGTGGGAAGGCCTGAAGATAATGTTATATAAATAGAAGTGATTGATAAAAATGCATTTGTAATATTGCTTGCATTATCACGCGAACCATACTCATTACAAGAATATAAGCAAATGATAACAAATATTGTAATAATGACACGTCAGTCGACAAGAATGCGCCCTTCATGTTACGACATGGTGGCAGTTGCTATCCAATATCACATCCATAGGTAGGTACTCACTGAAGGTGCTTAAGTTACTTTTGTCTGCGAGCTAATGAACTATTTTTCAAGAAATCCGCCAAATATTTCCCAATCGCAAATCGGAACAATTACTTGCTTAATACAACGGTGATAAATCTACATTTCTCTTTTCCTTATGTTGGCAGACCTGGGTCACAGGTAGGCTTATTTCCGAACTTGTTGTCGACATAGAGACTTTGAGCTATAAGAACTACCATCCTCTAGCAATTGTGATTACTGCATATCATTGATAAGTTAGTTCTGTTTTAAGGTACTGATTAATACTATGGGGCAATTCGACAGATATGTATAGAGCATTCATTGCGCAGAAAAGTGCATAAGGGCAATTTGTGGTGGCCCGCTAGAATCATGTCAGCCGCTGTTTAAAAAAAATTATATCTTGACATTAGCTTCACCATATATCTAGGAAATTGGGGTGTATAGATCGCGGGATCCCGCTTAAATTCTACTTATTTTTTCTAGAACTGCTCTTTATGCCAAGAATTGCAAGGGTTGATTTTGAACTAGTCATTTCTACTAAATAGTCGTTGGAGTAAGTGAGAGAGAACATATCTAAATATATGAATACCTACTTACGGAAAGATTCTATCATGCTAATATTATGTGGCCGAACGCGAGACAATCACCTATGCACCATGTAAACATCACATTTTGTAACAAACCGTGTTCTTCATTTCATTAATGGAGTGACCATTACAATTGTTCAGCTTATCAATTTATAAACCTATGAAGTTTAATCAGGACTTCGGCAACGCCCGAGTCGTACCGTTGGGTTTGTACTTACCATTAAGCGGGTCTCATGCTTATTTGGCATAATGATATATAAAAAAATTGCCCCATCACCAGTGCTCGTGCTCGTAATAAAAATGTGTGTGTTGAGTATTTCTATGTTGGGTGTATAAAATTCAATACGATTCCAGTACAGTGCGTTGAGTCCCATTCCACCCATTACACCCATTACACTTTTTCCTCTTCCAACCACATTCCTACCGGAAGAGTATTTGCTTGGTCAGTATTTCATTACTCCTCCTGTCCATATGTGTAAACCAACGTAAAATACCTTTCTTCATCTGTACAATTACGCCCTCATTCACACCGGTTGCTTTGCGAATCTCTTAATTGCATTGAATGATTAAATAGTAATCTACTATTTTACTTATGTACTCACGCCTTCCCACAAGGGTCCCCGAAGGGAGACGAGGTATGTAGGTAGTGCCCACACAACCATTTTCCGCCGGAGATATATTTTATGTGCCAACGTGCCACGATAAATCATATTTCCATCCATTTAAACCATAAATTATTTTGTTAATCTAGCTAATAATCTATCTATGTGCCAAAGTCCCATCCAATTCCGTTCAGCCGTTCTGGAGTGTTTGAGTTACAAAATTTAGCATTTTTAATATAAGTAGGACTAGTTCGGATGGCAATACCACATAATGAAAGTAAGCGGCCTTACTAAGTTAAGCCTTAGTAATATGGCCTGTGGTGGTTTTGCCTTGCTCAGGTTATGTTGACTGTTTCCACAATATTAATATCTCTTAAAATCTCTGATCCCGTAAAGTTCTTATCTAATATTATTGTTGGTAACTGGAGCCAGCATATGAAATGAATGAAATAAAATACAGGCCATCAAGGTATCTCATGCTCAGATTTATGAATGCTTTTAATCTTAGTGGTACGTGGAGTAAGAGGCAACGATCGTTCTGGGAAACTAAATATACTTAAGTGTAGTGATCAAAGTGATATTCGCATGACTCTCTTATGATGATTTTGTTAAGATGTTACCTCTTGGAATATGGGGTGTTATTACTCTCCTTGGCCTACCTTTGTGAAAAGGCGAGAAGGCGTTAAGATTTGATACGTATTATATAACGTACTAGCTGTCCCGCCCAGCTTTGCTCGGGTGAAAAAGTTAAATTGCCCGTAACACGATCGCAGCGCCACCTATCGGGTCCAATTGTAAGTCTAATCCATTCTCGAATCCACCTTAAGACACACAGAAAGGGATAGCTTCGCACGGGTGAAAAAGTTAAAATTCCTAAAACTCGATCGCAGCGCCACCTATCGGGTCCAATTTAATATAGCCTATGTTACTCGGGGATAATGTAGCTTTCCAAAGGTGAAAGAATTTTTGAAATCGGTCCAGTAGTTTCGGAGCCTATTCATTACAAACAAACAAACAAACAAACAAACAAATCTTTCCTCTTTATAATATTAGTATAGATAAAATATACGGCTATTAAAAAAAAAGTGCTTCACGCTACCGACGGTGTATTCATCCCCATGACTTGGAACCACTAAGGTCTCGGACTGCCCGGTTTTAAAGGGGCTTCTTCAGCGAACTATTGGTGAAATGAAACGAAATAATTTATTTGCCAGACCACGGTTTGTTACATAATGCGATGCCTAAATGGTACATAGTTCATAATGGTACATAATCGCGTTTTCGGCCACGTAATATTGGCATGCGAATTTTTCCGTAAGTAAGTAAGTTAAGAGTACCGTATTTATATATATGTACTAGCTGTCCCGCCCAGCTTCGCCCGGGTGAAAAAGTAAAATTTCCTGAAACACGATCGCAGCGCCACCTATCGGGTCCAATTGTGATGTAAGCTATCCTATCTTTTAAGTTGGATCAAACTGCATATGGTGTGCAAATTTGATTGAAATCGGTTAAGTAGTTCAGGAGCCCATCGTGGACTTGATTGCCATAAAAAAGGTTATAGTGAGCCGATCTTAAAAGATAGACATATGCTGTCGCGGACTTTTTTTTAGAACTTTTAAAGAGGAACAATTCCCTCATACATGATATTTTCGTAACTTAAACCGTTTACGCAGCGTACGCAACGGAAGCTCTCAAAAAGGAATATTTTTTCCCGTTCTGGCAACATTATTCATTTATGCTTCACTCCTATTGGTCGTAGCGTGATGTTATATAGCCTAAAGCCTTTCTAGAGAAATTGACTATCCAACACAAAAATAATTTTTCAATTCCAACCAGTAGTTCCTGAGATTAGCGCGTTCAAACAAACAAACAAACTCTTCAGCTTTATAATATTAGTATAGATTAAGATACCTCTTAACTTACTCCATCTACTATGCAATATATTACAACAATTAAATACAATATATTTGTTAAAAACTACAATTGAAGAATAAATAAATCTTTTGAAATAAAAATCTTTACAATAATCCTTTATAGAATAGCTTTTTTCACTGAGACATTTTTTTAATTTCTTTTTAATTAATTTCGATGGTTACGTTCAGAATTTCATAGAGATTTAATTGAATATTTTTATCAAAACTACATTAAATTTTTTGGCATATAGAGCAAGCAGTTCTTGAAAAAGGAAGTAGAATTTTTGTGGGATACCGCGATCCTTACTTTTTGTGTGTAGATTGTAGATTGTAGGTGTAAGTAGATTGAACTCCTCGTTGAAGTTTGATGCATATAGGGTCCGTGAACCGTGATAGCCTTGGTGTTGCAAGCGTCCATAGGCGGTGGTTACCGCTTATCATCGGCCAGTCGCGTGTATCTTAGTGGTGTAAATAAAGTATTATTATTCCCAATATATAAAGATACTGATAATAATTGTTATGTTTATTTGTATATGCCAGTTTATGAAGTATAAACATACACACATGTAACCATTTTACTAAACGTATATATGTACGTTTAGTAAAATGGTGAGAAGGCATTTTTATGATGGACAATATTTCCAATATAGGTGTTTGATACCAGCGCATTCATAAACCTTAGATCTTAACTTCACTGCTGCTTATCTATTAGTTCGGTATTATTTTTGCATTTTAATATTTTGGCTGGTTTCAAAATATGCCCCAATTGCATACCCGTAGCAAATATTTGAAGTCATCTGCTATTTGCAATAAACAATGTTCTGTGTCACAACATTTTGCATAAGTAACTCATTGCGAAAGTTAGTCCAATGACTTTTTAGTTCATTGTAGTCGATTTCATCATATTTTCTCACAAATCGTCAATCCTTCCCACAATGGTCGCCGAAGGGGTAAGCAGACGTGTAACAACACCCTCTTTTCAATGAAGATATTTTCAGGTGCAAACAAGACAAATGGCGCGTCCATCGCTGGTTTTCAAGCAAGACTATATTATATAATACCTATGTAAATGCGGTATTGAATTTCTTTTTTCGATACTTTCTTTCGTTAGTCGTCGTCTATCGTTTGTCTCGTGGTGTCATAATCCTATTTGTGGGCTCATATAAATATTTATTTATACATCAGTTACTTTATAAAGGCAGGTACGGGCTTCACGGCGGTGTAGATTAGCGCCATCTAGCGAAAGTCTGTGTATTCTTGTGCTCTATGCGTGTTGTTCAATTTCAGTATGCAGTATGAGTCGACGACTTTTGGAGAAAGTAGTTTCTAATAATACCACTGCACGGCGTTGTGCTTATAATTCATGTTAATTATACTTTAGTCAGAGTGCCCAGTATTGTCATGTAGTTATTGGTTAATAAGCAGGGTTAAAATTGCATAAATATATTTTTACCCCTTCCCATAAGGGTTCACAGAAGTGTTGCGGAGGCAAAGGTGCGTAGGTACCCACATGCCCATTTTTCGACTTTAGATTGGCTGCCAACGTGACAGATAACGATCCGTCACCGCCGTTACGTATGCTATACATACTTCTTTGAACTCCTTCTCAAACGTATGCAGGTTTCCTCTCGATGCTTTCCATCACCGTCATGCTCGTGGTGTGACTAAGCACTGTACAGCCGCGGTGGCCGAGTGGTTCGAGTAGTTGTTTGCAACACAAATATTGCAAGATCGAATTCCGACTGTACCAATGAGTTAATTAATATAGTATACAAATCTATGTGAATGTCCCAAAAGCCTATCTCTATTCTCTCTATCTACTAATAGAGTCAAGGATAAAATACCTACCAACAAGAATTGTAGCCTGGTATATATAACAGTAGGCATATACCATTGTGAAAAATAAAAATTTCGGCTATATGCTATTGAATACTAGAAAACAATTGTAGGTTTTTAACTAGGTACTTTATTTATTTTACTTTAATTAACACGGATTATACCAATGACATTAATTAAAGGTACATATATATAATTATAATATAAGAAACAATGTATGCATATATATAGCATTCAGTTATATATCGCGCTCACAAAATTTCAAACATTCAGACATAATGCTCGACCAGTCATCCGCAAAAAAATCACATTCAGGGCTTTGGTCCAAGAGAGCGTTGAGTGCGGTGAGGGTACGCGGTATGGGCGAGTGGGCTCGTGCTACGGCACGTGAGGGTGGCACGGCAAAAAGCCTATGCCTCCTGCTTCTTAGGTATTTGTCAGGGACAAATAGCTTACATAGCTCATTGATCAGTCCTGGGGCGTCTATATTCCCACGCAGTACCTTACATTTGATAATTTATGAATTAAAAAACAATCCGTAATGGCGATACGCTATAGTCTTTATTTTATCGCAATGTAAAAAAAAAACTTACAAATAAAAATTATTGCTAGTGGCAATCACAATGATACTTTGGCTTATAAATGCATAAATAAACTTTACATCTATACATTAGGTATATGAAATTTAAATAAACAAATGTCCACCTAGATGTACAGTAAAATACTTTAAGTAAATTTTAATAGACCAGTATAATTATCTTAATAAATATACCTATGCTAACACTTCGGTTCTTCCTCAATCCCTATAATATAATATAAACTTATGTATTACTCACCTTCGCATAATCGAATCAAATTAATGTAATAAATAAGGAAGGAAAGTGAAAAATTGAGCCAAGATACTCACGGTAGAGTATATATTACCTATGAATTACTAAAATATAAATATTCACATACATACATATAATAAATGTTGAGAATGAGTTTACGCTCATAGGCCGATCTAGTAATTGTCCTTGTTAATAATAAAATAAAAAGGCAACGAGGGAAACTTGCATAGGAATTAATAATAAGAGGAGTATAATAAATAAAAATAAAAATTGGAGAATAAATCCCAGAATATCAATCGATTGAGCGTGTAAATTGAGCCTAGTCAGCTATTGACCATGATTCAAGAGCTTTAAAAGATGAATTTTAAAGTTAAACCTTACAGGTATTTCACAAAGGGGGAAGGAACAATTTGTCTTCACATAAATATTCAACATTTTACCGGCTTGTTATGTTTACTTCAGGCTTAAAGTAATATTAAATCATCTTTACGGTACATTAACGATACGTTACGTATACGTTATACAGCCTAAGCTACAGACGTACTATAACTTTAAACATTAAAAAACTTCTACTAATACAAATTAAATAAGCACTTCAAAATCTATTCTAATTATACATTTAAAATTGTGAAAATAATATGTATTATCTACGTCGCAATTAATGTACAAATATCTCTATCTAATCATTTGGCACATGGATTCACAGTCCCTCCCTGACCAACAGAGAGTGGATCACTACCTAAATACATATGTAGGTATATAATATTAATAATTACTTATTTTACGCTTAAAATATTGACTATTTTAATTTTACAGTAATATAGCAATGGACATTTCACGACAAATTTTCTTTTTCCTAGGTACGGACATATACAATACAAAAGAATATTTTGAAATGTGAAAACAAAACACTCAACCTAACACTATGTCGTTAAATCCATCAGACTGGCAGTATAGTAGAGCTGGCGTTTACCAGACGGGTCCAAACTTGCGTGGGCCCTGGCTCTAGCTAACTCAGGAGTTTGGGTCATGAAAAGGGCTCGTGGAAAGCCCTTCCAGCCCAGAGAGACCTTTGGTGATGAATGAATTCTGATCTAGCTTCGTATATTTTTTTTTATACCACATGGGTGGCAAACAAGCATGAGATCCGCCTGATGGTAAGCGGCTACCACCGCCTAGGGACGCTTGCAACACCAGGGGTATCATTCGGGCGTTGCCGACCATGCAGGAATCATTTCACACCCTTCTTGAAGAATTCCATGCTGTACACTCCAGGGAAAACCTCGTTTTTTTTTATCAAATCTCTATCCAGAGTGGACGAATGGACGTGACCTCTTAACACGACGTTCTCTATATAAAGAAAATGTTTCTAGACTAGACCTATATGAGCTTGTGATAAGTTCATGCAACGAATATAATGTTTAATATATTGCTAGAGTATTTGTATTCATATTTCTACTTACACTTCTTTCTGTTATGGAATGTGAATATGAAGAAATCCTGTACAGTCATATTATTATCGTACAATATAGGTACAATATGTATACCCATACATTAATGAGTGTAGTTGAGCGCTTATAAAGAGTACACAACAACACGGTACACCTCTACTACTACAACTAAACTAAATAAAATAACTACCAGGCTTTCCTAAAGTGCCACGTACATATACTGTTTCAATTTGAATTAATGTTTATACAGGATGTAAATTAATTTGGGACTAGGTCATTTTGTGTGGAATTGTCCCAGGTATTTATTATTATTATTATAATTCAGTCATATTATAACAGTTTAATATCGCTGTATTTGTAACAGAACTAATGTGAAGAAATGAACTACTTTAAATTATTATAATTTTACAAGGTCGGTACGGTCGTCGAAATGTTGTGTAGCCATACAAAAGAACTCACTATTTAATTTGTATGATGGATACTAAATATCGCTTATATTATTTTATAGGATATTCTAAACAACTTCCCACAGTATGTCTGGAATAATGTATGTAATGTAATGTACAAGCTGACACTAAATTGCTTCTTATTACCGTTAACGATTCTTACATTAAGAGACATAAATATCATTGATGACAGATCACCTGTTAAATACTAGTACGTATTAAACAGGTGATTGGTTCGAAATAGTTGCGAAGTAAACAAATATACTTAACGAGACGGATTTTTCAAGAGTCCATATACTTTCATGACAATCTAGGTGTAGACCCTGTCACACAGTAATTCTGTGACTAATTGCGACGCAAGACCCACGTCGCTTAGGGTTCTAGTTTGACAGGCAGGTCTCAAGACGGTGGTTCTGGAGGGGCTGGCGGCCCAGGGGCGGGCGGCTGGAGAAACTTTGCAGCCGCTGGGAATCCAGCAAGATCAATCCCTGGGGGCACGATCCCCGCTGCAGTTGCTGTGCCTTGGAGGTAGGCTACCAACCTGCGTATAAAAGTTTAAATTCGAGAATATGTGAATTCGAAGCATGATACTAATATAATAAATATTTGTAGGGATGTTTGGTACTCTTTCACGCCAAACACGGACTACATAAAACATATTTTATTCCAGAAAAGGAAATACCTTTAAACGAAATTTCAGGCGGGTGAAGCCGCGAAGTAGTTCAGGAGTAATAAAGTTTATCTTTGTATTTTTGAACTAGCTAACTTACGCATAAGATTTTTTTGATAGAAAGTCTTAAAATTGTATTAAGTAAGTAGGTAAATTATTGTGTAATTTAGACAACAAAGTTATATGGTATTTCTTAAGTAAGGAGCACAGTTGAATTGAATATTATTTGAATTGAAAATAAATTAACATCCTTGGTGTTTGAGCTATGGCGACTGCCAATATTCATGTATATAAACAGGATCGAAACCAAGATCATACGCCTCTGCCTACTCATAAAGTGGCAGTTATAACAGGATGCCATAAAGATACATTTGAATTAAACTATCAAAAATTAAGATCACCTTCTGAGTTCCTCCAAAGCGCTGGCCTGCATCAAAATGTAATTTTTGGCGAGCAGTAGAGTCGCTATCTTGGACAGTTTCCGGACGGACGGCGAGTGAGCGTAAGGAATCACTCCTCGCAACTCATCCAGCGCATCGTTCTGGAAGGAGATCAAACAACATATTGTCATGTTTAACAATAATGGCTACAAATCGTAATTCAGTTCTGGGAATGCATTATAGTCTCAAGTAAGTCGCATTTCTATAGTTATCACCTATAATGCTTGCCAGATCACATACCAGATGCAAATACCATGCAAACGTTAGTAGAAATGTAAACTCTGCAGATATTGAACAAATAAACAACATTTTGATCATTTCAATCTCGTGCATGATTAAGATTAACAGTGTAGAAAGCTCTACTCTTCTTAATTTTTCTTCACTCACCAAATCGTGCATTCTCCTTCGTTCCCTCGCGTTTATGTTCAAACGGACAGTTTTTCCTTGCCGCATTTTCTGCTTAGATTTTCCATCATTGAGCGGTCTGTAATTTGATAGGGGTAGAAATATAAACTCGATTTCATTACAATATATTGCATTTTACGATAAATTACAATATATTAAGCGTAGGATGTCAGAATTATAGTCCTTATAATAATCACCTATCAACAAACTGTTAGTGATAACGCTTTATAAACAAGTCGTGCTTGAGTAACGGCGATGGACTCGCCATAAGGTTGTCACGTTGGCACCTAATATACCTCTGGCGGAAAGTGGGTGTGTGGGTATTACCTATACACCTCTGCCTACCCCTTCGGGGACCCTTGGGGAAGGCGTGAGGACATATTATTATTATTATTTATAAACAAGCCAAGGCAAGAGGTTCTCATTATTGCAACAAGCGTACCTCCGCCGATTGGTCAGCGGTTTCCTTAGCTTATATATATTTATATGTTTTTTTATAAATATGTATGTATATATATATATATAGTAGATAACTAATTTGAGCTGCATCAACAGCCATGATCAAACTATGTCAGTTCGTTCAAACATTCCAATTGATATATTTATTAACTATACCCATAAATATATTTCACTGTACCAACCCTGTAATGACTGCGCAACTCGTATGTATTTACAAGTGGAACCCCAATCCGGGCATTATTCAAGGGCCCGCGGTGCGCCGGTGTGGAACAAGTGGCAAATGCCCTCTACGGGGACAAAGGGGTTGTGTCTCACACGAGAACAAAGAAGGGTAGCTTTGACGTCCGCATTTGGAGTAATTTCAATATCCACTGCCCACACAAGTTTCTAACGCATTTGAGAAGAGATAAATAAAAGCGTAGAGTTCTACGCTCGAGCATAGCTAATTAATATTAGATTGTAATTGCATATTATCTGATCGTCAAATGTATAGAAGGTCCATTTATAAATAAAAATATCCTGAGCTCAATCTAAAATTACAACTTCCTAATACGAACAATGTCTACACGAACGGATGTACACTATCAATTAATGTTAGTTTATCGTCCAGTTTAGAGGAATCAGTTTGGTCTTTGTTCGTTAGCAATCTTTGGTCAGCCGGCATGTACATTGGCAAGTATTTAGTGAGTATTAAATATAGAAGATTAGGTATCTTTGTGTTTTGAAATTATGAAAACAATGGCCTGCGTTATGCGACGAACAACGGATAAATAGGGTAGAGTAGACGGCGATAGAGCATTCGCATTAGGTATGATTTATGATCGCTCTTCTACAGAATCGATTTGCAATGGATTTTGTATTGTTTGTTGGAGTGCCCGGGATTTCTGTTTAGGTACGGACTGCACAGCGAATAAATGGCAGTAAATTTGATCATATACCACATAAACTTGTAAAGTATTATTATTATTTTACTTTGTCTGCGTTTCATTATACATATGAAGCTACAAAGCTAAGCATATATGTATATTGTATGTAAGCTTTTGCACGATAAAAAATATGTACATTTCTTGGTATATTTTTTTTACATTTACTTGAGATTTCACTAATACAAGAATGAATGTGAAATTCATTCTCAATGCTTGGTGTCAAACGACGAATTTTTTATACTTTATATAATAAACGTCGGCGTGTCTAATAAATAAATCAATTAATACGTTGCACAATACCTCATATTCAGAATTTGAACATACGGCATCCGAGTAATTATTACATATAAACGCCTATATGCATTATCCACATTGGTACTAAAAATGGGATCAATACCGACGTACAAAGTACTTCAGATAGGGGAGCAATGCTCTATTGTGCCCAGATGCCGCAAGAAGTGCATTTATTATTGTTTTTCGCCCTCAGATCATGTGACTATGTGTGCAGCCATATTTATGTTATTAAAATATTTGCCCAAAGTTGATGAATCAGGAGTCTCAACCCTGGCGTCAACAGATGGCAGCACATATGTATTTATATATATAAAGCGCTTTTCACGTATTTACTCCAATTTTATAATCTTGTGTATATTCAGCTTTCCGTGAGACACTGGTGTCATGGCTTATTATTATTATTACCCCTCTATTATATCTATTTAATAATTATGCGGTGTTATGGTTTAAAAAGTCATCAACACGAAACCTGCATATGTTAGAGAAGAAATTCTCATTATTATTTTTGAGAAATCGGCGATGGACTCGCCATCTAAGCGTAAGTAGATGTAGTAAGTGCCTAAGTAGGCACCTAAAAGATAGCCCCGGCGAAAAGTGGGTTTTTGGGTCTACTCTTCGAGGACCCATGAGGGAAGGCGGAAGATGTATATAATGATTCCAAAAGACAATTTAATATTGCGAATTGTTTTAATTTACAAAACAATGTTATAATACGAAAAAAATTAAATCCTTACATTTACTATAACGATAATCTCTACGCTAACCAGAAATGCTCGTATGTAACAATTTAGCTCTACTGTAAACACTATATGAAATAGACATGCCGGAATAAGTAAAATGGAACGAACATTATTTATGTTGCGCAATGAATATAAAAGTTCAGAACTATTAAATTATGTGTTTGGTTACAAACGAATCGAAAAGAATTTCGGAAATTTTATGAAAGGCAGTTTGTTGTTTTTCTTGAGCTATAGAGCTAATAGCGCATGCGCGATTTCAAATGTTTTTTTTGTACTAGGAGAGATGAAAATTATTTATATAATTAACTCTTTGTATTGACGGAGTTCCATAGACGCTGTGCGACAAAACTCCTTAAATCAAGAGAAAAAAAAAACTGTTTGTAATAAATCGTATAACATTTTTTATATGAGACAAATATTGTGTCACGTCGCCATCCAGTAACTTAAATTCATTCGCTTGTTTCGTAATATCCAACATTTATTATAAAATATTTTTGAGAATTATATTTGAGAAGAGCGTGGATTTATCTACCTAGACTTATCATTCAATCTTTATACGTTTTCGTAAGATTTTAAAAAATAAATAGGTGTAGAAGATTTTGATGTTGCTTCTGTTTAGTTTAACTGGGTATAGCTAGTTAGTTGTGCATTGATAGGTTTGTGTTCGATAGCAGATTGTGATGGAATCGACTTACCGTTGTGAATAGCTGGTTCCAGGTTCTGGCTGGTTCTCATCAGTCGGGTAGCAGTGAGGCGGAGGTGGCGGAGGCTGGCCTCCCATGTAGAAGCCGCCGAGACCGACGGCTCCCAGCGGCGTCCTTCTGCCGGGCACCGACTGAGGTGGCGAATGCGACTCCCCCAGCTGCAAGCCATCCCAGCTCCTCCGCCCCTCCATGGCTTAACACATCACTAGACTAAAAAAAATTCAAAAAGCCAGCACAGTGGGTATGTGTTGCCGCACTGATAGACAGTGCAGCGTGTAGTGGCGAGTTGACGCGGTCCACGGATCGATCGGGGTACGCAGCTGGGGTGCGCACCCCTCTCATCTCGCCGCTCGCACCATTGTCCCGAGATGCGATACTGATTTATTTACCCCGCACGTGTACGACCGCTCGCAGACCTACAATTACATTATAAATGATTTGTTTCTGAGCGTTTCATCGTGATGTCTGAAAGCGAACAAATCAAATTAATTGAACCATCGTTATTTGAAAGCCAAACAAAACATCTATTGCGTTTCGTAAAAATAATGGAGCGCTCGTAAATTATTGGTAACTTTTAAATTTAGTTGGCACTAGGTAGCCTTAAATGGAACAGAGGTCGTTGACTCATGATCGTGGTCCAGAGATTGAGTCTGAGTAACATTAGGGTGGGGACACACTGGCTACACACCTGTGTTTTCGTTAGTTATATTAGCAGAATGTTGCACTGGTCTTTCTAAAATAGTATAAATATAACCCCAAATATAATGCGTAAACATATATAACAACATTCCACACAATGAAATTCCGTAGTACGCTAATTTGATATATCTCAATAGCTTTAGCCAGCATTTGCGATTTAAGTTCATAAAAATAAGTTTGTTACGACATCACATTAGAAATCTTAAAATTTTTCGGCTTTTCTGTACCATAATATCTAGAATTAATCTATCCATTGCTGAAAACTGCATGAAAATCCGTCAAACAGTTAATATCAAAGCGAACAGACAGCTTAAGCGAATTCATTTGATACTATGTATAGGTGTTTATATAGGAAGCTGTAAATAACGAAGGTCGAAACCACTTGAATAATTCGATCGGCATGTAAAAATCGTCGTTATGTAAATATATAATTGCGCTATATCCATAACTAGGCTAAAGCTGTAACATCGAAGTTCGACCTGTTTCGAACAGGTCTGACATTATGAATTATTTGATTGAATATGAAATGGAATATATAATAATATTATCAAGTGGAAAGGTTTATTTGTTTGGCTCAATATATAAAATAATATAAAAAATAAATAATATACCAGGCGCCGAAACTACTGGACCGATCTGAAAAATTCTTTCACCATTGGAAAGCTACATTCACCCTGAGTGACATAGGCTATACTATTTTCATTTATAAAAAAAATCTTATCCACCCGTCCACCGTGCGAAGCTGGGACGGACCTATATAAATACTAGCTCTCCTTACAAAAAAATGTGGTACATGATCTATTTAATATTTCTACTCTATCTATCTCTAAAAAAGCCGTGGTGGCCGAGTGGTTCGAGCAGTTGCCTGCGACGCAAAGGTCGCAAGTTCGAATCCCGACTGTACCAATGAGTTCTTCTGAACTTAAGTACAGTGATTAGTCACACCACGAGCTTAACGGTGAAGGAAAACATCGAGAGGAAACCTGCATACGTCTGAGAAGAAATTCAAAGGCGTGTGTATAGTCGTGCTGGAGTAACGGCGATGGACTCGCCATCTGTCACGTTGGCACCTAATATACCTCTGGCGGAAAGTGGGTGTGTGGGTATTACCTGTACACCTCTGCCTACCCCTTCGGGGACCCTTGTGGGAAGGCGTGAGGATATATATCTATCTCTATTTACGCTTTCTGTAGCGTGTCCGCGCCTTTATAATGGACAAGATAATGTTATATGGTGATTCGCAACTGGGTTAATTGACTACGACTGAAGCTGGATGAAACATCGCGTCTATCAACTTGTTGTACATTTATAATATAATTTATATAATATGTATGATTATTGTATTAATATTTAGATACCTAATATTATACAATATTGTTTATATTACATTTCTTTTACACAGTAAAATGGAGCGGAAATGACTTTATATTTATAACGATGGCACGAAAAAATTTATCCAGTCTTTATGTAAACATTGATATATTATTGTTTGTTTTACCGGACATATTTATTAAAATGGATTTCCATTTTGAGAAATATTTAAATTTAGGTAAATGTGTGTTGGTACACTTATAATGTTGTGGTAAATTATATAAATATAGCTTTTTTTTTTATACAACAAGAGTGGCAAACAAGCATACGGCCCACCCGATGGAAAACTGTTACCGCAGCCTATTTACGCATACAATAACGAAGTATCACTTGCACGTTGCCACTCTGTTTTCGGAGAGTTATACTGTGTTGGCAGCATAATGGGACTAATCCCTCTGCTGCAATATAACAATCCTCCCCCCTACCCGAGGAGCTCATTACTGGTAACCTTATTCACCGCGTAGGAACACAACACAATAAATTATGTTATTTGGCTACGGACTTCTATAAGGTGGAGGTCCTGCCCCAGTCGGGCAGCTCCAAATTCGAACGGGAAACCCGTTATGCCCTACCTCTCTTAAGCTTCACGCGAGCTCACACAGGTTCCCAAAGGGGTAGAGTAGTAGGGTTAGTAGTGCCCCTACAACCAATTCTCGTTAGAGATATATTTTAAAATATATCTCCGGCGGAAAGTGCGTGTGTGGGTACTACCTATACTCCTCTGTCTACTCCTTCGGGACCCTTGTGGATAGGCGAGAGGGTGTATATATAAAAATAGCGCGACTTGGTAAGGCCCTAGTATCTAACCAATACAAATATTGAGGGGTAAAAATATTGAAAAGCCAACTTTAAAAAAAGAAACGTTTAATATTATTAAAGCTAGTACATTTAAATTATCTATATACAACTTAGATCAATCAGTTCCGACTTCTGTGTAGTCCCATTACAATATACAAAATTCGTCACATTTCTGTATACATTCAATGCTACGGCGCTATGCAAAACATTCATTATTCCCTACTGACATGTGTACTGTTTTATTTTTAACAACCATTAATATACATTACATTAATATACAGGACTTTGAACTTCAGATTAAGAAAAATTTATAAAAAAAATATTATTACACATTGCTATACAGTACTTGAATCTCAGATTTTATATATAAAACTACATATATATTAATGTCATATACATTTTGTCACTGTCAGTATCATATTTCAACCCACACCGTTCATTCGACATGTCCAAATGTCTTTTCACAGCCCTTAACCTATTGACTAGAACTTGACTAATATTTTTACAATTCACTATTTTCTTGTATTTACACTCGATCTACTTTTTCATAATACTTACATAAGTCACATATATTCTTGTACCATACAATATCACGCCAAGAGGGTAGGCAAAGAGAACAAAATCGCAGTTACACGAACAGACCTCTTTCTTTCTAAATATTTGATTTAATCATTATTAATTATCCTTTGATATAAAATGTACAGTACAAATCCAAAATACTTAAAAAAATTAAGGGGAACCCAACCTTATGTCTATCAATTGCTAATACTGAGTTTCCATCTTGGATTTGTCTAAAGTTACTTATATAATAGCAATAGATTTAAAAATTATATCGATGATTGAAATTTAAAAAGAACAGGTACCTAACGTGATAACATTCATGTCTTATAGTATACATACATACATATCATCACGCCGAGCCCCAAATGGGGTAGGCAGAGGGTAAAGAGCCCTAATTCTCTCTAGACTTACTTATAAGTCTTATAACAGCTGCATAAATCTAATTTGACACTTTACTAATTTTAATAACATGTATAGCGATGTTTCAAATTGTAATATAATTATATTAATATTCTGTAAAGACATGTATATACATACGTCCTCTATAAACTATACGGTCTGTAATGTTATTAAACACTGGTCCAAAATTGATGGGAATTACTTTCAAATTTATGTACTTTTAACAAATATGAGTATCGAACAGCCACTTAGGAGAAAAGAGTTCCAAATATTTATTTCATTTATCAACATTAATATAACTATATCTTTGGCACCTAATCATACCTAATCACATAATCATTATATCTTTAATAACATGCTAGACTTCTATTATAGCAGTTATTGTCAAATCTTACACAAACATTAAACCTTGCAAGGTGTCCACATAAACTTTCTTCACTAGTCCACTGGGTAGAATGTAGGCAACGCATTAAAAGCTCCACGTGTCCACTTAAGTAAAGTTGGTAAGGGTGTCCGTTATTTGGTGACTGACTAGAGATATTAGTGGGACCACGAGCAACACCGCTTTCAAGACGTTCATATGATAGTGGCGGAGAGCGGCGGGGCCGTAAAGCGGGCGGGTACGGGTAAGCAGGCGAGCCACACGGCCCCGGCGAGGCATCAGCGCGCACGGTGCGCGGGCGGAGCGCCCGGTCAGGGGGCGGCGGCGGCCAGAGCTGGCCGTGCGGGTGCCGGTACACGCGGGCATGCCACCACGGACCCGCTACGGTTCGCCTGGCTGTTATTCGTTGCACCACCTACAACAAGCGAACCTTGTGTTCAAAATAGAAATTTCCAAAGACCTAGGTACTAATGTTTGTAGTGTACCTCAAACGTTTGTAGAATCATAAAAACACCTTTATAGTCAGCTATTAAAATTGCCCTCGAAAATTTACGTTGTAGGTTTTATAAGCAGTTCGTTTTGTAAGCTTCGTCATCTATATTAACTATACCTATAACGATTGATAAGGGAATTTACCTATGAGCGATCCAAGCATTTTGGTGACGGAGAATTTACGCGTGCGTTGGGGTGTGCGCACTTCGGCGAGCAGGCGGTCGACGCAGCGGTAGAGGTCGCCGGAATTGTCTGCTACACTTGCCTCGCTAAACGACGCACCGTGCGCCGCACTCACAGCCTGGCCCTCTTTTGTGCTCACCTATAACAAAAGAAAACATAATTGAATAAATATTACACGAAGGCAAAGCATTGCATAACTAATGTCAAGTAAAATGTAAAACAATATTATAATGAACTGAAATTCTAAGGATTTTCATTTCTATAATGTACTAATGAAAATTCTAAGAATTGTCGTTGTTTCTAATACACTCCAAATTTATTTTGTAATCTTGTTACTTAAATAATTCTTGCGCCGTGACAACAAGGACATTACGATATCATTGTTTGTGCTTCATTAGAAATTCAAATTAAACTTTGCAAAGCTGTTGAGTTAAGGCGGTATATACCTATTGAAAAGGGTCAGGAGCGGAGAGATGTGTTTGATCTCAATGTAGGCTTCGGTAGGATCGGGTATATTATCTTTTTATCATATAATAAAGATATCATTATAATACTAATGCAATGACGGGTTGCGATCAAAGTTACTCAACTTCAAACATAATAAATATTTATATATGAAATTACCACTGCGAATATTGTCGGTATGGATATAAATATGGATTTCCGCAAAGTAACATTCTATTCACTATCTAAGTACGCATGATTGGTTCAATATCCCACACTGACAGCCAGTCGGTATAATAGACATTTCATACGTCCATTTCCCAATTGTTAAAAGCATGTAGGTATGCCTTATTGATAGTATATCTACGTGCTTAGACAAAGCAAATGTTGGATTCTGCCCTTGTAGTTCGCTCTTAAATTCTTCATAAAACGTTAACATTTTTGACATTTGACGTTTGTTCGATCGCAACCGAAGCTTAAATGATCGACTGACTTCGACCTACCGATGGAGGTCTGATGGAGAGATCAATCATAGTAACACATAAACGAATAACTTGTTATGTAACGTATACCGAAAGTTCCAATAAAAGCGTTTCAGCCAACGATTATTTAAATACATACATACATATAATCTATGTGATACATATGATATAATCACGCCTCTTTCCCGTAGGGGTAGGCAGAGATCACTTCTTTCCACTTGCTACGTTCCTTACATACTTCTTTCGCTTCGTCCACTTTTATTATTCTCTTCATACATGCTCTTCGGTTTAGGGTACTCTTGATCTGACCTTTTTTCAAGACGTCCCTAATTTGGTCTAGAAACGTCCGCCTAGGTCTACCCCTTCCAACACTTTCATTCACACTCGCCTTATACACTTTTTTACGCCTTATACGCCTTATACGCTGTATAACGTAAGTTAATATTTGTTAAATTCAAAATCGTATATAATAGTCGTGCTTGAGTAACAGCGATGGACTCGCCATCTGTCTTGTTGACACCTAAAATGTTTACCCTTATGGAAAGGCGTGAGGATATATAAATTTGTGTTATTGAATTGAGTTCGAATCAGTCCATTTTCCTGTTTACGTTCATTTCAAAATATCCGCCAATGTAATTTATATTTGCAAGATGCTTAAAGCTATAATTTGATTTCGGTGTAAAGATTTTGGAAAGAAAGAAAAAGAAGAGGATTTACTAACAGGCAAACTATGTGCTTGGAACTAAGCCGGACTGCGACTTTGGGGTCGAACCTCTTCGATATAGAATGATTAATCTAGCCAATATTATTTACTTAGGCAATATACTAAAGATGACTATTTATACTATACTAAAGCTGTTTTGTACTCAAAAATATAAATGGAGTGAAACATCGCATTCATTAAAATGTTTAAAATATCGCGGACTGAGTGTAAACGCTCTTGTGAAGTTCATAAACTACATTAATTCGGATATATTTGACAACACTTCAGCATAATTTACATAATATTCTACTCTAAATAAGAAAATGTAAACGACCTTCATAAAAAGTGCGGAAATATAATATTGCAATCGCTTGCGTAAGGGTCGATACTGGTCACGTTCTGAAAAGCAAATGCGACGATGTCCGGTCTAAACATTAGATAATACATATATCTTATGTAGGACGAAGGAAGCTGTTGCGTTGAATCTGAAACGTGTTATGTAACGTGCTTCCAGATTCTAACAGCTGTTGACAGCAGATTACTAATCGGCTAAATCCTACTAATATTACCTGATATTAATGATATTTATTACTCAATCACGGTAGAACGACTGCACGACACTATCAGCTTGATTAACACATAAGACATAATTATAGAGAAAAATAAAGATTGCTAATGCAGAAACCCCTTTCTGAAGCCTGCTGTAGCGTTAGCAAATTTTGCACTGGTGAAACTGCCAGTCAACATCTCTGTAATCTTGTAAGGTTATAACTGCTTGAAGTATATACCTGTCTCAAGTGATCGAGGTCTGTTTTGTTGGCGAGTAGAGCTAGAGGCATGGGCGCAGTGGCACCGGCCGGCCCGTGGGCTGGGCTGCCGGAGGGTGGTGCGCGTTTCAAAGCACTTAGCACCTCTGCTGCGTACTCAAAGCTGCTGCGATCAGTCACTGCATACACCAGTAGACATGCGTCAGCCCATTGGATCTGTAACAAAAGAACAGGGACTTGTAGAGTTTTATTCATAGGTTGATAATATAGATAAATCGTGTAAGGCAATTTAAGTTTGCCTAGATGATTTGAGTAAAATTGTATATATGTTTTATCAGTTCTTCTATTTTTGCTTCGTCTTATTCAATTGTCAGTGAAATTTATGAATTTGAATTATAATGTATAAACTCAAAAATTATAGGCGCTCGCATTCGCATACAAGAGACTAGACAGAGAAGAATGTATACCATTAATTGGTACGTCGTCTGAGCCAACATTCCAGCACAAAATTAGCTGTTCAAACGATTCACGGGCGCTCCCACGCGGCGTGTGCGACGCTTATGCCTTTCTTATTGTTATCACGCAGACAACAGATTTTCGTCAATATTTATAATTACTGGCAGTTTTTTATGTTTACAATCATCCCGAATTGGTAACATTTACCAAAATATTAATTATACATACTCGTAAAGACCTACAAAATTTACAAAAATTTGTACCTATGCCTACATTTGCCAAAATATTGATTATACATACTCGTAAAAAGCTGAAAGCTTTGAAATATATAGCAAGCTGATTCGATGCTACGACGTAGCAATGCGATGCTTAGCATTTAACTATACAATTATGGCACTTGGATAAACAATCTAATTGCATTTACAAAGTTAGTTACCTACAGTTGTGAGTAACGATGAAACGCTTGACTCCACCAACGAGGAATTATGGTTATGTACGAATGGTTTTGAATTGCAATTGTTAGATCCCCGAATTCCACAAACTGGGACCAATTTAAACGTTAAAACTCTCGAAGAGCTGCATGTACTACCGTGTACTTTCGTCTTTAATTGATGAATAGTAACATTTTAACGCTGAACGGACTATCAGACCTTTCGACCTGCTAGCTGAGAGTATAGTTACTATTAATAAAGTGTAAACAGTGAGTCACAGTATGCGAACAGGTCACTGGAGCGACTCTGGAGGCATATTTCATGCCACTAGTATTATATTTGTGTTGTGGCGATTAACCCGGATTGTTTCAGTTTAACAGTTTCAGTCAACGAATAGTTTAACGGATATGCGGAAGGATTTAAAGCAGAACAAACTTTCAATAGGTAGTATTATTAACGTATAATTTATGCAGAGGATTGAGATGCTGTAGGAAACAGAAGCGGCAGTATAAATTGTTTTATGGCACCAGGAACACAAACAAGGTTAAACTTATTCCACTTTAAATCTGCAGCCGATAAAAAGTACATAAACTCTTAATAATCACTTTCAAAAAGACATAAGAATACGGCCTTGCGTTTTAGACGGCGTTTCAGGCATCCTAATTCTTGAAGTGATTTAAATATATCATATAACTTTACGCCTTTCCACAAGGGTCCTCAATGGGTCAAGCAGAGTTGTATCGTTTTCTTCACTGTAAAGCTTGTGGAGTAATAAATTACTGTACTCAGATTCTGAAAAACTCGGTACAGTTTGGATTCGAGCGTGCAACCTGCAAAGGAGCATGCTACTAATGGAACAACTTGGCTACCACGGCTCTTGAAATGTTTAAATGAACACTTAATTATTTAGGCAAACTAAAGGTCGATAGTTTATGCTTGTGGCTGAAAGAAGAAGGCGAAGACAGCTGGATTAAATCTTATGAACCTATTTTACGCTGATCGCGCCAGTTTAACGGCATCTTAAACCTTTATGGCTAGTTGAAAAAAATAACTTTGTCTTGTGATAATAAGGTTGAGGACTTTGATTCCGAAATTATGTTTGGCCTTAAAATGTAAAAATAATCATAGTAAATCCACTTTCACGGTTCCAAAGATTATGTTCAGGGCGAAACGTTTCAAAATCTCTTGTTGTTCTGCACAGATTAGTAATAAACTTTCATGTCGTTATATAATATTACCTGTTCAGTTGGAAATTTGTCCGAATTTGAGCCCGAAACATCAATGACTTCCAATTCCACTGGAGTTCCGTTAATTGGCACTGTCTGTCGGTACAGGAGATCTGGAAAGACGATATAAAGGTATAATAATCGTAAAGAGCATCTATATTATCAATATTTTAATAAACTAAACAAGCAACATACCTGTGTTGGAATGGTATTCTCCGATGTACCTCCTTGTCAAGTACCGGACGATCAAAGCTGCAAAAAATACAATCGTTAAAACAACTATGTAATATAGTGCTGTAGAGTTTATTATTGTAATCTATCTTTAGGGTGTAAAGTTATCTGGCTTTTTTATTCGTTTGACCGACATCTTGTTCAAATCTGTGGTTACATTGATTGATTGATAGGATAGTCCATTGGAATTTCTTCAAATTACACAAATCAGGATTACATCAGTTAAGACTAGGTCACTAGGTTACTGTATTAGCTGGATTAGTTTATGTTACACCATTCGGGATGGCCACTCGGCAAGCTTTTGTAATTGAATTTTTATTATTTGTCTTAGTAAGAGGAGCATTTGTACAAATAAAATTTCGTGAAAGAATTTTGTCAGATCAAATCATCTCTTACGATCTGGGCGCTATTTCAACGCCGGACATTTAACGATTCTGACGTAACATTTGAGTGAGGAGAGAAATGGACAAAAAAATTTTTAAGAATCTTCAATCAAAAATTTATTTTAAGCATGACTGGGTTATTTCAATAATTAATAAAGTAATAAGCTTAGCCACATTGCAAATATCAAAGGAGTGCCAGATGACTACATCCTTATTATAACTACAGAATAGTCAATTCCTGATTTATGACTCTAGAAATAGTTGGCCTAGCAAATGCTCATCATTACGCCTCTCTACAAGGGTCTCCAAAGGGGAAAAATTGTAATACACTCTTATTTAGCCGAAGATATATTTAGGTGCCAACGAAAAATAAATCCAATCCATCGCCGTTTCTCAAGCACGACTATTCTAATAAGTCTGTGAATTCGGAATCTGAAATCCTCATACGTAGCCAGGTGTCATCTCGATGTTTTCCTTCACCGTAAAGCTCGTGGTGTAATTAGTCACTGTATAATTATATATAAATAAGTTCACAAAAAACTCATTGGTATTTGCTATCTTTGCGTTGCAGACGACTACTCGAACAACTTTGCAACGACAGCTCTGTGTTTTTGCTCGCCTAAAAGCTGGTCATTGTTAAAATCTCTTCTTACCTGATTTCCCAACTCTGGAGCTGCCGATGACGGCGACGCGAACGCGGGAAGGGCTGGCACGTTCGTCCCTCATCTTGTAACTTAATAAATATCTGCAACAATTAAAATTTTATTTAAAAATTACTCATGATATAACGCCTAAATTAGAAACGTAGGCGTTACCACCGGAAATGCAGTCCACATGTGGTTACTCATTACCCTATTATGAGCATAAATTATTTACCAAATCGTAAATGGGCGAATATATGACGCTTGAAATACCTAATATCTACATACCTAACCGATACATGTATTTGGGTCTTTGTCGGTACAGCCATAACTTTGAAAGTAGGGCCAATCAATTAGCTAAACTTTTGTAGTTCGCATGAAATAGCACCATATTTTGAATTGGTCACATGGTATCAATCACGAGCTGCGTAATCCTGCTTATATTTAAATGCGAAAGTGAGGTTATTTGGTCCTTTTTTCCTCAAAAACAACTGAACGTAATCGGATGAAATTTGGTATAAGATAGATAGTTGTATAGTAGATTTGATAATTTAAGTAGGATGTTACATTTTAAAAAATAATTGAAAAAAAATATATCAATGTAATCAGATTTTACATTCATAGGAACAAATTATTAAGACATTAAATTTTGCCACCTTTCGTTTTGGGCTCTTTCCGCGTCATTAGCACTCCCCTTAACCATAAGTGTAGTGTGTACCCTCCATAATGATTTGAGTCGGTTCCAGCAATACTGGTAAGACAATTCGGTTGCTAGTTGGCAGCTTCAGTTTCATTCATTAGTCGCAATTCGCCTCAGCTGACGTCCATCTACGAGTGATGGCCGCCGGGGCGCGTCACTAGCGAATAGTTGTTACTCATTCAGATAATGTGATGAAATGTTTACAAATTTAAGATTGAAATAGTTTGTTAGGTTTAAAAGTATTCAACAACATCTAAAATAAGAGATTGCTGTTTATAAGATCTTAACGGGGTTAAGGAAGATTATACGGGTTTGTTAGATTTCAATCTTGTAAGAAAATTTTCCTATAATTTTTCCTAAAAGCTTCTTTTTTACCATGGAGTGCAAATTATCTCATTACGTTTTATAACCACAACTTCCATGAAAAGCTCACGCCCTTAGGGACAGGTCGCAGCTTATGATTTATTTTGGTGTATTTGTGCAAAACACCGTAAAAAACACCATTAGTGCGACATGCAGGCAATGAGGCGCGTCGCGAAGTATTTATAGATTGGATGTCTGCGTCAGCGGCTACCCGCCTGCTGGTTGAATAACCCTAACATACCGCGATCTGTCCAACTACCTAAGTTTCCGACAGTGCAATGCCTACTAAAGATATACAATATGGACGTAACTATATATCCTCTAAAATAACATTGTAGTGAACTTCAGATGTATCAATATTAATTGGATATCGTCGTATTCAAAAACATTGCTCTTATTGCTTACTTACGAATCTTCGAGTAAAGATTCTAGTTATCTGACCAAGCTAGTGCTTCTTTAAACTGTTCGTGAGTAAGAAAAGATTATGGCACAGACCATATCTTACCCATGTACCATAGACAAGGCAGGTTCTTTTTATTATTACAATATAAATGTACTTATACATAGTGGTAAGTAGGTGAGTACGAAGTAGCTGAGTGAGTTTTACAACTAAATCTATAAGATGCATGGCTTCCAAGCAAATTTGTTATTGTGCTGATATGACAATAGGTGTTATTGTAAACAACAAATAATATTTAATGATGTGTGTATGACTATGTAAATAGGTAACAGGTGTCTTCGTTGAATAAACATGTGACCTAGAAGTTCGCGACAGTGACGTAGGCTACAACAATTGGTTTTAGTCGAATCCCACCTCGTTTACTTTCACTAAAAATAAAAATAAAACTGTCTAACTACACATAGTAGGAAGGATTTTTTACGTACCGATGGTGGAAAAATGTTTACTATTAAAATAAAGTTCATTCTTCATTCAAAGATTATGTATCTTTGGCGGATATAATAAATACACCTCTAAAGCTAGGTGTTTAATAACCGGCGCTAAATGTCATAACTTTTAGTTACAACTGCTTGCAGAGGCTCATATTAATGTTTCTTTAATACATGTTTCTAAATTTGTCCGGATAGACTATTCGTATTTATAGTTGCTTTTAAATTTTACGTTGTTGCATTTAGCTGTCTTTATGACATATCGTTCCAACGACTTGAGACTTTATAACAGAATATTGTAATGCTGAATTTAACAGAAAGTTTCCCGAAGAAGAGGAGAGTGCCAGGTGTACATTTATGGTCATAGTTGTTGTGGAAATGTTAATGAAAAGCACAACACTATTTACTATAATCTTCAAACATCACGCTTATCGATAAGGGTCCCCGAAGGGGTAATAACCACACACCCACTTTCCGCCTGAGATATATTTTAAGTACCTATATATCTGGCGTATGATATGTTTACTTATAGTATTTCTATTCACTTATGTTATATTAAATTACCGCTCAAAACTGATCTTACCAGTGGACCGGGAAGATCGTCAGAGAACTTGGCATAATAAACTACACCTCACCCAGACTGGATAACGGCGACAACGACGCCATCCTTATTTATGTTGGGCGCCCAATATAATATATTTGTCGCGACGGGGTTGCCAAAAGAAATGCTTTTTAATAAAACTTGCCATGTGACGAACTTACAGTTTTATTATCTTTCGTGTATTCAAAATATTATGGCTGTCATCACAAGATAGGAAAATCTGTTTGATAACTACGAGTATGATGCAGCAAGTGCGTGCAATCTTCATAATATACCTACAATTGGTTGGGTTGCCTCCTAGGTTTATCAAGGCTTAAAAACATTATGTAGTTATTTGTAAGTAATTGTGCTCATTATAAATATAATATAAGCTCACGCCTCTCCACAAGGGTCCCCAAAGGGGCGGGTAGAACCGACAAACCCACTTGCCGCCAGAGATATATTTTTCAAAATTTTCAAATTCTTTTTTTTCAAAATTTCTTTGCCCAGTGACTGATTGTCCTTTGGGTTGTAGCATGATGTTATGTAGGCTTTCGAAATAAATGGGCTATTTTATATATATAATGCAAAAATATTTTCATATTTGCAACTAGTTACTGAGATAAGTGCGCCCAAACAAAAATACAAACAAACTCTATTATATTAGTATAGATTGAAACAATAAGCAACAACGGGACCAAACTGCCAACCTCCTTGTTGCCCTTTCGCTTGACTTTATATCTAGATTATCGTATTTTAGTAGTATCATATTTAGTAGTTTTATTATAGTATCGCAGTTTATTCACAAGAAGCTAGGTAAAAGGGCGTGGGATGTATGAGATGCAAAGGTTAAAATATCAAGCTTTTATTGTGAGGTCACAGCGTGGGCGCAGTCCCCAAGCGATTGTTTCAAAATTGCAGAGGGTGAAAATGCTCTAAATACCTCATCTCGTAAGCGTTGGTAGCTTTTAATCAACCACGCACGCAAACAAGTTGACTAAAGACTTAGTTACGCCATTTATTACTCTTTAATTATATTAATATTGTTCATATTTGCATCTTCACCACTTCTATTTTATTCGCGGTATATATATTTTATATACAGCATATTGTAAAACATTGAAAAATAATTTGAACGGATTTTCATATGGTTTACATCAATAGACAAAATAATTCATGAGAAAGATGCATACATATTTAAGATCTTGTGTAAATTTGTGGAAATATGATGATAATTATTGATAATAAAATGTCGCAAAACCTCAACCGGCAAAGGGGCTTATATCGTAAAGCTGTTGTACCCGTACAAAGACGGGCGGCACTAAGCTATCAAGTTTAGTATATTGTAACCGTCGATCGATAAACAACGGCATAACACTATCGTCACGATTAAAATGCGAGTATTTCGCCAGTATTCTTATTCTTTTTTATGGAAAAAATACTGCGCATCCTTGAATACCTCTATTACATGCAGAGTACACAGTGACAGATGAACGGCGTGCCCTTCGTAAATAGCTACTTGGGTGGGGCAAAAAGTGATCCTCTTATTGATGAGTGCGAAGGTTGAACGATTCTAAGTTTGGAGGCCAGGACCTTGGAAGTAAATCGTCGAATCACGTGGATTAATTCTCAAGTCGCGGCCTCGATGGCAGCCGACCAAGGCCTCGAGGCCTCGTGACGTCACTGTGACACTGGCAGTGAGTGGAGGCCGAGTTTGCATGTCAAATAACTCTCAACCTTGGTCGAGATCGTTCTGAGAATCCTTCATTTAAGAGAAAATAATTGCATCGAAATTATGCATTCGGAGTTATTTCCAACAGAGAATTATTTTCTATTAAGATATTCACAAGTTATATATATAAATATATATATTAATATATACCTCTCTTTTCGCCTTCTTATTTATATACACAAAGGCGAAAAGAGGAGGGTTATTACACCCTTACCTACCTGTTAGGCATAAGATAAATCCTTTGTGTAAGTTGCAATCGCAGCTAAAATCGTGGATGGTAACTGAATAAATTTATTCGCTAATAGTTTATTTTGGGTAAATTTGTTAAAGTTCGGTTATATTGTAAGTAGAGCAAACAGTGTCACAAGTACATATTGATCTGGTGGAATTTAATGTAACTAGATCCTTATTTGTATTCAGCCGTGTTTGCTCTGGAACCTTTGCTGGTATTGTTACGTAATTGCGTTATTTTCCAATAATGGACGCTATGTGGGTGTCCGCTTCGCACTGTAATGTTGAAAAAACTTTGTTTATTTATAGTATGATAGCGGTTAGTTTTCTTTAAAGAGTTACTTTTGAAACCAAGTGACAAAATAATGTACATAAATTACGTATATCGTAGTCATGCATGAAGAACGGCGACTCGATAACTAACGAGAGGCCTAAAGAGTGCTACAGCTCAGTCTGATGTCTCGAGGATCCTTGTGGGAAGGCGAGAATAAAAAAAACCTATACACCTACCTATACCTATACACCTCTGCCTACCCCTTCGGGGACCCTTGTGGGAAGGCGTGAGGATATTATTATTATTATTATTAACTAAAGTTGTAAAGTATTAAAGAAAATTGAAATACTATGTATTGTATACTTTGTAATTATTATAGAAGCCATAATATACGTATCACTGTTCAATTACTTTCTACGCCTTCAATATTATTACGTGTATTTCAGTAGACGGGCAACACGGATAACAAACCCAGCGGTGAACTGTAGTTACGACACGAATCTGTTTCCCAGCTTACCGTATTTATTTTACGTCGTTGTGTAAGTACTCGCTGAAATTGAAATGGAAAATAAATTATGGAGCGTAAATATTGGAAATGTGAATGGATAACGGAAAAAACCAGTGGCGAATCGGTACGATTTCCATTTTCAGTATTCGGGTCTATGCGTTCCCTCCGTAGGTCATGGTTCGTGGCCAGATATAGTATACTATATATAATACTCATTGAGGGACTTGGCTTGATGATATATGTATGAACATACAAGTACCCCAATAGTTCAGATTCGTGTATGGTGTATTATTGACTTTTATTTTTATTATCTTCTTTTTTATTCTCACTGTGGGAGATCGTTACCTATATACATATTGTGATGTCCACTCCAAAGGTATATATATCGCGATGTTTTTTGTACAATATGACTGTACAGAAAAACTCATACTCAAGACCACTGGGGCTCGGAACTATAACCTTACTATAGTAATTTTAACATGTTCATGGCCTAATGTCAAATGCATACATTTATGATATTTAGGTTTTTAAGGAATCAATAGCAAAAAAAATCTATAGATATTATCAAAGTAAAGTGTTCGTACGACATTTGTCATGATCGATTTTTCGTGACTTAGATCTGTGACGAAAGTGGGCTACGTTTACGAAACAAAATACGGAAATTTGCTCCATAACTGGAGCGTTTTGCTATTTTTAAATTAGCTGTGAAAATATATCTCTGCAGACAGATACACGTCGATAAAATTAGAACAAACCTATCGCATTTTGTGTTAGTCATTCATTATGTTTTAATTCACTTGGGAGCTATAATTCTGTTGACGGAAAACACGTGTTTTAAAAATGCCTATTAGTTTTGGGCTATAAGTAAATAACGGAATCCGTTCTACTTTTCCAGATAGAGAAACGTAAAAGAAAATGATTGTCACGAGTAAAATGTTCTTTTTATTTTAAGCGAAATGTGAAAAAAATTACGTTTGGACTATGTTAATATGTGTACCTAGTGTTGAAATATGTGACTATTTATTTCGATGTAATCGAAATAAATTCGATATTACGAACTATGCCCCTGAAATAGGCGTATAGGAGTAGAATGAAGATTTTTTTTAAATAACAGCCACATATATTTAGAACTCGACTACGTAGCCTGTAATAGCGGGTTCGATTCCAGCTGGCAATCGAACTTCGAGTGGGACTAGTTCTTCAAAGTATCATTACTACTGTTATTCGAAAGGCATATCAAGTTATGTCTGTCTACGTTTATTGTAATTAATTAAACAAGCGTATCAGGCGAATGAATAATCGTATTGTTGAAATAATATACGCCTGTGGTACGGTAACTAGGCAACCTTCTGAAGGTACGGTACTTATTTGCCATGTAAATTGTACTAATTACACCATCTTCCTCTTGGTTCAGTAAAACCACCTGTAATAAGGTCGGTGACTCCTAAAGTCAATGCTCCTAAAGCCTTGTTTACTATGTTTTTAATTGAACCTCAGGTAACCGATAATTAATGAGTGAACAATTTAATTAAGTTCAGCGAAGTGTGAACATTATGTGTATTTATATGACGTGTAATAATTTTTGCAGTTAAATTCGTCCCTCAGGTTTTCGGGTTACCACAACATGCTATAATATTGCAATAATGATTCAAGAGTGCGAAAGAGAGAGATTTTTCCTTTTTTTTTCCTTGTAAAATCTGTTGCTTGAGCTAAATCAATGAAAATGAAATCAGATTGTGTTATGGCAAAGCCCCATTTAATATATGGTCAGTAAAGCTAAACTGAATATTCAACAAATACGCACTATTAGTAGAATTTCGATGAGTTATTAGTTCAAAATTTCGATGAGTTCTTAGTTCAAAATTTCGATGAGTTCTTAGTTCAAAATTTCGATGAGTTCTTAGTTAAAAACTTCGACGAGTTCTAAGTTCAATAGCATTTCAGGAGCTAAGGGAATAAAGCTATTAGTTTTTAATGACTAGTTGCTCCATGTACCTAATAAGTATGTAGCTATAAACACTATATGACTAGGTATTATAAAATGATTGTATTGCGAACGAATCTTTCGCAAAAAATCCTAGACAACCAAGAATGTTTTGATGTATACGATCACTTAATAAAATTAACCGTGTTATAAAAATGTTTAATTAATTTCATATGTCTGTTCCTATCTGTGAATAATTCCGAATGACATCATTATATAAAATACAGACATGTTTTAATAAAGTTTCATACTCATTATACATAGGAATTATTATGTTCCAGTCGGCTATAGACATACAGAAAGCTACCGACTAATCATATTTAGTGTTTATTTAAAGCAACTCGTATGGAATTTTAGGGAGAATATTTATTTCACTATAACAAAAACAGTAACCAACCAAAGGAGGAAATAAGGGTGTGAAAGAATTTTACGCGAGGTATCCTTGGTATCCATATGTGACGTAACTACTTACCGTCAGGCCACATACATGTTTGCCACCTGGTATAAGCAATGGTGGATTAGCCGTAAGACTATTCAAGTTTCAAACACTATGTGCCCCGCGCACTGATCGCTCTCCGATCCTAAAAGTATTTATTTATATAGTTTTTTTTGTTATATATTATACTAGTGGTCCGTCCCGGCTTCGCTCGGGTGGACATACGTTTCTTTTATTAATAAAAATATAGCCAATAATACTCAGGGCGAACGTAGCTTCCAATAGTGAAAGAATTTCTGAAATTAGCACAGTAATTTTTGAGTTTATTGATTACAAAAATTCTCACACAAACACTCATTATTCACACAAATATACAAAACTTACCTGTTTATAATATTAGTATAGATAATTTAGTGATCTAATCCGGCACTTGGTAAAAATACGCCCTGGTCCTCGATTCGTACGTACATATTCAGGGTATCACATTAGAATGTAATACAAACATTGCTTACGTGTGGTAATTCCTTTATATTATTCTGAGAGTTGTTTGCAGACCATATTATGTAATCGTCTATTGCAAAGAAATGGTATACTACAAACACTAATTCGGTCCTGAACAAATAGATACGGTTTCGTTTTATGTATTGATACTGTGTTCAGCAATAATGGTCGCCATGGTGAACGCTGAATTGATACTGTATTTTAACAATGCTTCAATGTTACTTGACATTGCCGAGTGAATAATAGAATGGCTTATATCATTCGCATTTTGATCAATCTATTTACATACATATAGATAAGTTGGTATGTGTACGCTTTAAAATCCAATATCCACAACAATATATTTTTCGTATCAGTAAAAGTTTTTCATTATCATCTATGCAACCACAGCGTAGCGCGAACAGAAGCGTAGCAAGTACAGCTAGTGAGTTATAAAATCATAACAGTAAAGTCATATAATCTCAGACTTGTTAAGAGAACTAGTGCTGAGATGATATGTATATATATTCACGAATGAAATATAACGGCTGTGCGCGAACCAAGATGTACTGGGGCTAAAATATCACATGTCTAAATTATAGTAGAAAAATAACAAGAAAAGTTTCATTTATATGCACTTCGAGGGTTCAAATCTATTTTTTTTATTATAAAAATAAAAAAAAAAGATAAAAATAGAGAGTTTTGCTATAATTTAATATGTACTTTATAGCAAATACATATTGTATTATGATTATATGTATATCAAAATTGATTACAGGTTCATGATCTAAGTCAGGATCGCAATGATCCGATGGCTACAAACGCAGAATAAACGATATATCATCAATACTCTCTATAGACTACTCTCGTGCCCTGCAAACAAAATCCAAATTCATTTCACAAATATTCTCCCTTGTTTATGCATTGTTTAAAATGTTTATGTTAAATATGAAACTGCCTACTTTGTATACAAACGCGTGCATTAGTTTCCCGTAATACTTGACCTAATAATGTTTTCTTAACTGGAGCTGTAACGTACGGCTCTTGCGAAACCTTTGCCTTCAGTGAATCAAGCGTGAAGGTTCACCGCCATGGAGTTACGTTGTTTATATTTTTCCATCCGACTTTATGGTTGGTTATGGTTTATGGTTTTTGTGTTGATAACGTAACGATCTTGAAAAGTAACGTAAGGTGTGGTGCGTATGCTGTGAAATATGAAGTTAATTATATCTTATCTTCATAGCGTCACAAAAAGGTCCCCAAAAAACCTCTTAACACTATACTTTAATTAACTCTGGGATAAAGTTGACCCAGTTTACCTAACTGAATAATTCTACTTTTAACCCAGTTTTTAAAGCACAATAAAATCGAATGAGTCACAGGTGTGTAAAATTGGGATAATGAGTATTTTCAAGTGCATGTCTTGTACAAATTTACGACTGTCCTTCGCCTATATTGTGTTATAGTGGTGGGATTATTTCGTCTATATATTAATAATGTTTATGTTCATGCCAGAATACCGAACGTAATTGAACGACGTGTAGTAACCTACCTACAAATATCGCCAATAAATTTTTAAATGCTTTTTATATCAAATTGAAAACGAAAAATTTTCTGTCTCTAAAACAAAATTCATATGAAGCAAAAAAATCGTGTGTAGGTCTATGTGTATATATTGAATACGTCATAAATTACTTCACTTTTGGTCAATCGACGCTTCGTACAAGTGTTAGATTTAATGTAATCCCAAACGACGATAATTCGTACTGAACTTTAACGAATACAGTTATTGGATTGTTATTTTTCGTGTGTCTATTGGCTTTTCAGAGCCGGCGGAGACATCCCCATGTAGCTACGCTGTAGGTTATCAAAAAAGCTACAGCTCTTATACCCTACCATGATATTAAATATTATTATGTCGAAATACTATCATCAAAATTATTATAATGTATTCGAACTGGCAGGGTCGGAAAAGAAATCGAATCCACACATTAAAATGTTATATGTCATTATTCTCTTTCCGAACGAGAATCTTTATGCAGAATAAAAGACTCCACTCCAAAAATAATTATATATTATGGTTGTAGAACTGGCGCACTACTCTCTTCGTCTGCCCCGTGAGGGACTTGGCTTGATGATATATATATATTATATATGTATCTACAACTTCGAAACAGATGATAATATCGCTTAGGTTTATATATAGTTATAGATATTGCATGTTATTTGTATCTTAATCAGTAGAATAGAATAAAAATTATTAAGATAGCAGCATCTTTGTTAGCTTTTAATTAATTAATTTGTCCGCGGCTACTCAGGTGTAAGTTTCCAATCGAAACAGAACATTTCATTCGCAGATAATCACGTGAGGCGTAGAATTTCCACTGTGGTACCTCATTACAGTAATTTCCACCACAAACAGTTGTTTACTTTCATAGTAAGCTCGCCCGAAATTAAGTTTCTGAGTTGCGTAAGATAATAAAATGAGTCCTTATTGATTTATTGAACGATAAAATGGAGGCTGCCCCCGATAAACGTATAAATGAGGAAAGAACAATGTTTACGTTTTCTATTACTCCTAAATCATTTAAATAAGTAAGCACTTTTATTTGACCGTAATGTGGCGGCAAAAACAAGTTAGGTAATCATATTTTTCATTGAAATTTAGCTCAAGATTTAAAGAATAACAATATAAATTCTCGATATTGCTTTTTTTTATCTTAACCCATGATCTTCATATCGTCAGTTTTTGTGTTAATTATTCTACAAGTACAAATTGTAAGTCAAAAATATTAGTTTAATGTTGAACGATATTATGAATGAAAAAAAATGAAAACATTTTAATGCTACAGAGTGGTTCAGGTACATTCTTGCAAAAAAAGATTGCAAGTTCAAGCTGCGTCTGTCGGTACTTATAAGTTCCTCCTTCCACACTACGAGCTAGTGAAGAAAAATATCGTGTGTACTTACGGTGTGATAAATCACTGAACATAAATAAAAAAACATTTTTTTTTTCAAGAGTGGCAAACAAGCATACGGCCCATCTGATGGGAAACGGTTACCGCAGCCTATTTACGCTCACGCTACTGAAGTATCACTTGCGTGTTGCCACTCAGTGTTCGGAGAGCTATAGTGTGTTGGCAGCATAATGGGTTTAATCCCTTTGCTTCCAACACAATGTAACAATCCTCACCCCTCCCCAAGGAGCTCATTACTGGAAACCTTATTCACCGCGTAGGAACACCACACAAAAAATTGTGTTATTCGGCTACGGACTTCTATAAGGTGGAGGTCCTGCCCAGTCGGGCAGCTCCGAATTCGAACGGGAAACCCGTTATGCCCTACCTCTCTTAACATTTGTGCAATACATCTGAACGGATTATAATAATTACAGCTCTGTACTAAATTCTAATGAAATATAATCGTCAGAATTTATAAGCTGTCTGAACAATGGTCGTTTTTCAAAATGAACTACATTTATAGATATCTCGAGCTAAAAGTGCTTGGAAAATTACCCTTCCAGTTCATTCGAGTACGTTGTTTGAACAGGTAATCCTCTGTGCTTTGTAGATAATGAAAACGAATGGATATCCCAACCATATAAAAGCTTGCGTGGTTAACTGTTATTTGAATACCAAACTCTCGCGACCTAGTAACTAGAATATTTAAATCTTTACATCTATAATCTAATACAATGAAGTAGGTAATTTCTTAATGTCATAAAATATTTCAAAGCTAGTGTTGGTGATTATTTCATAGCAACGAGTGTATATATACACTCGTTGCTATGAAATATATATATATATATATATATATATATATATATAGATAGATAGAAATACTCCCATTTTTACAAGCCCCTCATGTAACTTAGCAAAAGGTGGCCGAGTGTCTCGAAAAGTCGCCCGTGGCGCAAAGATTGCAAATTCAAATCCCAACGTTACTAATTAGTTGAGTCAGAATTTATGTACAGGTATTAAAGACACTATGAGCTTTACGGTACAGGAAAACATTGTGAGGATACTTGCGTAAGTCTCGGAGAAATACAAAGGCGATGGATCTGTCGTGTTGGCATCTTAATTTGTATCCTAATGATTACAACAAACAAATAATTCCTCCCATTTTATCTAGAATTTTAGCTTTATTAGTGCATATGTATATACCGCTCAGACGGACCTAAAGCTCGATTGTTGTGCTCTATCTATATATCTAAGAAAATGCATTCAAACGACCGATGCCAAGAAAATTAACACATTTGCAATAAATTTTAGTCACACGTCACCTCCAATAAGATATTGAAAAGATAATTAACTATGAAAACATATTGTTTCCTGCATTGCATTTGCCGTGCAGAATAACCCTTTGATTTCAAGCTTCTTCATTGTTATTCAAAGGAGTCAATCTTGTCTAATAAAATTCAGAATCTTATCGTCAATACATGAGCGGGAGTCGTGTTATTGGCAGTGTAAGTACAAATAAGCAAACAGCACGCGCTACCTATCTTAACGTTGCGGAACGAAAATAAAACGGAAATTTACAGATCAATAAAATGCAGTATGCTCAAAGGAATGTACGACAACAAAATGAATCAGTGCAATTAATGCGTTTGTAAAAATGTTAGCTAAGTACGTAGCTACAACCAAAAGTAGCAGCACCTTAAGTTTACTGATTAATGTCCTAAAGAACACGTGTTGAGTTTTTTGCCAAATATAAATAAATGTAGTATTGTTCCATAAGTTGAATATTATGAAAATGCAGACTCACCTGATTGAAAACTGGCCGGTAACCCGCGCAGCTACAGGTCGACTGGCTATCGCGGCGATAACACCACACTCGCTACCGAACTCGTATGAATAGTCTTATCACCACACACGTGTCAATATCCAAATACACTGTCTATATTATAATGAATACCAAAAAAAGTTCATGTAAATAATATACAGCAGAATTGTGAGCGCAGATCACTGAGAGCTCAACGTAGTACTAGATAGGCGCTCGGAGTGCGACTGGGCGGCGCACACTCGTATCCTTGCTATTTATAAGCGCGTGTGCTTGCCTCCCGCCCGCCCTGCGCGTACTTTACTTTCATGCAAAAATACCGGAGGAATCCACAGCCTAATTTTCGCTGTCACTGCCTTATGCCGACACAATGAGATCGTTGATCTCTGATTGCGTGCACCCATTTGGACCACGAAAAAGCGAGTGCTCGATGACCAAAATTTCATTAATCCTTTTCTTTCATACCTTAAAAGGAAGCAATAGTTCTATGTTAGTTATGAAGCTGATACCGGCCGAGGTTAGATATTGAACGGTTTAATTTTAAACCATTCCGGTCATTTGTTCGAAGCGCTAGTTATAAGTTTTCATAGCTGAACAATTTCCTATTTAATTAGATGTCCTGTGACAAATTAGTTAATGTTATAGGTAGCTATAATGGGTTAATTAATTGGTGAATAGGACAATTTTACTTTTGAAAATATGCGAAGAAGTGGGTCAACATTAAAGCTTCAGAAGATATAAACAATGGTTGAAGCCAATAGATCATCACTATTTGACCTGTGGATAGTTTGTACATGAAATAAATATTTTTGATGTATTTTTTTGCAGAATGCAAAACCAGTTCAAGGGTTATATTACATTATATCCTGCTGAGCGTGTAGCGTGGGATTTCCGAATCGTTTTTATTGTTATTGGCCGATACCAGGTCGCGGCTTATTGTAAAGCTTCGATGAAGCAGATGATAATATCGCTTAGGTTTAACAACATAAAATAACGCTATTACAGAGTGTAAAGTTGGGAATTTATTTTATTTGTTTTCTATCCTACAAATATTATAAATGTGAAAGATTGTAAGCACATAAGAGATGTCAATAAATCTTCAATTGAAGTCAAATATTAGGCTGGTGAGACCGCGAAGAGCAGCTAGTTCAGAAAAAGTAGCGTATTATGTAAATAAGTAGATTTTAACTCTAACATTAGTGATTAGTTTGTGTTATGTATTGACTTGACTTTCTTTATTTATTTAATTGGATGCAGCTGTTGGATTCAGTCGAATCATAAACTGATAATTAGCGTAAGTACTTTGTTATTGCGTTTCCAAGTATAATGAAAAGAGGATAGTAGAGTTAACACTCGAAGTACCTAGCAAAGGAGGGCAAGACAATTGGAATGTAAGCAAGGAATTGATACAAGCGGTGTTAACGATTCGGTTGCCAGAATTTAAGACTATCGTCTTTATTAAATCAGATTTGCGTATGATGCCGGCTGTCAGAAATGATCACACCTCGAGATTTACGATGAAGGAAAATATCGAAAGGAAACCTGAATACGTTTGACATGATATTCAGAGACGTAGTGCGTGAGAAACGTCGATGGATCGCCATCTGCTACGTCAGCACCTAAATTATCTCGAGTGGAAAGAGGGTGTTGGGTTTCACCGCTGCCCACCTACTACATTTTGTGGGAAGGCGTGAAGAAATGAATCAAGAGTTGAATACCGTGCTTATCGACAAAGCAATGAAAATCATCGCAATATTGGTCTGGTTTTCCCCGTTATGAATTTTATGTGTTTACCATAATAAAACTGAAGTGCACTTTCTTTCTTCTACACTTTCATAATATTCCTTTGGTTTTGGCGTTTCAACGTTTCTTTTTTACTTTTTTGAAGTCTGAGATGGGAAGGTAAAAAAGAATTTGGAACCGGCGACCTTGTATGAAAAGAAGGTGAGCCTTTTGTATTTTGAAAGGTATTCCTTCTATTAAATATATCTCAAAACCTTTATATATCGGTTATACACAATCCTTGGCCAGATTTTAAATGCCAGATGTCCAACGATTCCGTTCATATTGTTGATGTCCGTTTGCTGTGATATTTTCTACCTCAACGTGAGCGATTCGCGACGACATCTTGATACCTATCGTTTCCTGTGCACGTTTTCACATGGACGAAAAAAATATTATAGTCAGTATTATTTAAAGTAAGTATCTATTTATTTATGTACTTACGGTGACAGATTTACAATTGTTTCTGTATTATTAAGGAAACATAATAAAGTCAAAATTCTAAAATAAATATAGTTGTAATGTCGAGAGCGCATTAATTAATGCGCTTACAACAGTTTTATTTTTATTTTGTAGTAATTATTATTCATAAATAATTTATATCTGATATAATATGTGTATTTACATACTTTTGGCACGATTACGCGAGTTATTTTGAACAATTAGTGAATATATACCTCATGTGTTGATAGCAAACTTGTTGCTTTCTTTTAAACACATTTTTTCCGCCCGTTGCGTTTCATTAGCCCATTAAGAACTTGTATAGTATTAAGATTGCGATAATGGTGACACGTTTTAGAAACATTTACATACGATGGAATATTATTAAAAACTGTTCTGTTTATTTTTATTATTGTCATATGAAAAAGTATCATCTGTAGGTAGTTATGCGTTTCTGTGCCGGAAGCTTTAGTAACCTTGATCTTGAAAATTTATTCGTAATGTCTGTTCATATGTAATCGATTAAGTATTAATGGACTAAGAGTATTAATGATAACATTAATGTTGATAGTCGTATATAAGAGTGATTGGATCAATGCCTCAGCTGCGTGTGTTTCATGATATAAACCGAAATTAGAAAAGTCAATTAAGTTATGCTTCAAGCTACAATTGAGTTGTTTATAGGTAAGTAAAATACAAATAATGGCACAACCATTTATAACGTTGTTGCGTAAATGAGAAAATTGAAACCTTTATAAAATCAAATCAAACCGGCACTGAAAATAAGTCATTTAATTTTTCAACGTGCCCTTAGTTATGCCATACTAGAATCGAGTTCTACAAGTGAACAGAAGCACTTTAAATGCTTGATTAAAAATCACTCAAGACTTGTTATTCACTGGAGTTATTGATATTCTATTTACTTTTTCTGTATCGTACGACATTCGCACAGCGATAGATAGCGTAATAGACATTCTATTGCATAATAGACAAATCAAAGGGTAATATATTTTTTTATTTTTGGGCTTCGATTTCTCCGTAGAACCTGCGTACTCGGTAGCTACAGCCGCCCGTAGAGGGCAAATGCTACGCGGCTTGCGCTTAATGTGTTCCCCAGTCTGTTACAATAGTAAATGTCTTGTATTATTTTAATGTGTTCAACCTTAACCTATTTGATTGATGTAACATTTTTGAAGACTAAAATAGTTACGAGTTTGTTCATTAAAGTAGGTCGATAACGAGCGTTTTTCCTCAGTAGAGATGTTTTACATCGACATGGCGGTAACAAGTGGAGCGCTCGTAACATAGTTTACTAGGATACGTAATGATAGAGTAAGTTTGACCCGCTCGCCGTAATGAATGGCAGCGCCAGATAGCGTGTCCCAAGCGATATTACCGTCAAAGTATCCCGGATATCCACATTCACTTATTTATTGTCTAAGGAACGAGCGCACGTCAAATGGGCCTAACTAATAAACCTTTTATATTGACCGTGTTTTTGCATCGCTAAAACTGTCACAATTGATTTACTGTATTTATTGGTAGTAGCTTTAATAAGCCAGCTTGTCAGGTTGATAAGTGCTGACGTATTTCGGTGCGATTTAATTTAGGTGACGATTAATGGTACATTGATAAAAATGGTCACAACTGAACTAATCAATTATTTGTATTGGAGCTGATCATATGATTAAAGATTATAGTTTTCTTATGAACAGCCGTGGTGTGGCATGTTGCCATTCAGGGTTAATTAATAACATTCCTTTTACCGTTTGCCGTCAGAAGCCGTTAGGAGGTGTAAAACGTATGTTCTTTAAAAAAAGTTAAAGGTCAGAAAAATAACAACAAATGTTCTAATTAAAAAGCGGCCCAGTTTATTACAATACAGAAGCCATACAATAGAATGAATAAAATAACGATAAATAAACGACTGCTTAAATATCACGTTGTTGACATGTTATTTGCGGGCGTGATCAGCCGACTACAGGAAGAGTGATGCGTGGGATCGACTTACAGTACAGAGAATCAAATAATAATGTGCTAAATTTACTGACTAACACAATACGAATACGTGGGTTCGAGGTTAAAAATATTAGTCTACTAACATTTTGTTTTCGACATATAAACAAATATGTGAAATAATAATATTATATAATATTATAAATAATATATAAATAATAAATAATATATAATAATAATATTATTTTATTATATTATATTATTATATAACAAATATGTATAAATGTACATACATACATAACATCCCGCCGAGTCCCTAACGGGGTAGGCAGTGAGTATAGAGCGCCAGTTCTATCGATCTTACTTACCTCTTTCGCTTCGTCCACATTCATCAGTCTCTTCATACAAGCTTGTCTGTTTCGAGTATAAATGTATACATTTAATAACTCCAATGTTGAAATTTAAAGCGAGGATAAAATTCATATTTAGCCTAAGGTAATAAAAGGTATATGTATAGTTCTGTTGTATATACACAAATTATAGTCTAGCCGACAAACATTTGAAAGAGGTAAAGATTGCTATATTGTGTTGGCAGCAGAGGGATTAGTTACATTATGCTAAACACAGTATAAGTCTCCGAACACAGAAGTGCAACGCGCTAGTGATACTTCGGTATCCTAAGCGTAAATAGGCTACAGTAACCGTTTTCCACCAGGTGGGCCGTATATGCTTGTTAATTTAAAGCCATCATTTGTACAAGATATTTGAGACTGAAATGTGGCCTTTCGCAACAGTAAAGAATATAAAAAATATTATTGTACCACTGACTACTTACAGATATAATATTGGCCCAAATATTCCGCGGTAACGTGCCAAGAAGACTAGCAGCATTGCCACGCTGGATAGCAATCGTGATTCTCTCAGTGAGATAAATCCAGCCCTTACATCACGAGAGGCATCGATTAAACGACGAGGACCTCTTTAATTGCATGGTGAGCTTACATGTAGCTGTTATTTTACAAACACAGTTGATATTTTAAAAAATAATCCCTGTGGCATAGGTGCTTGTTAGTTGTTACATAAACATGTTATAAATATATTTAGTACACGTGACATGTAGATCAATCGTGCGTGCGAGCGTTCCGATGTCACTGAAAACTTTTAAAATTGGTAGCACTCATTATAATTATATGTTTTGTTATTTAACAATGTATTTCTTTAGGTTTGACTAAGCGCTTGCATTCACAAGTTTTCAGATTGAAATCACAGCCGCCTTTGGCAATGGGTTTTTGAACTTAAAATCAGTGATGTATAATGAACTTTACAGCGAAGGAAAACGTCGTGTAAAACCTGAATACACTTACGAAGGAATTTAAAGACTCGATTAAAGATCGCTGCCTGTCCGTTCAGGGATCGTTAAGTAATTGTCTTATGAAATCATATAGATATACATTCAAATACAACACAAGGGTCCTTATAGGGGTACGCAGAAGTGTAACAGACGTCTTTGAATTTCTTTTTAAGCAATGTACTCTCAATATAATTCTAAATGTAATTAAGAGGACTAGGGTATTATGTTTTGATCCTGATCTTGATACATTCACATCATCACGCCGAGTCCCTCAAGGTATTGGTAGAGAGTAGAGCGTAGAGTAGCATCCTGATCTGTTATTATAGTTAAATAATTTCTAAGTTCCTAGTTAAATAATGTTTAAGGGACAGATGTATATGGCGTAAGAAAAAATGTGTCTCTTTCGAACTATTTAATAATGACAGCAATAGTATGTCCTGGTACATCTCCTCATGGAACAGTTATTGAACATTAAAACATACATGATAAAGTTCACTCATCATTAAGATAAAATCACTTACATATATTTACACTTTGTAATTATACGAATGAGAGTAGGAGTAAATTCGTGTCTATAAAGGCCACAAGTGTCTATGAATACCCACACAATTTCATGAATATTTACATCTACTTTGATAGCTGTCAGTATAACCGAGAGCCACCCTGATAAACATATTCTTGCCCTATATCTCCGGGCTATGGAAACATTAATGTGAGGCTTCGTTGCGTTTATTATCATTACTAAAGTGGCTTTGGTATTTCAATAACATAGTTTTAAATATTAGGGTCTTTACCTATGAGATTTGTATATAAGTTTTAAAATATAAATATACAATTTTGGTATTATATATTTTAGTTAATCAAAGTACTCGCCCAAATTATCTAGATAATCCCTTTACTGTAGAAACGTAGGTAACGTCTGCCGGACGGGAGGCGATGAAGTCGGCGAAATCGATTTGTACTGTCTCTACAATCCACATAAAATTATATCTGAAAATAGCCTTTCCAATTACATAGACCTATTAAATAAATTTCTTCACGCATTCCATAATAACCCCTAAAGGGGTAGGCAGTATCTCTGTGATTAAATTAAAAAAAACTCATAGGCACAGTCGGGATCGACCTTGCGATTTTTATGTTGCAGGCAGCTACTCGAAGCACTACCACGGCCACCGCGACTCAAATATATTAATATATGTACCACGGTTTAAGTATATGCCAAGTTAATACATACATATCATCACGTACAGTCTCGCAAGGGGTAGGCAGAGAGAGTCGAGTAACAGTTCTCTTAAGACTTTCAGTCCTCTTCAGTCTCTGTAACGGTAGTTAATAAAAAAATATTCAAAAACAACGGAAGCTTTTCTAAGTGCTCCCAATTACCCATATTTGATGGTCATTGAATGGTTTTTATGTGAACTCGCGGCGGCGGCGCCGAGTGGGCGCTCGGCGTAGACACTTCGTGCATACTTGACAAGTTTATTTTTAGCTATAGGTAGCACTTATGAAACCACTACTGCTATTGATCCGATTGTTTCAGTGGTACTTTCATATGTAGACACAGAACATACATTTTGTATGAACTACAATCAACATCGTCCACCGTACGCTTTGGATACATATGCAAAAAGACAGATATAGGGTAGAAACTAGTAGTTATATTTATATCACCAGACATGGATCGCTGTTTATTTTCTACCTTTACTTATATGAAAGAGATAAAGTTCCTGAAACACGATCGCAGCGCTACCTATCGTGGTCAATCTAAACCATTCTTGAATCCACATAAACACATAAAAAACATCAAAATAGGTCCAGTAGCTTAGGAATTCAGTCGCATACAAGCGCACAGAATAATTATATGTATAAAGATGAATATGATATAGCAACACTAAGGAATAAGAGTTAATAAAATATGATTGAAAAAAAGCTAAAACTATTTACTTTGGGTTAAAGCGTTTCGCCGAGTCTGAGGTCTCAACAATTTAGGCGTGTAGGGGTCATTGTTCCTACTTATCTTAAATTGGGTTTTCGTGAACTCGTCTGGAAAACGCAAAGCTCTTTGTTTTTATTCAGGTGAGTTTATAAATAAGTCAAATACGGATAAAATATACCTAGTAGATACTTATAGACTCTACGGGAAGCTCTATATAGTTCAAGGGAGAACTAGTGCAAGTGCACCACTCTCTACCCCGAGGGGGCTTGGTGTGATAATGTGTATGTATAATTGAATCCTGGAATATACATTATCAACAACTTTAAATAAATCTACATATAAAATGTATTGATATAAGAAAGAGGAAAAGTACTGGGTGTAAAAGGATGGGAACATCATGAGTAAAACTGGCGAGCTTGCAGACTGATCACTGCGGAAGCAGCGAAAGAAAGAATTAGCGCTCCAGTCTCTCTACTAACCTCCTGATGAAGGAGTGGTGCGATTAAGACAGAAAGAAGAAATAAAAGAAGAAGAAGAAATATTACGTTAAAAGTTGTATACAAAGCAACTCATAAAAAAATATTTAGTTTCGAAATAACTGATTCACGAGTAATTTTGATGTCTGCAAAATATGCGGGTTATTATTGTTTGAACATAATCTCGTGTCGTTTATGAAGGGAAATATAACTTAACATGTTTACTTCAATCATGTTTTTATTGAAATTTACTGCCAATTTAGAACATAATCGTTGTAAACACCGTTCAGGCCATACAACGCCTTTGTCCATTCTCAGGATGCAGGAAGTTATATTGATATACTGATGGCCTTCAGTTTTCATTTTCATTTCGAGTACGTACTATTTTTAACGAGTGATGAAAAATGGATACAAATTACTTTATAATTAACACCCGAAGAGAGAGACTCATATTAAATGTATATAATGAGCAATTCATCATGATAGATATTATATTCCGGTCCATAAGGATATGTATTTTCACAAATAATTTTTAGTTATATATTTAATTAATATTTTAGTTACAAAATTTTCACATATTTTATTAAAAAAAATCACGTTACTGACACTAGCTATTTTATTAATATAATGAAGCAAAGGATTGCGGTTTAAGTGCAGATTGCACTATATGTTATATATTAACTAGCTATATCTCGCGGTTGAAGAGTCGCGTTGAAATGTAATTCTAATTCATACGATAGTTTGCGACAATTCCACAAATAGACCATGGTACGCTAAGCTTGTACTACGCGGAACTAGACCACGATAGACATGTTTATATTGGTGGACACCCGTGTTCATCACTCAAATATCTACTACTAGAAGAAATCGAACTCCGAACCAACGATCCGCTATCTCAAGCTTCGCAGCCAAGAGCTCTGTCTACTTCCCCAGACGGTTGTGTATATTATTAGTTTTTACTTATTATATGACCTAAATATTTTATCGTATTACCAACCATACCAACCAACCAACTTATAAAGAGATTCAGAGATTACCTATCGTTGTACTAAAATAATACAAACGTATTGGGAGCCGTAATACGTTAGCTTTGTGAGAGAAAGGAAAAGCTGACTTAGCTTGTATTTTCGATATGATTTGATACGGTTCGTATACCATATCCATTACTGAATGGCTTTATATTATACACGAATTCCCAGAAAATAGGGCATCTGTTTATTCAGAATTTATTTGCAAAAATATATTTATTTCAAGAACAAAGGAACGATACCTACAATGGAAATTGGAAATTTCGTCTCAAATTAGAAATTAACTTATTATGATGTCTTGCAATGAAATAGAATACTTCGTGCCATTTTTATAAAATCTATTTATAAGCTGTCATAAGCCCGATTATATTTTCATTTAAAATACTCAGAACATAGATGTTATCTAACAAGCAGATTCAATCTTAATCAAAACTCTTTTGAATCGAATATGTTGTCTGAAGGAAAATAATCGAGTCAGCTAACCACAGCCCGTGACCTACTGTCAGTTACAGCAAGAGAACGGCTTATTTACACGTCCTATTTACTCGGGTGATCTGAAAACAGGCGTGGATGACAACAGGATCTACATAGTTAGGATCTTGGCTACGTATTACTTTAAAATCGACTTCCTAGATACCGAAAAACAGGCGTGTCGGACTAGTTTTAGAAGTCATCTTTCAACTAAAAACTGTCAAATGTCAAAAAGTCAATGTACTGGTTAGTTTTTCTGAGCATACCTACAGTGAGTCCTCTATCACACCGTGAGCTTCAAGAACTTGCACACGTTCAACAAATTTGAAGACGATTGTAAAGTAGTGAGAGACAGTGAAAAACTCGCCATGTACCACGCTGGCACTTAAATATTACTCCGGAAAGAGTGTGTTATTATTACACATCGGCCTAACTCTTCCCTTGCGGAACGCATAAAGAACATATAATGACCGGAGTACCTGAATATCAGGGTCGGCAACGAGGGCGGGCGAAAGCCCTGGTTTAGCAGTCGTCCATATTCGGCGGCTATCAGGCGGATTAGTTAGATTGCGGCAGATGCTTGTTAGTAAGTATTTGTTTGCCACTTTAGTGGCATGAAAAAAACTATCGAATTTTCAAACAATTGGAAATGCGCAACTATAACCATTACCTATGCGTAATATGTCATAAATGCTGAAAGCAAGCAACGTGCAATGAATCATCACGCCGCTAGAATGGTTTGTTTGGGTGCACACCGAAACCTTATTTATGTCTGTTTAGCCTTTCACATATTTGTTGCTTTCCATGACGCGTCGGCACGGCGCTCTGAGTTTATACAAAATACTCCATTGGCTTATATTTGAAGAATTTCATAACATAACGTTGATTTAGAATATTTGTTTTGGTATTTCTTTTGTTAATAAATTTTTCAAAATTAAGTAGGTTCATTTAAGACATTAAAAGCGAGACTTAACATCATTATGAATAACTACATAATTATTTTTTATTATTATTATAAAGCTGCTGAGAGCTGACTTCATTGTCTGAACGCGCTAATCTCAGGAACTACAAAAAAAAATAGAAAAATATTTTAGCGATGGATAGCCTGTTTATTGAGGATGGAGGAGGAGGAGGTTATAGGCGATATATTATCATTATATTATTGAAGGGCGCGGTGCAGTTCTCATATATATGTGAACTCAGGTGAAACTGCGAGGCACATATAAATATATAATATATCCTCACGCCTTTCCACAAGGGTCCCCGAATGGAAGCAAATATTTCGTAATAAGCGATCCATATCAAAACGTACTGCTAACATCGTATGTCCTACCGGATTCCGACTCATTTAATTACATGCAATACTAAGGCTTTGAGAGTACACAAAAATATTACTGGGCGTATGACCGCTTCCAAGTGCAATCGAATGAGTAGTAAAGTACTGCGTACGAGTCATACACAGAGGATGATTAAATAACTTTATCACGAGACTACAGCGTAGGATTTACTCAGAAAATTGACTATTTTAAATATGTTTATCTGTAATTGGAAACATAGAATGAGTATTTAACAATAGAAAAACGGAGAATGTTAAATATAGTATATCTTCAAATAAAAACTCGCAGAAGGCTAATTTTATCTTTTTTTATTGAATCACAACAGAGTATATAAAAATAACAAGCGGATTACTCGTCGCCCACGATTTTCAACCGAGTTCTGATTCATACCATCATAATATGTCACTGTAAATAATGACTGTTCCATGTTCGCTCGCTTTCAATGCCGCGTCACCAATAGGTACGCGGTCGGTAAGTTTGTTGCTAATTAGCAGTCATCCGTGCTGCTGAACGAGGCTCCCGCTATTTATAATATCAATATTTCGATTTCAATGCGCACATATTTCAGCACTGAAAACATTCTTAAAAGGGTTATAACAGGTCTTATTTTGAAAGAACTCACACTCGCTACATTTAATGAGTATGCGTTAATTTAACTTTATTACAGCCTATTAAGGCGCGTAATAAAGGGAATCGGGAAGGGGACTCGTGCGGTATGCGCCGCTCGCCGCCCGACGGGCCGCGCCGCCGTAGCCGAATTCCTTCCTGACAAGTTAATCCCGCCTCCTAATTTGTTGGGCGCCGTAGCGGTATCTCCGCGGCATGTCAAGTGCGCGGTCAAACACCTTACCTGTATTGTATGTAAGCACTGATGACTCCGTCCTTCTTGCTGGATACGACCTACTTCCTTTATGACCACGTCGATTAACATCCTTATCATCTCATAATGTTATGTTTTTTTATATTACAATATTCATAAAGGATTTGCCTGTTGATTACTGTCTTCAATAGATGCTATGCTACTAGGAAGACTACAAGGGCGATGCTAACCCGATACGAAAGACGCTACCAGCGCAAGAGACTTGTAAATTTTGCCTTTAGCTAACATACCTTCCTTGTAGAGTTATGGAACGTATCATATTTTCGTCGTCCGTCGTCGTACCGTCATTCTGTTGAGATTTAATTGTTTGCCTTAACATGATCCTGTGATCACTAGTAGAATATTGTCGTAGCAATCTGATGTTTGACTATTGATTCATAAGAATGAATCAGTTCCTCAACCACTGGACGAGTACTAAAGCGGTATTCTTATGTAAGAGTTACGGAAGTATCATCGCCTAAGATCTCCAATAATAGACATTTCGAAGAACGCGAGTACACTAATCAACACCGACATTCCAGACATGGTTGTTGGTGATTCCTGTAGTGAACGACCGGAGTGTTTCGTTTCATAAGTGCATCATCAGTCTTAAACGCGGCTTTTAAAGTACAAATCTTAAAAATAACACCTTAAAAGTATTATAATTGACTTGGTGGCGCCAATTATAACTGCAATTGTGCGTTATTTTTATATTTCTGATACGTGTATGACGTATTTCAGCTCTCACTTGCGTGAATCCTTTTGTTTAATTATAATGTTACATGACTTCTGACAGATTTTTGACTTGACTCGTAGTGTATGTATGTGAATTATTATGAATCCCCTTAGTCTCGTTGCCATGACAACAAATTTAATTTGCCTATAAGCAAATAACATTGTATATGCTGAAATCAATGGATAATTATATGTATTTATTAAAACAAGGTACCTACTTGTTTGATAGTGGTTGCTACTGCTACTGGTCGTTAACCGTTGAATGTCGGCCACAATGACCGCTTCCAGCCACACAATACCTTAGCTGAACAAAGTAACCCACTCGAATTCTCTAGAACATGTAATATTATATTCGTAATCTCTACTTCGTACTCCTTCCCATAAGGGTCCCCGAAGGGATTGGAAGAGGTGTGTAGGTAGTACCGACACCCCCACTTTCCGCCAGAGTTACATATACGAGTATATCAGGTGCCAACGTGACAGATGGCGAGTCCATCGCCGTTACTCAAGCACGACTATACATACGCCTTTTGATTTTTCTCACATACGTATGCAGGTTGGTCTCGATGTTTTACTTCACCGTAAATCTCGGGATGTAGCTAATCACTGTACTTAAATTCAGAAAACCTCATTGGCACAGTCGGGATTTGAACTTGCAATCTTTGTGTTGTCGCAAGTACTCAAACCACCCAGCCACCACCCACGAACAATAAATTCTATAGTCTAAAGATGACTATAGAATTTATTGTTCGAATTTCAATATTTCTTTCTTGAAGACAAAAAGCACAATTTTTCAAATTTTGGTATAATATGAGTTGATCCAAGTTACGGGGTCAAAATCTGTATTCTCCAGGGTACATTATTGGACCTATGGCCTCGGCTGACCTTACAACACAATGTGCAATTTGAAGGCAGATTTGGTTCTGTAACTTTTTACCTCTCAAAAGAGAACTTTGTGATCTATAGATTTGACCGAATACCACATGTGCCCGAACTATTTATTATTTAAAGTTTGCTATTTTAACAACAGTTTGCTTAATTCATGAATTATAATTGAATTAAGAAAAATTATAAATGAATTAAGCAAACTATTTAATTAATTAACGAACGCTTACTGTATCAGTCGTCATGTACTGACACATCTCAGGGCACAATGAAAGGAAGCTAATAAAAAAAAAACACAATTGTACGCTTAATTGTATTTACCTTATTTTCGCATTACATCTACTTTACTTACTTTATTACTGTAACGATAAAGTTATACTTACATGTAGAATCTAACTACGTTATTATTTTTTTATGCCAACAGCATTTTCGGAAAAACCGCCATAAAACCTCTTTTATAATGTCATTTTATCTTTGGAGCTATTTTTATATTGCATCATCATGAGGATATTTAATGTATAATTTGTAGAAGACAACTGTTCTATTTTCTGAGACAACCTGTATATTCCACGACTTACTCTCACGTGTTACGCAGATATAATAAAAGGTCACTGTACCGATAAATTCACATAAAACATAAAAGTATTGTTAAATTATTTATTTTTATTATTTATGCATTCGTAAAATAAAAACATTCTTAATCTTTTTGATCCCTAGAAAGCACTTTGATAGAAACGGTCGTTGAGTAAAAACAATTCATTCATCTATAAATGTTGATCATTTGGTAATAAATGGGCGAATGAATTGCTATGGAATAAGCTAATGACCCTTAAATTAGGGTTGTACGACTGTGTAATCTATGATCTTCAAGAACGCTCATTGAACTCGGTTTGGCTTGTTATAAAGGCAAAGGTATTTTAACAGCTATTCAGTATTTATGTTAAATAGTCGATAAAAACATATTATCCTATTCATAATATTATAAACGCTAAAGTGAGTATGTATGTTTCTCATGTCAGAACGGCTGAACGAACCTGGACGCAAATCTACCAATGGCATCCACTCCATACCATACTTTTTTAAGAAATACCGGACTATATTTCTTGCTCCGATTGACATTGACATGAAACAAAAGTCTGTTCTGAATTGTATTATCAACCCTATAACGGTATTGTTATGATGTATCTTTTCATACCGCCAAGTCGGCATGCAAATAAGTGGTACAATCGAAGCAATGGTCACCACCTCCTGCAGGTCCTGCAGACACACCTTCCTTGACGAATTTCATCATGAATGAATCTTAAAAATAATAATGTCACTGGATCGAGACAGCCCTAACGAGCCGACCATGGCAGTCTTATCCACTATAGTCCTCATCAAATCACGTGCTTCAATGTATACAGCGTTTATTGCTCTTTGGTATGAACTGAACTTCACCAAGAATAAATGTCGTGTGCTCATTGAGATACAATTAAACTTGGGTTGAGTCAATAATAATGTAGGCCACGTGCCATGGCAATAAAGGTTCATTTAGATAGCAACGGATTGAGGGATCCAACAACAAGACGCGTGGGAAGGCTTTGAATAACTTCCCAATTATTTGCTTCTAAACTATTTTATAATGTATATCTTAGATCTTTTATGCTTTCGTCGGATTTGCTCATTCTTTAAGGATTCCTTTTGATAGCAAAAGGAATCCTTAAAGAATGAGCATTGTCAGAGTAGTAGTGGTAGATCATGTCATGTGGCAGTTCGGATTGATGATGCTGAAATCGTTTATTACATTGTCCTTCGCGTACTGACAGCCTATAGGGAGGAAATGCGCTTTGGGATATCCCAAATGAAATGGGAGCTGATCTCTACTGGAGTGGTATCTTGACCGCTTACGTTTGAAGTTTTTCTTCGCTCTTGAATGTCGGCTATTCACTCCTTGCCACAAGGATTCTCGATGGGGTTGGCAGAGATACCCACACACCCACTTTCCGCCAGGGATATATTTTATTATTAGAGATTGGAGAGATATATTTTCATACTTCATACTTTTCATACATATATTTCAAAGTTTCTGAAAATTCCTATTCAAACCATATTTCGAAGTGAGTATTCATTCCCTTTAATAATGGTGTTATTTTATTATCTTAAGTGCTATTTGTTTTATAACATCGTCATGAGGATATATTCATAATAGCAGACTTCTAATAAAACCGTGAAAGCCGTGGTGGCCGAGTGGTTCGAGCAGTTGCCTGCGACGCAAAGGTCGCAAGTTCGAATCCCGACTGTACCAATGAGTTTTTTCTGAACTTAAGTACAGTGATTAGTCACACCACGAGCTTTACGGTGAAGGAAAACATCGAGAGGAAACCTGCATACGTCTGAGAAGAAATTCAAAGGCGTATGTATAATCGTGCTTGAGTAACGGCGATGGACTCGCCATCTGTCACGTTGGCACCTGATATACCTCTGGCGGAAAGTGGGTGTGTGGGTATTACCTACACACCTCTGCCTACCCCTTCGGGGACCCTTGTGGGAAGGCGTGAGGATATATTATTATTTTATTATATTATTATTATCTAATAAAACTTCTAGAAGTCAACTGTTAAATTTTCTAAGACACCCTATACTCACTTTACGTGAATACGCGTGATAAAATGAATAGATATCCAACCACAACTCGTTGATGTGTAAGTGGCCCTTCTCATCCAAGTGATTACGGGCTTTAGAATAACATAATATGAGGTATTATGGCAATAAACAGGAATGTGAAGAACAATATCCGAAATTCGAAATTCCACAACGGTTCCCTTTACGACAGAGTTCATTGTGTATTCACGTGAGCCGGGCTTTGATGTGACCCTTAAGTGTGTATAAAATGTTTATTAGGATGTAGCTATGCCAAATATATGTATTTATTATATATTTTAATATATGTAAATACATATAACGAATTAAAAGTCAATGTTTGTAGGTTTGTTCTGAAACCTTTGATCAGATGGAGATGTAATCTATGGTAGGGGTATGGTATGGTAGGTTCTGGGGAAAAGATAAAGAAAGGGAGAGAAAAAGGACGAAAAGCTGGCCTAAAAGAAACAATATTGAAACCGATCGCAATAAATAAATGAACAAACACCTTGGGACAATTCCACACAAATTGACCTATTCCCAAATTAATCAAAGCTTACCCTTATACTTATATAGATCTTGGTGCTTGGTGCTTGGGGCTCTTGGTGGACTCGCCATCTGTCATGTTGGCACCTAATATACCTCTGGCGGAAAGTGGGTGTGTGGGTGTTACCTATACACCTCTGCCTACCCCTTCGGGGACCCTTGTGGGAAGGCGTGAGGATATATTATATATTTATATATTTATATATATATATACATAAATACATATGACATCCAATACTAAGGTACAAATACTCGTGTTTATCACACTCACAATACCTGCCCTCAGCGGGATTCGAACCCGCGACCTCAAGTTTCGCAGTCAGGAGCTCTAACCACTAGACTAGACGGCCGTTCTTGTTGCAATGATACTTGTGTGTTACAGCAACGCATGAAGAGTAAAGCTAAACGTATATACGAGTATATTAACGCATGCTGATTTTCACGCGAAGTTGTCCATCGCCATTACTCAAGCATGACTATACATACACCTTTGAATTGCTTCTCAGACGTATGCAGGTTTCCTCTCGATGTTTTCCTTCACCGTAAAGCTCGACTACACTGTACTTAAGATCAGAAAAACTCATTGGTTCAGTCAAGATTCGAACTTGCGATCTTTGTGTCGCATGCTTTTATATAAAGAATACCCCGTTTATATAAAGTATGTAAAGAATACCCTATTTATATGAAGAATACTTGTAAATTAATTTTCTTTTGTAAATTCATGTAAAAAAAACCTTACTGTGTGTAAACAAAGGAGAGATTAACTAAAGCCAGCTAAGCCTTATCTACCGTTTTTTTACATAGAATTCGCAAAACCCGAAAATGATACGATTTCCGAAGTATTATCAGGTACTATCTATCAATCCGAGATAACATAAGAAAGGTCTCAGGAAGCAAGTTGTCTCGTCATCGCCGTTCTAAAGAACAGCCTTAGTAATCTATGTATAGAAATTCAACGTTTGCTCTCGATTGACCCCGGAGGTCAAGTATTTGAACCCTAGTGTTGGATTATCACTATCCACGTGAGAATCCGTCTATGCCAACTTGTATTAACTCTAAGTTACGACATTACGACGATCTCTACCGGGTCATTGACGGTCGAAAATCGTTTGACCACGACCGATCATCACCCTCACTAGTTAATTATTACTACAAGTTTAATCAAATGTTACTAAATATAACATGACGAAACATTGGCGCCATCAAGCATCGAAACTTATAACTCGTATCCACTTGAACTTAAATAATATTTATATATTTACAGGTTTAAATCAAAATAAAATCAAAAATCTCTTATTCAATCTAAGAGACACAGGAAACACTTATTGAATGTCCCATACTAAATAAAAAATATTCCTACTTAATATTATAAATGCGAAAGCTTGTATGTCAGGATATTTGTACTCAATCGCGCCAGAACGGCTGAACAAAATTCAATTAAATTTGGAACAGAGATAGATTATGTGCTGGATTAATTCACAAGATATGTAAAGTTCAAAAATTATACTGATGAAATCGATATTGCGGGTATAATAATTGGGATGTGCGGGTGAAATAATATCGATTTCATCAGTATAATTTTTGGAGGGGCACAGCCAGTATTTAAATATTATACCTTCTTATTAGTCTCGACCGATCGATTCTCAACATATCTTCAATCATGACCAAAAAGGTACACAAAGGTTTTACACCACCCACATTTCTCCGGAGATATATTTAGGTGCCCACGTGACAGATAGGGAGTCTCGCGCTCAGTCAGTCAGGGAGTCAGCTCTTACGTGACAGTCGATGTTTCCTATCACCGCAAGGCTCATGTGATGACTGAAAAACTCATTGATACAGGCTACCAGGCTTCGAATCTTCTATCTTGAGGATGCACGCGTCTACTCAGACTACTCGGCCATCACGGCTTTCGTTTATTTTAATTCCAAAACAGACGAAGTTCGAATGGGCTTTAAGGGTGTTGAGTTTCTCCATTACATTATAACTCCCACGTTTAACGGATGAATAACCTGTCAACAACCCATTAATTAATCTGATTATTAATGGGTTGTTATAAACTTATAAATTATATATTATGTAGTTACTAAAGCAACTCCGGACGTTTAATATTTAAATTTGCTTATTGAATTAAATTTGATCTGCCCACTGAAATGGCCTTTGAGAAGGTTAAAACTTTCATGGTTCAAATATTCACTTTGAAAAATCCTCATAGATAATTATATCCGTTTTATTTTCTCACACAAAATTATATCAAATATTAACAATAAACCGATGCGAGTTTACAGTTGCATTACTAGGTCACCATGTTGTGACGAGAACAAACAAATCTTGTAAAAACAAAATATGTGAAGGAAAACATTCTTCTATTTTCTGTGACATGGGACCGTGTAGGAAAGTAGGTACTTCTGATTGACCATTAAAACAAAGGGCGGAATACAATCATAGCTTCGTATAAATAAAATATTACACATCATGTATGTTTGTATTGTAACAAGCAGTGGCGGCCGGAATCCCGATTGTGCCAATGAATTTTCTGAACTTAAGTACAGTGATTAGTCACACCACGAGCTTTACGGTGAAGGAAAACATCGAGAGGAAACCTGCATACCTCTGAGAAGGCTGTCTGTCAAAAAGTCTGAGAAGTATGTATAGTCGTGCTTGAGTAACGGTGGAGATGAGTAACTCGCCATCACGTTGGTACCTAATATATCTCTGGGGGAAAGTGGGTGTGTGGGTATTACTTATACACCTCTGCCTACCCCTTCGGGGACCCTTATGGGAAGGCGTGAGGATATATTATTTTACCATCATGTATCTTGCTAAGCTAAGCTTCTTCACCCCTAGACCCATTTCGACGTTTTTTTTTTGTGCCTCGAGTTCCTAAATAGCCCTGCAATCGTGTTTTAGGGAATTCTTTTTTGTATCCAAACGAACCTAGGCTATGACTAGTTTTTAAATAAATTGTTTTTGAGCCATGACAACAGATGCTGAAATATTGAGAAAATACACACCGATGAGTGAAATAATACAAGTGCTTTTCCATGTATGGAGAGTCTGAATCACGACGATGGAGCGAAATAAGTACCTACGTATTTCCAGAGAGAAATGCGAAAGTCTCGTCGACCCTCATTCAAGCTAGTTTGCTTGAATGAGGGACAGACTTTTTGCACTTGACTTGACTTTGAGCAGAATTGGCAAAAATTGTTAACATGTTATATACAGATAACAAAATCTAGTAACAAAATTAAATTTAACGCGGTTAAAACCGCAGGGCACAGTTAGTATACAATATCATAAAGAACATCGAAACCGGCGAGAATGTATGAAAAACCGATGAATGTGGATGAAGCGAAAGAGTACTGTAACCCCATAAAGAGTTCTACTCTCTTTATCTGTCCAGTTGGGGGACAACTCGGGTTGATGACATGTACCTATGTATATGTGTACGTAAAATTCGCCTTGCAACAATCACGTCGTTATTTTCTACAGTAGCAGCTTGCAGAATGCAATACCTAAAGCTATACAATATGCGCAGTACTGGAAGCTAGTACAACGGATCACAACAATGAGTCATACGCCGCGTGGCAAAATTCAGGTCAGACGTGGCCTCGAGGAAGGCCGACCGACACTTGGGGCTTGACGATCCGATACACAATGAAGTGTTTGTTGTCAGTACGATAATGGAACCAGTTATTATTTTAGAGGTTACTGATAGTCATAATTATTCCTTGTGTTGAAAGGTACTGCGATAGGGTTGGAGGAAATCATAAAAGAAGTCGACACGTAAAAGAACGACGTGACGGCTGACAAAGAGGGATAAAAGAGGAAACATATTGCGCTGACTCAATACAACATGACATAAGGGCAGTATGGTACATTACCCATTTATTATACAAGTACAATTAAACCTTCTTTATCTTCAGACCCATAACTGTCATGCTTATGCGTAAGTTAAATATCTTAGACTGGCAAATTGTCAACTACACAGATAAGCAGTGGTTTGTTATGTACCCCACGAACATTAATACTTGTCGAGACAGTAATATGATAAAATATAAATTAAAAAATATTAGTTTAATAATACAATATTGATAAAAATATTCGGCTCGTTTGAGCACTCTGAACACTATATCAACGAGAATATTAATATCTATCACAGCTAAAAAGCATTACGTGTATAAATAACATGATTTGTATGTTACGGGGGCGTATATATATTGTATTTTTGTAATAATTCATACGGGATCATATTGAGAAGAATCAGCGAACCCTGAAACTTGACATTGCGTTTTTGGCCTGAGGTGCCGGCAGTTGTCTCGGGCGGCTGAGACGGCTGAATTGTCAGTAAAATAATACAAAAAACAGGTGGTTTCATACCTTTCGGCCTGACCTTTGGAAAATAAAAAGTTCCTGCTGGGCGTGTCATTGACATCAAATTTCAACCATTGTGACTCATCGTCATGGTATCTTCTTGTTTCTTGGAGTCACTTCGAGGGCTTTTCCGAATTCGAGAGGAAATATTTACTCTTAGCTGCGGCCTGCGGATTCACCTGCACTCGATTTGATTATTTATATATATATAAGAGCCGTGGTGGCCGAGTGGTTCGAGCAGTTGCCTGCAACACAAAGATCGCAAGTTCGAATCCCGACTGTACCAATGAGTTTTTCTGATCTTAAGTACAGTGATTCCTACATACGTCTGAGAAGAAATTCAAAGGCGTACCTATGTATAGTTGTGCTTGAGTAACGGCGATGGACTCGCCATCTGTCACGTTGGCACCTAATATACCTCTGGCGGAAAGTGGGTGTGTGGGTAATACCTATACACATATAATTTAATTGTTTTTTGAGTTCACCCGTTAAATAAATTTCACAAACATACAAATAATATAATCTTTCCTCTTTATATTATTCGCCTAGACACAATTATTGCTCTCATTAAACAATCATAAATGTATCCATCGCCATTCCTTCATTGATATTGACTGAATATTTCTAATTTTGTTTGGTTATTATAACGTGGATATATATATACGTTCGTAGCTATAGATAGCGTGTAGATATTTTCATAAAATTTCCCTGAGTGGACTTTGTATTGGCAACTGCCAGATCGACCAGTCAATAGCATGTTTAGTTGTTTGGAAATGTAATGATGGCCTTGTTCTGTCAACCGGCGATCCTTGGCCCCAAGCTCCGAGGTTCATGCGTGCACTTCACTGAAAGATATATTATCGTCATAATTTAAGAATATTTCACGTATTATTCACCATGGTATGCTATGTAATGTCAGTTTTGTTCGCAGTGAGTAGTTTATTATAAGTATTCTATTGACAGGTTGTTTGTTGATAGGTAGTTTTTATTTCATACTAGGTACTTAATACTCCAGTTTGGGCATTCAGGACTCTCTCTTGTATCTTACTGAACGACGGCGCAAGATTGTCAATCTTACAGCCAAAATTATCAATATCCCTAGCGAAAACTGAGTGATTGTAATCTAGTCACAACTGTTCGGGGCTCGTTGCGGGAGGATCTAAAAATAATATACCTAGTAGTGAATTCAGAATTTATGGGTGGTTTTTCCAAGAGAGTTTTCATCTTCGGGAATACAATGATATTTTTATTAGTGCAATGCGCGGAAAACATTTTTATTTCTAGTATAAAAGTCTTTACGTCATTTGGGTAAATCACACAGGAGAGTTAATGTCCCAACCTGTTGCAGTCACGGCAGGAAGTTGATGAGGCGGTGATCTCAGTACATTAATTCAATTATTTATTGTGATAGCGAGCACTTATATTTTCCAGTCAAATTATTAATGCGAGTGTACTCATTACCGGCAACGCTGGAGGAAGCACGATGTCTCCTGAACTAATTAATCACACCCCACTACGGCTTTATTATACTCCAGTTAAGAGTTGAGTATTTTATTTCGGTCCTCCATATGGGAAAAGGCTAATTTTGTATGCAAATTTATAGTGAGTTAATACTCCAAATTTAAAACGAAAACAGACATTTAAGTTCATATGGAATTCGGACGTTTAATTAACTACTATTGTAATGAATAATACCGCACGCAGTTGCATAATGCGTAGTCATTGCAAAATAAATCTACTTCCAGTTAGTAAAAGTTTACGTAATTTGTAGAAGAAGCATTACAATTGTATAACGATGAACTCTCTATAATGTCTATCCAAGCAGCATTTAGCTGGTATAACGCGGATCTTCTATGCCGCCGGGCCGGGAGTGAGGTGGCGAGCTTCGCGGCACGCCGGCACACTCTCAAATTCTTTAGATCTCCCGGCATCCGGCGCGTATGCAACTGGCCGCCAGCCAAATATGCGCGTACGCAGTTACAAGCTGTGGAATCTACCGGGAAATTATCATCTCACTACCCTCACACATGTCATTATTTTACCCAGAACCAAAAATTAAGTAATGCTGACTAATACATTGTTCTTGTACTACTAGCACGTTCACTTTCTAACTGCCATGGACATAACCTTAAAACAATCACATTTAATGATTTGTGGAACTTTGCCCATGCGTTTATAGCTAAAATTTAAATGTGTTTTCTTTGTTCTTTTGAAAACAATTAAAAGTACTGAAAAATGCTGTTCTAAATGGTTGGACAACCTGTAGTGCGGATTCGGAGTTGACATCACTCATCACTCACTCAGTATTTGAATTGGCATAGGCATGCGACTCCCAAAAACTTTAACATACGTACATATCATCACGCCGAGTCCCTAACGGGGTAGGCAGAGAGTATAGAGCGTCAGTTCTCTCTAGGCTTACATACCTCTTCCCCTTCGTCCACATTAATCAGTAACATAAACATATAAATATTTTTTTTAGTTTTCACGAACAAAGCCGCGTCCATATTTAACAGCAGTACTATGAGCTATCATTGCCGCCCGATCCCGTCGGCGCGTGCGCATGGCGCCGACTAAGAGATTTATATCGCTATCGTGATAGATATATGCTATCAATTCGAGGGACATTTCTGTCACTTTTAAAAGTGTGAAATGTGTGTTGAGAAGAAATCTTTCTAATAATAAGCTTAGCTTCAGAGCTATTTAAACAAAAAAGTACATCAAGATCATATGTCGATTATATAATATAATAATAATAATAAATACCTGGGACAATTCCACACAAATTGATCTAGTCCCAAATTAAGCAAAGCTTGTGTTATGGTAACTAGTCAACGATATATTTGCTAATATAGATAGATATATACATAAATACATAGAACATCCAAGACTAAGGTACAAATATTCGTGTTCATCACACAAATATCTGCCCTCGGCGGGATTCGAACCCGCGACCTCAAGTTTCGTAGTCAGGAGCTCTAACCACTAGACCAGACGGCCGTCAATTACATATATCATAATATTATTATATCGCACAAATGTTAAAATGGAACATGTAGGTTTAAATTCCTGAATAAACAAATGAGATTTTCTTATTTAAAAAAAAACAGTGCTTTGTTAGTCAATAATATGGTTGATGGTAAAGTTATGGTGGCTAAATATCGTGACCAAATCTGCTTACTTTTGGAGAAATTTTACTTCTATTTATATTATACTTTCCCATCTATAGTGGTATCTATTAGTGGTGCTGTCTGCGAAGCCGAAGGTGATATACATATATTGAATTCCTGCTGAGTGCAGATATTTGTCTTATAGTTGGAATAGAACAATTTTAAATATTTATATATCTCTCTTCACGCCTTCCCACAGGGACTCCCGAAGGGGTAGGCAGAGGTGTATAGATAATACCCATACACCCACTTTCCGCCAGAGATATATTTTAGGTGCCAACGTGACAGATGGCGAGTCCATCGCTGTTACTCAAGCACGACTATACATACGCCTTTGAATTGCTTCTCACGTATGCAGGTTTCCTCTCGATGTTTTCTTTCACCGTCAAGCTCGTGGTGTGACTAATCACTGTACTGAAGTTTAGAAAAACTCATTGGTTCAGTCGGGACACGAGCTTGCGATCTTTGTGTCCCAGGCAACTCGATCCACTCGGCCACCACGGCAAATATTGTAAAACATAAGTATTATCTAGTTTTAATAGTACCTTCATGCTTTGCTTACTGTGGGATTCTCCATTTTCAAGGTCAACTTGTGTGGAATCATCCCATGATACTATTACCAATGTTTTCTTTGGTTCGCATTCGAATAACTTCGAGATATACTTAAATGTTTTATGACCACAAGAATGACAAACAAGCATATGGCCCACCTGATGGGAAGCGGTTATTGTAGCCTATTTACGCTCACGATGCCGTAATATCACTTGCACGTTGCCACTTTGAGCTCGGAAAGTTTTACATAATGGGACTTATCCCTCTACTGCCAACACAATATAACAATCCAAGCTCCTCCCCAAGGAGCTCGTCACTAGAAACCTTATTAATCGCGCCGGAACACAACACAAAAAATGTGTTATTTGGCTATGACCACCTTCTATAAGGTGGAGGTCCTGCATCATTCGAGCAGCTCCAAATTCGAACGGGAAACTCGTTATGCCCTACCTCTCTTAAAACTCCTCTGATAAAAAAAACCATACAACATTTTAATGTGGTTGTTAAATAATTTCAGGAACAAACTACTAATGCGGAAAGAATCACACGACCTTGTAAAACCCAACGAATGCAATAAAACACATATTCGCGTAGTATTCACGAATCGAGACATTAATTTTGGACTATTCCATCTTACTCACTTTATATTTTAAATTTCTTAAAATACGATTTGTGTCGGTGTAATGTAAACATAGTAACGGTGAATAAAGAATATATAGAATTGACTGACGTTGAACACGCCCGTGCCTTTACGAGGTAAACAGAAGTGCACTAGAATGCAGGCTATAACTCTCTCATTTATATTATGTTAAAGATACATTTCCATTCATTGCAGCGAAGTATTGGTCATAATACAATATTATATTGCCGTTGTGGGAGCACTCGCGGGGATAAACAGAGGATGTAATGAATATTTCGTGTCAACGTACTAATAAAACATCTGGTAAACTAGAAATGCTCGCGTAACATCTATCCATTTATAAATTGTTGATAATATAACAATATATTGGAATACGACTTGAGGTGGCCCATTTTAAGTCAGCTGTCAAGATTGCATGTTAGAGTCCAAGCGGTCTCCACCGATGAGGTTTAGTTTTATCGCAGTACGCGGTGAAGGACATTGTCGTGATGAAAACCCCTATACCTACGTCTTCTGCGAAGACGTGTCTTGCCCTTTGTCCTGATGCTTAATAATCCTCCTTATACGCTTCAAACTATATCATTATTTCTACAAGATACATTACCTTTAATGAATTACTTTTATATTCTATCTCGTCTATTCTTAGACATAACTAATATTTATAAAAAGATGAACTTTGAGCTCGAAAGTTCAGAAACTTTCTTCAATCATACTGTTTGTTGAATTTTATTATATCTTCGATTACAACATATATGCATAAGCGTAGCGTATTTCAGTATATTTATATGAAGCAAGATATATGTAGATCAGTGTGTGGTGTTGTTTGCCAACAAACGCTCATTCAGTATAGCGTCTCGTGACCCACAGAGGGATGTCGAAATGTCCTCGCGTCGTTCGTCTAACGTCAGTTGCACAACGGACACGCTACATCGCTACCGGGTCGGGCTGGCCTGTTGTCTTTACTAATTGCTGCATTAACACATTATGTATATCATACAGCTTCCTGGCTGATTGACTGTTGTGCTGACATCCCAACAGCGAATGGATTATGTAAATTCTAATCAGTGTCACTGCCAAAAAAAAACTCGTCATAAATCTTCGCTTTAAGCTTTTTGACGTTCATATAATTCGTTTCCGCCTACTAGCTGGAAAATTTGTAAACTTACTCGGTCATTATTTTGGTGGTTGATTGTACTATGTCTACCAGAATCTGATTTCACAAAATTTATACAAATTGTATAAAGCAGTATGAATTTGTCAACCGCTGAGTTAATTTACTGATCTCTTCTTGAAAAAGTGAAAATGTCGAAAAAGCCTCAATCTCGATCTCAAGCCAGAATTCTATTTTCAGTGTGGATCGTGAAGATTTATAAAATATTTGTATTTCAATCGCGCCATAGTATAAGCCGGTTAGTTGGACTGAGCTCTATCAATACGTTTAGTTTTCCTATTAACTGAAATGTCTCACAGGTGAGTTCAGTTCTAAGAAACGGCGAATTACCTACAAGAACTCAAATTGTAGCAGGCATGCAAGTGATACTAAATAACTTACAGATTTTATATTTTGTACAGGAATGGCGAAACTGTTATCAATCCTCAACATGTAAAGAAAATCCAAAACGATTTCATCGCGCAAGAAAGAGTGATTGAAAACCTGGAAGAGAAATTTATAATTAATACCTCTTTGTCATCTTCATTATCTTTTTTTACTCATATTAACTCTTTGTTACATGCATTATTTAAATATTTCATTTCCTATAAATACCTATATACTTACCTACTAGTAATACACAATTACGTACTATATTTTACAAAATTTATTTTCCTAAATATAGCGTTCTTATAACAACAACACTCATTAAAATTTTTGTTAATATTACATCAATTAAAAAGTATAATAATAATAATATATCCGCACGCCTTCCCACAAGGGTCTACGAAGGGGTAGGCAGAGGTGTATAGGTAATACCCACACACCCACTTTCCGCCAGAGGTATATTAGGTGCCAACGTGACAGATGGCGAGTCCATCGCCGTTACTCCAGCACGACGAGCACTAAAAAGTATAGAGATCGTTTAATTTAATTTCCCTCACTCCAAAATTTTATTTCCCCATTGCCATGAGATTCTGGTAGACCTAAAATGCCTCTGGACGTCTACATATTTATTTATTTTATTTATTGGTTCACCAACAATTGCTTACACCATTTAATTTATTATTTTCCTCCAATTGTTAGATTTATTTTATCTTTAATAGTTTGAAGATTAATTCCTTATTTTTTTAATATAATTAGATTTAATTAGCGTTAAATGTCATGTTCTTGTGAAAATATATGAAACTGATCGTAAAAAATTATTAAATAAAACAAACGAAAATAATGAAATAAAAATTAATGTTGATTAAAGTATATATATAAGAAGAATTATATATATATATATATATATATATATATATATATCCATAAGTATATAAGATATATTCTTATGGATAAAGGAATAATGAATTTAAATTATTAAATTCATTATTCCTTTATCCATAAGAATATTATATATATATATATATATATATATATATATATATATATATATATATATATATAATTAATGTTGATCCATTAAAGTAGTTATTTTTTAATAATATTTTAAATTCATTATTCCTTTATCCATAAGAATATATCTTCTATAATAGCTGAAACTAATCGAACTCCTTTTGATTTTGCTGAAGGTGAGAGAGAATTGGTTTCAGGATTTAATGTTGAATATAGAAGTGTGGGGTTTGTTTTAATTTTTTTAGCTGAATATTCAGTAAATTTATTTATAAGCTTAATATTTACTTTAATTTATTTAGGTGCTTATGGATTAATAAACTTTATGAAGTTACAATTATTCCAGACCAAATTCCAAAGATAAAATATAAAGAATAATTCTCTTTTATTATTTATAAGCTTATAGCTTACTATGGAATAATTTTATTTATTGTTTCAGAATTATTATTTTTTATCTTTTTTTTGAGCATTATTTCACAGAAGTTTATCTATTGAAAATTTAAGAGATTGATTATATATATATGATTCAGTAATTTATAAATTAAAAACAAATTTTAAAATATAAACATAAATAAATAAAATTTTATTCTTTACGAATTTGAATATAACCTAAAACCTTACGTTCTAGTAATGTTAAAAAAGCAACTGCAATTAAAACCCCAACAATTAATAATAACAATCCATTAAAAATAAATTTTATATCAATTAACATATACTACATAACATAAATCACTAATATATAATAACATATAACATATATATGTTATTATATATTAATGATTTCTAAAACCATTACAAATCTAAAGATACAAACAAACAAAAAGTGTAACAATTACTTATAGATATACACCACATGTACTTAAATACTAAAATGCAGCTGACCTATAAAGAAAAAAAAACATTTACAATAATCATCTACCAAGTAAGTACTTATAGTCACTTAGGTTACAAACTATATTTCTAAACTAGACAGACGTTTAAGTATGGACCGCTTTTTAACAAAGGAATCGTGGTATATATCTAAGTTATCACTATATATAGAGCATCGGCTATTTCTAGGCTGAGACAGATTCATGTCATTGAATTGTTGTCTGTAAAGACTGGTAGTTCAGTAACAGTCAAATTACTTTGAACTTTATAAGGAAACGTTTTTTTTTGTTCCGTTAATAGAAACCTCATCATTATGGTTCGACAAAAAATTAACATGGTAAAGATTTGTTCCAATTTCATTCGAGATTTCCATAATTAGCGGAATTGCACTCATTGCCGTCTTTCGCCGACGCCGCGCTCATTTATAATGAATCTCCAAATTTATGATAACGACTCACTCGGCCTTTTGTAGTAGAGAGAGCATCAATTTTGCAGTATAACTAAATACAGCAGGCAGAACTTAATTATATTATTAGATTCAGAAAATATTTTCAAATTCAAGGAGGTAAGGAAGATAACGGCAAGAGTAAGTACTCAAGGCCGGCGAGCATGTACAAAGATGTTGATTAATGTGTATGTGTATCTTCGCCCCTTCCAATAAGGATCTCGAAAGGTGAAGGCGAAGGTGTGTATTAAAATATACCTTACTTTAGATCGTTATATATTTAAGTGCCAACGTGACAGATGGCGAGTCCATCGCCGTCCCTCAAGCACGTCTATACATACGCCTATGAATTTAATCACAAATGTATGCAGGTTTCCTCTCCATTTCTTCTGGTGGAAAGTGGGAATGTGGGTATTACCTATACACCTCAGCCTACCCCTTCGGTGACTCTAAAGCTCGTGGTGTGACTAATCACTGTACTTAAGTTAAAAAAAACGCATGGGTACATTCTATATGCAGTTAATAATTCTCTCTCTGTGCCAAAATTCATAAAATTCCTTTCGATAGTTTTTGCTTGAAAGAGGAACAAGCGTCTTCACACACTTTGGCATTCATAATATTAGTACGATTCTATTATTGATCTTATCACCTTCCATATTTTGGTTCCTAAAACCTCCTTACGTTACGTGTAACGGTGTATCATTTATGATACATTGAGACGTATTGGCATGAGGTATGTGCCGGAGTAACCTTCCGAGCAGCATTCACAGTTTATGAGTGGTAACGAGGGCACGTCTACTATCGTACTATTTCTGGCGTCTCAAAAACCCTTCGATTGCTGACAAGAACACAAAACTATGCTGGAAATGACATACATCATTGAGAATAATCAGTTATTTGTCAAGATACATTAATGGTTGTGTAATTTATGTTTTGTTTAAGAATAAAACCCTCACACAATCATAGCAGTAGAATATTACAGCTAATACTTAATATAATGACCATCATGACCGCTGCGGTGATGGAAAAATTCGTCTTCATGCATTCATACAAAGATCCCCGAAGAGGTTAGTTGATGTGTGTTGGTAGTATCCACACCCAACGGAGATATATTTCAGGTGCAAGCACGACTATATTTACGTCTGAATATATTCCCAAACGTATGCAGGTTTCCTCGCGATATTTTCCTTCATCGTAATACTCTTGGTGTGACTTATCACTTTACTTTAGTTCAGAAAAGTCTATGGTACAATACAATATTTTAACAACGGAACAAACAAGTTTTTTTTATTTCGTGTCCGGAGTCTCCTTTTAAGGAAGTGTGTTAAGAGATTCCACTCCTCTATAACTATGTTACATTGTTTGATTAAAAAAAGCTAGTAATTGTATGTGTATGATTGCCGCACTGGTATTATAAGTTGGCCGACTTCATTACAATGGAAAAACTATTTCTTTATCATCAAAAATCCGTTTCATAATAAGGTCCGATAGCAATTAATAGCGGCAATAAAAGTTATGTTGTTGCTTCCAGTAGTTTCGCTATTTAACGCCAGTGTGTGACAAGCGTGTAAATATTTAACGTGTCGAAATAGTTTGACCCTTTTCCCTCAGCACTACCGGGTTGGGACGGCCAAAGAATGCCAGTCACAATAATAAAATGATTGGACACACAACACTTTACTTATAGGAGGGCATTACAGTATTGTTATAAAATGGTTTCTGCATTGCCACCTTTAAATCATTAGGTGGGTCGGATACTTATTTGTTTACACCTTTTTTAATACTCAGATATTTCAGAGCAACAATTACCTTATTCTAATTCGGAATTAACGACAGATATATACCTAACCTTATTAATCACACAGCATCATTATTCGCAGAATTCGCAATAAAACTTTTCGTGATATGTCGAAAATCTAAGTGTCCGAAATCATTCTCACCTCGCAAGGTATAAAATAGAGAATGAATACCTCCGCCGATAGCATAATAGCCAATAGTACCTATAAATGAACATTGGCCCAGTTTGATACTATAAATTGCAGTATACTGCTTTCGTGATAGTCTATCCCCCAGCCGTCCCAGTTCTAGAATATTAACAGACAAGATGTGAATATAATTCGGGCGGATGTAGGTCTTTAATAAAATAAAAATGTGCAAAGTAATACAAATATGCTTCACCAGATTCCATTCATAAAATATTCACACTCGGCGTGTTATATAATCAAATGAAACCAAATGAGGTTACAGACAAAATGTGTAGACAAACTGCTTAGTTCGTAGAGTAGAGAGGACAGCCTTATGCCAGATGAGCCATCCGAAATAGGTATTCTTTGACTCTGTCACAATCATAATCATTTATTTATTTATTAATCATAATTAAAACATTTAGAACGGCCACAAGCAACTAACTAAATACAACGACTGAAAGACTATACTTCTTGCGCCACATTTTTTTTTTCATAAAGACATTATATGCGGAAATTGTGTAGGTATGGAAAACTACGAGTGATGCTCAATACACTAGAACTAAAAATAAAGACTTTTTTTTTTAATTGACTAACTGACCAATGTTCTTACTTTATACGAATTGAACGTGGTATGAAATTATGGTTTATACTCTATAAAAAATGCTTTTGTAGCCTTATTTTATTAAGTATAGGCGTTAGCGAATTATATTAGCTTAATTAATATTTGTAATGTTGATTGGTATAAACCAGATTTAAACACATACCAGTACTTTGCATGTGATCACTAAAACTAAAATGCTATAACGTATAATCACTTAAATGTTATATACCCATATGTTATATGAGTACGAGTTTAATTGATCATCGATTTGTGTAAACCATAAATCATAACGAGAGATTTGAGAGAAGGAAAACATTTCAGCGAAAATGCGAAAGTTAATAGAATTTGTGGGATCTGTTTGTTGAGGTGTTTGATCTTTGGCAATGTCTTTCAACTGAACATTCATTGAAGTTGCACCACTTCACGGCGCGAGACTCGTTGGACGACGAGAAACTACATGTTTATGGGCCACTAAATTCACACGCCCCGCGCCCGCCACGCCCGTCTTCCTCGTGCAGTTACACAATAACACAATAAATTATTTTGTAACCTACAAATGTGCCTAACAACAAAACTACGAACTAATAACTAATTGGCACCATGCCCACTTTTACGTGCCCAGCCTATTATAAATATTACGAAAAGTTTGGGGCTGCAGCAGCCGTGTGATTTAAGTAAGTTTCAATCTCAGGTCCTTTACAACGAACTTACTTTTAAATACAGTACAAGAATACGGTTAGGAAACCTACTTCAGTGAACTAAACGAGGTTTGCGAAGATTTGCCTGAGAGATGGCGACAGACTTAGCACCTGTCACGTTGGGTAGAATATATTTCCGACGAAAAGTGGGTGTTATTACTGTTCTACCAGTGTTATAAGACGAAGGACGGAGACGAATGAATATATTAGAAATCATTATTATTATCTCAAACCAAAAGAGAGACTAACAACCTGAAATGTTACAACTGGAAGCTTTTACGCAAATTGTATTAACTTCTATGATAACTCCAACTACTCAGCGTAAAAAAACATTTTCTGCCAATATTTCCTTTGAGCATAACGTAAACTAAAAATAACATACGCGACTTAGCTAAGAAAGTCATTCACCGTTGTTATACGGATGAATACCCCGCATAGGCCAATATATTTTTTAATGTACTTTTTCTCGGTACATAATTATAAAAACATTACGAAAAATACGAATGTAAAAAATGGAACCAGTACTGTTTTTGTTCCATTAAATATGTTTTAGTCAAAGCCATTGAACCGCAAATATTACTGCGCATTGTTTACTAATTGGCATCTCAATTCACATTTTAATGAAGTCAATTGATTTATTTAATTGGAACGAAGAAATCAATACTTGTTGGAGGAAGTTTGTATTGTGTGTAATGAAATAACAATCGCGACTAGTAGGCAGGGGGGAATCGTTGGGAAAGGTTCAAACGGTTTCAAAGACCCGGGGTCATCGTAACAGGTGAAATACACACAAATTTACACTTTTAACGAGGACTTCAGCAAAAGTGTCGCCGGGAGTAGACAAAGTTTCAAACTCAATTTAAGTTGCTTTAAGAATTCATTTTTCAAAAAACATATCGGTGAGTATCTGATGCATTAATTTGCCATGATCGCAGTGGCTGCACGCAACGAACTTACACATTACAATGAAGGAGTTTATGTACATACATAAAGTATGAGGCATGATGATATTATCATCATGCCGAGCCCCTCACGGGAGGAGAGAGACCCTCAGAGAGAGTAGAGCGCTAGTGCTCTCTAGACTTAAATAGCTCTTTCGCTTCGTCCACAGTCATCAGTCGGTTATTAAACGAAAGTCCACAAATATATATATATATATATATATATATATAACCTTCCGCTACAGAGTCGAGGGCACACTCTCTTCCCCCCATCCCATACGAGCAGGAGTCCCGCAAGGCTCAGTGCTCTCGCCACTCCTATTCACGCTTTATACTAGCGACATTCCCCTCCATAGACGAGTTAAAAGCGCTCTATTCGCCGATGATACGGCTATCTACTACAAAGGTAGAACTCCCGAGGGAATTCACGACAACCTCCAATCCGCGGTCACAGCCCTGGGGCGGTGGTTCCGGAAATGGAGAATTGAAGTGAACCCCACCAAAAGCGCAGCCATTCTATTCTGGAAAGGCCTCGAACGCCCACGGGTAGCCCCCATCACCCTCTTCGGCAAACCCATTCCATGGGAAGAAAAAGCCAAATACCTGGGTGTGATCCTCGACCAACGCCTTTCTTTCCGTCACCACGTAAAGGCGGTACGCGCGCGAGCCGCCTTCGCGCTCGGTAGACTTCACAGCATGTTGAATGCGCGAAGTAAACTCTCATTGAAATCCAAGGTGAGGATTTACACGACGTGCATTCGACCAATCATGACATACGCGGGTGTAGTGTTCGCACACACTAGCAAGTCAACACTTAACCCCTTGCAAGTGCTCCAAAGCCGGTTTCTCCGGAGAGCCACAGGTGCCCCGTGGTACATGCGTAATAGTCAACTCCACGTTGACCTCAAAGTCCCCACTATAAAACAGTTTTTGAAAAAACTGTCCAAACGTCATTTCGAAATAAAATTTGCTGTAAATCACCCCAACCCCCTCGTCGTATCGGCCGCCCGATACACTCCTTCCCTTATCTCGAAGATAAGGCGTCCAAGACACGCCGTCATCGAACCGGACGACGACATAACGGTCCTCCAGGACGCCCGACAAAAACATACCAACACTACACAAAACCGACCACTGTTCCGTCCTCGCCGGCGAGGCTCGACGCGAATAAGCCGTAATGTTCCCCCCCGACCCCCGCCGCAAACGCCGGCCCGCGCCGAGCCTGACGCGCAAATCCCGCCCCCAAATAATATTTAAATAAGATTACCAGTCCAGCCCAGCTCCCTTGCTCGCGATCCAGCAACGCCCTAAGCCGAGGTTCGTACCCCACAGGGGGTGCCCTTAGCTGTGTTGCTTAGAAATAAAGTGCCTGGCTGGAGGCCTAGGTCTCGCCATTGACCGGTTAAGTAGCAAAAGTTCCCGGAACTCACGCTACGAGAGACAATACAAAAAAAAAAATATATATATATATATATAATTATAAATAATATATCCTCACGCCTTCCCACAAGGGTCCCCGAAGGCAGAGGTGTATGGATAATACCCAAACACCCACTTTCCGCCAGAGGTATATTAGGTGCTAACGTGACAGATGGCGAGTCCATCGCCGTTACTCAAGTTCAACTATACATACGCCTTTGGATTTCTTCTCAGACGTATGCAGGTTTCCTCAAGATGTTTTCCTTCACCGTAAAGCTCGTGGTGTGACTAATCACTGTACTTAAGTTCAGAAAAACTCATTGATACAGTCGGGATTCGAACTTGCGATCTTTGTGTCGCAGGCAACTGCTCGAACCACTCGGCCACCACGGCTCTATATATATAATTATAAAATAAATAATATTATAATAATAAAATATTAAGTAGATACTCAAAATATTTAAAGCGTGTGTGTAAATTATGTGCTGAAAATGACAATGAGATATACCTATGAAAGGACAATTCCTCTCTGTCCTCGTCAAGAGATGGGTGATTAGTAGCACGTCTGGCAAGTAAGTCGGCGCCGCGGGACCTTGTTCTCGGTTACACGCGACTCCATTCATGACTAGAAGACTGCGCGCCGGCCCGGATGTTTTGTTTTCATTACAACACGGTACATTAATAATGGAATATTTAGGATTTCAATGCTAAGCTACTTCTGCCTCTGACATGTTAATTATCACTACAGCAGCCTCGCAGTCAATTGACACGTGCCCTCGACGAGATGTGTAAAAATTAAATATGTATATGTTTTTGTGTACTAGTTTTTGTTAGATTTGCTGTAGATAGAATTGTAGAAACCAATGCAGATGTTTTTTAGCTGTCTCTCATAGAGTGAGTTTCGGGAACTTTATTATGGTGAAGCCAAAAGCCTCTAAAAAGCATATAGGCATATGGGCACCTGATGCGGCACGGAATTCCGGACAACGTTGCTGATTCGCGAGCTAGGGAGCTGGGCTGAACTGGAAATTTAATGCCAATAAATGTCCTTTTAACCGACTTCGCTGGTGAACGGTTACCGTCGCTTACGGACGCTGGTAACACCAGGGGTATTGTTCACGCGTTGCCGACCCGACAAGTTTCTAAGTAATCCGGATTTTTTATTTTTAAATGTGCTATGCTCCTTACTCAGCATATCAGAATCAGATTGCTTAAAGTGTTCTGTTTGTCTGTCTTCTATATGGGGAATAACTCATAGTTATTCATACTACACACGTTATTTCCAACTTTTCTCGTTGATTTAGAGTAGCGCGAAAACATTTCTGAATAATTCGCTCGTGTAAGTTGTTGCAAAGGGAAAACTAGGAAAATTACATAACTTGCAGTAGTTTCCAATAGAGATAGAATTTCATATACATATTATGATTGGGGTCGGATCAGAAGAAGAATTTTTATTTGAGTCTCGTCATATAGCAATTTACCTGCTATTTGTCTCTTATCATAAGACGCATCGATTGCGCTTTCTTCAGATCGCTGTGACAATTTAAATAAGTTTAAAGTGAAACTCATAAGAAACAATGTGCACTACAAAGTCGTACAGGTTTAAAATTACTTCTGGTGCTTTTCTTGTAGAAAATAATTTGGCCGTAAACCCTACCGGAAGTTTTTAGTGTAAATCAAATTTATATACCATGAAATTGTAATACAAAAATAATACATCGACCAGTTGGGCAAAAACAACTTTAGTTGAGAAGGAACAATAAATATTCATATGAAATTGCAGTAAAATTTATTGAAATGCTGTTTCTCATAAAATAATGGGCCAGAAATAATGTGGGCTATAAATTAAGACTTGTAGCGTACATTAGGGCTTCTTCTGTATCGTGAGAGTGAGTACTCTGAGTCTAGGGTTATTAAATACAATACACTTGACCCAAAACAAACACCTGTATGCATTGCTTGAGATCAGGTTGGACAGAGGCCTTACCACGACGTGCTATTGAGATCATGATTGAAGAGTGTAAGAGGGATACATTTTAGAACGCCATAATAATTCTTGACTTACATTGCTTGACTCCAGGACGTTGAAATACTGCCAGTAACGTTTTAAGATATGGGGACCTAGAAAAAGTTGAGTCCATCAAAATTCTATAATAATGATTTCTGAAAGAAATTACATGAGAGTATTCCAGTGATTATATTGATTTTAATTTATAAAGGAAGCCGACTACGAAAATGATCTTGAAACTTATTCAAATATAAATAGAGTAGATAGCAAGAATAACTTCCTGAAGTATTTTTAGGCCTTTTTATCCACGCGAGTCTGCGATGGATCAATCAGGAGTTCCGGACGTGTGCTATTATCATGTCCGCTTCGTAACGCACCAATGAAAACATTGGGGGCCAAGTTCAACCCTAGCGTTTTAATTACAAACAAATGTCGCAATAATTACATGACATGTAATAAATTATAGAACCTTCATAATAGTCTTTTTATCTTCATATTTCTAATTATGAAATAAACTGGTATATTATTTATACAGTAAAATATATCACGCCTTCCCACAAGGGTCCCTGAAGGAGTAGGCAGAGGTGTATAGGCAGTACACACACACCCACTTTCCGCCAGAGGTATATTAGGTGCCAACGTGACAAATGGCGAGTCCATCGCCGTTACTCGAGCACGACTATACATACGCCTTTGAATTTCTTCTCAGACGTATGCATGTTTCCTCTCGATGTTTTCCTTCACCGTAAAGCTTGTGTTGTGACTAAGGAAAATATCTCGTTTGCTGGAAAGCGTCCAGCGTCGACATTTGTTTGGTTTTATCGTATTTTTTTATATAATTATACAACAAAAACAGATAAGATTATTTTTCTTGTTTCAGGTCATGGTAGCTGAGTGCTTTGAGTAATCACCTGAAAGTCCTGTAACGCAAACATTTGGACAGGTTAAGTAATTAACTTAAGAATACGTCCAGTACCAAACCACCACAAATATTCATTCAATCGTTAATAATACATTTCGAAAAAACAGGTACACTAAAAATCATATAAGAATGTACTCCTCATTAGAAAGTAGGTTAGAATTGCACGAATATAACAGATAGTGATATAAGCCACAGGCAAAGAACGGCCACTTAAAGAGTTGATGAACATGTAACAGAATGCACACATGGACTAACACGTGGTGAATCTGTATTAATTGCCTGCACAAGCAGAACTCAATCTTGTTTCTAAGCTTTAACGTGTTGCGTGGTTGTTGATGTAAGTCCGTGGATGGATTATATGAGCAAGGCTCATTATGGCCAATGCTAGGAAAATGAACATATTATATAATAGCCGAGCGAGCGAGTTTAGGGTCGGTAATGCGCGAGTAGGGTCGGCAACGCGCGAGTAGGATCGGCAGCGCGAGAGCGATACCCCTGGTGTTGTCAGCGTCTATAGGCGGCGGTAACTGCTTACCATCAGGCGGACCGAATGCTTGTTTGCCACCTATGTGGTATAAAAAAACATGTATTGTTTATCGATTGCGTAATTCAACATGTTATATTTAAAAAAATATTACTGTGGCTTTTATAGCGAGTCTTCTGTTCGTTAAATGTCAAAGTGCGTACGTAAGTAGTATGAATACGGAATACAGCAATGTATTTTTTTAACCCGAATCTTCAGGTGGGTGTATCTGCGTAGCAACTCTACGAAACAAAGACAATATGGTAGCAATTACTCGTAGCGGTAACTTCTGGACATTTTTGAGTGAATTTATGTCTCCGTTCAGAAAACGCCATTTGTAACTTTCATACGATTTATCTATTGTTAGATCCTAGATTTTGTGTATTTTTGTTGTGATTAAGGATTCCAGGAGTACATAATAATTTAGAGTGCTGACAAAAAGGGACCCGTTGGATACAAAATGCTGTCGTGCGGACAGCATTTTGTATCCACTGCAAAACTGGCATAGCAATCGCCAATAGGCTGTAAACTCTAGCGGGCTATTAGTTGCAGTGTTAAAACAATCTTTATAAGTTAGGTATTTATATTTAGACCTACTTATTTTCGAGTGCACGCGATACCGTGACAAAATTACGGCTGTTTACGAGGTCAAAGGCCTGTTGACAGTGGACATCACTAACGCTGTTTTTGATTCATGAAAACTGTTGATGAAAGTTCTATCGAAATTAACCTCGATAAACCCGGACACTGAAATAGTAGTCCGGAGTATACTTCCGACATATCGTAAAAACTAATATCCGTATAACTATAGTCACGAAGAAGATATGCGAGGCCCCGACCTTCGTTATGCTGCGATATTGGCAATGTGAGAGCGAATGTTGCCATTAAAAAAAATAGTACGAAATTACATTTTTATGTTTGTTCTGCGCGAGATCACCTTCATTCATTAAACGTGCCTGTAGCTTTGGCCCTTGAATGTAAATGTGAATAAACTTTTATTACTAGGTCGCTTTTTCAAATAATCAAGAGCTTCATCACATAAGGATTTTTGAAGTTTATACAGAACGAGTACGAGAACGAGAACGAGAACAGTATGAACAGAATAATGAAAGTGGACGAAGCGAAAGAAGTATGTAAGGATCGTAGCAAGTGGAAAGAAATGGTATCTGCCTACCCCTACGGGAAAGAGGCGTGATTATATGTATGTATACAGAACGCCAAATGCAGATTCTTCAAAGTATACACTGTGATATCCCCAATGGCAAACCAGTTAAATTTGTGAGCGTTTACTTTAAATGTATTAGTTTTAATGGATGTACCATAATAAAAAGCTCGATTTAAGTAGACAAGTTAAATTTTATATGCGTCTTTGATAACGTCATATATTATTAAATAAACAAATACTATTTCTAACATTCGTATTCATTCTAGTATTCGTATTCGAAAGAGATGAACAAGTGACCGAGTGTGCAATATCGGTAAATGGGCAAATTCTAGAGCAAGTGAATGAATTTGTATATCTTGGAAGCATGTTCACACGAGATGGAAAGTATGAAAAAGATATTGAAAGAAGGATAACTGCCGGAAATAAGGTGAATGGAGCCATGTCGGCGTTGATGGGCAGTAAAAGTCTGAGCAAGAATGCTCGAGTTGCTGTCCACAACGCGATATTGGTACCTACCTTATTGTATGGCAGCGAATCCTGGGTATGTCAGAGGAAGTATGAAAATAGCTTGAATGCAGTTGAGATGCGATCTCTTCGAAAAATGTGCGGCGTAACGATATTAGATCGAATCCGCAATGAAGAGATTCGCAAATCAACTGGCGTGAATGAGGGCGTGATTGTAAAGATGAAGAAAGGCATGTTACGTTGGTTTGGACACATAGAAAGGATGAGTGAAGAAAGATTGACGAAACAGATATACAAAGCAAAAGTGTGTGCAAGAAGAGGCAGAGGAAGGCCACGTTCCAACTACCTGGATCAAATAGATCGGACTCTCAAGGACGGGAATGTTAAGAGTACTCGAAACCGACGAGCATGTATGAAGAGACTGATGAATGTGGACGAAGCGAAAGAGGTATGTAAGTCTAGAGAGAACTGGCGCTCTATACTCTCTGCCTACCCCGTTAGGGACTTGGCGTGATGATATGTATGTATGTATGTATTTCTAACATCTCCAAGAAAAATCCTGCCAAGAGAAGAAAATGCGGAATTAACTTTCCTTTTTTAAATAAGGAAGGTTGATCATATATTATATCTTATAAATGCATACATAAAATATATTATATCTATAAACTTAATATATAATATAGACATAATTTTGCAATGTCTCTGAATTGAGACATATTAATATGTTTGCTTTGGCACTATCACACGCGCATAAGCTCGCACTTTGTACTTAATATCACCCTGCACGTGTTTAGTATTTGGCCATACATACAGTATATGAAACCGACAACAAAAGTTTTCAACCAACGATGAGCACGTAGTTAAGATAGATTTACGTTATTGTTGGCGTAGAGTTAATGCCTCCACGTGATACACGTGTCTCGTAGAATTGAAGCACGTTTTGCTAAGTTCCGAGCAAACAGTTGCTTATGCAGAAAGATGGGCTTAGGCTCATTTCTAGTTATGTAAATATTTTAGGGGTCAATATATTTTAATCGAGTTTTAGGGAACCCTATTTTTATGCTATCTTTTGCCTTCCTTTTTTAATTTTATTTGAGCTTTGGTTTGGATAAGGCAAAAGAGGTCAGTCTAACAAGGACTGGCGCTCTAATTTCTCTATCGAACTCAAGAGAG